>AP028448.1:14297445-14798303 GCA_036509395.1 Antheraea yamamai | reverse complement strand
GTCTCATATTAAACGCACCGCGGACGCTGAATGTTCGCCATCTTGCTCTTTTGTCTCGCTTTGGTTACGTTAGGTTAGACTTGCGAAAAAGAATAACACGACCTTGCCTCGGGCGAGCACGGTGCATTTATTAGGAAACTTTTTTAAACCAAGTATTTAATACGTATTTAACTTTTTTGTAATAACACGGATTTAGTTTTATTTTTGGCATCAATCTTCTAGTAGGTTATTACTACCACTATCGAGTAGGTAGTGATAGTGATAGAAAAAGATAGTGGCCATCTTATTAGAACTTTCCAGGGAGTTTTTGTGGCAAGTCAGAATCCATGATCCGTGGTAATATTTCCCATCCACTTCATTTGTGCACAATAACCAAAGTATATTACGTAAAACACCATCAATATTATAAAATATAGAATCAAAAAACACAAGATTATGAGTAAAATATAATATTCAGTATATGACATTCCAAAATCCCGCCAAAAACTCAGGACTGGTACTTAATGAATTTTTTTATATATGATAAATAACAGTATTGCTGCTGGAAAAAATCCCGTCTTTGTTGGAATATCACTATTTTTTTAATGAAATTAATACGAAGGATTAAGGATACGTAAACGTATGATCAAGCTATCCTCATTATATAGTAGACAGAACTCTAAATTCTTAATTATAGTTTTATCTTATGTGTCACAGAACGATCAAGCATTGACGAGCAAGCCAGGTTATGTCGCATTAAGTCTCGTTTTCATATTATTCGGGCTCGCTGTGGTGGCGGCCAGTATCAACTTACTCGTGCTGAGATTTATGACAATGTGAGTAGTTTAATGAGTGTTTAAGTTAATGCAAATATGCTAGAATTACATAACGAATTCAAATAGGATAATGTAAAAAAGGCACGCTATAAATCACTCATTTTTAATTCTCAAAATACGCACCAGTAAAAATACCAAAGATAAGCCCCGAGGTATAAAATTCAAATTAAGTACTACTAATAATTCTAATAATCTATACTCCTATACTACTATTATAAAGAGGTAAAGTTTGTGATGTTGTAGGGGGTAATCTCTTGAACCGATTTTGAAAATTCTTTTACCAATAGAAAGCCACGTTATTTGTGAGTGTCATAGGCTATTATATATAAACCCGAAAAATGAAAAGACTTGTTTGTGGTAGTCTGATTCGCAAAGTAAGTCGGAGAAGAAACAGTCAAATGAAGACGTTTCTTATGAACGCTGCCGAAACGATGAGAGATATATGATTGATTTCTAGAGAAAAGTTGTAGAGCTTGAAAATGCCTACAAAAAAGTCAGCGACATCGTATGTCTAACTTCAAAGTTTTTTTTTATTATCAGGGAGGGACAACGTCCGCCGTACCGGCTAGTTTTTTATAAATTCATTAATATAATTTTCCTTATTCTAGAATTATCGTTTCAATTGATTATTGGAAACAACAATAGTTATATAAAGATGATTTTATTTGTAATTTCTTAGTTAATTGTTAAAAATAATTTGGATTCTTATTTTAAAACATTGACCAACTTATCAACTTAAAAAAATGATATAACTCTCTAAACTTTAAAAGAGACTATTTTATATATAACGTAATTATATCCCTTACATATTTATGCTGTGTTGGAATGTTAACATTTTAGGCAATTTATTTGGATAAATTAACTGTGATTTTTTAAAAGCAGAAAAAATAATTTATGTAATTTATATACCTACTAGCGGGCCCGGCAGACGATGTCCCGCCCTAATTTAAAAAAAATCCTTGACAAATTATATACCAAAACGTTCCTCATGAATCACTTTATCCATTGGTGAAAACCGCTTGAAAATCCGTTCAGTAGTTTTTGAGTTTATCGCGAACAGACAGACAGACAGACGCGGTAGGGGACTTTGTTTTATACTATGTAATGATGTAATTACGTGGAATGTAATAAAGGTAAAAAATATTTCAGGCAAGCTGAAGAGAACGCTCGTGACGAAGACAAAGATGGTTCCAGAACAATTTTACCTATAGACGGACACACAATCGCAGGACGTCAGCGATCTCATGACGACCAAGCTTCGGTACACAGCTTTGTTTATTTATATTATTACTAGTTGACCCAGTCACGCGTTGCTGTGGCTCAATTATTAAAACTAGTGGTCGAGATTCGACCATTTTTTTCTGTTTATTTTATTAAGCGACTTTTATTATTTTTTGACATGTCAGTCCCATCGTAACTTATAGCTATATACAACTGAAACTCTTTAATCTAAAAACACAAATAGCCTAACTACTAAACCTAAATATATTACACAGCTCTTTGCAACAGTCCGATATCGGTTCTGACAGAATACTGTGATACACGCCCACATCCCCGATATTAATATTGTACAGTTTAATAAAACGCATCCTCTCAATGGTGTGCGTATTGTTTATGTTAATGAATTTAATGTTTTTCTAATGCCTTTTATATAAAAATAGTATTGTGCACTTCTTCTCCATATAAACTTTAACTGTGCTAAATTTCACGTTCATCTGTTCGCGCAATTCGCTTAAAAATGATATATAGATATGAAATATAGATTATGATAAAGTATTTGGTATTATGGGGCAATGAGTTTGCCTAAAAACTTGATACAAAAAAGCGAGGTTACGTAGTAAATAGATTAATAGAATAGGTGCACCATAAACTGAAGTTGAAAAAAATAATTCAAAATTAAAATGTGGCGCCATCTATGAGATCTATAACAGTCCTTCATGTAGTTTTCTGTCAACAGTCTAATTTAAAAGCGCCATCTGTTCGAGACCGATGAAACTTACAATTAATAACAATAATTTTTATTTGTAATTAAACTTAATTGAAATAAATAATCCTTTCTCTCAAGTTGGAACAAATTACACATAAATGCCAACTTTCATGAAGATCGGTTGAGTAGTTTCTGAGTTCATCGTGGACAAAAACCATGACAATGGATTTTTATATATTTAGATTTAATATTTATTCATGTGGCCATATAATCCTAATTTCTTATATGTAATCCTAATTTCTCATAAATATGTATGTGAGTGTGTGACGCGTTCACACCGTGATTATTCAACCGAACAATATGAAATTATTCATACGCTTTTTGAGAGGCAAAGATTAGGACGTAAATTACCTTCCATGCTGAAAAAAAACCTGTTATCGAGTGATAAGTTAACACTACAATTTGCCCATTAAAGCGAGCGAATCCATAAGCAAAAGCTAGTTATCAATAGAAGGTTGTCTGTAGTAGCGTGTCAAGAATGGAAAACAATATTTGTTGATTGATGAATCAAATAATAATACGCGAGTCATTTAAGTGTAAAGTACATTTTTCTTTAATTTGTAATAGCTCTCATTTAAAATCATTTACTGTTCAAAGAAGTGTGAAGTGGGGCAAACGGTGTGATATTTATGTTTTTTTCCTTTGATGAAATATATTATTATGATAGTAATCAGGCAGACGAAGTCTCTGGTAATCAGCTAGTAAATAAATATGTAAATAGTATGCTGTGACACAACGTGACATTTTATTTTTATTACAACCTTGATTGACTAAAATTTCTATTAAATTTAATTTCTAACTTTAACTTATTTTAGTAGTCACTACATATTATAAAACAAAGTCCTCTGTCACGTATCTCTGTCTGTTTCTTCGCGATAAAATCTAAAATGACTGATAGGTTTTCACCAGTACATAAAGTGATTCATGAGGAAGGTTTAGGTATATGATTTATCAAGTTTTTTTAATTATCAAAGCGGCATAACATCCTTCTCGCCCGCTACTTTGTTTATATCGATGTTATGGATTATCGTTGTCTTGTGAATAAATTACATATAATTTACGGTAAGTATAGGGTTGTGTTTATCACAGGTTTGTTCGTGCAACTGCCTCGGTAATAAGCAGTGTGAGAGCGGAGCGCTGTTGGCAGCTCCCACGCGCCAGCATCGTCTCAGATCCCGCACATCTCTGGCACAGGAGATCATAGAGAGAGCTTCCGTATAGAGAGACACATCACATAAGCTGTAACAAAAAAAAATGAGTTGTCACGGGACGTCTGGCAGATGTGAAACATCGAAATTGTTCGAATCGAACGAATCTTTTTTCATCAAAAATTCATTAGACTGTGCCAAACTAGACGACTTCTTTGATGTAAAACATTTATAGGCGCGCGTAAACCTTATTGTTGGCGTGGCGAGCGTGAGAGACGTGGCGACGCGATGTCATGCGTAAGCGACTGTGCGCAATCTCTCTTGCCCCACTGAGCTCACATACTTATAGTGTAATTTGAGATTCGTTCGATTAGTCCGGTGAAGCTGTTAATTTCAATAGTGTAGTCAGTTCGAGAAAAAATCGTTCGATTCGAACAATTTCGATGTTTCACGATGATAATTTTTTTAAGATATGTGGGTATATAGAAGTCGTCGTGAAGAAGTATCTTGTAGCCAATATTACTATAAATTTGTGATCTGTGTAAATACAGATCTGACTAAGTATGTGACTTTTCAGGTAACTTTTGTAACCTACCATCTGGTTTTATTTGTTAGATCTATACTAACCTTATGTTAAGAGTGACGTTTTCTTCCTGTAATTTAATTTAATTTGTATTGAAAATACATACAAGTTTAAAACACATTTATTGCATTTATCCTTAATTACATTTAAAAAAAAAAACAATTTTAAGTTTGCTCAAAGCACGACTATATTCAAACAGTTTACCAATCTGTGATATTAATTTGATCTGACTCTTGATTTATACATTTTATTATATTAACCATACGTTTTATATACCTGTTATGTTTGATTATAAATAAATGTATTTGAAACATATTTTCGTTTTAATTTAAAAAAAATCACATGTTAGCTTTCCAAATAGGGATATAGTTACTTCGTTATGAAGAATACTCAAACATTAAGAACGATGAAATAGTTGTAATAAAAGAATTATCAAGGTACCTACTTTGGTTTCTGTTAATTATCAAATCACTTATTGAAATTATTGAAAGATGAAAAAACTATAGTTCCATTATTATCAAAGCCCCAGTGCGGCGCTTATCTTAACTCTCAACTAAAATTTCATTTTTGAAAGCTGTCAAGTGCCAATTTCACTTATTTAATTGGTTCATAAACCCGATACCGCAACAAGAATAATGAAATTCATATTAGCGAACATGAAAGACATATGTGGGTGTGGGTGTGTATCTTAAAAAAGTGAACACAACTTACTTGTTAATAAAAATATATCTACGTCACAAATTTAAGCAAACTATGCTTACAGACAAGTTTCTAGTTTTCATTTAAAAATGAATTCAAGGAACAAATAAATCAAATGCAAATATATTGATGAACGTTGTTGTATCCGGAAAACATACGATACAAAGGAGTGTTTCTAACATTAGATCTACAATGTGACGTCATGAAAGCTTTCTTACCAAATTACGCGACAGTCAGAATGTGGTATGACCATCTTAACTGGTCGAACTAAATCCTCGCGTTCAACAAAACTATGAATTAACTTATTTACAGGTATTATGTCAGCTGTTTTCTGTCCATTACATAAGGCTATCATTTTGTAATGCAAAAGTCTAGTCTGATAAGATGTTAGGCAGCCACATTTCTGTTAGAATATGCAGGCCGATAAACAAGACGCTTTTTTACACGTTCGATTCTTTTCGAGTGTATCTCATAGCATGGATATCACACTTGGCTGCCGTATTCTAGAAACTACGAATAATGTTATTGTGTAATTAAAATTAAGGAAAAAAAGAACTTTTTTGTTAAAGCATTGTAGACTCGGCGAACAACACAAATTAAAGGGGATTAAATTCTATGGGGAATTATAGTTAGATTATCAAAAAAATTGAGCCCTTGGACCGTTTTTAAGATGAGACACTTCAAGGTACCTATAATTTGCTTTTTTCTTACTGTGCAGCCGTTTCCTGTTGAAAATCACGCAAAAATTCGGATTTTTGAAGTGAAGACTTCTTTAGGCGCGTTGTGCACTTTTTTGGGTGAACAAAAATCATAGAACTTGCGTCATCGTCACCGAACTCGCGTATTACGCTTGCGTCAGACTAGCGACGCGTAGTTTAGGAGCCTGTGTACATTTAATATATTAGGTCTTTACCTATGAAATTGCTGTTTTGTATGAAAAAATTTAAACAATTTTTTTTCATGTATTTTTTATTTGTATTAATCGAAGTAATCACACATGCAATCAATGCATCTTTGCCAACGAAGTGGGAGTTTATTGATGCCCTTCTTAAAGAAATCAGCTGGACTGGAGGCAACAAATTCTTCAAAGGCATTTTGTACTGCCTCTCGGGTATTGAATTTTTTTCCCGCCAAGGAGTTATCCAAATTCTGGAAAAAGTAGTAGTCTGTAGGTGCAAGGTCTGGTGAGTAGGGCGGATGACGGAGAACTTCCAACGCCTGTTCTTGCAACTTGGAGACCGTCTGCTGTGCAGTATGAGGTCGCGCGTTGTCGTGTAGGAGCAGTGGAGACAAGCGATTGACCAATGCTGGTTGGAGATGTGCCAGCTTCTCCATCATTGTATTCAGTTCTTCACAGTACACATCTGCAGTAATGCTCACCCCGTTTGGTAAGAAGCTGTGATGAATCACACCGGCGCTAGACCACCAAACAGTGACCATCACTTTTCTAGGGGTAAGTTTTCGTTTAGGGCATTGTTTAGGTGCTGAACCAGGATCCAACCAACTTGCTGAGCGCTTGCGGTTATCAAACAGAATCCATTTTTCATCGCAGGTGACAATGCGGCTCAAAATTCCTTCATTTGTGTGTCTGTTGAGCAGTGCAAGGCACGTCTCGATGCGTACTTCGCGCTGGCGATCATTGAGTTCGTGGGGCACCCATTTGTCAAGCTTTTTTACCTTGCCAATTTGACGCAAATGGACCAATATTGTTTTGACGCCAACGTCGAAAGCTGTTGCTAATTCAGCCGTAGATTGTGTATCATCAGCTTCCACAATCGCCTTTAATTCGTCATTGTCGACCAAAGTCTTCGGACGACCGCGAGGTTCATTTTTCAGGTCGAAATTCCCAGAACGAAAGCGAGCAAACCAATAACAGGTGGTGCGTTGATTGGTAGTGTTAGCTCCGTAAACGTCGTTGATGTTGCGTGCCGCTTGTGCCGCGTTGCTGCCACGACGGTACTCATATTCCATAATTACTCGAATTTTTAACGTATCCATGATGACAAAAAATATTGAAATGCGATGAAAATGTAACACTAATCAATAAACAAATGAGTACTTTTGAAAAAGAATTCCATGTTTTTAAATTAAAATTAATTTGAAATTAGAATTCTTAGCCAAACAAAAATTATTTTGATTTGAAATGGCCAGTACTGTAGAACGGCAATTTCATAGGTAAAGACCTATTATATATATATATATATATACTAGCGGGCCCGGCAGACGTTGTCCCGCCCTGATTATAAAAAAATCCTGGACATATTATATACCAAAACGTTCCTCGTGAATAATTTTATCTACTGGTGAAAACCGCATAAAGATCCGTTCAGTAGTTTTTAAGTTTATCGCGAACAGACAGACAGACAGACGCGGTAGGGGACTTTGTTTTATACTATGTAATGATATTGTATTGAGTTTGTGCAGCCTATCATATATTAATTATAAACTGTATAAAAATGTATATAATTATTGTTCGGAGTGCCAATAGATGTGAAAATCAAACTAATAATAATTTCAATTAACAAATTATGAAATTTAAATAATTCACACTATAATTAATTTAAAAATTCAAAACAGAACCAGTTATTGTATTGAGTTTTCACTTCTCTCGGTAGTCCTTATGACTGCCTCGATTTTTTTTATATCTCTCATTTTATGTGACTAAGGTATAGAAGTATAGTGACCTCAGGGATTCCAAGAGGTCTGAGCTGTCTTGACATGATCGAGATGTATATATTAGGGAGAATTTATTGAAAGTTCTAGGACAATCACAAGAATTCAAATCTACGTCAATCGAGGTGGTATTCGAACACTTTAATCCTTGAGACATAACCGCTTCATATATACATTAAGGTAATTCTATTCGATTCTGAGAAACAACAAAGTTATCCTTATCTGAAGCCACTGACCTAAAACTAATTAACGAAATTAGTCTGGAATATATATAATAATAATCCCTTACTTAAACATTAGGATTCTCTACGAAGATTGTTACAAAAATGAACGCGGCTAAAACAATATGGTGTTGTTTACATTTATTATTATTTTTAAATATCGTTAACGCTTTCTTTATTAAATCGTCGACGACTGGAATAAGCAGTGTCAAGAAAGCGCCAAGATGTAAGTGAAAGCTTTTGTTTTACTTAAATATATATTAGTAATCTATATTTTGTAGCGTTTCATTGTATATTTCTATGTTGTTATTTAGTTGTATGTTGGCCATTACTTCAGACTTTCTTCTTGTTTACACATTTGTGGGCTATATTTGATGAGGGTATTTATTAAATATTATAGTGGACGCTATTTTACACTTCCGCTTGGAATTGATTGAACACCACTACGTCTAACTGCAACAAAAAGCGAATGAATTAATCAATATATATGTATATTTATGTCGGAACAGTCAACATCGATCTGAAGATGCTCCGTGAAGGATCGAAACACGTGTAATCGATTGTCGTGATTTATTGATAATTATTTTATGTACAATATATAATTAATATATATATTGATCAATTGATTCGCTTTTTGTTGCAGTTAGACGTAGTAGTGTTCAATCAATTCCAGGCGGAAGTGCAAAGTAGCGTACACTATAATATTTAATGATGGATTTCCGCAAAGTAACGCCTTCTTCAATCAAATAGAGGGTATTTATTATTTTTTATTATTCGGGTATTCACGTGTGCGCGTGATTGTAAACATTGATGATATTCATGTTTCCCGAAATATGGTTATTATATTTCGGTAAATCATTACATAGTACCTATAAAAGAAAGTCCGCTACCGCGTCCGTCTGTTCGCGATAAACTCAAAAACTACTGAACGGATTTTCATGCGGTTTTCACCAGTAGATAAAATGATTCATGAGGCAGGTTGAAGTATATAATTTGTCAAGGTTTTTTCTACTACGAGGGCAGAACAACGTCCGCCGGGCCCGCTAGTATAATATATATGTATATAACGTTTCCACATAAAACTTTCATTCACTGTTATACACTAGTTACTAATCTCTGTATGTTTGTCCCACAATTATTCTTAAAAGACTGAACGGCTGTTAAGGAATATCCGGATACAGAAGTCGATTACTTATATAACGAAGTAACATATATGACATAATATTCTATCAGAAATGACTAGTTGAATTCACGCCGAGCCAAGGGGTCGGGTAACAGCTGGCATTGAATCTATATCTATACATATAATAAGAATGTAAATCTAACGTGTCTGTACTTTGATTTTCGTGAAAAAAATGGTTGCAAGTGTCTTGGAATAAGTAATAAAATACAATAGACTCATTTTTAGAAATATTTGTCCATCTGTCTGTTTCTTTGAACACTCATCACTGCTAAAGTACAACTACGTTCACGATAAAACCTCACCAAGAAAATCATAAAGCATATATCCTCGAGTAACAATTAGTCTTGGTTTCATTAAAATCGGTTCACTCTATCAAAAGTGATTGTAATTTTAATGACAACGCGACTTAAGTACGAGAGAACAGTAGATACGTAAATGGATTTAATATATTCGGATATTTTTTTAAACACTGTTTTTTACATTAGGTTCCACATGGACGGAGTCTCGGCCTCAGCTAGTAATATATATAATAGTGAAAAAAACACACTTAACAGGTAACATAATACACCCTTTTTTCACCTGGTATTCTATGTTACAGTGAATATACCGTGGCTCTGGATTGGTGTTCAGTGTAATGGATGTCCGCCTCGCGGTTGTGAAGATGATAACGCTATTATACATGGCTACTGCTGCGGATGCGCCTATTCTCTAGGTATTTTTTATTACCTTAATTAAAATCTGTGCCATACAGTTAGTTCCGATGCCCCTCATTGTAAGGGTGTTTTTTTTTTCGAAGTTACTACGCTATTGGCCTGAGGGTCTTAACAGCTTCACCGAACTTCTCATTGTAAAGACAACAGGCAATGGTATCTAGGTAACAAAAGCTAAATATGTAACGGTACAACGATAGCAGAGGCGTCTATTAAAGTCCGGTAAATTGTAACGGAATGTCACTAAATTCAATATCTCACAACTTTCTTTTTTAGATAACATATATAAAGAGATGATATATGCCAGGAATTGTCACAGTCTAAATTTAAATTAATATTTAAGCGACTGGTGGAATGTGTCAATGAAATCTAATTAATTAAAAACTATAAGGCAATTCTCGATATAAATTTAGGGTAAATTAAATTCAGAAATGTTTGTTAAATATTTAGCAATTACTTAGGCCGTATTTAGGTAGAGGAAAATAATGTTGCTAGATATAGATAATATATGTTTTTACACAGATAAACTGCCGGTTCTATGTCCTGAAATTCTTCATTGCCCGCTCAATCTGCATAGCGTTTGCCACGACTACGAGTATATGATGAGATGCTGTTGCTGAAAACATTTTGCATATACAATGAACAGTGGTATCATGTTCTGGTTATTTCTCAGTTATAAAGAAATGTCCTGTTTCTAAATAATGTATTCACTATGTAATAAAAATCCTCGATTAAAACTTGTAAAATCTTTTCGAAAGTAATTTTGCCACCCAAAGCAAAACGCGAACCACGTAAATCGCAGTCCTATATGAACTTGTTCGGTGTTATTACAAAAAAGTTAAATGCGTATTGAACCCTGGCTTTAAAAAGGTCTCATATTAAATGCACCGCGGTCGCTGAATGTTCGCCATCTTGCTTTTTTGTCTCGCTTTGGTTACGTCAGGTTAGACTTGTGAAAAAGGATAACGCGAACTTGCCTCGGGCGAGTGCGGTGCATTTATTAGGAAACTTTTTTAAACCAAGTATTTAATTCGCATTTTACTTTTTTGTAATAACACGGGTTATGTCCAGATTAGGATTTATCGGCCTATCTAATAAGGGTATATAGTGAAACTTATATAAGTTGTTCACACATCGAAATACTTAATCTCTTGTATACTTTGGTTACTTGTCGCTTTAAAAACTAACCTCAAATGTAATTCCGATAAAGACACCTTTGTCATTCCAATAATAACTCGAAATTAGCGTTTCTAGGTTCCTTTGATGTGTGTAAAAGCCGTGGTGGGTCCAGTTATCGTATTGCGTAAATCGTCACGCAGTCCGATAGTACGTAACACGTGATGAAAATGTATTCCCACGTCAGCTTTTATTGCGACTATAGACAAAACATTGTGGCGAGACACAGAACAGGTATGGAGCATTAGAACCACAGCGGAGTCAATGGATTGGGAGACACTATGGCAACGACGTAAATGACGATTACATATTTTGAGGTCTGTGAATGCTTCACGAATTTTGAAATGATGGCTTCTATAGGCGCGTTGAGCGGTATTTTTGGCAGGACATAAACTTACGACTTCGTGTCATGACATGCTAGTAAGCGCGAACAACGTCAGACTAGCGACGCGTAGTATAGCGGCCTGTGCACATCTAATATATATTAATATTTTGTATTGAGATTCGGCCCATCATGTCTGATTGATCAATAAACTTTATAAAATCATTACATAGTATAAAACAAAGTCCCCTACCGCGTCTGTCTGTCTGTCTGTTCGCGATAAACTCAAAAACTACTGAACGGATTTTCATGCGATTTTCACCAGTGGATACAGTGATTCATGAGGATGGTTTTAGTATATAATTTTTCAAGGTTTTTTTTATAGTCAGGGCGGGACAGCGTCTGCCGGGCCCGCTAATTGTATATAATTATTGCTCCGAGTGCCAACACATGTGATATCCAGAGTAATGTTAATAATTTCAATATAACAAATTATAAAATATATATAAATCCACATAATAGGTCTTTTGCCGTTCTGCAGTACTGGCCATTTCAAATCAAAATAATTTTTGTTTGGCTAAGAATTCTAATTTCAAATTAATTTTATTTTAAAAACATGGAATTCTTTTTCCAAAAGTAGTCATTTGTTTATTGATTAGTGTTACATTTTCATCGCATTTCAATCTTTTTTGTCATCATGGATACGTTAAAAATTTGAGTAATTATGGAATATGAGTACCGTCGTAGCAGCAACGCGGCACGCAACATCAACGACGTTTACGGAGCTAACACTACAAACCAACGCACCACCTGTTATTGGTTTGCTCGCTTCCGTTCTGGGAATTTCGACCTGAAAAATGAACCTCGCGGTCGTCCGAAGACTTTGGTCGACAATGACGAATTAAAGGCGATTGTGGAAGCTGATGATACACAATCTACTGCTGAATTAGCAGCAGCTTTCGACGTTAGCGTCAAAACAATACTGGTCCATTTGCGTCAAATTGGCAAGGTAAAAAAGCTTGACAAATGGGTGCTCCACGAACTCAATGATCGCCAGCGCGAAGTACGCATCGAGACGTGCCTTGCACTGCTCAACAGACACACAAATGAAGGAATTTTGAGCCGCATTGTTACCTGCGATGAAAAATGGATTCTGTTTGATAACCGCAAGCGCTCAGCAAATTGGTTGGATCCTGGTTCAGCACCTAAACAATGCCCTAAACGAAAACTTACCCCTAGAAAAGTGATGGTCACTGTTTGGTGGTCTAGCGCCGGTGTGATTCATCACAGCTTCTTACCAAACGGGGTGAGCATTACTGCAGATGTGTACTGTGAAGAACTGAACACAATGATGGAGAAGCTGGCACATCTCCAACCAACATTGGTCAATCGCTCGTCTCCACTGCTCCTACACGACAACGCGCGACCTCATACTACACAGCAGACGGTCTCCAAGTTGCAAGAACAGGCGTTGGAAGTTCTCCGTCATCCGCCCTACTCACCAGACCTTGCGCCTACAGACTACTACTTTTTCCAGAATTTGGATAACTCCTTGGCGGGAAAAAAATTCAATACCCAAGAGGCAGTACAAAATGCCTTTGAAGAATTTGTTGCCTCCCGTCCAGCTGATTTCTTTAAGGGTATCAATAAACTGCCACTGCGTTGGCAAAGATGCATTGATTGCATGGGTGATTACTTCGATTAATACAAATAATAAATACATGAAAAAAATTCGTTTAAATTTTTTCATACAAAACGGCAATTTCATAGGTAAATACCTAATATATAATTAAGTTAAAAATTCAAAAGAGAACACAGATATTCGATTGTTTTGAGTTTTCACTTCTGTCGGCAGCGCTTATGATTGCCTCAACCAACTTTTTTTCTTTGCCAGCACGAGTATTATTTTTCCATAAAAAATCAAACTTTTCGTGTTCTAAAGAACACGCCAAGCACTGTATAGGATTATAAGGACCATAGGGTAACAAAATAAAACATCCTTTATATAGCATACTGTTTTAATTTCTATAATAAACCCTCGATGCAGAAATAAATACAAGGGGTTAGCGGAATAGATTAAACTTAACTCTGGCATATAGTATAAAAATAACGAAATACTCGAATAAGTAGATTGACCTAAACTACAACCCGATTGTACAATTACTCGATTACAACTTCTTAATCGATTTAAATTATAATAAAATCAAAAATCGATATCTAATAATTGAATAATCGGGAGATTTAATTTGAAAATTATCACAATATGCAAGTATTAGAATGTCTTTTAAATAATACTATGTTCCCGTTCATTTTTTTCATAATAATTGGCTAAAACTTTTTACTAATAGTCTAACACACTAAGGCCAATTAGCTATATCTACATTTTTGCGATAATCCGTTATATTTTTATGAAAACACAAAACTTTCATTACATCATAACCCCAGTACGCTTCGAGAAGTTAAAATATACATATTATTGTATGAATAATATTAACACCCAGTGCGTAATAGATTAGTACCACAAGTGATGAAATTATAAAAAAAATTAACACAAGCTGGAATAAAATGAACATTATCCTACGCGTAATGGACAACGCTACGAAAGATACTTTTAACTTACTTTTAAAAGGGCCGGTGACAGAAACATATCGATATATGGTAGACACTAATCAAAAAATTCCTATATTTGTATAGTCTATAATACACAAAAACTAAATCTCATATAATGTTTATTTATATGTATAAAACATTATTTCAATTAAATAAAAAAACAAATTACTTAGTTACTTTTATAACGTGAAACGGAACGACAATCGTAAGATGTGACGTCATAGGTTCCGAAACATTGCTCTGACATTTACCGTAATCTGTGGTTTGCAGTAACAAAGACCAACACTTCCTACTATCCTAGTTTTATCCTTATTCATCCCATATTACGATACACTTTTCGAGGTATGAGACCGAATAAAAATAATGTTGTATAGAACAGCGTCACGTAAATCCGACGACATAACCTCAAACATAAGCGCTTTAGTAAGAGTATTTAAAAAAGATTAATAGAAATATAGCTTTTAAATGAAAATATGAATACGAAATTATGGGATATTGTTATCCCTTATATATATAGGTATAAAAGTATTTTCAAAAGTGTCTACACATTCTTATAACCGACATACGACATTATTATGTTGCCGACAATATATGAGTTATGATCACGCTCTTCGTAAAGAACATTGCGCACACGCAACGTGTCACCGCCCTTACCTACCACATACGAGTATGATACAAAGCCCGTTTTATGAGTTATCAGTGACGAATTTAGACTTAGGCTCATAAGGCTTGAATCTAGCTGGGAAAAAAAAAAGTATGTATATAATAACAAACTGCATCGACTGACTGGTTTAAACAAATGCAAAGGACACACACTGTATTTTTAGCATTTTACAAACATAAAACAATATCCATCTTTATCACACTCATAGGCTTGGTCGTGTGCGAAAGAGATAGAGATTTTTTATGTTGCGTATGTTGTATGTGTATGTATTGTAACATGCCAGCTTTAGTTAATCGATGATTACAAACAAAAACTAGTAATAAATATTTTTTATAATTGAAAAGAAAATATATCAAAGAACGAGAACCCAGGACGCCATATTAGTGGGACCCCTAGGACACAGTCTAAAACTAAATCCACCACTGATATTCACACAATCACGTATTATTCCTATCCTCACGTGCACGTCGCCAAATATAACGCGTCCATAATCCTCTAGAACAGCACAAAATTAACCTAATTCAATATATATATAATATGTATAATAAACATACACCCATACATATCGTTATCCCATTTTCGCTATAGATAAACGGACAGTAGCAACTTAATAGAAGTTAGCTCGGCGAGGCGGCGAGTCGCGCCGCGTGCCTCGCTATGTATAGTTATATTTATAATAATGCGGCCGTGAATCGTTTTGTGGTAATTGGACATTTTATGTGGCGGCCGTAGACGACATCCGTTTCCCACGCGGCGCGCCGCCACCCTGCAACACGTTTCACATATACCACCGTCAAAATTGTTAAAAAAAAATCATATCGATGACGTAGTTAGGGTTTCGATCACCTCCGCCCCAAAATTACGTATTTCGTAATAGAAAAGCAATAGCGAAAATAAATAACATGTGCTCATGTGGGTGGTGGAGCCACGCTAAAGCTATTACTGGTTTCAGCATGAATGGGTCGGCTCGTCCCCGGTACTACACACTAACAGTGCTTGCATTGTTGCGTTTCGTTTGGTCAGTGAGAGCGCCGGAGGACCACCTTCCCTCCCTTCCACCTTTCTCCCCTTCACCCTTCCCTCTGAACACAGACTGGCAACCCACACGCGACACCCCTGGTGTTGCTAGTGTCTATGACGGCGGTGATCACTTAACATCAGGTGACCCGCCTGTTTGTTTGTCTTCTATGATATGAAAAAAAAACAATGATCACCCATAAATTATGTCACAAACATGTGGAACTTCTCTCTAACCTTGTGACAAACGATCACATCTGTGTAAGGTTAATGTAATTTGAGTATATTTCAATATACTGTTGTGACATCTCGAATTCTCCAAAATTGAATATGTATTATTATATACGTATTGGTATCAGGTTTTGAAATAAAATATTCCATACATAATATTAATTTGAATTATTTAATAAACAAGTGAAGAACATGCTCTAGTGATTTTATGTAAAACACAATCTATACTCGATACGCGAATTTTCATTGTAAGGAAATTTTATATATACAAATAAATGAAATCGAAGTGTTTGTTTATAATGTCAAAATAGCAGCTTTTTACTAATGTGAAAGTATATAACGGTATTTATTATTAAAAAAAAAATTATTCCTTCCGGCTAATCTTTGAAACGGTTGGGCCGAATGATTATAAAGAGTAATTTAGGTTAATTTAGTAAAAAGATTAATTTTAGCAAAAAAAAATAGGTTCTGCGCAAATATAATAAATTAAAGGAGTGTCAGAACCGCGCGCGCTTCTTGCCCGTATTTAGACTAAATAACATTTTTTTGCTAAATTTCACGCGGTTAAATTCACAGTTAACAACTAGTATATCATAAATATGATTGCAATCTGTTAAGAAAGTAATAATAGCATGATATTAAAGCCTCGAAATAATTAATAAATGACTGTGTAGTAGAGTAATAAGCACCCCAATAATCATTTGGTACTTTTGGTACATTTGGTAATTTCATACCAAAGTGTATTTAATCAAGTTGGCGTCAAACTATTGTCTCCATTGAATGCTATGATATTATTGAAATTATGATAAGGTATGTATGAGAGTAACATTGCACACAGTTTGCGATTACATTTTAGAGAGCAATTGTTTTCCATTTCGTTTTAAACTAATAAATATGTATAATATTATTCAATTATGGTAATTTTGATGAAAAAAATATAAATTTCAAGCGAATTTTTAGTAAGACGAAACGTAGGAAAAACTCAATTTCTGCTAGCAAAAAAATTTGCTCTCAACTTTTGTTGTCAATATGGCGTCCATTTGCAACAGCTGATTGCTGTCAATGCACTATGTAGTTTCGAGTCTAATTGGACATAGTTAAACGGAAAAGATCCAACCCACACTATGGGTAAAAATGAATTATATATACCAAAACACTTTTTGTAATTGAAACTTTAATATAACAAAATCAATGCAAGTAACATTCCGACGCATCATGTTATAATGACCATACCTTACCAACTCATTGAATATCTCATAACTAACAGAGTGTGGGGTGGATATTTTACATTTAACTGTCTACAATTGAAAGTTTTGCAAAAATGTTTATAAACACTTGGATAGCAAAAATCGTGTAATTCTGATTATTGGGAAATTGACTACAAGATTTGCAAACTTTATATTTAAATTAGTTTCTTCACTGTGAAATGTTCATCACAACATCTACTTTAGGTCAAATTCAAATTCAAAAACACTTTATTTAATTTAGGCCCTAAGAAGGCACCTATGAATGTCAAAGCTACCATCGGTTCGGAAAATAACCCAGTCATCGAGAAGAACCGGCAAGAAACTCGATCTGGTTTATCTTTTTAACAAATATATATAATATTTAGAATAATAATATATTCTATATAATAGTAAATTTCACAAACGTTTTTAATGGATGCACAGAGATGAGTCAATTCCAGACATCACCATCGTTCACATATTGATCCACTCTATAATAGCCTTTTGACACCAAAACCCACTTGAGATGACGCTTAAATTTACAATCCGGCAAATTGGTAATATCCTTTGGGACTTTGTTGTAAAATCTAACACTATTTCCCAAAAAACTGTTACTGGTTTTACTAAGTCTAAAACGTGGTATATTAGGTAGTATAGTATAGTAGTATAATAAGACAATAAAAAATGCGAATTCTTGGATGTATAATTTCAAAAGCAAGGAATTTTATAATCTAGGAAGACAAAAATAAAAGATTTATTTAACTCTTTATATAAATAATATATTTAAAATAAACATTGCCATTTATTGGACATTACATTAATAATCACCAAACAAAGTGTAATTTTAGTACCAAAATGCAAATTTTTTGAAAATAAAAAATAACATATTATATTATATAAGTACACAAAAAAGTATTTATAATTTAAAGATCAAAAAATGTATTCTACTGCAATATTATTTCTAAAATATATTATATGTATAGTATAGGAAAGTTATTTTTGCTAATTGTTTTAATAACGCTCGGAAATTCTTAAGAAAACAAAGAATAGGTTTACTCAAAATTACTGTATAAATGGAGTATTTTTAACAAAAAATTACATCGATTAAATCCTTTATAGGAATGATAAAACGGTCCTACGAGATCCAGAGAGACACCATCATGAAGGTTTATAACAAATATACATATTAAGCAAAAATCTTGAAAGGCAGTTCGATAAATCAATACTAAAAGAATGTATAAAGGAAAGAAAATCAATTTATTCTCATTTTGCATCTCTGTATATTTTACTTCAATAAATGTAAGATAAGAAAGTAAAATTAAGGTTTTTTTACTTTTGTGATGTTCATCTTTTTGATGATGATCACATTTTTTTTAATCAATGTTCATCTTCTGAGTTTAACCACAATTCATAAATTTTTCAACTGTTTTTCAAAAACAATGAACTGTTTTAAAAAAATTTTATTGTCTCTACTAAACAAAAAAAACCAATTGATATGCATTCATTATTACTTTCAGGCTCGCACATGTTCCTTAATAAATGACCCATACAAAAAATAAAAAATGTTACAAATTTTTTGAAGCTGAAATTAATTAGATTATTTTCTGGGTACCTCGAGTGACCCCGGCTGTGAGTGAATGGTTTTAATTACAGGTCGATTGGTTACCTCTGGCGGCATATTCAGCAGCAGGAGGATTTGCCAGTGTCGATGGGGTGTCCCTGATCGATCTTGACCTGCCCGCCGACAGGAGGCGCGCCCGTCGACGGCGGTCCCACGCGCGCCTTTATCTCCGCCGCCATTGTCATGAAGGCTTGCTCTACATTTGTGGAATTCTTCGCTGAAGTCTCGAGGAATGGTATCCCCAGTTGTTCAGCGTATTGCTGTTGATTATATTAATCAGTTTAGTATGGTGTGAATAAGACATCTACCGTTAAAAATATTGTGTACCAAGAGAGATATTGAGGCCTATAAGTAACAGAACAAAAAATATATAAGAAAAATGCCTAGTAAGACCTAATGTACATAGTACATAGAAATAATATATTTTTGGCCCTTAGCGTGCGTTTTTCAGAGGACGCAATTTTATTTATTTTTGTGTAGGGAGGGGGTTATCTTAAAATGGAAAGTAAAAAAGTTATAAACAAAAATAACTGAACCGAAAGTTATAAACAAACATTTTGAATAAATTTTCTTTTGGGTGTTATAATCCTTTTAAAATAAAATGACATCAGAGTAATCTTATAGAGGATTTTTTATCAAATAATTTCCACTACAAATTTGTTTAATTCCATTAATTTATCTGGGTTTTACAGCCCTTCGAATTTGAATGGGTTCTTGAATACTCTAAGAATTAGGATATAAAGTAAATCATTAGGCTTAATTTTCTATTATATATTTTTTATTAATTCAATTTATCATGTTCTTAACATTCCTATGTTATTATTAATTTATCATCGACCATTTTCCATACTACCCACCTTGAATAGTGCCTTAGTGAGCCACTATAATAGATATTACAACTGATGTATGTTTATTGATTCTCGGTTCCAACAGTATATAGGAATATGAATTATATATGTTTGTATTAATATCTAATCAAAGCTGCAACACTTACATTGGCTGTTGTATAGTCAACAACTTTCTTGGTTGTGAGATCAGACTTATTGCCGACGAGCAGCTTGTTCACGTTATCGCACGCGTAACGATCGATCTCCTCCAGCCATTGCTTGACATTGCTGAACGAGTCCTGAAATTGACATTTATTTATAACTGACCTGCCCTGGGACTTCCTACGCTTATTTGTATAAACCATTTGAAGTACTATACTTGGAGATATGAACAAAGAGTTTTTTCACTTGACTAACATTGCAGAAAAGCACGTATAAAACAATTGACACTAAGGTCTACGCCAACTACAATTAGAAACGCCTGGAAGGGAACTAGCTAATGAATTGCGAAATTTTTTCACTTTTCTATGAATTGTAACTATACTGACTAGACTGCGAAAACTAATTATGAGAAAATAAACTTGATGCCCTAAGCTAGGCGGATCAACCCTAAATAATAAATATTGCTGTCTTATCTAAGGTCATGCACTGAGACGTATTTGCCCTTGAAGAACTAAGTTAAAATGCCTCATGTTCCACAGTGTGAGTACTATTGATTTACAACGGAATTAATTTTCAAGTCACATGCGGTAAATCAGCACAGATGTACTGGAAATTATTATCTCAAGTACTCTGGTAAAGTAGAAATATTTCCGTCCTCCATTAATCAATAGTGTTACTTATACTCAATTAAATATGCATGTGTGAAATATGAAAACTGTTTGGTGTGTGACTGAGATGACTTGCGACCAAGAGACCAAGATAATGTCAATGCAGGACTTCAGATCTTTAAATATTTTTTCTAAACTTGTTTCCTTCACAATTATTATTTAATTAAATGTCTCAAATAGGGTCAAAGTCACCTTTTCCACTTTATTTCTTTTTAGGTCGTCCATCGCGGTTATCATATCGAAACTTGGACATAAATATATTTTTTGTTTATTTTATACTGTATGTGAAAAAGAAACAAAATGCATGTTGACGAAACTGGATCGTGTAACTAAAATATAAGACATAAAATATAAGACACGCAAATAAAGAAATGTAATCACGTAAATAGTTTATCCATCCTTCATGACTCATTATCATACCATTGTTTACAATCGAAGCACTAAGTAGCAAGATGTTTAGCAAACTGGCAACATGCCAGCTCCTTTTAACATAACTCATTGAGATGCGAACTCATAAAAATTTTACGACCATAGTATTATTTCCAGCAGGTTTGATGTACTCTAATCTGATAGTAAATAATGAATATTGTCATGAGAATAATTTCGCCTTACTTCGGTCCATTTGTGTTATATATCACAATTAGTCGTAGTAGTTGAATATTTAGAGAAATCTTTCAACAAGGTCAAGTTATTTTAAAATACACAATGCCAAAACCAAGTAGCAATGCATTTTTCATAATTCTGTAACAACAACCATTGTAGGCTAACTGTCAAGGTCTCTGATTTAAACTGGAAAGTCATAGGTAAGACTAAAGTACGACACCCAAACTGTTAGATTTGCTAACTCTTATGGTCTTTAGTCTATCAATTTCAGTTGTATGTACAAAAATATACTGATTACAATTATTAATTTTATTACGGTATCCTAACTAATATTATAAATTAGAAAGAGAGTTTGTTTGTTACACTTCCACACCTTCATTACTGAATTGATTATTATGACATTGTGCATGATCATTCTTGGGGGCACAAAAAAGGTATAGGATTCCTTTAACAGAGAAAAAAATATACTGGTCCTATGAGTTGTCAAATCAACCTTAGCACAAGCAAAAGTTAGTAGTTTATGAAAAGTTTGTCACATGTCATCATTATCAGCCTGTAAGGAGCTATCGCAGGCCATAGGCCTCTTCCCGATATACTATAAAAATATTAAAATGACCAATAAATTCATCACATATAAAAATTCTGATATATTTAAAATAACAATAATTTGTTCTTGATTTTGAACTTCAGATAGGAATCAGATCAATGCAGAAGTGCTTTCAAATCCCATTAGTGAGTGGTAGTAACCTTAGTGTTAACACTTTGGCTGCCACATCATAATCATATATTTCTTTTAGGACACAGTGAATGAATTTTTACAATTGTAAAATGAAAACAACCAATGACCACCATGACATCACAAGAGAAACTATTGCCAGTCAAAGTGTTAAGTGAGGAATTGGCTAATTGTTATACTTAGTTTAAGTTACTAATTTATTTATTTACTTTGTAATTGATTGATTAATTTATGTTGTCAATCCAAAAACATCTGATGCTTTGTGTGGCGTGGAGCCTTTCTTTGTAATAGAAACAATTGGGAAATAAAATATAGAAAATGGATCATCAAAATTGATAAGATCGATACTTGTATATATCTCTGAATAATCCAATATAGTAATCATGTAATTAAAGTTTCTGTATGCAAATTTTATGATCACTTCTTTATTGGTTATGGATTTACCAAGGTCCTTTAAATTATTAATTAAGGTTGACAAATTATTGGATGGTAAACAAAGTTGACCATTGAGTGATGGCATTCAACAATAATCATTTATAATTTTATGCATATAAATAGTTAACATGATGGAATTTAGTATCTAGACTAAATTACATGCGATTTCATCCTTGTTAAGTTAAAATATAAAGTTTAATTTAAAAAAATAGCCTGTAGTAACCTGATATTGTGGTATAGTAAAATGGATAAAGTAAAAAAAAACAGTCCAATAAAAAAAAATCTTAGTGATTGTTATAGTATATTATTGAAATTAAATTGTTGATTAGAATGTTGTAACTGGTTAATTGGCTATTGGGTACTTTATGATCATAATTATAAATCTTGGTAATGAATTAAAAAGTATTTAAAAGCTTAATGATTTCATAGTATGTAGTTAAATAGTGGAAGTTGAATGATGCAAAATTCTTAAAATGATGAACATAATCTAAAATGTCATAATTTGAAATGTTTCTTTTCTTGGCCTGATTTTATTTGTAAATGTATATTTCTCCCAGTTTGGAATAATACTGTTTTTTTTTTAGATAATATATTGGGTGATCATGGAATTTTTCCAGATAAAATCGGAGCATATGATATAATTAACTTTAGTAGGGCTACATTATATTAAGATGGGTTTGAATTTGTTAAATTATCATATAAAACTGTTTTCGTAAACAAAATATAGTATTTAAATTGAGATGGCCATTTACATACTTCTATGTTATCAATTATAGTATAACTAAAAAGTTGTCGATTCGTTATCTACAAGACATTTTGACAAAACAAATAGCACAATACAGCACACGTACATAAAGTAATATACGCCACACTGTCTTAGTTAAAATATGGAAGTAAGATGGCATATTCTCAAAATCAGTGGTAAAAAAGAATTAGATATATGTTGCTTAGACACAGACGGACTGACGGGGCAGCTGTCAAAAATAAGGTAACTAGCCAAGTTTTAACAAAGCGCAGGTGAAGCACTTATGACGTATCTATGGCTTTTTAGTTATATTATTGGGTTTAATAAGTTTACAGATACTCGATAAATGAATTAATGTTACCTGGTCTGTGCAGTCATAAACAATGATGATCCCGTGTGCTCCTCTGTAATATGACGAGGTAATAGTCCTAAACCTTTCCTGACCAGCTGTGTCCCATATTTGTAACTTTATCGTTTTTCCATCTAATTCTACGGTCCTAATTTTGAAATCAACACCAATAGTACTGATGTAGCTCTCCGTGTAAGTGTCATCAGCGAATCTGAGTAGTAGACACGATTTACCCACACCTGAATCACCAATCAGGAGGAGTTTGAACAAATAGTCGCTGGAATTAAAAAATTACGTCTTAGTAATCGAATAAAGTGCATACCGAGGGCGTTAAAGACAATATAGGTCAATAGAACAAAAAAATAAATCGACAATTTTCATGGAGGAGGCGTATCTATACACAGTGCAAACAAAAGAGTAACAAGGATTTATTTTACAAACGAAAACCGTGCACACTGATATCACGAATGAGGAAGTGACTGGAAACAACTGACGGCCCAAATGCGCCATACATTTACGATTACATTTTCACAAATATTCCGACAGTACCTATTATGAATACACAATGACTCACCCACATAATTAAATATGAAACTATAATTTATGAAATCTAAACGTATACTAAAGACGTAATAAATAGTATACTACTTTGGAAAGCTGTGTTTTAGAACAATGAACATGCAAAAAAAAAAGAACGAGATTCGCTCAGTCTCCTCCAATATCGCCATGTTATAGATATGGTACTCACTATTCTGGATTCATTTTTGTACTTTAGATTTATTTCTTTCCAAGACAAAGATACTAAGTTATATATTGAAAATAGTGAAGTTCTTTGTTTCTGGTACCAAATCGCGAAAAAACGAATACTTCTACGTATTATAATGGCTGCCGTACGAAACACCCACTGACGTAAGACGTAAGTCACAAATTCAAACAGGAGTGCCACTTGGCAAAAACTAAAATACGTTCGGAAATAAGATCAAAATCGACTAATTACATAAATTTAACTAAATCGATATAAAAAAAAATATTATGGTTGATATTAATGAGTTGATATAATAATATATGAAGTAGGTATTTTATTCTTTTTAAATAGTGTTTACTTTCGACTTATTAGAACAGGTGTGTATTTAATCATTTTTGTAAAATGAATACTGGTAATTATTATAGCATTTCAATTTCGAAATTAAGAATACTTCCCCTGTACAAAATATCATTAAGTCGGTTGCATGTAGATACATTTTTAATGTTTAGTCATTTCCATTAGGAAATGTTATAGTATTATTGTAATTTATATTCACTATGTATTTTACAAGTACTTATACCTCTCGTGTGTTTATCAAAATTGCTTATATTACAGTTGTTACCGTGAAATACATGTTTAATAAAAAAAATTCACATGCTGAGATATATCATTTTTTAAATGTGGGACACTTTTGTCATACAGAAAAAATTACAAACATGTTTGAAGAAAGACTTCTTTAGACGCGAATATGTAACTGGACAACAATGCAACGGAAGTCCGTTACGGCAATTGTGCGTCACGTTTCTGTACCATCCGGTTAAATTATAATTAAACATAACCAAAACTTCTATTAAATAATAATTAATTTAATTCGTTACTGTCATAGTAACCAGTTCGTACTTTTCTATATTTTATTTACTTTATAACAAAGAGTTGCTAATAATATTTCCTGTGTTATTTAAGTTCCCAATTAGCTGATAGATATCACTACAGATAATGAAGCTTTGATTTGTTACTTACTTACATTGAAACCAGATGACAGCACGGTCGGGCATCCATGTATACATAATTAATTCTATTGTATGATTTTTATTATTATTCTTTTTTTTGTCAAAAGTTTTTGATTTATTTATTTACAAAATCAAACATATTTAAAAAGTTTTACTTCAATCGCGTGTAACGGTTACACGCACTAATTTTTGTTAATTACATATACACTAATATAGATAATATACAAAGTGAATATAGAAATAACATTTTCTCATTCTTCATTTTTGTAATATATTGGAAACTACCGTAGCGGTTCAACATAAAGTTCTTTATAAAGAATGGTTGATTTCAAAAAGACATTAGTACCAATATTATAATAGACATTTTTAGAATAAAAAACGTAACAACCCTACGGTTTTACCAATCTGCGAAGATGATAATGTTATCTAGACTATTTTAAAATGAATGAAACTGGATTTCGTGGTAAAATAATTAAAGTGTAGGTTAATTAATTCATAAAAGTTTTTATTTATATACACCCATGAAACAAAGTTAGGGATTATCAACTACATCTTATAAAAATTTACAGGATCATTTCTTGTAAAATATTTAAAGGTATCTTCCAAATGTACAAGCTTCTATCTTTGTATCCAGCAATTATCTGTAACAAGGAAATACTATATAAATTATCTATAGAATCCATAATTAGTAACAATAAACGCGTGCAAACTTTATTAATGCTTGTGAATCGTGATATACAATAATGAAATGTGTTTGTTCTTGTCCACGTCACAAATTCATAAATTTAAGAAAGAAAAATGAATACAAAGAATTAGCAAGTGATATATTAGGTCTTTTCCTATGAAATTGCCGTTTTGTATGAAAAAATGTAAATGAATTTTTTTCATGTATTTTTTATTTGTATTAATCGAAGTAATCACCCATGCAATCAATGCATCTTTGCCAAAGCAGTGGCAGTTTATTGATGCCCTTCTTAAACAAATCAGCTGGACGGGAGGCAACAAATTCTTCAAAGGCATTTTGTACTGCCTCTCGGGTATTGAATTTTTTTCCCGCCAAGGAGTTATCCAAATACTGGAAAAAGTAGTAGTCTGTAGGCGCAAGGTCTGGTGAGTAGGGCGGATGACGGAGAACTTCCAACCCCAGTTCTTGCAACTTGGAGACCGTCTGCTGTGCAGTATGAGGTCGCGCGTTGTCGTGCAGGAGCAGCGGAGACGAGCGATTGACCAATGCTGGTTGGAGATGTGCCAGCTTCTTCATCATTGTGTTCAGTTCTTCACAGTACACATCTGCAGTAATGCTCACCCCGTTTGGTAAGAAGCTGTGATGAATCACACCGGCGCTAGACCACCAAACAGTGACCATCACTTTTCTAGGGGTAAGTTTTCGTTTAGGGCATTGTTTAGGTGCTGAACCAGGATCCAACCAACTTTCTGAGCGCTTGCGGTTATCAAACAGAATCCATTTTTCATCGCAAGTAACGATGCGGTTCAAAATTCCTTTATTTGTGTGTCTGTTGAGCAGTGCAAGGCACGTCTCGACGCGTACTTCGCGCTGGCGATCATTGAGTTCGTGGGGCACCCATTTGTCAAGCTTTTTTACCTTGCCAATTTGACGCAAATGGACCAATATTGTTTTGATGCTAACGTCGAAAGCTGCTGCTAATTCAGCCGTAGATTGTGTATCATCAGCTTCCACAATCGCCTTTAATTCGTCATTGTCGACCAAAGTCTTCGGACGACCGCGAGGTTCATTTTTCAGGTCGAAATTACCAGAACGGAAGCGAGCAGACCAATAATAGGTGGTGCGTTGGTTTGTAGTGTTAGCTCCGTAAACGTCGTTGATGTTGCGTGCCGCTTGTGCCGCGTTGGTGCCACGACGGTACTCATATTCCATAATTACTCGAATTTTTAACGTATCCATGATGACAAAAAAGATTGAAATGCGATGAAAATGTAACACTAATCAATAAACAAATGACTACTTTTGGAAAAAGAATTCCATGTTTTTAAAATAAAATTAATTTGAAATTAGAATTCTTAGCCAAACAAAAATTATTTTGCTTTGAAATGGCCAGTACTGCAGAACGGCAATTTCATAGGTAAAGACCTATTATTCTTATATAGATATACATGACAAAAAAAACTGTTTTATATATAATTGATTTCATTTTCCATAGGCATAATTTAAAAAAAAGCAGGTGAAGAATAGTTACTGGTAATAGTTATCATTGTAAACTTACCTTACTCCCAACAATGGCCAATGATAAAAGCATAAGGCTAGGACCTCGTAACTGAGCAAGAGGTCTGGTTTCACCTTCTCTGTACACATATATACATCCATCATAGCAGCCAGCGAATAGAAGACCTCCAGTGGCACGCAGGCACACAGCACCCTTGCCTCCCTCATGTGACCCAACATGGCTACCAGTCTGTTGGATTTATTAAAAAATTAATCATGTATAAGACAACTATAATATTAACATCAAAAATTTGCAGTTATATCCAAGATCCATCAATAAACATAAATCACAATACAATACGTACATCTTTATCATTACTTTTTATTATATTTAGTTAGAAGTTAGTAATATCTGTGTTTTGTAAATTGCCTTTGAGAACAGATTCCTCTAGTCGTGGACATCGCCTCTTAAAATCTGATTACATGGTGATGAAAATATTCAGCCCATAAAAAATGTTTAGTCCAGTTTCATTTTTTTTACATACAAAACTTCTTTGTGTACAAAATAGGAGATAGTAATATTTTATTTTTTTATTTTTTACAAAAAGGTACAATTACAGATAACAGATTGAAATTATATGAGTAACAAAACTATTATAACATAATAAATCTGAAATCCAATTATAAAATTGTACACAACATTATCAATTTTATCAATAACCATAGTTAGCCTAGTGTGATGACAAAATAAATATTGGGGATACACAACTATTATACGTCTATGTCTCTAATACAATATGTCTTAAATTTTTTTAAACTGTCATTAAATATGTCTTTGTGAACACAGAATTCGTTATAGTACTTGCACATTCGATACAGCGGATTGTTTTTTGAAACGTTGTTATTAACTGCTGGTAAATTAAATAATTGATGAGCTCGTACTGAGTGAGTTGGTATTCTGAAATTGATTTGCCCGAGTAGATCACTACCAAAGGTACCGTTTACTATTTTGTAAAGTATACATAAGTCAGCTACAGATCTTCGATGTTCAAGGCTTTTAAGATTGAATTTTTGAAGTCTATCTTTGTATTCGGTGATTCTATTTCTGATACCAAGCTTACTGCACAGTATCCTTAAAAAGCGTCGCTGGATGGACTCAATCATGTCTATATGACTTTTATAGAACGGGGACCATACTGATGAACAATACTCTAGAATGCTACGAACCAAAGTAATATACAAAATGGTCCATGATTTAATAGATTTAAGTGGTTTGGCTGTACGTATAATAAACCCGATCATTCTATTGGCCTTGCTTGTGATATGGTCGAGGTGTGGTCTGAATGATAATTTAGAATCAATCATGACACCTAGATCTCGCACTACGTCTGTTCGATCAATATTGACTCCTTCAATGTTATAATTGAAAGTATAACGAATTTTGTTTTTAGTGAATGTCATGGTTTTACATTTTTGTATATTTAGTACCATACCATTTTCGATACACCAAGATTGTATAATGTTGAGGTTGTTTTGGAGCTGAAATATGTCGTTGTCTCCATAAATCTTTTGAAAAATTTTGATATCGTCCGCATATGCCAGGCATTTGCAATTTAATAAATCCAGGAGATCATTAATAAATGCCAAGAATAAAAGAGGGCCTAGATTAGAACCTTGTGGTACACCTGATGTAGCAAGAAATGGTACCGAGTCAAAACCGAAAAGTACAACCAACTGTGACCTGTTTGATAAATATGAACTTATCCATCTGTAAAGGTCACCGTGGATACCTAGATGAGCCAGTTTTGCTAAAAGAACAGAGTGATTGACACGATCAAAAGCCTTTGAAAAGTCTGTATAAATGGCATCAACCTGTATTTTCTCATTAAAAGATTCACATAGATAAGTTATGTATTCAATGAGATTGGAGCTCGTAGAGCGTCCCGAGACAAAGCCATGTTGTTTTGGACTGATCTTATGTCGTAAATGATTATAAAGATGGTCATATACTAAACTTTCAAAAACCTTTGCAAAGCAGCTCAGAATACTTATTGGGCGGTAGTTTTCAACCTTTTTTTTATCACCTGACTTATATATGGGAGTTATTTTGGTTATTTTCCATTGAGAAGGGAAAGTACCACTTTTTAAAGATTTATTAAAAATTACAGTTAAGGGTATTACTAGAGCTTCTGCACATTGACGAATAAAGAAAGGGGGAATACCGTCTGGTCCAGCGCTTTTTGTGATGTCAACATTTTTTAATCGACCGTAGACAGACTGCATTGGTATCTGTAACTCATATAAAGAATGATTTGAAGGAATAAAGTTAGGTGTATAGTTTACTACGGGACAGTTATCGTAAACAGAAGAAAAGTAATTTGCGAAGAGATTGACAACGTCGCTACCTGTGTTAGCTACATTATTTTTATAAGACATAGTATTAGGAATAAAATTCGTCAATTTTTTACTTTTAGTGTATCGCCAGAAAGCTTTTATATTTGAATTTAAATCAGCTTCAATATTCGATATATAGGTTTTGTAACAATAACTTGTTAATACCTTTACTCTAGTCCGCAACGAGGAGTAAGTATCATAATCTCGTGGGTTTCCATAGATTTTGTATCTTGAATGATACTTATATCATATTATATATATATCATTCTATATCGGGGCATGGACAAAGAGTTTTTTGCTTTATTAAAAGGGAAGAGAAAGAGCCTTATAGGTATATCGATTTGAGAAGCGACTGACACTTAAAATCCACATCTACAACATTTAGGATCTTAAAAGAAATATAAAGCGCCATATTTCGATGTTTATACTATTTTTTTAACTATTTTTGTTGTTTATAAATACAGTTTTTTTTTTAAATGTTTTTCTAGAAAGTTTAAGATCTTGTAAAAACAATATTAAATGTTAATAAACATTATAACATCTTCACAGATGTGCACCAAAACATCCATACCAATATCTCAATCACTTATAGTATATAGTCCTAAACGATTTTTTAAATTTCCCTGGTGAAACTTAGAAATCCAAGATTTAATAGTAATGAAATAGAATCTTCTAGAAAACATCCTCTTTCCAATATTTTTTTTTTTCAAACCATCTTATAAATCTTATAAATAAAGTACTTCCGAGTTCCGAGGTATCATACATAGAAAAAAAATACAGTGGATTTGGTACCTCTTCCTTTTAGAAGTCTATAAAAAATTTAATGGTTTGGTTAGTAATACAATTTTTGTTGTACCTATATACCACCTAGGGATCTCTCTTATATTGTATTTGAAACTAGTGATACTTTTTTTTGTATTTTTTTTTAGTCTTAACATTAGTGTGTGTTAGTATTATAATGATTAAATAAGGTTGAATTATTTTTCACTTACAGTATATTCAAAGACATGTATCTGATGGCTGCTCGTCCCGCAATAAACTTTGCCATCTTCAAATAGTAAGGTGTAAACAGTCATTTTAGGTCCCATGAGAGTCCTCAACAGGAGGCCTGTTTGAGCATCCTTAATCGTCACGTTTTCAGAACGAGCCGCTACGAGTAACACTTTACGTGGACCTTCCTTCATAGCTCGCAAAGCCAGAATCGATTGCTCGGAGAATTTCACTGTGCTCACTGGTATAAGCATATTGTTCTAGAAATATATGGAGTGTTAAAGAAATAATAAATTATATTTAAAGCTTTATATTTCATTACAGTATCTCAGCAGATGTAACTAAAGACATTGCTATATGTAAATTTATTTCCCTGATGATTGTTCCGACCAATTTCTCCCATGGTGACCTCTAGTTTGAGAAGCGTATTCTAAGTCCAATAATGGAAGCAGTCAGATGCACAGGATATATAAAGGTACACAAGCGTACACGCACGACACAGGTGCAAATGATGGTGAACAGGTTGATACTCAACCTTGATCTTTTGGACCCAGTGGAATGGGGATCAATACGACCAGAGAAAGAAAAGACTTACACAGATAGTATAATTTAGTAAATATATTCTACAAGTAACATAATTGTTGTTACACTAAATCTATCCTAAGTTTTAGTATGTTGTGTTATAGCCATAGTTGTTAAAAATATACAATATGACATAGACATCACTTACCTTGCATTCAAATTGAAGCACAAAACCAGTCCGAGTACCGACAAATATGGTGTCCCACGCGCGATCCATAGTTTGTATAGGACTTAGAACATTACACTCAGGTCCTTTCTCCACCCCAGTCTGAAATTGTTAATTGTTGTTTGTTTAAAAATATATCCTTAATAATACAAAAAGCAAATTTCAAACCAGCTGACACCTGCGACTTTATCTGTGTATCTTAACAATATATTTTATGTGCAGAGGAAATAGTATAAGCACCACAGCGCTTGCCTCACTTCTCTATGGCAAGAAAACACATTGCTGATAAAGTAGTACCTATTAAGATAGTATTTTCTAAAAATTAAAACTAGTTCTTTACGTTAAATGAAGGTACGCTCATATTTTTTTTTTTAGATAAGGACTAATTAACTTCTTAGTTATATAAAAAAAACACTGCATGTATCATCAGTGTGTACACGCGGAGGAAGAGAACCTTTGGCTTATATGCGAGTCCTTACAGTTGAAAATGAGATAAATCTAAATTTATCCATCTTTATAACATGCTTATTTTTTAAGATTTCCAGTTTTTATGCACTGAGAATGAAGTTGAAATTTTGCTGTTCATAAGGCTTTTAGTTTTTTTTTATGATTTTCACATTTTAATATATACAAAATTTGAAGATCTTGAAAATATTAGACACGGCTAAATTTAACTTATTTTGAAGTATAACGACTCACGTATTCAATTATATATATGACAATGCTCATAAGCTATATGCTATACAAAGTTTCGTAGTGTAAATACTTAATACCTTTATTTATTTTGGTATACTACTAGTCCCAGACAAACACTTATACATAGTTACTATACACATCTACCCTATGTTTGACGTGCAAAGAAATTTTATCCCTACCCTGCCAAAACAAGTTTCAGTACAAAAATTGATGGAAGTCTATTATATAGTTTTTTAATGTTGTGCTCACAATGCCAGAGCTCTATCATTTAATATAAATTAATTGAAAATTTATAGAAAATATAAAAGGCGTATTATTATTATTATTAATAGAAAATTACATTCTAAATAGGGTACATTTGTTGTACACTGTACATGATCTGTTTAGCTAGCATACACTCTACAAAATATGCTTTCCATCCTTGTTATCGTATACCAGGGGTTCACAAACTTTTTGAGTTCTCTGCGCACTTCCAAGTTTGGTATTTTGTCACGGCTCCCTATCTGTAACCTAGCTAGCTAGTCAAGATAGATACAGTCCATAGAAATACGTACAATGATAATGGTTGTATAGGCACAAATATTAAAAGATCCATGACGTGGATTAGTGTGTGCTGGAAATTTAATGGTTTATGTTATACCCGCCAATAATATTTATAATATATTTATATAGACACTACCTACAAAAGTTTTTGCTTAACATCAATACCGCTAGTTAGCTGGAGGCATTAAGCTCGCCAGTGTACAAATCAAAAGTGCAATAAAGAATTCATTCATTCAACAATGAAGTTAAGCTAACAGAGAGAGGTTAAGAAGAGTGCAGCGCCCCTCTTTACTTTGTACGGCGCACACTTTGGGAACCTCTGTCGTATACCTATATCTGCTATATTATTTTTTGTAATGCCACTATGGTAATAAAGCATTAAGAAATATTTAGAGTTTCTATCTCCATGATTTCTATTATTTTTGCCTTTCTATGATTTGCAGTATAAAATATTGAAACAGTAACTTCTTATATTTTATAACAAATTATTAAGGTATATAAAAATAATTAGATATATCTAAAACATTTGAGTTTTAAATTACTTACCTCTAAATCGTAATATCGTATCCTCGAGTCTAACGAACCAGTGTACACAGTTGTGCCATAATTTTCTTTAACAATAGTAAGACAGGTGACAGCTAGATTTGATCCTCGCAGTATATTTATAAGTTGCCCATCACTATTAAAGTGGTATACATTGCCATCAAGACTTGCCGCTATGAAATTATTGTCCACACACTTAAAAGAAATAATCAATAAATAGTATAAAATAAAGTCATCAGTTTCTATGTCAGTCTGTGTGTCCTTAATACTTTTTGGTATTATATTTATATGAAGTAGAAAAAAATCGATGTATTTTATTTAAGCCCTAAGAAATATTTAAAATGAACTCTGGATAAACCTTATTAGATATGTAACAATTACAAGGAATTCTATATCTAAAAAAGTTTACACAGAAGTTGCATGTTAGTCTTTTTGTTGTCCTAAGAATAACTAACAAGTAAATCCTTTAACTTCTATACATTATTAATAGGTTAAAGGGTTATTTTGGGACTCATTTGCAACACTATTTTGACCAATATAATACTGATCTTCAAAAAATTTTAATGTTTTAGTAAGGATGAGCCTTTAATGTACTCTACATGTTACAGAATACTATTTCAATGGATATTATAGAGTATATAAGATTACGCGCGTGTAAAGATTTTATGTACCTTCTATGCATTTACTTATCTGTAAACATCAAAGCGGCAAAAATGAATCCAAATAATTTGAACACTTTTGCTGCTACATTGTCTAGTACTAAACCGTAGGAATAACTAGTTATTCAAGAGTGTCTTAAAAAAGTGATATTACTGTCATATAGGTAATATGTAACAATGGAAAGGAACAAAGCGTAAAAATATTAAATTGACATACTTCTATTGCTAAAACTGCGTCAGCATTCCCTGTTACCGTTATAGAGTCTCGACGTAAGTTGTCGTCAGTTGAGTAGTCATACATCTTACATTCATTCTCGCCTTGGCCTGACTCAGGTGCTGCCAAATCATCACAGGATGACTGACTATTATCTAATATAATCTCTTCAGTTATTGGAACGTCTATCCTTTCATTCAAGTCTTTACCATGATCTTTAACTTCACAGTTGTCACCAATTACAATATCTTCTGAGACATCTAACATATCAAATTGTATGTTACTGTCCTCTTCTATTATTGCTGTATTCTCTGGTAGTATTTCTACAGCTTCCTTATTTGTCTCTTGGATACCAATATCTGGTAATTTATTATCAATAATTAGGGTAAAAAGGGCGCCAGATTCATTTCTGTGATAGTCATCAAAAGGTTCTATCAGATGTTTACTAAAGTCCATTTTCTCCAGAACAACATAACAATCTTTCAGAATAAAATTCTTTAAATTAAGAGTCCTTTTCTTTAAATGTTTTTTACTTTTCTTGGTAACTCTTCTCTTTGTTAACTGAGGTTTCTTTTTTACTGAACTATTTTCTAGTTCCTCAAGAGGTATTATGTCCTCTAGAGGTCTATCATCACTTATTATCTGCTCCAATAGAGAGATGTTTGGTGGCTTTGCTTTTTTAGTGCACCTTCTTGTTACAGGACTACATGAACTACTTCCATGTTCTAACAGTTTATTAGTAGGACGTCGAGTTCTTTTTAGTTGCCCTATGTCTTTATCTTCACTTAGAGACTCAAGAGCTATTTGTTCCAATTCTTCGACAGGTATATTAGTAAAGTCATCAACAATAGTATCTGCTGATACTTCTGTAACATTGTCAGAAAATTCATCAACTCTTGTTTCTTCAACTGAAGTTACATTTAAAACTGTCATTCCTAATGTTTGCATGGAATTTTGACAGGTATCTTTGCTCTCCAATGAACTGTATAGTTTAAATTTTTCTTGAAGTAATACCTGTATTTCTAAGTCAATCTCTTTCATTCTTTCAAAGGTGTCTGTAGAATCTGATTTAAACCGTTCGAAAAATATTGGATCAGTCTGCACACATTTCACAACATATTTCTTTTTTTCAGTTTGACAGAATTTAGAAATATTACTTTTACCAGCATGGGTCTGGGTTTCTTTGGATAATAACTTTTTAATAACCTTTTCAGCATATTTTATATTTGGAGATGTTGCCATGTTTTTATCTGAGCCTTTCATGTTTTTACTGGTAGTAAGAGTTGGCAAGGCAGTGTTTCTGTGGGCTTGGTGCAAATGCACTTTTTTTGCTTGTTCTTCAAACATATCTATTGGTTTAAGCTTTGTTTTTGTATCTGCTTTTGTAGGTGTTAAACCACTAGTATTAGAATTACAATTTTCTTTTGGACTGGTTAGAGAGTCAGAATTGCGTTTGTTAGACAATTCATTTTCTTTATTTTTAGGCACTTCTTTCCTTCTAACATATTTATCCGAGTAAGTTTTATCTGTGGTTTCTACTTTTTTGATTTCTTTTGTTATATCTTTGTCTTTTCTATTCTTAGAAAAATATGAGTATATAAATGACTTTTTAGAATTCTTATCTTTTTCTGAACTTTTCGAATGATATATATTGACATCACTATCTTTGTAAGGCAACTCTTGTTTTAATGGCAGCGGCGTAGATTCACTTTTTTTTCTCTTTTCTTTACGATGTGAGGGTCTTTGATCGATTGACCTTTTTCGGGAATTTGATTGTGTGCATGACTTTATAGGATTATTAAAGACTTCATTCTTATCAGGTTCTTTTTTATCACTGTATTTGCTTGTTGTTGTTTTTTCACATTTTGTATCTAACTTATTGGAAACAAGTTGTCCAGTATTATCTTTTGAAGATGTCATTGTCTTTTCTGGTGATTTTTTATCATAATGATTTATTTTATTCTGTGGCATATCAGCAGCATGATCTTTTGCTTCACTACAGTTAGGAATAGGCAAATTCAATGGTGACATATAAATACTTTGAATATCAGACTCATAATCATTATTATTATTATGGCTAGGAACTGTTATTGAATTGTTGCTAGATGGATTGTATATTGGATCATCGAAACTATTAGGTTTGATATTACTTGTGGAGTATTCTTCAAGATTTGCATATATATCAGTTTGGATAAAGTTGTGGTCAACTGGGACATGATACTGCTTGTCCAATTCAGCAAAAGGATCCTCTTCCTCTGTTAATTGATCTGTACTTGGATCAAACAAAGGTATAGATTTAGGGCTTGTTTTATAAGTTTCTAAGGGTGATTTGTTTTCTACACTTTTTCTTCTATTTTCTGAGCTTTGCCTCCGTTCTTCACTGTAGTCATGACATTTTACAGCTGTTCGTCTTTCATAAAATGGTTCGACTTCATGATATGTATTGTCAAATTCTTTGTTTGAATAATGATCAATATTACTATAAAGTAATTCTGATGTTTGATCATCACTATATCTTTTTCGATAGTCCTCATTTAAATTATATAACTCATCATAATGACATTCAGTAATTTCTTCTTTGGGTTGATAATTAACATGATCTTCAAGTACACCTACATCATGATTTTGATCATATTCCTCGATTTGTAAAAATTTACTCAGTTCAGCCATTACAAGAGGTTTCATATCCTCAAGTAAGATAGTGTCCTGAGGATCCAAAATACATTGCATTTGTTTCATAAAAGTGTCTTCATATATGGTGTTACTGTCATTCTGTATGAAGTCTGAGCTGGAGCTACATAAGGATTTTTCTGCTACTGACCTCAAATGCCTATTCAGACTTATCTGAGATTCTGTTATCAAACTACTTATTGCATATTCAAATTTCGTAGATGAATTAGGATTGTCCATTAATTTGTGAATTTTGTCCTTATCCATTTTAAATAGTTGGTGGACAATCTTATTTTTTATTTTATCACAATTTGATTTTATAGTTTGCTTCTGCCTTTGTATCTTTTTCTTGACTGGAGTTTCATTTTCACTCTTTTGGTAGCTGCGACTAGTATCGGATGCATCTATGTTATAACTCAGATCACTCACGCAATCTTCTGACAGTGTTTGCGATTCATTGCGGGTAAGCAATCTTTTTCGTACAATATCTACAGTATCATCAACAGAGCGACTAAATGAGGTATTATTGGTGGTCGCTGGACTAGGATTACTTCCATAATAGTCTGATGACGGTGGCCTGTGACCAGGGTAATCTAAAAGAGGTATTTTACTTGGTTCATTATTTCCAGGCTGCCTATACAATTTACTAGGACTTTGATCTTCATAACAAGGTTTGTTTCTTTCTAACACTGGAATAGGCCAAGTGGAATTAAGATTTTGTTTCTCATAATTTTCATGATGTTGAGTTTTAGCCACATTCCTATGGTCAATGTTTACAGTGTTGTTGATTAAGCCTGATTGAACATTGTGCACTTCTTTATAAACATTAGATGGGTTTGAATTTATAGAATCATTTTCTTTGTATTGTATCTGTTGGTTATATGAATAAGTTTGTCTTGGGACACTTTTGTCTCTATATTGACCCCTGTTATGGAATCCATGTTGATTGTTTTGATGACTTGATCTATATTGATTTCGTTGATTATATTCTAAAGGACCACGTTCAGCGTGGTGTGGCCGCGAATTAAAATGAGGAGGTCTATTTAATCTGGGGCCTGGTGGTGGGAACCTGAAAAAGTAATTAAGCATTTTTTAAATATTGCTACTACAATATTACACTTCATAAACTGTTTACTTTAAGCAAATTTTTTTAGTAGACAAGATTCACGCATATTAAATTACACTACGTATGTAATTTTTTCTATAATTCGAAGTTGGAAAGTTATATTTGCGCGGTAACTATGATGCAACACAAAATTTAAATATATTTTTATTATATTTATACGTGCCTGGGTGCGTCAAGTAGTCCATAAGTCCGGGGCGGCCTGTAGTGTGGAGTTCCACCGCCTCTCGGCCTAAAATGCCTTGGATTTTCATTCCGCCAACCGCCTAAGCCTGTACGACCTCGTCTCATAATGTCTTTTTTACTTCATAATTAGGTTAAACAAGAAAAGCAAAAACAATATTTACAGGTTGAACACTAAATCTCACTAATAATCACTTTCAAAACAATTGTCTTTTGTGAAAAAATAGTATAATCAATGAACCAATAAATAATAACACTCAATCCATTTGTTTGACATTAGAGTAACAAACTGACATTACTGAACAAATAAAGATGGCTTCTAAGATGCGTTCATAATTATGGCTCTCATTTATTTTAAGATATCTGTTTCTAAATTTTGTAATTAATGAAATAATGGGTTATTTTACACTTAAATACCCAATTTCTAAATACTAATATAATAATATATTTACAGGGAGAGTTTGCTTTCTATGGAGCTTCGGAACCGCAGTGTTTTAATTTTAATTCAGATGGTTGTATTATTATGTTAGCCACCATTTTATTATAATACGGAAAAAAGCCATATTTTTCGTGAGAATAACACTAGCGAAAATTCGTGGTTCCACATTAATTTTTGTACAGTTCATTTTGGATTCATTATGCTTTTTCAATCTCAAAAAACCTTATATACAACCTTGTTGATGATTTGTACGATAATTATTATACTCTTTGTTGTATAGCTTATTAAATTGTGAACTTCGCGTGTACAAAATGTTACTAAAATCGGTTGAGAATTAAAAAATATATACCTATATCGTTTTTTAACCTTGGCTTTTACTCAAAGACACAATGTAATCTATCAATCGAGAAATAATAAAAGTTTGTTCTGTACAAAATTTCATAAAGGGGTTTTTGAATAAAAACTGGACATACAAACAAAAAAATAAATTACGTCATATTATATTTAGTATCCTCTTAGTAGTCTGTGGGCATATTTATGATGGTTTCTTTTACGGATAATTAAATATAACATTTGAAAAAATAATTGTTAACTCGTTGCACATTTTTTTAATACTGTCTCAAATATGTTAGAATGTGAGAAGCGCTCACAATGAAAATGCAATTGAAAATGAAATTTGTATTGGTGTACTTAATTTAATGCTTTCTTATAAACACGTATTCACCTATAGGTATATAAGTTATAAGTAGTATATAAAGTACGTAGGTAGGAAGGTATAAGTATAAGACTTATAGTTATATATCACTTATAACCTAGTTATAAGAATAGAGCTTTAAATTTGGCCTTGCACGCACAATACAGTCTAAATGTTAAAACTAAACCAATTCAAAATATTATTATAGGAATTTAAAATTTATTATTATTTGAGTTGCCTCGATATTAGACGTGCAATATAATACGTTTTTAATTAATTATAATTCAAGTAAATAGTTACCTATTATATTAAGTGACTAGCTTCTGCCCGTGACTTCGTCTGCATGGTTATAATTCAAGTAAATACTTACCTATTATATTAAGTGACTAGTTTCTGCCCACGACTTCGTCCGCGTGGTTATAATTCTAGTAAATACTTACTTATTATATTAAGTGACTAGCTTCTGCCCGCGATTTGGTCTGCATGGAATAGTTATTTTGGACTAACGCTATATATAGCTTATAGCCTTCTTCGATAAATGAGCTATTTAACACTGAAAGAATTTTTCAATTCGGACCAGTAGTTCCTGGGTTTAGCACGTTCAACCAAACAAACAGACTCTCCAACTTTATAATACTAGTATAGATAGGTATGTGGCATTATAACCACCACATTGCTACTTTTATTGATCACTACCTGGTTGGTAAGATTATAGGGTGCTCGCGTACTCTAATTGACTGATGCGCCTTATACAGTATTTGTACGGTACATTTTGTAACATGAACTGTGTATTATATTTGTCGCTACAATAGCGCTACTGTAAATGAAATACACACATCAAAAAAGTCTAAGCAACATGCGTGATATTACAAATTTTACCATTTATATTAATTAATTTCTAAGTATTTACTCAAACAAAGTGCGTAGGTAAGTAAACTTTTTTGTTATTGATGAGATACTGGCTGTTTGTAAAAAAAAATTTGATTATGTTTCGTTTTTTCATAAAATTCAAATGACTGCGAATTTGTTTGAATTTAAGTGCGTTTTAATTGCTACGTTTAGTCTTGATTTTATAATTTTACCAACCATTTAAATAAAGTTAGCGACAAAATTGAATTGTTAGATATTCTTTACGTCATGAAGCGACGTCATTTGATGGCAGATGAAATGCAAAGAGCTGTAGGGATGTTGCAAGCGGGAAGTAATCAATCTCAGGTACCTCGACATTTTGGCATTCATAGAAGTGTTATTTGTCGTCTTTGGCAGCGCTACAATAATACAGGAGAACCCGCTGAACAGCATCCAGGCCGTAAAAGGAGTACAACCAATCGACAAGACCGGTACATACAACTGACTGCAAGACGCCAGCCGATGTTAACCGCTCGAGAGATAAGTTTGAGGCTACAAATTTCAAGTGGTGTTGATGTAAGTCCTCAAACTGTGCGAAATCGACTGCATGAGTACGGCCTACAAGCTCGACGCCCAATCAGGTGCCCACCGATACGTCACGGGAATCGCGCTCGTCGATATGAATGGTGTAGAGAACGCATAACATGGACCCAGGAACAATGGGATAAAATTATGTTTTCCGATGAGTCGCGATTCGGGTTTAAGCCTGATACAAGAAGGGTGCGAGTGTATCGTCGGCCCGGAAATACTGAAAGGCTCAGGTGCGTTCAGGAAGTTCATCCATACAGCGGCTCAACAGTTATGTTATGGGCGGGTATTATGTAGAACAGGCGAACTGAGCTCGTTTTTGTAAATGGAAACATGAATGCTGAAAATTACATTGAGGATATTCTCAGACCTTATGTCTACCCATTTGCACAAACCTTTGGCTCCGATTTTAGGTTAATGCATGACAATGCGCGTTCACATACAGCTCGGCGAACCAGTGAATACTTTGCAACGGAGAACATCCGGGTATTGCCCTGGCCTACACAATCGCCAGATCTCAACCCCATCGAGCACGCATGGGACATGCTCCAGAGACGTGTTTTGAAGAACTTGGACGGAGCGACAACAACCCAACAGCTGAAGGATTTGCTACAATTCCATTGGGAGCGAATACCGCAAGATGACATAAACAGTCTCATTAATTCAATGAATAATCGTTGCCGACAAATTCTGAATAGTAGAGGAGACCATACTTTGTATTAAATTGTTCTATTCTTTCACAATTAATACATTTTCTTTAGAAATTTCATTTTCTAAGAAAAAAGTTTAGTTTCTTATGTATCTTAGTTTCTACAGTATATTCTAATATTGTTCATTTCTGTTATTAAAAGAACTTATAAAGACAACAGCTGTTATTTTTACATCATAGAACCCTAAAGATATTATTTTAAAAATAAAATACAACGTTATAATGTGAAGAACCATCCTAAAATTTAAATTAGTACATGTTGCTTAGACTTTTTTGATGAGTGTATATTCATAGTAAACAAATAATTCGTAATAAACAGTTATTTATAGAAGGGCAAAGCCTTCTATAGAAATATCATTGTTCCAAGTGGATTGGTCTTTTTATAGTAAAAAATATCAACAAGTAACAATAAAGAGAGAATGTAATGAAAATGATAACAATATTCACAAAAAAAGAAAACAACGAAAATAACAATAACATGTAACTGTAATTATTCTTAATGCGACTGCACTGCAACTAGCACTGACACTAACAGACGTGTCAGCAGGTGTGCAATAGGGACGAGGTACGAGCGCGGGTGAGATTGCTCCGCCTTCACCTTTTTCGCATCCCTCTGATACCTAAATATGTGTTCTGCGTATCTATTTCAGAGCGGTCAAAAAGTTTGACGCGAGCTATATGCATTTCAATAAATATATCCTTTTTAAAGTGATAAAAACATTTATTTGGACTCCACTACAAATTCAATTAACACGATTTAGCCAGTCTGAGTAAAACTCTTCTCTTTTCTTCCATGGAGTAAAAGATGACATTTTGCAGTCATAGAGCTACCAATGCAGTACATATTCTGGTATACGTTACGATGGATATGACATGAGAAACTAAATTTAAGTTTTTAGTACGCATGTGGTTATTAATCGACTATGTATTTCTTGCTTTAATGTCTGTGCGTCTCCTTTCAGAATCTATCTCGTATCTAGTGGCTTTTTTATGTGTTATGCATGTAGACTAGTATTAGGATAATTGTATAAACCATATTTGGCCAATCCTTGCAATAAATTGAATAGGGCTTGTGTCTGGAGTATGTCGACATTGTTCACAAAATATATATTTAACACTCCAGCACATCAGAATTCGCTCTTCCTCCGAACACTCCTATACATTAATAAAGTTTTGGTAGGGTTCCCTTTAGTCGATTTATTTGGTTTATCTATTATTGAATACTACAATGACTTGTATACCATATTTAAGTGGTTTTATGAAAATTTGGAATGAGTATGGAGAGTATGTGTAAATAATTTTTTGTAACATAGTAATAATCTTGTAAATTTTGTGAAAATTAATGCCAAAATGTTTAACTTGTAGTTATAGGCATATCTGTTAAATTATCTGTAAAATAAAGTGCTGTGATTTCATCAAATTCGGGTAAAATTATGACAATAACCATTTAAAATAAAACACAATACTTCACGTAGCGTATATTTAATTTACATCTAATATTTTTACAAAACATTAAAATAAATATCGTATAAGATTGTCATCTAAATCGGTGTCAATTGATAACTGACTCAGGCACGAATTACCGAAGTGCTAATTATAAAAAAATTCGCCCTACTAACAATTCTTACAGACATGGAGGCGAAGTGTATGAAAGTATTTAAAATAAGTTAATTACTTTATCAAATTTTCATACTCCTGCTAAAATTGATGTAGGGTCTTCAACGCCAGCTTTGATTTTTCGCAGAAACATTACCGCCTCGCGTCCATCTATGAGTCTATGGTCATACGAGAGCGCTAAGTACATCATTGGCCTTATTTCTACCTGTTGAATAAAATAAAATTAAAAATGAACCACATGTTGTCTCTTAGGATGGTAAGGTATCAGACATATTATGATACTAGCCGACCCGTGCCCACTTCGTTGGGCAGTAATAGGCATCATCAAGCTACAATTTTTCTCTAGAACTCAATCATATATATCTCATAATTAAGGCAGCGTTCGTAAGAAACGTTTTCGTTCGACCATTTTTCTTCGACTTCCCAGATATTACCCCCTACAACCTCACAAACTTTACCTCTTTATAATATTAATATAGATTATAGATAATATAATTAGTTAATAGCTTCTGCCCGTGACTTCGTAAGCGTGAAATAGTTATTTTGGGCTAAGACGCAGTGGAAGCTCTCAACAGGAAAAAAAGCCCCGATTTTAAAACATTTTTCATTGTTGCTCCGCTCCTATTGCCCTTAGCGTGATGATATATAGCCTATGACACTCACAAATAATGTGGCTTTCTATTGGTAAAATAATTTTCAAAATCGGTTTAGTAGTTCCTGAGATTACCCCCTACAACATCACAAACTCACAAACTCACAAACTTTACCTCTTTATAATATTAGTGTATAGATTATAGCCCCTGCCCGCGACTTCGTCCGCGTAGTAATAGTTACTACTTTGGGCTGACGCTGACACAGAGCAGAAGCCCTCAAAAAGAAAAAACATCTCGATTTTGAAACATTTTTCATCTGTTCTCCGCTCCTATTGGCCTTAACGTGATGATATATAGCCTATAACCATTCTCGATGAGTGAGCTATATAACACTGAAAAAATTATTCAAATCGGACCAGTAATTCCTGAGATTACCCCTTACAACGCCACAACGTCACAAACTCACAAACTCACAACGTCACAAACTTTACCTCTTTATAATATTAGTATAGATGATCATATGACATATGATCTAAATTTGCTATCATATATGTGTATTATATAAATTGCTGTCAAGGAATAGTTTAAAAACAAATCTCTATTTGCGCCTGTTTGTGGGTTCTCCATAAGTTCTTCCAAACATCGGATCGGTTTTGATACGGTTTTGTCTAATATTTTGATTACTTCTACGGGATGATTTATAAGTATCACTACATACTACAAAACAAAGTCCTCTGCCACGTCTGTCTGTTTGTCTGTCTGTTCGTGATAAACTCAAAAACTACTGAACGGATTTTCATGCGGTTTTCACCAGTAGATAAAGTGATTCCTAAGCAAGGGTATGGAATATAATTTGTCAATGTTTATTATCAGGGCGGGATAACGTCCGCCGGGCCCACTACTATACTATACATATATTAAGTATATATTATAAATGCAAAAGTCAGTTTGTTTATTTGTTACTCATAGGTCTGATAGATTTTCAACTTCAGCGTAATAGCTACTCAAGCATTTTTTTTAACCTGATGTTAAGTAATCACCACCGTCCATAGACACTAACAACACCAGGGGAGTCGAAAGGGGAGAGGAGAGGGGAAGTGGGCCTCCGGCGCTCTCACTGACCGAACGAAACGCAACAATGCAAGCACTGTTACTGCACGTCGGTTTTCTATGAGAGGGTGGTACTACCCCGGGCGAGCCGACCCATTCATGCTGAAACCAGTAATAGCTTTAGTGTGACTCTACCACCTACATAACAAGCATGTTTAGAAAAAGACCTGCAATGATATATATGCGACTACGGTCATTAGGATGTTCTTCTTCAATTAAAGTTCCGGATCATACTCAAATATTCCAACTTAGAACGATCGGTGTCCCAAGACACTAACAATATTTTATATCGTGCCATCATCGTTTCAAATTGCTCGCTGCATTGATTACTTTTTGGATTAATTTACGAGACGTTTCGAATAATTAATTATTTTAATAGAAATTGTAATTCTTAAGTAACCTTGCCCTTGATAGCGACGGGTCGTTGGATGATAGCGTGCATGCCTAAAATGGACGATTGTGGCAAATTTATAATTGGCATAGACAGCAACGAGCCAAATACGCCACCATTGCTTATCGTGAAAGTTCCACCTTTCATATCCGCTGGTGTTAGTAAACCTGGGGATTTTTAGACGAAATAGAGTACATAGTTAATGTTTTTTGAAGTGAAACTTCTAATGCGAGTTCCCACAAGGTTGCGTTAAACGTTTAACGTTACCATGGAGGGGGTATGAAAGCGCTGTTGCGTTAAACGTTCAACGCTCCTGGGGAGGGGGAATAGAAAGAGACAGAGCGAGAAAAATAATCAAACATTTCGTATCTTACTTTAGTTATCATAATCCCATTGTAAATGTTATAGATTTGGATATTTCTCCATTTAAAAATGATAATTAAAAGATGCGATCAATTGTGAATTGTAAGCAATGTTAATAAAGTTTGTCTTAAATAAACAATATGATTTCACTAAAAAGCAATTTCTACCCCTTCCTATTTTCATTTCCACATTACGAAGTTTCACTTCTTCCGCGCGGAGGGACCCAACGCACTATTTTTTTATATGATTTTTCAAGATTTCAACCAACGTAGTCCTGAATTTTATACCTGGATAATGAAACTAGATAAATATTTTCTTATCATACAATCTATATCGATTACTATCATGGTCCTATGTTTTTATTAGTTACACAAATTAAATGTTATAAAAACTAGGAACCTTCTAAAAGTACAAAAATTGGTCAATTATATCGGCGTTTTTAGACATCCGATAAATAAATTTAACGAGTATATCAAAAGAAAAACGTATAAACACAGCCAATGCCCATCTGAAATTAATTTTGAAAATAGAATTAAAATCGCCCCAGCCTTCAAGGAGGAAACAGAGGAATACAAAATCATGATTGCTGTAGTTGTCTCTCTCTCTCTCTCTCTGATAGTTCGGGGATAGTGCGATAGGAATAAACAATGATATTATAACTAAAGATACGTTACCTATAAGATATTTTGACAAAACAAATGGCACGATAACGCACACATACGATATTGCTGAGATACGGGCTGATTGACGGGGCAGTCGTCAAAAATAAGCTAGCTAGCCAAGTTTTAATAAGGCGCTTTCGAAGCGCTTATTACGTATCTATATAGTTGTAATAAATATCATTGGGAATAAACTCCTGTTAATACCAATTCTGGATATGTCTCTAAGGCCATGTTTCCTCCATTTCTTAAAAGTCTTTACTATATCCTTTGTTAATTATCTCCTTATAACCTTCCATTTGTAAACAATTTGAGATTTCAGCGAAGTGTAACAATAATGTTGTTATAGCGAAATGGTAAAGAATTTTCATAGTACAGTTTCTGAACACAACACAGATACTGCGTCTACATATAAGTTCTGGTGATTTTATGTTCATACACTGAACAATCATATTGTTAACTAGCTGTGCCTGCGACTTCATCCGTGTGGAACCTTATAAAAAAAACAGTTATTTATAATATCATCTGAATGTATAAAGTCCTTTTACTTATCTACTTTCTCTCGTACTTAAGTCGCGTATCATTAAAATTACAATATCTCTAGATAGAGTGAACCGATTCTAATTAAACAAAGACTAAATATGCTATTCGAGAATATGTTTTATGATTCATTTGATGAGTTTTTATCGTGATCGCAGTAATTCAGCAGTGATGCGTGTCTATACAAACATACAGACAGACTGACAGGCAAATAGACAGACAGACATTTATAGAAATAGACACTAGACACCTGCAACATTTTTTTATAAAAATCTAAAAGTACAGACACGTTCGATGCACATTCTTATTATATGTTTAGAAGACAGTATTATAGAGTAAATAAAAGTGTTGGCTTTTTATTAATTTCTATGTTTAGCCGAACTATCTAGTCTCAGTTCTACAGGTTATCTTGGACGGAGGCCGAAATTAGTGCACGTAAATTTTTGAAAAAATCTTTCATATAAAAATAGGCAATAAATTCAAATCATAACATTTGTTTAAGTTCCTTTGAGTCTTGCAACAAGCAATGACACACAAGTCGCATTATTACGTTATAATGGCGTAGAATATAGTAACTTTCTAAACTTAAAACGATTGGTCGTCAAGTATGCTCACAGGAAAATACACATGGGTGCTTGGTGATAGGTTTTTAACTCGAGAGTTTAGGATTTTTGATATTTGAGGGTTTAAGACGTACGAAGCAACTTGACTTTAATTATCTATGGATTGTGGTAATATTTGAAGTTTGTTTTAAGTAATTATAGGTAGCATATCTTTTAATATGCTTACCATTCTGTATTATATTTCGTACCATATTTTTTTAATAATCACTCACCACTTCTAGCTTTCTCAGCAACAGCATTCATAGCCAACTCTATTCTCGGGTAATCCATAGATTCCACGTTACGGAGTACTGGCACCACTAAGCCTCGAGGTGTTGCCACAGCCACTGATATATCTATGTAATCTCTGGAAATAAGGATAACATAGTTTTTTTTGTCTGTTATGTAGTGGCTTTGTTTCGTCCTAATTATAAAAAAAATCCTGACGAATTATGTACCAAAACCTTCATCATGAATCACTTTAGCCACAGGTGAAAATCGCATGAAAATCCGATCAGTAGTTTTCGAGTTTATCGTGAACAGACAGACAGAGAGAGAGACGCGGTAGGGTACTTTTTTATACTATGTAATGATCTTGTATTATTTGTCTCTACATTTTGTAATATTGATGGCATTTTTCGTAATATATTTCGCAAGGGCACCGCCATATTGTTAGAGAAGATTGAAATGAAATAAAAAAAGCTGCTTCACTTTGCTTTTATGAATGCAAATTTTTTCGCTGAAACATATGGGCTACTTTTTCGTGTTTATATTTTTTACAAACGCATTGCTTATTTTAAAACCTTTTTATCCATTATACCGTTGTTTAGTTGGAAAATAATGCCTTATGTTATTAAACTCGTCGATGTAAAAACACTACAAACTAAAAATGCAATAAAGTATTCATTCATATACTTATTTATTTGATTATATACTAGCTGTGCACGGGACTTCGTACGCGTGGAACATAATGTAAAAAAAAATTTGACTAATAAAATCATCTATTAAGTCCATTATCTACTTTTCCCTCGAACTTAAGTCCCTTGGTCATTAAAATTACAAATAACTTTTCATAGACCGATTTTAATGAAATCAAGACTAAATGTTACTCGAGGATATGCTTCATGATTTTCTTGGTGATTTCTCTTTAGTACTATAGCAGTTATGCGTGTTCATACAAAGAGACAGACATTTCGAAGAATGATTGAAATGTATTCTATTACTTATTCCAAGACACGCAACATTTTTTTCATAAAAATCTAAAATATACAGACATGTTATATTTACATTCCTATTATAGGTATAGATTTTATTCATCAGTTCATTCATTCATAATTGCTTAGTTGATAGTGTGTTTGGCCACCGATTTGATGGTCGTACGTTCGAAACCTAACAACTGCGTCGGAGCTTTCGGTGAAAGAAAATAATGGTAGGTTTTTTTCTAAGTCCGCCTTGCTAGCTACCACTTTTAAGTTGAAAGTATGTCGCCAAGCACCTGTTGGTATATTCCGGCAACTGCACTTGAGGGCCATTATTTATCTTGTTACGTCGTTACGTCCACTATAACATTTAAAGTTCTAGCAGGTAATACATAATATTAAACTTGCCTGTAAATAATATCATTGCCGATGATCACGCTGTTGACGACGGGCTGGTCTATAAGGGCGTTCGCGGAAGCCTTCAGGAAGGGTGACATAAATGTCAATTTTACACCGTATTTTTTTATGAAAGCTTCTAAATTCTCTTTGCGGAATGCCATCAGTTTGCTGGAAAAGGAAATTAAATTTACTTCATATATGATAAGAAATATAGATGACTTTTTTGTTTCGAACTTTTTTTTTATATCATAGGAGGCAAACGAACAGGTGTGTCACCTGATGTTAAGTGATCACCACCGTCCATAGACACTTGAAACACCAGAAGAGTCGCAAGTGCATTGCCACACTGTGTTTGGGGGAGGGGGAGTGGGGAAGGGGGGGGGAGGGTAGGTAGGTTATCCAGCGCTCTCACTGACCGAACGAAATGCAATAATGCAAACACTGTTACTTCACGTCGGTTTTCTGCGAGAGGGTGGTACTACCCCGGTCGAGCCGTCCCATTCATGCTGAAACCAGTAATAGCTTCAGCGTGGCTCTACCACCTCGGAACTGACTACGCTATTGACCTAACGGGCCTTCGCAGCTTCATCGGAATACTACGACGAGCGCTTAAGGCATCACGGCGCTTGGCAACAAGCTGAAAGGTGTCAGAGTGGCGGAACCTCAGCTTTGACTGTTGCCTTGGATGCAACTTCGCGAATTTGTCTAAGTTAAACTAAGCTAGCTGTTCATACATATAAGAATTCCTGCGACACACTTGTGTACCGTCATGTGAGCCTCACGAAATCAAACGTGTATTTCGTGTCCGAATATGGCGACAATAACTGTTATACTTATATGAAAAAATAACGATTATTATAGGTCCAAAATTGACCATTTAAGTTTACAAAGTTTTCTTCACATGTTAAAATATATCTGTATTTTCTTTTCATTTCTAAATGGAAAAAAATCTTTATTGACTATTGTGCAGATATTGTAGGTTGCAGACGGTTAGAAGCGTGAGGTCTCCTTATTTTCCTTACTAAACTAAATCTAGCTTTTGCTCGAGCTCATGTAGGTTCGATATGTCAACATCGTGAACAGCAGAAAGAGGAAAAAATAATGAAAAAGTCTTTATTGTTGGCAAACAATTACAAATAACAAGATAAGTCCCCCCCCCCCCCCCCCCCCCCCCCCCCCCCCCCCCCCCCCCCCCCCCCCCCTCTTTGGGTTTTCCAAAAAAAAAAAAAGGAAATATATATATATAGTACATTTTTACTGGATAAAATATACACTTTCGCATTTTTACTATTCAAACGATCATTATGATATTTTGCACAGACATCTTTTATCAAAAAAACGTACAGTAAAAAAATATTTCCATTTGTTTAATTCATAGCATTAAAGGTACTAAAAAAAAAGAAAATCGACTGACAAACAGAGGTGAAAAAGGTAGTTAACTATTTTGTCTTTCCCTGTTTATATATAGATGAATATAAACGAGTGCTCGAACATCGACTATAAAGAAAACAACTTATTCCAATTTTTTTATTGGTAGCACTTAGAGCTCATCAAGTAGCTACTAAACAAAAAAGAAATGAAGAAAATCGGCTGAGAAACAGAGGATGGACCATGTTCTTAACCTTTTCCCCACCACCTATCTTTATATATAAATTTCTTTTGTATGTGTGTATGTCATTGAACTCCTCCTATAGTTTATAGGAGCCGTTTGGCTGGACCGATTTTGATGAAATTTTGTGTGCGTGTTACAGTGGATCCGAGAATGGTTTAGATTCACAATTGGACTCGGTAGGTGGCGCTGCGGTTGAATTGTAGGACTTTCTTTATTATCAAGGCAGGACAACGTCCGCCGGGCCCGCTAGTTTATATATAGATTTCTTTCATTTTACAGATTAATAGATCAAATTATTCTATCAGAATCTTGAACGTTATTCCACTGTCAAAAGTTGATTGTTGTTTCATAGCTCTTTAATTATAATTGTAGACTTTTTCGTCACAATAAGTTTATAGAAAGCGTACACGTTTTATACAATTAGCCGATACATAATGGAGTGTTTTAAGCTGATATTTAGTCATTTCTATCATCGCTTAGCTCTTCCAAAGTGTTTAATAATGTGGGAGATTAGTAGATTAGTAGTCTTACAATACTATAATAGTTATCATAAAAATATATAGGTAAGTATATGCATTACTCACGGTAGGTATTTAACCAGATTTATCTGATGGTATAAAATTCTTTTCGGACATTAACTCTCAAGTATATCAATTAGAAGTACATTAAATATTCAACTTTATTGTCTTAACTGTAAGATTAAATTTACCTCATATCACATTCGTTGAACGTTGTCAACATGGCGGTTGTGTTTTGTGCCTCCTTGAGTCGTTCCGCGATACGCTTTCGCATTTTGTTCATAGGTACAGGATGTTCAGTACGAGTACCAGATATGGTCTTTGTTGGATCACCAATCTTTAGTGCAATCGCCTATGAATACACAAATGTACAATACTTTAAGGTAAATAAATGTAAAAATAAAAATTATTTTATTAACACTGCCTGCCAACAATGAGATATATACAGGAAGCCCACTACGAATTATCTCGTCCTTTCCTTTCCTTTACTTCCTTTATGAGAAAATTCGTAATATATCAGTGTAAATACATATATATGGCTTCAGGAAAGAGAAAAAATATATCAGGTTTGGTTTACGGGAACTGCTGCGCTGCAGTGTGCAAATATAATTACTAAGTTTGAAATAAAATAACGAGATAATTCGTAAAAAAATTATTCCAATTTTGTTTTTTTAATTTTTGGTTAGTATTTAGTATAATTATCATTTTTTAACAAAATATTATTAAGCCAAAATAGCTCCCCAGGTCAGTGTGTTAAGAAACACATGTATTATGCCGTTTTTGTTTATGAATTTGTCCACACTTAATACACACTTGACACTCCTAGGAGTATAAAGCTTTATGATTTGTTTTGGTGATAATATATCGACTTCAATTTTTACTCAAATAAACAATGCGAATTTGAGCCGATTTTAATTCAAAATTGTTGTTACGATGATTAAAAAATCCCGATTTGAGGACCCTAAAGAAAGAGCAAGCTGGGGTTTGTAAGACAGAGATACGTTTGGTTTTAAATTGTTAATATTTTATTGGTTACAAACTGTCTTATATACATACATTGCTCTCTATTGAAATATAAGAGTTCACAATAATATAATTACGCCTAATATCATATGTTATACGAAAAGGGCAATTCGTTTGTGTAACTCCGAACAGAGACAAAATTTATAGATTATTTGGAATATAAACGTTAAAATAACATACATTTTTGTGTTATTCTACTTTTATGGATTTTTATTTTGGAATTTTATAATATTTGGAATTTTTAAATTTTTCGGAGGAAGTTTACTTTTTAGAGGAATACTACTCGATACATTTTTGAAATATTTTTAAAAATCTCTTAGAAATATCGAAGACTATATTGTCAAGACGATTCTTATCTCAAGTTCAACGATTTTAGGAACCCTTTTTTTATTTTCATTTTAATCATCGTTTTTGTCTCAGAATTTTTATGAGAAGCCAGTAATAAGTATATAAATAAACATATATAATTACTGTAGGCCTTATAGGTTTCATAGCAGTTGCGGGCCTAGCGGTTACTGAGGCCTTAACAGCGGCGGACGCTGGTGCAGGTGTTGCGGGTGCGACGGCAGCAGATGCAACAGCTGGGGCCGCAGCTTTAGCTGGTGCGACTCCTGTCACGTCTACCTAAATTCAATTTTATTCCTTTACTTTCAATTTTGAACAGCCTTTTGACCTATTATCGAAGCATTTTACAGTGAACATTTATTGCTACTATCAGGTTTATTGATAATCTAGTATTTATACTACACGACATGTACGTAGATATGTAGGTGGTAGAGCCACGCTGAAGCTATTACTGGCTTCAGCATGAATGGGTCGGCTCGCCCGGGGTACTACCACCCGACCCACAGGAACGCCGACGTGAAATAACAGTGCTTGCATTTTTGCATTTCGTTCGGTCAGTGAGAGCGTCGGAGGACCATCTCCCCTCCCCCTTTCCGCTCCTCCAAAAACACAGGCTGGCAACGCACTTGCGACTCCCCTGGTGTTGCTAGTATCTATGGACGATGGTGATCACTTAACATCAGGGGACGCACCTGTTCGTTTGCCTCCTATGTTATATAAAAAAAACGCAAATCCTGACCTATTTTTGTTTCATGTTGTATATTGAACTTCGCAGTGAACATTAGATACTTAGGTCGTTACATTACAAGTACTCGGCAAACGTTGGACAACATTCGCCTCTCTACCGAATGTGCCATAAATACAACTACTATAAACTTTGATATTTTTCATTGTTCTTTAGCCTCAATAAAATCTCAATAGGGAAAAACATTGTATTGTATTTAGACTTTTAACTTATTTTTTATATATTTTGTCTGAATATTTAATTTCTACATAAATTTCTAAGCTCTCATATATTGCGCATGATAGTTACATTAGTAACAACATCACTGTATCGACGTTAACAGAAATTATCATCTATTGTAACCAGTTTTGTGAAATAAATAGAAAAAAAAAATAAATGAGCTAAAACCAATTCTAATCGTTCATATACCATGTTTAATTTTACTTAAGACTGGCTATACCCGCAGCTCCACACGCGTCTTTTTTTTAATCGTATTAAAGAATAATAAAATTGTGAGACTATGTACAATTATAGAACTACTCTTTAAAAGCAAATGTAAGTACGACATGCACGCCACTTACAGTAACAAGTAACGTGTACATTAGATATATAAATACTAACAGCGTGTCAAATGAGGTTTGTCATCAGCAACATATTTGGAACCTTAACCCACAATATAACTACCTCAGTGCTCACTTCCACTGTATAAGGAACTAATGAAATAATAACTTAGATTATTATTATAAAGATTTACATTACATTTAATATACATTGCCATTAAAATTAAGAGTTTGTGACTATACAAAAATAAACGCCTGTCTGTTCCGCAAGAAATTGAATTATGGAACTCTTTACATAATACGTTTATAATCTAAGATCCTATTACGAATACCTCTATATCATTAAAGTTATTAATAATTATAATGTCGAATTTTAAACAATAAGCTGATAATTATTTCTCTTATTAAAAGTAAAGAATGAGATGAAATCTTGCTAAATTTCATGCAGACATATGTCCTCGCAAAAAAGCCAGTGTCAGAGTCCCTGAAGGAAAACATAATTATGAAACAATATCATGGTGGCACAGCTCAATGATATTATAACTAAAAAGCTGTAGATACGTCATAAGCGCTTCGACAGGGCCTTGTAAAAACTGGTTAGCTAGCTTATTTTTGACGATTGTCCCGTCAATCCGCCCGTATCTAAGCAACATAGAACTATTTTTCTTTCACCGCCGATATTGAGAATATGCCATCTTACTTCCACATTCTATCTAAAACGGTGTGGCGTTACAATATTACTTTACGTATGTGTGCGTTATCTATCGTGCCATTTGTTTTGTCAAAATATCATGTAGGTAACGTATCTGCAGCTTTTTAGTTATAATATCATTGAGCTATGCCATCATGATATTGTTTCATAATTATGTTTTCCTTCAGGGACTCTGACACTGGCTTTTTTGCAAGGACATATACCTACGTCTATCGATACGGCGTTCGAACGTGCTAGTATATTATCCGTCATAGTTGCATTTCATTAAACTTATGTGGTCAAACCTGGAACAGAGGTTGTTGGGACTTCACAGATTCTCCCTCTTTGACAAGCATTTTAAGAATGGTCCCGTTTCCTGGCGACATCACTGGTAAAGCCGTTTTGTCTGTTTCTATCTCTAACACCACTTCATCCATACTTACAGTGTCTCCCTCTTTCTTAATGAACCTGCAACAGAATGTTATCTTCGAAGGAACATTAAAGTCAAAGTTATTTGAACTGTAAGATAATCAACCTAATTTTAGTCCGGAAAATGAATAGATTACATAGATAATGTTGAAGAATATATTAATATAGCAAAAAGGCCAAATTAGAAGCTTTATTTTTTAATGACCAACATCATTCAATTGGTTATGTACACGAAGTATTTTGCTGCATGTTCAGAAAAAGTTATCGTAAAACTGTGGCACTGAATACCAACGTAGAGTGGTGGTGGTGGGGTTTGTCTAAGGTCTAAGCCCACCTGGCTAGCTACCATCCTCAAGTTGGAATTGCCTGGCTAGGCACCTATAGGCAACGGTGGTAAGTATATTATATAGATAATTATTATAACGCGAATTTCAGATTTTTTTTATTCGTTATAATTCTATAAACCATAAATCTGCTATAATTATAACGTATTGAAAACATATTGCTACGCCAAAATATCGATTTCAGATATATTAAGCAATAAAACAAAGAGTCATCTATACGAACAATATGTAAAAAAAACCTTATTTAATAGAGATAATGAAATAAGCTCACTAGAGTTTTTGGCGGGATCTTGGAACGTCATGTAGTGGATTTTATATTTTATTCATAACCTAGTGTTATTTGGCTCTATACTTTGTAATATTGATGGTGTTTTACGTAATATAGTTCAGGTATTGTGCACGAGTGAAGTGGATGGAAAATAATACCACGGAGCATGAATTCATAGATAACACAAAAACTCCCTGGAAAGTCCCCACTAACTTGTTAGGACATTGAAATTTTCACAAGACACTTACTCCACAATTGGCAATTATAAAATGGCATCTGACTTGGCTGCATGATCTAGACTACTTTGCCTTTTCTTTAGAATGGAAAAGAAGCAGAAACCAAAACAAAAAATGTGGTGTGGCTGTGTTATGATACGGCCGTTTGTTATACGTGAATACGTCTTGTAACGGGCGATATTTTCTATATAAATTATGATGATGGCAACTGTTCCATTTAACGGGTTCAGGAAATAAATCAACCTAAGAAATAATTACTATGTTACTATGCTTTATTAATTGTAGATCTGTGTGATCCGCTCGGCTGCATTCACTTTTTTACGTTGCCTCCACTGCTTGACTCGGTCACATGGTATTTTATTGGTACCATTCGATTGGTTTTGAGATGCTCTCTCCAACCCTATACGATTTCTGTATTTGGATCTGGCTTTTCGACGCGTATAGACTGATATTATATATTTCTTGATATATTTTTTTTCGTTTTGACACCTTATTATGTACACAGTCACGATTGTCGACTGAAACTTCAAAAAACGTGGTAGCTTCACCGAGTCGAAAGTTATACTAAATGGAAATCTGAAAACGCAGCAGAATTACCCCAAAATAGCGGCGTTTCCCCCTATACCGCGTGCGATGTGTTACAGTCCTGACTTAAAGTAATGAATTCTTTGATCCTTTAGCTATTCAATGGTATAATTTAATTTTAGATGCAGAGAATAGATTCGAAACTACATTGCCAAACTGTATCCCCCGATTTTGTTATCATTAGGTTTTTTGGATACAGGGGTACTGTATGGTAGCAAATGTAAAGACGTATTCACGTCAAAATATTTATGGAAAGAGTCGTATTTATCATTAGATGTAGGAAATTTAAATTAAAGAGATTACTTGACTTCTCCACTGCTGACGGAATCTGGGAATGTAGGGGCTTTGACCTCTTCAACTCCTAAAAGCCTAGTACCCGTGTGTAGACTGCATCTTGTAATATTTCGTAGAATCTTTAACTTCCTTGTCGCCTGGAAATGGGTATGTCTGTGGGGGGCAAAAAGCAATATTTTCGATATTGTTTTCAATAAAAAAAATCATTAAAACCTTAAAACTTACTGTATGTTATAAAAATGTGGTTTTGGATGTCTGAATAATTGAACTGTGGAGAATGCGTTTTTTCCTTCAGAGATCTGAAAAATAAATATTCTCTATTAATTGTAAAGTTACTTTTAAAGTGAAACTTTGTTCCATCACCTCAAATTTTTTCGTCCATCTATCGTATGTCGCATTACAGCCGGCCACGGATTAGCGATAAAGCGAAAGGTGCTCGGCATAGCAGCCAAGCCTCCTTTCAAAATAAAACAATGGTTTAAATAAATATTGTGCTCAGTTTCTAACCTGCGTCCATCATCTGAATATATCTAATCTATATGTGTATGCAAATTTTCACGGCCGTAGCCCCAGAAGTTTGTGTTGTGCGTTATATGTGAATCAGTCAATCAGTTATTCTTTTATATACCCACACCTTGTCCGGTGATAAGTTCTGTGACAACCTTATTGTTTTTAATTTTTGAATACTAGGCAGATAGACTTTGACTAATTTTGAAAATATAACGTTCCTGCTTTGCGGAAATAAAGAAAAAAACATTTTTTGTCATTTTCACAGATGTAATAGTCGTAAAAGGAGGACATAGTCGCGGCGTTCGCCGCCGTAGTTACGCGCCTACATAGATTACAACAGCATTCTGAAAAAATTGAAAATACCACTACGGTTACTGAATCGCACTATCAAACAGTACACTGAAGATTCAAGCTTCGAAGATCGTAAGAGGAGCGGCCGACCTAGCACAGTTAGGATACCAGCGATCATCAAAGCAGTGAAGGTGCGAATCCAACATAATCTCAGCTATTCAGATTGAGCTAAGCAGGACAACGATCAAGGGAGTGTTAAATGTAGACCTGGGACTATGAGCATATTTGTTACAGTAGTACGTGGAAAAAATACAGTGAAATTTTGTTTTCAGATGAAAACAATCTTAACATCGAAAAAACTTATAATAAACAAAATGACTAAGCGTATGCACACAGCAGTGAAGTCGCCAGTGCCAGACGCTTTAAAGCAGGCAGAGAAATGAATGAACTTCACTTATATTTAAATGCTTGATTTTTAAATATGTTATTGAGATAACTATTACAAAATTATAATTTACCAGCCAGACAGACTGTAACAACCAAACAACAGACGTGAAAAATAATCAGCTGTTATTATGAGCGGGAGAGCTTTATGTATGCATTTTAAGGTAAAAGACTCACTATCATTTCAATAAGTTTGTATTTTAATTTTAAAAAGATGAACCATGCAATCAAGATAATAATCAACAATGATTTATTTAAGTTCGAAAATTTATCTATTACAATATATTTGGGGATATTATATTCCTCCCCAGATAAATTTTAATACCGGGCTTCTATAAAACTAGCTATGCCGTTGATTACTATATAAACTGAACATCCATTTTATTACAATTCTGTACTTACAACCCTTATAATCCTTCGTCCGAACATTATACGAACGTGTTAGAATAAATTTAGCCTTTGATAACATACAATAATATTAATAAATACATGTTAAAAATATTATATTTCAAAGTCAATATTCAAGTGCAATTTGTTTTTTTATTCTCGATGGCATTTGAAATTTTTTGACAGACTTTTAGAAGGAGGAATATTGTGTCGTTGTATTTTGTGAATTGTCCTACAACTCTTCTAGTCTTTCTTTATTCTTTATAATCTATCGGTTTAACAGTTTGACTGAATTTAATAAACACTGCCCAACAAAAATTATTAAGGGGAAAATTAAAAATAATTTTAGCGAATGGGCTATACCACAGGAGTTAAAAAAGTAGAGATTAACTATACGATTTGTATTATAGGAGATCATTAACTAGCGATGTATCCTTTCATGCTTATGTCAGAAATGATTCTAGAATTTTTAAACGTGTTTGTGTAGCTGCCAAATTGGTGGTAGTTTTGACGTTCATAAGTGCCTTCTCAGGGCCGAAATTGAGTAAAGATATTTTTTTTACTACAAACTCACCTGATATTAAATGGCGATGTGGTCTAAGGCGGTAAACATAAAAGGGACTTGCGCTCTTGTGCGTCTGCTGAAACACACCTAGATAATTGGCGACAGATTTTCAAAATGAGGGTGGAAGATAGCGAAACGAATTTTGAAAAAGTTCTGTCACTATGCTATCTACGGTTGAATTACTATTTCCTTCACCGAGAGCTTCGAACTCATTTGCAAGGGTACAACCCCACGTTAATTTATGCTGTGTCCAAAGACGCAACTGAACTATCACCGTTTCAATTTCTTTTTAATTTGTATTAAGTTGGTGTAGTTTACTGATGCAAGAAGAATATAGTTATTTTAATATTTTTAAAATATTAGTTTGTTTGGAACGATTTGAAAAGTGTAGATACTTGGACTTGTTATCACGGACACATACACGGACATACATACACGGACTTGTTATCACATGCATTTTAATATTTTTTAATATTTTATATTATATTTAATAAAGTTTGCTGCATTTATGTATATATTATGTTCTTTTAATTGTTGTACCAAATGCTGGTACACACCAGTTGGTAAATACAAAAAAAGAGAAAAATAAAAAATATGTTTCTCAAATAAAAGTAATATTTTTATAATATTCTATTACTAACCTCTGTCCGCGACTTCGTTCGCGTGAAATAGTTACTTTGGGCTAACCTAACCTAACACGCAGCGGAAGGTCTCAAGAGTAAAAAATACCCGATTTTGAAACATTCTTCATTGATGATCCGCTCCTATTGGTCTTAGCGTGATGATATATAGCCTATAACCTTCCTCGATAAATGAGCTATATATATAATACTGAAAGAATTTTTCATATCGAACCAGTAGATTCTGAGATTACCCCTTACAACGTCACAAACTCATAAACTCACAAACTTCACCTCTTTATAATATACTAGCGGTCCCCCGCGGCTCCGCACGCGTTTTTATTAAATGTATTAAAGAAATGTAAAATTGTAAGTAGGTGTGTACATTACAGAAAAGATTTTTCAAAAACATTTATAATTACGACACGCACGCCATCTACTGTATTATGTTACGTGTACATTAGATATGTGAATACGAATAGTATATCAATGGGTGGGATTTATCATCAGAACAAACACTGGAACTTTAACTACTATATATCTCCCTCATGCTCACTAACACTATATAAGAAAGTAATGAAAATTTCAAACTATCAATATCGTAAATTTGTTTAAATTGTTTATTATATAGATATAGCCCCATATTGTTTTTTTTTTTTTCTGTTTTTTTTTATTATAATTTTATTTTTTTTCTTCTTTTTTTTTTCTTTTCAATTTCTTTTTTTTATTCATTTCTTTTTTTTTCTTTTTTCTATATAAAATACGTTTTTTTTTTTTCATTAGTATTATTTTTTGTTTTTTTTTTTTTTCCTAAAATTATTCTCTTTTTTTGTAATAATTTTCCTTTTTATTCATTAAAAAAAAATTAAAAAAAAAAAAAAAAAATATTAATAAAAAATTTAATTTTTTTTTTTTTATAAAAAATATTAAAATATTTTTTTTATAAATATTAAAATTTATAAAAAAAATTTTTTTTTTATTTTTTTTTATAATTTATATAGTTTTATAAATTAATTATATTTATTTATATTATTATTTAGTTTAAAAAAAAAGCTTTAAAAAGCTAAAAATTGTTTTGTAGTTGAAGTCGTTTAATATTAATGTCTTTTTAAGAAAAAAGTTAATTTAGTTTTGCTTATTTAGTTCTACTATTTGCCGCTGGGGTTAGCTATCAAAAATAAATCCCCTAACGAAGCGACATACTGTAGTGAATAGAGTAAAGCTTAGACCTCGTCTATTGGGCACTAGATGGCGTAAGTTGTAACTGCTTTCATTTGTTGAGAACGACGAGACACATTTATTTTATTGCTTTTACGTACAATTTATTGGGCTGTAAATAAATAACCATAAAACGAATACAAAGAGAATGATAATTCTCAGAGTAAGAGAAAACACGCAATCAATAAAATCTCCAATTTTTGCCGAAATATTATACATGTAGGGGCAATATATTTTGATCATAATCTTGTGTTATTTGACTCTATATTTTGTAATATTGGTGATGGTTTAGGTAATAAATATAATTTGGTTCCGACTTATGGTTATAAATGGATTCCGACTTGCCACAAAAACTCCCTGAAAAGTTCTAACAAGACGGTCACTATTGTTAGTTCATTGAAATGACCGCAAGAAACATGTAATATTAGCTACTTGACAATGGCAGTCATGATCTATTAGAAGATTGCTTGCCAAAAATACATTTAAAAAAACATCTCGATACCTTGAGATTGGTTGTTAATAGTAATTATCACGAATGTATGTATATTATGTATTTTGGAACGTTTCATAAAATATACCACTTTTTTGTTTTATTTCTATATTACGAACGTTTCAATTAGAGTCCAATTAATTAATTACCGTCAAAGGTTCCAAGGGGGAGCGCAACGATATGCTTCTGTATCCTGAGTATTCTGCGATATCGGTAAAAGCTCTTTGAGACGGGACATTAGTTGACCACTCAAGACGCCGTTATGGCGGTCTCCTTGTGTTTGCTAGGGGTGTCAAAGTAATAATTATTATGAATAATTTCAATTTTTAGTGAAACCTTTTTGGTGCGATAGGAGGCAAATTTAAAAAATCAATTTTAATTTTAATTTTAAATTTCATTTAAAAGGGCGGCACTATGTATTTGGCCTGAGATACGATAGTCTGCGTGGAAAACAATATCCGTCCGTGGTTCAAGACGCATAGAAGATATAAATTTTATTTCCAGTACATTCGCTTATCTCACATGTACTAAGTTACTCGCGTTCTTTTCCGACTGTGTATTATAATCTTGAAGCCGTTTTTATTTATATATAGACATAAATGGCCATTGTCCCTTGTGGTCTGTTCGTAAATATTTGTTTTTTTTTTTTTTTATATCATAGGAGGCAAACGAACAGGTGGGTCACCTGATGTAAGTGATTACCACCGTCCATAGACACTTGCAACACCAGGGGAGTCGCAAGTGCGTTGCCAGCCTGTGTAGGGAGGGGGGGGGAAGGAGGAAGGGAAGAGGAAAGTGGAAGGGGAGGGGAGGTGGGTCTCCGGCGCTCTCACTGACCGAACGAAACGAAACAATGCAAGCACTATTACTTCACGTCGGTTTTCTGTGAGAGGGTGGTACTACCCCGGGCGAGCCGACCCATTTATGCTGAAACCAGTAATAGTTTCAGCGTGGCTCTACCACCTACAACTGTTGAAAACTAGTTTAACATAAATTGAATATATAGGGGTATCAACGACGGGATATTATGATGAAGTCATCCTTATTAACTAAGCGTTCGATCCATCAAGACTAATTTAATATTTAAAAAAAGGTTTAAACTGATATCAAAACTGAATAATTTACGAAATATATATGTAGATACAAATAGTCTGATGATCCAAGTGACAATATTCTGCGCCATAGCTATCGGTCGCATTATGAAACATTCCGTTCAATAGTAGATATTCACCAATATTTTAGCAAAAGTAGAAACCAATAGTAATTTAGTATGGGGCAATAGTAGCTAGTTAATAGCTAGAGCCACGCTGAAGCTATTACTGATTTCAGCATGAATGGGTCGGCTCGCCAAGGCTAGTACCACCCGACTCACATAAAACCGACGTGAAGTAACAGTGCATTGTTACGTTTCGTTCGGTCAGTGAGAACGCCAGGGGCCCACCTCCTCTCTCTTCCTCTCCTCTCCCACCGCTTTCTCCTCCCAAAGACAGGCTGGCAACGAACTTACGACTCCGCTGGTGTTGCTAGAGTTTATGGACGGTGGTGGTCACTTAACATCAGGTGACCTACTTGTTCGTTTGCTTCCTATGATATAAAAAAATACGGTACGGTAGTACCCTGTAATACTTCTTAGTCCGGTGGGCGTTAAGACTCGCTAGGTCATCAGTCAGTGAAAAATAAAAAAACAATAACATGCTTTAAATTGTCACACCGACACATATAATAATGTGGAAGATTGCTGTGAGCAACGGTGCCTCACTTAAGAGATTGTCGTTTCGATATTGGATTAAGATAAACAAAATAAATAAAGATTTCTTTTATTTCAGATATAATGCAACTTGATATGATTTTTACACCAAACAGGCTACATTGATTAATGTATGTATGATTCATAATAATCAATTCCAAAATTCTAGGTATGGTAGCAACCCTAAGTAGTAAGGGCATCTCCCCCACTAATTTGCTAAGATTCGTCCAGCCCGCATTGATGATTAGGAATCTGCGAGGCCCCAGACGGACTTCCTGCGGCCCCATCGACTGCTCATTTATCTACTTGGATAAATTGTTGATTTGTATCTCAGTTAACAAGTTATAGGGTGGTTTTGATATCTCTCGGGCAGATTGCTAAGAAACTTCATTTCTATATTCTCTTTTATATATATACTAACTTCTACCTGCGACTTCGTCCGCGTGGAATAGTTACTTTGAGCTAACGTTAACTTTAACTCGCGACTTCGTTTAGGGAGTAGGTGAAAATATTCTATTATATATGTCTTAGCGTAATGATATATAGCCTTCCTCGATAAATGAGTTATCTAATACTGAAAGAATTTTCAAATCAGACCTGTAGTTCCTGAGATTAGCGCGTTCAAGCAAACAAACTCTTCAGCTTAATAATACTAGTATAGATTAGTAGGTAAAAGTCGTGAAAATTAGATTAATAGCTAGGCACTGTGACTCCAATAATCTTCCCCATTAGTATATTTGTCCCTGTCATTATTGAAAGCATGCTATTGACCAAGCAATTGTATGTCATCTACATAATCTCTGAGAAGTCTTCTATCTGCTAATAAAAGTCTCGTCAAAATTTCGGTGATTAGCTTGGACAAACAACAGATATATATATATATATATATATATATATATATATATATATATATATATATATATATATGCCTTTTGCGTGTGTATAAATTTGACTATTCGTCTGATATATTGATTGGAAAGTGTGAGATTTGTTTTTAGAGTTAATTTATATAAAAGTAATAATTAAGTCATTTCTCTAATTTATTTTTGGCAACTAGTCTTCTACACTATTACTACCATTATCGAGTAGGTAGATAATAATATTACAGGTGTCTTGCGATAAATTCAATGTTCGGACAAGATCGTAGCCTTTGTTTGAACTTTTCCGGGAGTTTTTATGGCATCTCAGAATTCATTCTCCCTGGTATTATTTTCCATCCACTTCACTTGTGCACAAAAACCGAACCATATTACGTAGAATACCATCAATGTTACAAAAGGTAGAGTAAAATAACACAAGATCAAAGGATTATGAAGAAAATATAAAAACCCACTACATGATAGACTAAGATCCCACCAAAATTTGTATATTTGACCATTTTTTCCCCATAATACGTTCCGTACCACGTGTTCTACCGGTGGTATACGTTAAGCTTGACCTTCAGGCCACGGGCCAGGACGTCGCACGGAGCCTGTTAACTGCGAAACAGATATTTTTTTTTTTTTTTATCGTAGCTCGGTGAAATACATGTGCCTGATGGTAAGCACAGTACAATCCAAAAACAATGGCGAGTACCGGAGAAATCATATCTCTCCCGCCCCCCTTCCTCCCGCCTCTTATCTCTTCCTTCCTTACCCTATTCTTTCACTTTCTGGTGAAAACTATTTAAAAGTCAATCATATCTCTCTCACTTTCTGGCTATTTGTCTCATATGTGTTGTGATCAGACTTCCGTACTTTTTCTTCTCCAATTCGCTCTATCCATGACGTCACGTTCGGAAACTTCACATTCTTTCGTATTCTTTACACCAACACTCTTCCTATTTATTTTGGCCTTACCTCTGGATATCTGTCACTAAGATCATATCTTGAATTTTAAAAGCATTGTTTGGTAGGAGTAGGTATGTCGAGATCAAAAAATATATCAATTATCTATTTCTTTGAGAGATAAAATCTTCTCTCATTCATTCTGTATTCACTACAATGTGGGATATATTGTAAGTAAAAAGGTTATAATGTTTCCGAAAATAGAGTTACAACAAATACCAGCTGTTACTCAAGTTTCAAAGTGTTAAACTTATTAATGCTCCGATGTATTTGGAAGGTACGAGTTGAAGTGAGCCCGGCTTACTAACTTGCCCATAGTGTACAAAAATAAGGGATCAAATAAAAAATATCATAGATTTTTCATATCTATATTTTTAAAGAATAATAAAAAAATAACATTGAAGCTCTACTTGTTTATATCAGGGCAAAAATAATATGTATAAACATTTATGACTTAAATCTAAATAACCATTTATGAACATCTCTTAGGGAGAAAATACACTTATAAGAAACTAGTTGTGCCCGCGACTTCGCCTGCGTGGAACCTTATGTAAAAAACAGTGATTAATAGAGTCATCTGAATGTATTAAGTCCATTTACTTACCTAATTCCTACTCGTACTTACGCCGCGTCGTCATTAAAATTACATTAACTTTTGATCGAATGGACCGATTTTAATGAAACAAAGACTACGTTATTCTCGAAAGTATGCTTTATGCTTTTCTGTGTGTAGTTTTGTTGTGAAATCAGTACTTTTGCAGTGATGCGTGTTCATATAAACATGCTGAAAGACAGGCAGACAGACAGATCTTTCTAAAAATCGTTGAAATGTATTTTATTACTTATTCCTAGACACCTGCAATATTTTTTTTCACAAAAATCGTAAAAGACACGTCAGATTAACATTCTTATTATATGTATCGATTAGTGCAAATAAGATTTTATATAGTCATTTGCACATTGTTGTTTTATTATAGAGTATTTATTTATAACCTTAAAAAACATATATAGACATAAATTAAGACAGTAAATGTAATTAACTGGTTTTATTATGTATAATTATACCTAATAAAATTCCCATTCAAGATAAAACATTTATTTTTATACTGAGAAAAAAAACAAACACGAAACATACTTTTTTCTTTTATTACCAGAGAAAAAGTTGTCAATATAAAAACAACAAATGAACAAGTATAATAAGTGTTAGATATTAAGTAAATAAGTAAGTCAAATTTATTTTGTCACAAAATAATTATCTTGGAATATAATTTTGAAGACTTATTATAAAGTATACGCTTATGTATATATTTTGTTTAGACTCGTAGTTATACATGTTTATTTTTTTTTTAATTCTGAATTATATTCAAAATAGTCGGATGAGCTTAAACAAATTATTTTTAAAGCGCGACTGTTGCGTAGGAAGTCGACCAGGCGACTAAGCCACACGCGGCATTATACTTTACCTACTGTCATTCACTTTCAGGTAATGCTCTCTGAAATCAGGCAGCAAACACGACCTCGCCGCCCGATACCACCGCCCGCTCGCAATTTTAGTCCGTTCTCAGCTAGTGTACTTTCTGACCTACATTTTATATAATGATATATATTTTGTATAGTATAGTACTCTGCATGTAAAAAACATAGGGACTATCACACATCCTGTAATCTTCCTTCCTCAATGAGTAGTCTACAAAATACGAAATTGTAATTCATACGGTCTTTCACGCCCGATGATCCAGGCCCGCTCGCAATTTTAGTCCGTTTTCATTTATTGATCTACATTTTATGTAGTAACTAGAGGGCCTTTTGTCCCGCCCTGATAATAAAAAAAATCTTGACAAATTGTACTACCGTAAACCACCTCGTAAGAAGTGAAATTCTTGTTTAAGGCCTTATTTATTCGCAAAATGATCTATATGCAACTTTATCGCGAACAGACAATAGCGTGAAAAAAGACTGTGTTTAAAAAAATGACGAAAAATAATTTCATTAATATATTATAAAAATAAAGTTAAATTAGATAAAGGACCTTTAAACAAAAGGATTTTATTATCATAGACATGAATACAAAAAAGATGGCGCGTAACGGAAAAATGTGACGGTAAATTTTTTCCAACGCCGATAAAGAAGTTTCACTTCAAAACCTTGACAAATTATATACCTAAACCATCCTCATGAATCAATTTATCTTCTGGTGAATACCGCATGGAAATCCGTGTAGTAGCTTACGAGTTTATCGCGAAGAGACAGACAGACGTGGAAGAGGACTGTGGTTTATATTATGTACTGATATATATTTTGTATAGTACAGTACTCTGCTCGTAAAAAAGCATAACGTTATATTAGGCAACCTGTAATCTTCCTTAATAAATAGTCTAGAAAATACAAAAAAAATATTCTTTACATTTGACTGGTAATTCCTCAGATTACAGTATACAAAGAGTTTCTTAAGCTTTGTAATATTAGCAATATAATCCTGTTTTTATTTATTTTAGTTGTATTTAAATTGGATTATTTATTATGTTACAAAAGAAAATCGTGTACACTTATTTAAAATAGTTTAGTAACTTTATAACGATTTATAAAATATATTAGTAGTTTTGTTGAAAATATTATAATAATAAATTCTATTTAGTTACCTCCTTATACATTTGGTGTATGTATTTTCGAATAAGTTGTGCTATCTCAGGTAATAAGTAAGCTCTGCTTCAGCTTAAATGACCAGACTTGCCGCTTGCAAACACTATCTATAGAGATGTGTTCTTAAATTTTCATCGATATCTATTTTATTATTTTTATATAAATAAAATGATAGAGATCTGTCGTTGTGCGCGCATCACTCAACTACTTTATAGATTTTGTTTTTTTTGTTTTACTTCTTAGGCACTTGGTCCTAATCTAAAAAAAATTGAGCTTCATTTCATATAAGGTTATATGAATGAATTTCATATATTAAAGTGTTAAGAAGCAACGATTTTTAATAAGCACAACGTGTTCAGTGCTGCGTATGTGCAGTGGAGGGGAAGCAAACGGATAATGTTTTTTACAAAGAAAATTCATATGAGCTTTTTCTGTTTTTTTTTCTCTTTACATAAAAAATATTCTTAAGATAATAAATCACGTAATAAAGGTAATAAATCACATGATTAGTCACAAAACCAATGGGATTTTTTTGCAATTTTTGAATTAGAGCCGGTTCGATCGACAACAATAATTGACTGTGCAAATTGTCTCAATTTCGTTGCAGACTATTTTTTTTTAACATAAACATTTTTGCACATTGGTTAAAAAGTATCAAAAACTTTATCTTTTAAGAACTTTTTTGTAAATATGACAATAAAGGTTACTGTTTTTACCGCCTGCCTAAAAATCCACTTTGTACCTATATTGTAGCTCTGACTCATTTTGATTTATTAATGAACAATAATTTTATTGTATTGTTTTATTACGTTTATTATATAAATATAAAAAAATTGAGCCGTCATGGGACGCCTGGCAAATGTGAAACATCGAAATTGTTTTGTTTATTGTTATTGTATTGTTGATTGTGAAATCACAAATTTGTTTCATAAAATAATGACTGATTATTTATTTTATTATGTAAATATTCATTTTTATTAAATACAAAATTTTAAATAATTCACCGGCAAGAATCAAAGGGCACTAGGTCGTCGGCGCGTGCCGCGTAACACTAGTAAAACGAGTGGCCGACAAAACAATTTGAATCTTATGTTTATACAGATAGGGTTGTAAATGTCTTTGAGTATTTCGTTAATAGTGCAAAGCTCGTGTTTTGCGTCGCCACGTCTCTCCACGCCAACAAGCAAGTTTACCCGCGCCTATACATTTTTTTTTTTTTTTTTTTTTCGAACTGACTACGCTATTGACCAAGCAAGGTCTTAACAGCTTCACCGGACTACTAAGGCGAGCGCTTAAGGCACTCAGCCGAATTTATTATGACAACTAGCTCAAGGGTGCGCGGCACACCTCGGCTTTGGCTGTTGCCTGATACATGCAATTCGCGACCTATCTGAGCTAACCTAAGCTAAGCTAACTATTCATACATATATGAGTTGTTGAAACATATATGTGTACCAAGCATACATACCTCAACAACCCTTATATATATTTCGTATCGGATAATTTTTTAAACTATTTCAGTTTGATAAGGGAAAAAAAATAAAAAATAAAACCCTTCCACTTGCATGTGTAAGCGTCTATGCGTGCACGTGTGTGGAGGTGATATGTGTAATGTTGTTGCAGTGATGTAAATTTGTGTCACTGTATCGCGCGAGCAGCGCACTCAAGGGCTCCCCGCCGAGGGAACGGACCTAGGCTTGAGCTGCTGCCGAGGGGGGCCTAGTCTGGTGTGCGGGAGCGAAATTTACACCCAGACCACGGCGGCGTGATCTGTGGTTACGCGGGCGTGGGCGTGAGCACGCTCTGTTTAGAGAGACAGGCTGGTACTGATCGTTCACTGCCGTTATTTCATCGGGAGGGTCGGTAAAAATATGTCGCGGATGTCTTTTACAACGCGCAGCGTTTGGTACGGGTTCGTATTTTGCGGCGGATACCACTAACGGACTGGGATGATTCGCGGCTTTTTCAAAATAACTAATCGTAAGTGATTTTACGTACGCCCAGATAGAAGGCATCTCTAGGTCCCTATGTAGATCAACTCTCCGGACGTACCACGGGGCACCGGTCACTTTACGTAAAACGCGGTTTTGAAGAACCTGCAACTTATGAAAATTATCTTTCGACATATGCGCAAAAACGGGACTGCTATATGTCATCACGGGACGGATACACGTCTTATACAAAGTGAGCTTGTGTCTGAGGGACATCTTACTCCTATGACAAAGTAACGGATGGAGGCGACCCAAGACCATAGCGGCTTTGTTTCGCACTCTATCTATATGTGACTCGAAATTTAAATGTTTATCTAATGTAACACCGAGATATTTGACCTCGTCGGCCCAAGGTATATCGGTTCCGTATAGCCTGATGGGTTCGAGGTTATTACTACGTCGTAAAGGATCGAAGAGTATCGCGGCGCTCTTATCAGGATTAACTTCTATGCGCCATCGACGAAACCATTCACCGAGTGTGCAAACGGCCTTTTCGATGCGCTTCCTAAGAAAGTCCGACCGCAAGCTGGAAGTGTAAATAACGGTATCGTCAGCGCGCCTATACATGTTTCACATCAATAATTCCTTATTCTCATACATTTAATTATAAGGTAAATATAAATACTACCTATATGCAAAAAATGTGTTTTAAAATAAAAAGTCAAGGCTCATGTATTTGTAAAAGAAAACAACTAGACAATTCGGAGTATTTATTTATTTTACAAGTTTACAAGAAATATCGACATCGATAAAAGAAAATGTGCGGTACCGGCCAACACTAAGCCGTTTGGTCAGCAGTAGTTAGTTATATTTTCTTCGACCATAAGTCCGGTGTTGGCAAGTTGGCGAATTGTCGATTTATTGTTTGCCTGTAACATCGATATTATTGATAAGTACAATAGTTGATTTACAGTTTGTCTTGAACAAAAGCGAGTAAGCGTTAATACTTCGAATTGTTCTAACAGATATAAATCATAATATCAAGTATTCGACTTGGGCATTATTTAAAAATAAAAGATAATTTTAAATGATGAAAGGTTTCAGAATTATTCTAATAACAATTGAACGGGAATTTAAATGAGCGATGATGAATTGAAGCAATTTCAGAACCTATCCTGTAGTATTCCTAACTATAACCGTATCAACTGTCTCAATAATACACTGACTGCGAATTACAGGGGCCGTTATGCGTGTAAACAAAAGTTCGTATGATATTTTACCCACAGTCTCAAATTCCTGAGGCTTATAATGATTTTTTTTTTTTTTTTTTCCCCGCGAAAAGGCTTTTCTCTGCCCTATGGTGAACACCATAATACCCCAAAAAAATAGACCCCCCCCAAAAAAATTCTTCCCCCCCCCCCCCCCCCCCTCCCTCCCCCCCCCAAAACCACCCCCCCCGGGACCATCCCCCCCGGTTCCTGGATATACACCGGCTGATCCCGGAACGCGACACGCCCAAACGTGCCACTATGGCGGGTGTTACACCTGGTGTACGGTGGTCGCGATCCAGTCGGGTACAGACACCCTACCACCCCGCAAAATGAGTTAATAAAGAAAATGTAAAAATAACTATATTGTTTTATAAGTCCTGGTACCTCCAAAGTCACATATGGTAGGAAATATGACATCGTCCAGTAATAAGAAGACCCTTATTCAAACAAATTTTGATACCTGACCATTGTAAGTTAACTTTAGTTAACTACGCAACTGCAACATACTTTCAAATTCTGCCATAAGCCTGAGTTTTCTTTGAAGGCAAACAATGTGATGAAACCATAGTACGATCGAAAGCCTTTCTATTGCCCATTTGGCAAGATATCACCCTTAGGCTATATGATTTCGGCACCCGTATTTTAGTTATATGCGTCATTTAAAAATGTAATCAAATGTCTAAAAATCTAAGGTGGGTACATAGGTGTGTATAAAAAAAAACAATTGTCGAATTGATTTAGTAAGCGCACCACTTCAGATCGATTGCTCATATTTGTCTATACTCTCAATTTACCAAACTTCTTAGAGGAATTACAAACGGCTAATATATAAACATTATACCTACCTATAATATCCATGATTCGCGAATCTATTCAGACGGCACCCTCCGAAGGCTGTATCGCCAAATTCCGTCTAATTTATAGCTCGGCGGAAGTCTTCGCTACTTCCCGTGTCGTCACAATGGCTCGGATCCGTTTCCGGTGTGCACTTTAAGCAGAATATATTAAATTTCCATAGTCTTATTACGTTCGTGAACATCCCGTAAAATAGAAATGTGAATAATCAAGTTTTTATCTATAAAAAAAATATTAATTTCCATATAAATATTATGCCTTCGGTCAGTTCTTGGCGTGACCTTAACCTGTAATGTAGTGGATTATATATTTTTTATTCATAATCTTGTGTTATTTGACTCTATATTTTGTAATATTAATCGTATTTTACGTCATATAGTTCGGTTATTATGCACAAGTGAACTGGATGGAAATTAATACCACGGAGCATGAATTTTTAGATGTCACAAAAGCTCTCCAGAAAGTTCTAACAAGGGAACAACCATCTTGTTAGAATATTGAAATTATCACTTGGAATATGGAATATTATTAATATAGAAGATTGGATGCTAAAACAATGCGTTGGCTGTCTGACACTAAGAAAAAATATTTACGAATGCACTACAAAGTACAATGACGCTTTCGATGATATTAATATTTACCATCTAAGTAAGATTGGTTTCTTAATTAGTTCCTTCTAAAATTAGTCTCACAAGTTATAGAAAAACTTAAATATGTAAGTTACATTAAGAACTCTCACACACACACAAAACAATTCTTCACGCACACACTCACACAAATTTACACTCATTTACTCAGTCTATCGTTTTATGAAATACTAGCGGTCATACGCGACATCCTCTGTGTATCTTAACGGCTTATAGGTATGTTGAGCTAGCTAGCTCTCTGATAGTAAGATATTTAGAACTTGACATCTTGATACATGTTGCCCAATTTCGATAGTATCTTTAAAGATAATGTATTATATATTATTACTAAATGTTATTTTGATATATGAGCTATATCCCTGTAGAGTTACATCAAAATCGGTTGAGTATATCTTGCATGAAAGAGTAGCAAACAAACGTCCATCCTCACAAAGGTTCTCGATACTAATGTTAATAGGATATTTGTAATTAGTTCTCTGAAATGTGTAAATGTTCTAAAGTTTCTACGAATGTGTTTTTTTTTAATATATTTAAAAGGAGGCAAACGAACAGGCGGGTTATCTGATGTTAAATGATTACCGCCGTCCATAGACACTAGCAACACCAGGGAAGTCGCAAGTGCCTGTGTTGTGTGTTGGGGGAGAGGGGAAGGCGTGGGAAGAGATGGGAAGTGGGCCTCCGGTGCTCTCACTGACCGAACGAAACGCAACAATGCAAGCACTGGTACTTCACGTCGGTGTTTCTGTGGGACGGGTGGTACTACCCCGGGCGAGTCGATCCATTCATGCTGAAACCAGTAATAGCTTCAGCGTGGCTCTACCACCTATGAATATTGTATCAAATAAATTAATAAAACACATTAAATTAGTAATATATATTTTTCCTTTAACTAGAGTTGCATATAATTTGCCAGTGTCTGTATATCATTTTCATGAAAATAACAATATAAGTACATTTCGATACCGTTCTTACCTTCTTTGTGTAAGCCGTTGTCGAAGTTTCAACAGAGTTAAGGTGTATTAAAGTGGAGGATAACTTATAACTTTCTAGGGAGATGTAGTAGCGGGATATTTATATTTCATGTTATTAAAAAATATTTGTAGATATCATCCATACTAGATATATTAGGTTGATGAGTAATTCTCATCTATAAGTACAGAATATTGGGTAGAGTTCACGGTAGGTAGGTTTAACGGTAGGGGTTAAATTTAAAAATAAAAACAGTTTAGGCACAACAAAGCCTTCAAGATGTGTTACCTAATGTCCTAAAATCCTCATGAGAATTTATATGCCTACGCATATATTTAAATATAGATAATATTTATATTTGTTACAAGAAATAGTAATTAAAATAAATAATAACAAATGCTTTCTTAGTCAAGGGATTATATATAGATGACTATAAAATTCCAACTTAAACATTGTTAATATAAAATACCTATAATCTTATTAGTAATTAGCTATAAATATTAGCATATTTATCATTATAAATTTAAATGTCATTACTTAGAAACAAACATGGCAAAATCACAAAAACACACATCAGTAAAAATAATAAATCATAAAAAATAAACGAAAAAGCCGAGGAGCATTTTTTTGCATCGAAAATCTAAAACATCGAATTCATAAATTAATGAGCGCCCCCCGAGCAATGGTGCCGTTGACGTCGAAAAAGTTCTTAACCTCATTATACTGTGACAATAGTATTCGACTTTATTTACATAAGGAAAAGATAAAGACAAGACGCGACCCCAGCGTCCACGTCGCCATTTTGTTTATTCGTATTTCGAACACAGAAAAGGGGAGTTCGCGCGCTTACGTATTGACACTCGAATTTATTGCGCCCGTTCAGCTTTCGTTTCATTGCGTAATTTTAAATGGCGGGGTAGTTTTTTCGCATCCCCCTCTTGCCGAAACTCGATGATTCGCTAAGTTGCCTTGTTCGCGTTTTATGATATAACGAAATTATTATAATGTTACTACTTGTTTACAGATAATAAATATCTAATCGAATTTCGCAACAAATAAATCTTTATTCTTCCGAATATTTTTATAATGTTCTTTTTTTGTTGTCATGTAATACGCTTGTCTAACTCAGTGTTATTATTTTTATATTAGCTAACCTTGGCAACGGTCCGCGGTCGTATCATAACCTAACCCGTCCATAACTGGCTGATTACAAATGAATACACGTGTATTACTCGACTGAAAAACACTGGCTTCTTTGTTTATCTGTCAAATGCAGGCTACGTTTACAAATTTGAAGATAAATAATTAAAAATAATAATTGATTCTATGTGCCCGCGGTTCTCGGCGTATTTTTGAAGTGAAAATTTCTTTGGGCGAGTTGAGTTTAGGTGAACAAAAATCATGTAATTCGCGTCATCGACACCGAACGCTTTCCATGAGTTATATGTATACTGTGTATATATGTACATATATATACCTCTGTGCGTCATTAAATATAAAAATTTTCAATTAACAAATTATGAAATTTACATATATCACAGTATAATTAATTCAAAATCCGAACAAGTTATCCTATTGTATTGAATTTTCATTTCTGTCGGCGATCCTTATGACTGGCTCGTTATTTTTTAACTAATTGTGAACTGACTCACAAGTGGAAACTTGTATATCTACTTATATAGCATTCCTCTTACATATGTATAGGCTCCTGGTAGATGTATAGGCCGGCTCTTTACTTAGTCAAATTACTATAAAAAGTTTTTAGGTATAATTTTTTTTGTGTATCAGTACCTGAGGTTAAACATTAAATATGATAATGGACGTTACTTTGCGCTTCCGCCTTGAATAGATTGGCCGCTACCACGTTTTACTGCAATAAAAAAACTTTTGATTATATTTGTCCGAGTGTACCTGAAAAAGTTACACCTGAAACTATTAATAGAGAGAGAGAGCGACGAAATATTTGTAACTAAAACAATAAAAAAAATCGAAAACGCGTTCCTTGGTTGACGGTTGACGCTGTTGGTATGTAACTGTAAATATAAAAGATATATAATCATTTAAAACATGTTGTAGATTAACGTATAATAACCACAATCGATAAATCGTAAACATTGTTTAAACATATAAAAAAACGGTTGCCATCGAGACATTGTGTGGGGGGGGTTACACCTAGTATATGGGAGGTCCTGATTTCATCGTAAACAACTGTTATTTTCTATAACCTAGCATGCAGCAGTTGATGGATTTGTATGCCATTAAATCATTTATGCGGTAATAAGAACGTGGTGTAACCGTAGATTTACCCTACAACGATCCTTAGATGATAATAAAATTCTAAACGAACAGAGAAAACTCGGAGCGGCTTCGTCGGTACATAAACAAAAGTAATTGAATGATAAAATATAATTATTGATTGGTTTAATTTTATTTGGGATACGGAAAGGAAAGTATTCTTAAAATATCTTGTACATGCGGAACCTTTAATATTAATTACCAACATATTTTTGAAGTGTAAACTTCTTTAGCAGCATTGAACGTTTCGCGTCACCGATGACCTCGACATATTCGTTACGTACGTATACGTACAGATTATGAAATTTACATAATTCAGTCTATAATTGATTTAAACATTCAAAAAAGCACACAGTTACTTCATTGTTTTCAGTATTCACTTCCGTTGGCTGTATTAATGGCCGCCTCGACTTTTTTTAATACTAGGTATTGATAGCCCTTCGTATGAGATAATAAAGTTGCATACAGTCCACGCTAAGCTTTTTGACCGCTCCGAATACAGCTGCGCAAAACACAGATTTAGGTTTATACATATTATATAATATATATATAGCCTCGAGACAACTTAAGGATAAATAAATGCCAATTTTAGATTCCTATAGTATTCATTTAACTTTGTATTGCATTAATACATTGGCGATGTAATACACAAGGTCGAACTTACAGCTATATTCAGAGCGGCAAATAGGGTTGGCGAGGATTGTACTTAATGACTTACCAAGACAAAACTGTGCAGTATATTCTTACGTTATTCATTTGATAAATTCAATTATCCTTACTACTATTATAAATGCGAATGTGAATTTGTTTGCTTTATTTTTAATTCGTTAAATGAGGGTGTGATCAAAGAAGGTAAACACGTTAAACCTAGAGTGGACTGCCTCTCAAGTGCAGCTGCCGAAACACACTAACAGGTGATTGACGACAGATTTTCAATTTGAGGGTAGTAGCTGGCCAGGCGGATATAAAAGATCCTACTTTATTTAAGTTACGTTAGCTGCAACCAACTCTATGCCATTTTGTATCCATTGTAGTTACAGTGTCGCTTCGCCTTTAATTCCGATGACAAGGTCTAATTTGTTTTACATGGGCGAAGAACCGTTGCCGGTCGACGCTCAATGTTTTAGGCTAGTACTTTGTATAAGATCTCGGTCGTTAATGAATTTTACTTGATGAAGGGTTTATTAGAGCATACGAAAATTTTAATCTATAGGTATCTATACTAATATTATAAAGAGGTAAAGTTTGTTAATTTGTGAGTTTGTAACGTTGTTGGGGGTAATCTCAGGAACTACTGGTCTGATTTGAAAAAAATCTTTCAATGTTATATAGCCCATTTATTGGGGAAGGTTAGAAGTTATATATCATCACGCTATAGACTAATAGGAGCGGAGAACCAATGAATAATGTTTCAAAATCGGGGTTTTCTTCCGCTGCGTGTTAGCGTTAGCCCAAAGTAACTATTCCACGCGGACGAAGTCGCGGGCAAAGGCTAGTGGAATATAAAAACGATAAGGATTTGTCTAATAACATCATGGCTATTTTTAACACGTGTCGTTAGGCGACGTGAAGTGAATGTCTTGTTAACTAACATATTGTGTGGGGACAAACATGTTTAGTAATAAAACATCCTTGGAAAATTGAAATTCAATATTAATTATCAATTTTTTTATGAAACTAGTGGGTATGGCGGCTGATATTCCGCCCTGATAATAAAAAATAAACCTTAGCAAATTATATATTATACCTAAACCTTTCTCGTACTCTTTTCTCCTAAACTTTATCTACTGGTGAAAATCCCCTTCAGTAGTTTTTGAGATCGCGAACAGACAAACACGGCAAAGGACTTTGTTTTATAATATGTAGTGATTATAATTTGTTGTTACTAGAAAAAATACTAATGATTTTAGAGCCACTGTTGGGTCGCATAGATTAAGTTTCCAATTAATTTATAGTATTGGATTACTTATTAGGTTAGGTTAACAGCTTCACCGGACTACTAAGGCGAGTGCTTAAGGCACTCAGCCGAATTTATTTGACAACTAGCTCACCGGTGCACGGCACACCTCTTATCTTAGAAAAAACCCTACCACCATGCTGTGTTTTCCTCTCGGTGTTTTATTTCACCAAAAAAATTTTACTTATTCGCAAGGATTCAAACATAGTTGACCGATGCCGTGGCCGAACACTCTAGCGACTGCGCTATCATCGCTTAAACTTACATAATATACTTTGTACAAAGCGTATTTGAACACAATCTCACCTGGTGTTTAATGATGGTGCGACGTAAGATCATCACGTTAAATCTAGGGTAGCCTGGAACTCAAACATCACCGCTTAATTGATAGCGTGTTCGGATACCGCGTCAATAGACGTAGGTTCCAATTTTAGGAACTAAGTCGGAGCTTTCGGTAAATAAAAACATAGTATTGAAACTATAGCATGGTGGGGTTTTTTTTTAAATCCGCTTGGCGAGCTACCACGTTCAACTTGAAACTCTGTCGTCAAGTACCTGATGGCGTGTTCTGAGCAGTTGCACTTGAGTCATCCCCTTCTAGGTTTGCCGCGTTTATCATCTTAAACCATATCGGCATTTAACAACGAATGATATTGTGCTCAAACGCCAAAACTTATACGGTGTTATTACAAAAAAGTTAAATACGTATTGAATACTTGCTTTAAAAAGGTTTCGGAATTAAATGCACCGCGCTCGGTGAATGTTCGCCATCTTGCTCTTTTGTCTCGCTTCGGTTACGTTTCGTTACACTTGCGATAAAGGATAACGCGAACTTGCCTCGGGCGAGCGAGGTGCATTTAATTCGAAACCTTTTTAAACCAAGTATTTAACTTTTTTGTAATAACACCAAATATGTTCAAAACAGTACATTTTTCGAAACATACATATATGTACTTGGCGACAGATTTCATCTTCAGTGTAGTAGTTAGCCAGGCGGGTTTAGTAAAACGTTTACCTGTGTTATGTTTTCATCTTTTTTTTAACTGATTACGCTATTGACCTAGCAAGCTCTTAACAGCTTCACCTGACTACTAAGGCGAGCGCTTAAGGCACTCAGCCGATTTCATTTGACAACTAGCTCAAGGGTGCGCGGCACACCTCGGCTTGGGCTGTTGCCTGATACATGCAATTCGCGACCTATCTGAGCTAACCTAAGCTAACTATTCATACATATATGAGTTGTTGAAACATATATGTGTACCAAGCATACGTACCTCAACAACTCTTATATATGTCATAGTGGGAGCATCTAGCAGTCGGAGTATCTAGCAGTCGGAGCATTCAGCAGTCGAAATTAACACATAGATAGTAATGCATATTTTTATTACAGAATCTTACAAAGATTCGAATTACCATAGGTGTTTCCTAATACCGCCATCTATTATTTTTAATCAATATAGGCAATGTGTTGTTAATGCACTTCTATTTAATTATTGTTAATGTGGTTTATCCTAAATTATTGAGTAATTTAGATTAGATTAAACTGTTCATAACTTCTAAGAATTCCACATGTTTATTCACATAAGCACTGATAGAAGTCACTGAATAAACCGGTGTCACGCCACACTCGACGCGTGATTTAGAAAATTTGGCGTCGTGTGATAACATTGTACAAATAATCTAAATTACTCAATAATTTAGGATAAACCACATTAACAATAATCAAATAGAAGAGCATTAACAACACATTGCCTATATTGATTAACATAGAAAATAATAGATGGCGGTGTTAGCAAATACCTATGGTAATTCGAATCTTTGTAAGATTCTGTAATAAAAATATGCATTAGTGCATGTGTTAATTTCGACTGCTGAATGCTCCGACTGCTGAATGCTCCGACTGCTAGATGCTCCCACTATGACATATATATTTTGTATCGAATAATTTTCTAAACTATTTCCGTTTGATAAGGGAAAAAAATAAAACCCTTCCACTTTCAGTGTTCATCATAATATTTTGCTTCATAGGAAGTTCCGGGTATTTCGAATCTATATCAACCGATGGTGTGTCCGAGCACACTAACAACTGAGCCATCTAATGATGGTTGTCACTAAGAAGTGATAATTTATCGTTATTACAAAGCTACGAATAACTACATAATTAAATGATGTAACTCTACATTTTCCACTAATATTAGTGTATGAAGTTTCCAGCGCAGCGTGCGTCTTAGCGGGCGGGACGTCCCGCGACCGAAGGGCGGGCGGCATATCCGCCGGAAATGCTCACTTCACCTTCTCGTCACGTGTAATTGCAAATCTAGTCAACGTAATTAAATCCTAACGATTTTGTGATAGGAAATTTGGTTAGCCATATTTACCAAAGGGTTATTTTTAATTTGTTTTTTTATTGAAGTTATACTTCTTTAAGCGCGTTATGAAAAAATGATGAGAGTGAAATTTTAATTTTTGTGACACAAAATTAACAGTATGACGCTGTCTGCTTAACCGCTCATTAAGTCTCGAAAAAAAAGCTACCAACAAAATAGAAATTGAACCTCGATAGTAGTCGCGCATGTTGGTACGCTCGTCGTTTTTGTTTTTTTTTTTTTTTTTCTACAAACGTAGATTAAGGCGAAAGATAAAATTTTTGAACAGATTGTTATCTTGTTACCCCAAAGAAGTATAACTTCTAACGCGTGTACATAAGTACACATACACTTTTATTTATTTTACGAATCGAACTGGATAAAGGGCATGCAGTTTTGTTATGAGTTTGACTATTCTTCTTCTTACCCTCATCCCACCAAAGTAGGGTTGGTACAATATGTTTGTCATGTTGTGGTGTATGATTTGGCTTAATTTTTACGATCGACCGCCTTTTTTTATATCATAGGAGGCAAACGAACAGTGGGTCACCTGATGTTAAGTAATCACCACCGTCCATAGACACTTGCAACACCAGGGGAGTCGCAAGTGCACTGCTAGCCTGTATTTTGGGGGGGGAGGCGGCGAAGGAAGGAGGAAGGGGAGGGGAGGTGGGTCTCCGGTGCTCTCACTGACCGAACGAAACGCAACAATGCAAGCACTGTTACTTCACGTCGGTATTTCTGTGGGACTTGTGGTACTACCCCGGGCTATTTATAGATTTTTTTGTGATTTGTGACTATTCTCTAATAGTGATTTAATTGGTTAGTAATATTTTAAAGTCTGTAAATTTAGATAATTATAAGAATCCTAACTAATATTATAAATGATAATATGAGTTTGTTTGTTTGCTTGCTTGTTACGCTTTCACTACTCAATCGATCACCATTGTATTTACACGTTGTCAAAAGTACAGAAAAGGACACAGGGGATTTTCTATCTAGAAAACAGTACTGTTAGCGAGGCATAGGTCAAATGTACTAAAACGCGAGAGAAGCATACGTAAATGGGCGAAGATAAAATACTTCATTGTCATTTTCTCCTCTATTTATTCTAACCGATTTTCTTTATTTTTGTTTAACGAGCTTTATTCATTAATAAAAAAATATTAAAATAGTTTTTTTTATATCATCGTCTTTATTTGTAAGTATCTATTCGTCACACTTCACGCTCGCCTATCTACAATATTTAACACAGTTTTTATCATTTAGGAAAAAAACAAAAAAAAATACAAATAAATTACATTAGCAAGCGAAAAAAAATGCTTTACTCATTATTATGGCCTAACGTTCACTAGGAATTTTAATAACGATTATAATAATAAGGAATATTAATAATTGTAACTGTAAATATTTACAGTTCCAGTAATATTGGTATCTACATTGGTTATAAATTGTATCGTAGGCATCACAATTTCATACTCATATATTGAGTACTAAAATATATAGTGATTAAACCCTTCAAGCATCCCCCAACTATGCCTATATCTTCAATAAATTTATAGCAGTAAACGCAACAAAGGGTTTCAGCGTAACTGATCGATTTCAATATTTGAATTTGTTATGCGACCGCAACAACTCGTTGTTTGGGGGAAGAACCTGCTATATTATAACGATTATTATTATCTCTAAATTAAATTAACACACAGTTTATCAATTATTTAAATCGATAAAGCGTTTCAAAAGTTGTGAATAGTTGCGTTTATAACTTATTATCAGTTTTTAACCGACTTCGAAAAAGGAGGAGGTTACTACGTTCGGTTGTATGTATTTTTTTTTATGTATGTTAATCGATATCTCCGTCAATTATGAACCGATTTTAATGTTTTTTTTTTATTTGAATTGGTTATATTCAGAGGTGGTCCCATATTGATTAATTTGAAGAAAATATTCAACCCCTAAGGGGGTGAAAAATCGTTTATTTGATTTTCACCCACTTCGTCTCTACGTATTTTCGTGAAATTGGAACCGATTTATTATACCCATTAGAAACCAGATATATTTATGCACACTAAAAATGAAAAAAAAAAAATTACCCGCCTTCGATGTGAAAAACTAACAAGGCACTAAAAAGCGAAAAATAACTGAATTATTAAAGTAACCAAATTAAATAAAAAATATTGATATTTGCGCTACCTAATAATATATTTGAAGTCGATGCCAACCTACATTTCAAATTTGTTGCAGGTAATAAAATATGTACGAGATGGGACACGAGAGTGGACCAAAACTTTGTATATAGATGATATGAATTTAGGTTGGCATTGACTTCAAAGGTTGGCGTTATTAGGTAGCGCAAATATCAATATTTTTTATTTAATTTGGTTAATTTAATAATTCAGTTATTTTTCGCTTTTTAGTGTTTTTCACATCGAAGGTGGTTTATTTTTTTTGTAAAATTTTTTTTAAGAAAGTATTCATTTTCTGCTTCCACGTAAACTACATAGTACACTACTTATCTATATCTATACTTATACTATATATACTTACTATATCTATATATATACTAATATATAAAGCTGAAGAGTTTGTTTGTTTGTTTGGTTGAACGCGCTAATCTCAGGAATTACCAGTCCGATTTGAGAAAATCTTTCGGTTTTAAATAGCTCATTTATCGAGGACGCTTTAGGCCACATATTATCACAATACGACCAATAGTCGTACTGTCGCCAAGCATCTGTAGGGATGTTCCGGGAGTACAAATCATAAAGCATATCTTCGGGAGTAACTTACTCTTTTTTTTATTAAAATCGGTCCAAAAGTTATTGTAGTTTGAATGGCGGCTCGAGGTAAGTACGAGAGAAGAGTACTAATCTATACTAATATTATAAAGTTTATTTGTTTGTTTGAACGCGCTAATCCCAGGAACTACTGGTCCGATTTGAAAAATTCTTTCAGTGTTAGATAAATCATTTATCGAGGAAGGCTGTAGGCTACATATCATCACGCTAAGGCCCATAGGAGCGGAGTACCAATAAAGAATGTTTCAAAATCGTTGTTTCTTTGTTTTAAGAGCTTCCGCTGCGTGTTAGTTAGCCCAGAGACTATTCCACGCGGACGAAGTCGTGGGCAGAAGCTAGTGTAATAATAAAATACTAGTTTTTCAATAAAAAAAAAATCTTTTTCTACACGATTGAGTAAATAGCAATCATCGCATTATTTGTCTATAATTATTGTTAATCATCTGACAGTAAAAGTCCTCTTCCTTTTTATATTAACGGTTGGTATAGAATTCCAATGCGTCAAAAACAGCAACGAATTCATTATGGACCAATTATCATCTTGTATAATTACTTATTTCAATGTTCAACTTATTTTCTTCACAATGACAACGTTCAGGTAATTATATGAAACGTGTTTGTGCCACGTTACCGCTACCCACGCGGTCTGTAGTCCACTCATCAGCTTCCAAGTAGGTCCGCTATATATAAACGTCGCGGTGGTCCAAATTTAAAGCGAGTAGGTACAATATTTATTTGATTTGGTACGTCGCGTCGCGTGGTGACGAAGACCGAGATAGTCGGCTAAGTTCGGTTTCATATAGCCTTGTCTTTGTCTGTCGCAGTTGTTGCGCTGTGCGATAGAGACAGCGCTTTACAAAACCGAAGCACGCCGTTCATAGCCTCTCTCTTCTTGCCGACCTGCCAAATCAAGTGTCGGATACTTACTGTAGTTTATATTTTAATGACGCGTGGTTATTTTTTTATTTTCATGTAATAATATTGTGAAGCTACATAGATTGCTACATTTTATAGTCTGTTTTTTGAGAAAGGTTATGGACTATTGTTGTTTTTCTCTTTGTTTGTTATTGTTTATTGTTGTCTTTCTCTGTGCTTACCATATGATATAGTGCAGTGGTCAGTAAATTTCTTATACCAAAGAACCAAATGTAAATAATACGAAATAGACGTTTATTCAAAGACCTTTTCTTTAATTTAATTAAGCTTTGCTTCAGTATTGATATTATTATGGAAATTGTTACGATTATAAGTAAACACTCGAGATTACCTTTGTTAAATGTGTTTTTTTTGCGAGAGACTAGTCGAGCAATTGTTACTTTCTAAAATTGTGCCTATTTTCTGTAAGCTTACTCATCCTTTACAAGTCAAATTAATAAATAGTATTCTGTGTCTGCACTAAACATTTTATGGAAGAGTGAAAGACCTGCATGCGACTCGCGAGCCGCTGTTTACCAATCACTGCTATAGTGCAGTTGAGCTAAAATAAAATAAACCTACCACTATAAAGTCCATCGCAGCTGGAGAGGAAATACAAGAAAGAAAACGCTACCGCTTTTGACTTAGGAAGTTGTTTACAGGCCGGCGCCGAAGTAGCGCGTCTCAGCAGGTCGCAGGGCGCCTTCAATACCAGCCTGCACTAGATAGATTCATTACACGCATCGTTTGATTATAACATACCTTTGAAGGGGAGTATAACCCGTTTGTATGAACCAGAAACTATTTTATATGAACGCACTTAAATATAAATAAATAAGTATAAAGTTAATCAAAATCAACATTAAAAATACTTTTTCAATTTAGGCCCTAACGCTTATGAACGTCAACACTACCACCGGTTCGAAACAACTCAATCATCAAGAAGAACTGGCGAGAAACTCGATCGAGTTTATTCTTTTAATACGATAACGATAGAATCTTAGTGGATTAGTGGATTCATAAAGAACAGTGGCAATTCCAGACATCACCATCGTTCATATATTGATCCACCCTAGAAAAGCCTTTTGACACTAAAATCCGTTTAACATGACACTTAAACTTACAAACCGGCAAATCTGTAATGTGCCTTGGGACTCCGTTGCAAAACCTAACGTTATTACCTAAAAAAATGTTACTGATCTTATCGAGTCTGAAACATGGGATTACAAGTTTGTTACAATTTCTAGTACTTAAATCGTGCCAGTCTTTTACGACATTCAGCTTTTCAGAGTTTTTGCTGGTATACATTAAATTATATATTGGGATTATATATTAATAATGTATTGGGAGGAAGGAATTATGATATCGAATTCCTGAAACTTATTCTTAAATAGTAACAATACAATATCACATACTTATAATAATATAATTTATATAATACATATAATTCCAAGTATAGCTTGTACCATGGTAAATAAATAATTACATATACACGCACACATAGACATAAAACTGATAATTCAGGTGATCGTATTCAGGAACTACAGAGTCAATAATAGGACTTAGTACCACTGCCACTGCGCCACGACGGCTTTTTATCACGCTTTTATTAGCTTCACCTGTATGCTTGTATGTATGTTTGTTTGTAACCGACCCCTTTGAGCTCGATTTTGTCCTACTTTGAACGATCAGATTTAATTCAAACTTTGCACACCTGTCAAAGGTCGATGACAATGCAATAATCCGAAAAAAAAGTTAAAAAATTTTTTGCATTTGCATTTTGTTGCATTTTGCAACAGTGACGCATCGCATGTTAATATCAGCACCTCCAGATATCAGTATTTTTATCATTTTTTTGTCACTTTTTACAAAAATATACATTTATTTCTAATTTACACTATTCTTAATCCAAATTTATTAAATGTTATTTTCTGTTTTTTAGTTGGATTTTATATGAAAGCGTGTTTTTTTAGTTTTTTTAAACTATTATTTATTATGTGTAATATGTATTAATACAAGTTTGTTTATAAGTAAATCATTTATAATAATATGCAGTGTAATCTTGACATAACGTAACTGAAGAGAATTAAAAACATTCGTTATACCGAGTAGATAATTCGCTACGATGAAGTTTGTTATATAGAGGTTAGATTGGACCACGATTCGTTTTAACAAGGTAAGAAAACCTTTTTATTAAGTTTATAAATTTATGAAGTAGAGACCCATCTTCTTGTCCTGTTAAAGCGAACGATTTAAGGGGCACCTTTTTCGTTTGTCAGTCAATTTTAAAACTAACAAAAATTACAAACACCAATGTTTACATTGCTTAGTGTCAAACAAAAATGACTCTCTTACGAAGAATTGAACGTGTTTTAACCTGTCGAGACATTGATAGTTGTGGAATTAAGTGGGAATAATTGTTAGGCTACGTTATATAAATGTTATAAGTTGAAAAAATTGTTAATTAGAGGTAAATAATACTTTCTCTATTCTACACATGATTAAAAATTCGTTATAGAGAGGATTTTGATATATATATATTGATTTGATAGTATATTTTGCATTAGCTCTTCTTGGCAATCCTAGGGGATTATGAAAAATTCGTTAAACTGAGGAATTCGTTTTATTGAGGCTCGGTATATTAAGGTTACACTGTGTAAATAGGCAATCAGACAACAATCAAACAATTCCAGGCAGAAGGAATATGAAATAAACTAAATGCAAAATAAACTTAATACTGTTATCGTGATTCAGTCAGTTTTCATTTTTACAAAACGTCTATAGAGAAAAATCATTACTCGTATACGTTTGAGAAATTCTGAATTTCAATAAAACGTTTCGATCGCTGTTTTCATGATACTCTCAAGTATCATATTGCCGAAGGTGGGTACTCGGGTACAAAATATTAAATTCAACCCTTCATTCATCTTGCAAGACGTCCCCGACATCAAACAGAATCGTCATAGGGTATTACCAGCTAGAACCCTTGCGGAAAGCAGAAAAAAAATCAAGCAAAGACGCAATTACTCCTACGCAAACATAACTTTACCGTTCAAAAAATTAATCTCCAAGCCAACCTGTACTAGGATTAATATTGTCGTCGGTAAACATAACTTGGTATTTAAACCCGCTAAAAGCTCGACCGTATCAAAGAAATGCGTCTAATGAATCTATTGATAGCTCAGCTTATGTGTGTATGTTTCGAGTATTTTTTTAAATACGCAAACGATGGGTTTAGTTTGTGTGCGTGCAAGGAGGGTGAAGGCTAAGAGATGCTTTCTTCGGTCCCCTTCTTTCTTATACTGCGACTAACATGTTTTAATCCTTTGATAGTGTTTTTCCGTACAATGTCATTCCACTATAAAAATGCTACAAATACACACAAGTAAAAAAATAGTCTCATATCGATATATACTCGGTTAGAAAATATTTTAGTAGATTTGTTTTCTTCCATAATGTGACTGATTGTCAGTTACTTAATTTTATTGTGCAGAGAGTGTAGGGTGCTATTCTGCATTCTGAATTTAACAAAACTCGAAGAAACTGTATCGAATTCATTAAATAATTTGATATAACTAAATCTAAAGGATGACGATCTACTTTTTTCGCTTTGATGTTTACAGGTCATCAAAGTCAAAGAAGTTTCTTAACACAATTTCCTTTTATTAAATCGGTGATATTTTGTTATTATAGTGTTATAAAGGATCATTTTGATCTTACATTAGATGCCCAACGTAACTAAAATATTTAAATAAATACCCGTAATACTTTAAAAATATGTAAATCATAAAAATAGTTACAGGGGTTTTCCTTAAGATATATAGAAATGTACAATCATGGACTTCTCTGTATGCCTTTCTAAAATGTATCATTTTGTAGTAGAATATTTTAATTTACATGCATTCGAAAAATGTTTTACGTCTTGGTTATAGTTCTCCGTTTCCAAACAAAAGTAAGAACCACCTCAAAATGCATTGCATAGTGTAGAAAGACGCGAAACGCGTATTTGTTTTATAGTATTCATTGATTTGTAAACTATTGGAATATTAGAGAATTGTGAATTTATCATATTTTTTTTTTAATTGCATTAAAGTTAGTCACGCAACAGCGAAGTTAAATTGATATTAATGTATTGGGGTTTATTCTGATGTAACTATCGGTTTAAATTAGTACGGTTGGACTCACATTAACGTGCTGTATCGTGCTGGGAATGTTTCTATTGTGGTGACAATTGCTCGATAACTGGTCATGCTACAAGGTTAAAGAGGAGTCTGTCACGTTACAGCACACCACACCAAAGTGAATTCAAATTCAAATTCAAAAACACTTTATTCAATTTAGGCCCTAAGAAGGCACTTATGAACGTCAAAACTACCACCGGTTCGGAAAACAACTCGGTCATCGAGAAGAACCGGCAAGAAACTCGATCTGGTTTATCTTTTTAACAAATATATATAATATTCACTCGCGCGAATCTCGCATGTACGAGGCATTACTGTGGTACATATAAACGTAAAAATGTTCAAGAATTAATTGGTTTGTATGACAAAATAAAATATTTTATTGTCGAAGGTGTTACTTTATCTAAGTCAATTGTAAAAAAATATTTTTTGATCTATTATTTTTGCTAAACTAAAACAAATAAACGTTAAATAAATTACTGAATATAGAGTACTTTGCAATATAAATTACGTTGGCTGTAAAAATTCAATATATTCGTGAAAAACACAGTCGGTATTGGATGATCCTGAGAATAGTATTTTACACTTATTCACAGCACAAAAGCTATATCATGTAAAACACATGATGTATTGTTATCCAACACAACAGATAAATATGAGCACTTACGGCCATAACAGATACGACGCAACACACTAACATGAAGAAAGCTTTACATTCACTAAACTGTGCCATGAGATTTATCAGATAATATTAATAGTGATAACGCTAAAAATGATTTTACGTATTATATAATAACAAAACAGCTATTCCTAGAGAAATTGTCATCCAACATTTACAGACAGCTAAATCAGTTATAGAACAATTATAGATCCGTTTCTAATATTTTACATTATTTTTCAAGATCTTCTAATTTTGTACATGTGAAAATCATTAAAAAAAATTGTACTGCAAAATTTTTACTTTGTTCTTGGTGTATAAAAACTGGAATTAAAAAAAATTTAACATGTTACACGAACGATTAACATTGAATTTAGCTGGATTTGAAATGTGATGACACATATTACAGTGAAATAAAATACGTCCAATATTTTAAAAAAGTTCAAATAAATCAGGATTCAGAGGTTAAGGATCAAAACGTGTAGTTCTAAGTATAAATCACTCCCCTTATTTCGCAACGTCGATCGTCTCAGATTCACGCACACAAGCGCTCTACCACTATTCGCAACCCCGCCGCGACGCACACACCCGCACTTAGGGGCGCCTGCCCTCGGCGAACTCCTCCTTATATTTTCTTCTTTGTTATGTAAAAAAATAATAATAGGAGAAAGGGGGTCGCAAAATCGATACCTGAATGGTATGTACTTTTTATTGTTCCACTGTTATGTCGTTTTTTTCGGCATACATTTTTAAATATCGTGGTTATCATTGCTTGATTTTTTTTAATGTTATTAGGAATTTACTTGTGTCAACTTCAGTGCATTATTAGTTAATTCGGGTTAGCTTTTAAGTAGAACTATTTAGATCCAATATATGTAATAGAAAAGAGTTATAATTTTGTAATTTGAATTGCTGTATTATTTAGAAACTTTATATAGGAATACTCGTCTTACTAAACGACGAATTATTAAGGAGCATTCATTTTAATATAATGAAGAATATTTACCATCAATTATTTACCTAAAATCCGTCTTTAACAAGATATCATAACATATTTAAATGTCTTTGGATATATATAAAAAATAGATAATAATATATATGAGATCTTTAAACTCACTACATTGATAATTATAAAAGTTATCGCACCTAAGTACTCTTTTAAGAAGAAAGTTATTGTATTCTCCATTGTAGTAGCGGACGCTACAGTACTAGTAACTATTTTTTTTTCAGCGCAACCATTTGTTATGAAAATTAGTATGTGTAGATAGTTGAATACAGGAATATTTATACAATATATATTTTGCTTTAGCCCAAATATTTCTATAAATAAATGTGTGCGGAGTAGCAGGCATTGCTAATCAGTAGGTACATATTATAAAACAAAGTCCTTTGCCGCGTCTGTCTATCTGTTCACGATAAACTCAAAAACTACTGAGCCGATTTTCATGCTGTTAGGTACATAATTTGTCAAGATTTTTTGTAAATTGGTTGAAATGTAACGACAAATGTCGAAAAAAGTCAAGCCGTTTGGGATATTTCATCGAAAACGCTGCCTACTTCCTTAGAGTTATAACAAAACAATTGAGATAATAAACAATGCAGACGAAGTCGCGGGCATCAACTAGTATTAATATAAATTACTCTATAATTCGATATAATCTTACCATACGTTTTCGTCTTCATTAAGTACACTAACACACAATATTACAACTCAGTTTATTAATTCGATTATTGTGTAAAAAAGTTACGAAAAAGGAAATGAAAAGACTCAAACTATAACCTATTAACAAAATAAACAATCTTACATCACAAAATTTCACAACAAACTGACTGAGACGCGACATGAACTAGCCGTTAGTGACCTAAATACGGTTTAAAAAGATATATAATAATAAAAAGACCGGTTTATCATATCACACTGTCTTTTGAAAACTGACAAAGGATGTGTTCAGATCAGCGCGGATGCTGCGTCCGCCGCGGTTTCCATGCGTATTAAAAAAATGAATAGAAACGGGTTTTTATACTGAATAAGCTTTTGTACCTTGATCGGTTATTTTTGATTTATTCGATTTTTAGTGCACGAACGGTCTTTATTTAAAAAGGAACGTGTTCAACAGGTACTGTTCTGTTGAAAAGTGTTTATGTTCTTTTATTATTAAAACAGAATAAAAAAATCATTCATTTTGCACAATAATCTGTACTTGTAAATAAGATTGAAGTCTCTGAATCGATTTTTATCAGACTTAATAATATGATCTATGCTAAATTCATTATAGTTTTTCGTCAGGGTCAAGCAGTAATAATGAAATTAAGCAGCAGCATCTTAAAATATGTAAGTGTTATACGGGCCATTTAGTTATGAGAAAAATATAATTTGATAGCCTAGAATATATAGCCCGCAATATCTAGTGAAAACACTACAAAACGAAACGAAAGAAGAAAGAAAGTACTAAAATACTCTCTGCGTAATTGAACCACTAATGTTTTAGATATGCTGTCAGTGTAATAAGGGTAGGAGTAGTTCGTAAAATCTGTAAAAGATACAGAATTTATTTAAAATTCTCAAATAATACACGTAAAATTATTTTATTAATGAAACTTTTATTTCAGACCACACCAAATACAATAATCAACATTTAGGTTACTATAAAAAGTAATTTTAAGAATATTATTTAAACGTGCTTGGAATAACAAGAAAAACATTTTATTTTTTTAACAAAATAATTGGTAACGTGGAATATAAATCTAGTTGAACTGACATAAATTTGAAGCTTATACCAAATTTTTTATCGTTATTACTACCTTAGGACTAAATCACAACTTAACTTAGATCCATAATACAGAAACTTAAATAATAAAGGGGTTCACATATTGAAGTCTAAATGTTTATGGCGACAAGACGTTTCAGATTTTAAGGTTAACAAATTTTGTGAAAGACTTGAATTTGGTAATGTTACCGACTATTAAATGTATATAATATAGTCTAGACTTCTCTAGGCGTATTTTAATATAGATATAAATAGTGACAACTTGGGATTTGACTTTTAAAGAAATCATAACAATGTGTTGTGAACGTGACTGTACAAAAGTACGTCTTTGTTCTTTTAACGTGCACAAGTCTCGATTATACAAAATTGCGGGTAAAATAATATAAACGTGGTACAATATATCTTCATAATAATATATTTAAATAAGAAAACAAGATATGAAGTTGTTTCTTATTTTGACTTCGGATTAAATGTGCGAGTTTGTTGAAAATGTTTGAGATTGTTTTTAATTTTCACGAATAAATCTTCTTTTTGAAAGTTATTGTTTCTCATTGAGTAGATTAGAAATAAATAATCGTTTGTGTCATTAATTATTTGAAGTTTTATCTAACTTTTTAAGGCATGTTCGTGTTGAGTAAAGTTATTTTTAGCAAGCGATTTCCTTTCTTGTTATAACATAAAATAACTTTAAAGGCAGCTGTAAGTTTTTTATATGAATATTTCATTGTAAGGTAAAGTCTTTTACTTACGTTAGTGTTCTATAAAATATTTACTTACTTGGTATAAATATACAAACAGTCGGTCTATTGTTTAGTGTACTTAGTATTAAACCTTATTATTAGTATATTATTATTATTATTATTATTATTATTATTATTAGTAGTATTAAACCCAAAGTAAATATTATTTCAAACCTGACTTTAGTGTAAAATTTACTACGTCAAGTAACATTAGAAAACAGACAACTTTAAATCTCATGTAAGGTTTGAATTTTCCGTAATTTGTGCTAAGGAATGAAAGACAATGTGATAACGGACAGTTTAGGTTCACTAGATATGGGAGAGAATAACATATCTTTTCAAGAAAATGTTGCAGTATTTTATATAACCTGAGAAAAAATGCAATAACTGCAGTAGGCATCTCCTGGTCGTGTTACATGTCGTTTTTGTAATTACAATTAGACGTTATCAATTGAACTACACTTTTTAATAGTTTTTTAAAGTCACAAGCTTATGCCAAGAAGTGTAAAGAGAGTACTAATCATTAAAAGAGAAAATTAAGTTTTATATTAACGAAATTCAACCGCAATGATGTAAAATGGTCATAGAAAACTTCGAACAAAATATTGCATAATGTGTAATAACAAATTCGCTAAGTCAACTTACCGTATTTACTATTCCATACGTAACTTTATAAATATTTAATTAATTCACAGTTTTTAAATAAAAACCAGTCTTTACCATGGAATAAAATACCTTGAATTTGGGACACGCCTTGCTATGAAGGAACGTGAATAAAATTTTTCATAAAGATAGCTGTTAATTTTTTTTTTTAAGAATTTTAAAAGAAATTGTATTTATACAAAAAACGGAACTGCGACTACGGGTAATGAGATAAAGAAATGATATTTAGTCATAATACAATCTATAGTACCCGTCTGACTAGACAACCAAATGCTTGTGAACGTGTTCTCCATTTTTTTTATTTCATACGAGGCAAACGAACAGGTGGTTCACCTGATGTTAAGTGATCAACACCGCTGCATGAAAATTGTAACGAGAAGTACATACGGGCGAGAATTTGGCCTTCATAATGTTTTTGTTACTTATGTCCAAAGTACAAATTTATGTCCAGAAGTACGTACGAAGGAATATTTGGTTCTTGCATTGTTTTTCACTGTTTGTGACTACCGTAGAAAATCGTAACGAGAAGTACATACGGGTGAGAATTTGGCCTTTATAATGTTTTGCTACTTATGTCCAAAGTACAAATTTATGTCCAGAAGTACCTACGAAGGAGGATTTGGTTCTTGGATTATTTTTCACTGATTGTGAACACCGTAGAAAGTTGTAACGAGAAGTACATACGGGCGAGAATTTGGCCTTTATAATGTTTTTTGTTACTTATGTCCAAAGTACAAATTTATGTCCAGAAGTACGTACGAAGGAATATTTGGTTTTTGCATTGTTTTTCACTGTTTGTGACTACCGTAGAAAATCGTAACGAGAAGTACATACGGGTGAGAATTTGGCCTTTATAATGTTTTTGCTACTTATGTCCAAAGTACAAATTTATGTCCAGAAGTACGTACGAAGGAATATTTGGTTCTTGCATTGTTTTTCACTGTTTGTGACTACCGTAGAAAATCGTAACGAGAAGTACATACGGGTGAGAATTTGGCCTTTATAATGTTTTTGCTACTTATGTCCAAAGTACAAATTTATGTCCAGAAGTACCTACGAAGGAGGATTTGGTTCTTGGATTGTTTTTCACTGATTGTGAACACCGTAGAAAGTTGTAACGAGAAGTACATACGGGCGAGAATTTGGCCTGTATAATGTTTTTTGTTACTTATGTCCAAAGTACAAATTTATATTCAAAAGTACGTACGAAGGAATATTTGGTTCTTGCATTGTTTTTCACTGTTTGCGACTACCGTAGAAAATCGTAACGAGAAGTACATACGGGTGAGAATTTGGCCTTTATAATGTTTTTGCTACTTATGTCCAAAGTACAAATTTATGTCCAGAAGTCCCTACGAAGGAGGATTTGGTTCTTGAATTGTTTTTCACTGATTGTGAACACCGTAGAAAGTTGTAACGAGAAGTACATACGGGTGAGAATTTGGCCTTTATAATGTTTTTGCTACTTATGTCCAAAGTACAAATTTATGTCCAGAAGTACCTACGAAGGAGGATTTGGTTCTTGGATTGTTTTTCACTGATTGTGAACACCGTAGAAAGTTGTAACGAGAAGTACTTACGGGTGAGAATTTGGCCTTTATAATGTTTTTGCTACTTATGTCCAAAGTACAAATTTATGTCTAGAAGTACCTACGAAAGAGGATTTGGTTCTTGGATTGTTTTTCACTGATTGTGAACACCGTAGAAAGTTGTAACGAGAAGTACATACGGGCGAGAATTTGGCCTGTATAATGTTTTTTGCTACTTATGTCCAAAGTACAAATTTGTATCCAGAAGTACTTAAGAATGAGAATTTGGTTCTTGCATTGTTTTTCAGTTTGTGACCACCGTAGAAATTTGTAGTGCCTAGAACCCGAAGTACCTAGTAACGTGAATTAGAAATCTGTTATAGGGATAAAATATGAACTCAAACATCAGTACTACATAGTAATCGTTGTAATAATGTAATTTAATATCATAGCGTCTGAGAGCAGACCGGTCCAGCGCGGCGAGCGCGGCAGCTGCGTCCATCTGTTTGTTTGTCATTCAAATGTTAATATTGTTCGTTTACCGGATTCTGAACGGACCCCGTGTAATTTAAAATGAATCGATTAAAAATGTTTTAAATGAAAAAAAAAAACAACAACAATGAATCGTAAGGGAAGCTATTTAGCCGAAATGGAATTTATACATAAAATAATTTTCATCAAATTTGAAGCATTATTATTTTTGCCTAAGGCTATTTTAATTAAATCTATACATATAAATAATATTGAAGTATCTGGTGTTTATTCGGGATAAAAAAAGTATTAATCGATATTTTTGAGATTTTATCTGGAGAATAGAGAGTATTTCGGAATATTCTTTTCCCATAACTCTTTTCATTAAGGCTAAGTAGTAAGGATAACAGAGGTACATTAAAATCGATTCAAGTATAGTTTAAGTAGAGAAGAAATAGAGACATGACAAATGACAATTAAATATAGGATAGTCCAAAATTAATTTAAACAAAACATGCAGTTCTTATGTACAGCAAAACCATTTTTACGAGAATGAAGTAAATATTTTTTAAGCAATTTCAGTTAGAAGTATTTTTGTTTGTCATATAATTTAGTATTAAAAAAAATGTATTATGTTTAGACTTTTAACTTAATATTTTATCCTGAATATTTAATTTCTAAGCTCTCATATATTGTGCATGTTAGTTTCACATCCAGTAGGTTACATTAGTAACAACATCACTGTACCGACGTTAACAGAAATTATCATCTATTGTAACCAGTTTTGTGAAATAAATAAATAAAAAAAAAATAAAAATAATAATATCGTGCTTATTTTTTCTTTATGTAAATAATATTCTTTATTTGGTAATGACGTTTTTAATTATGTATGAGTAAATAAAATCAAACAATTTGGTCTATACAAATAAATAAAACTGAAGTGGTAGTTTTTTTTTTATTTTATTTATGGCAACCAATCTTTTAGATTATTACTGCCATCGTCGAGTAGTTAATAGTATTACAAGTTCTTCTTCCATTCCATTTTTGGCAACCAGTCTTCTAGTAGCCTATTACTGCCATTGTTAAGTGAGTATCGATATTACAAGTTTCTTGATATAATTTCAATGAACTAACAAGATGGTGGCCATCTTGTTAGAACTTTCCATGGAGTTTTTCCATTCATGGTCCGTGGTATTATTTTCCATTCACTTCACTTGTGCACAATAAACAAAGTATATTACATAAAACACCACCAATTTTACACAATATAGAGTCAAGCAACACAAGATTATGAATAAAATATAAAATCCACTACATGACAACCCAAAATCCCGCCAAAAACTCGAAGTGGTAGTTCGTACTGTCAAAATGACAGTTTTGTACTAAATTCATGCGAGAGTATATACAGTAAGTATAATAGAATTCTAATTTTTAGAAATTGTGTCTGTTTGTCTGTCTGTTTGTTCCGGATAGTTTCTAAAACGGTCGAACCGATTTTCACGGGAAGTAAGTAAGTGTAATTTACTATTCGTCTCATCAGTCTCTATTGAGTGGTAACTGATCTTGTATTGCAATTGCAAAAAATAGTATTGCTGATTCACACACAGGATAGTCTTTTGTGAAAAGCTTTATTATTATTATTACGTACTGAATCAGAGTGATAATTATATATGGTTATAAATAACTGTATTAATAACGTTTAATTTGAAATCAGATGGCAATGTCTGAGATTACTAAAAAAGAAAAACTATAAAAAACATTAAAAAAAAAACAAATTAGTCCAAAGTTCAAAATCTAATACACTAAGCATTAATTAAAACTTAAGTTTACAGCTACTCGACGCTACAGAGTTATTTTTACTGATGCGCCTCAAGCGGCGAGAGGCATAACTGTATTGTGGCATAGCGACATCTATGAACCGATAGATTAATATAACTGTTTATTCTTTTGAGTACTAGATGTCAGCACAAGAGTTCTTAGGATTCAAAATATTTTGTTATTTGTAGTATTTATTTGTAATAAGTTTTGGTAAATTATATCAATGAAATAAGAATTAAAAATACGTAGAATTATTAGCAATATTTTTATTTTTAAAAGTTCTGTAAAAATATGTGTCAGTTTAAAATTAATAAATGTTCAATTATTTTATTTGAAATTCAGAAAGATATATTGATCAAAAATAGTGAATTTAGGGTTATGTGTCAACTATCAGATGATATTATTACTATATATATATAGATAGTAATCATTATTGAAATTTATTCTTATTTATTAAAATACTCATTTGAGAAGATTTTTTCGGTTACGAGTTTATTAATTCCTGTGTACATACTTGATACCTTTTATCACTTTTTACCAGTATCTTTACATTTTTATACATTTGTCTACATCATAACGTTTTTATTACAAGAGCTCATGTTTTCAACTAAGCAATTTTACATGTTATTTTCAAGTAAACGGCAGCCATTCTTCCGTAATGTAGTCAAGTTCTTTGTAAAAAACGCAATTATTCGCGTCATCGGAGCGTTGTAAAGAAAATTACCACTGGGTTTTGCCGAAAATAGCTCGATCATAGTATTTTAGGTATGACACCCCAAAAATAATTTTAAGTGGAAGCCTTAAGGTTGTTTTTGGAATGACCTTGGTGCAGGAAAAGTAGCTTTGTTTTAGGTAATACTTAGGCTTTGTCAACATGACGTGATCTGCTAAGCACTAATACGGTTAAGATCCCTTATGTAGTTAATTTTCAGTTAGTTTAATATTTAGTAAATATTAAATTATAAATCGTCGATTTCAGTCTGTAAGTCTTGTTATCTAAATATATAAAAATCTAGTGTCATGATGTTTGTCCACGATGAACTCCGAAACCACTCAACCGATCTCGACTGAAGTTGGCATTTATATATAATTTGGTCCAACATCCGAAATAGGATAATTTATATTTCGATTAATGGTTTCAATATTTTTAAATTACAGATTAAATTATTATCAATGTTGATTATTGTTCTTAATTGTAAGTTTCATTAGTCTCGAACAGATGGCGCTGTAAATTAGTTTGTTGACAGAAACCTGTACGTCCAACTGTTATAGATATTCTAAAGATGACGCCATATTTATTTTTTGAATTTCTTTTCCAATTACTGAGCCACAGCAGCACACGACCGGATCAGTCAGTACTTTGATGAAGAGATAGTCATGCCGGTAAGCACGCTAATCCTAGACGGACTGGCTCTCAAGTAAAATTGCCTGAACGCACGTATGGGTGTTTGGACATATTCAACTCGAGGGTGGTAGCTAACCAGATGGTTGTAGATGTGATTATTAAACAAGTTAGCGTTTGTCACACGAGAGGATATATAATTGTAACAAATGACCTTTAAACAAAATGTCTGTCATTAGCGTAAGGACGTCGGAAGAGTGAAACATAAATCAGAAGGAGGCTGCTAACCCTCGCCCACGCACAACGATTCCCAAATAAGCAAACTTGTTGCAAAGACTGGCCAAAACATATCGGAGGTATCTATATATATAATTTGTATAGAATTTATTATGACCTTCTACAAAATCTTATCTATAGGCGATAATACTGAGAACTGTATTATCATAGATACTCCAATGAACTTAAAATTTATTACTTAAAATTTTTATCGTATAATTCTATTTTATTGTAACTCTATGTAAATTTGATATTAATATCTCATTGTCTTTTAAGACAATAGATATTGTGCCCGTAAACGTATTTATTACTATGTGTTTTAATTATTATTTGTTTTAATACATCATTGAGTTACAGCGAAATAGATGTGTAAGTATTTTTATATTAAGATATCTATATATGTACATTTTCATGGTGGTCGATTAAATAATTTAAAAGTTAATGTGCTGCAGCGCCATCTAGTAGCGAATTAGGTATGTATATCTTCTCTAATGTTGATCGATCAAATAGTGTTGGTGTTTATTTAAATTCCAGATAATAATATTCATTTTTATGTATATAGATACTGATTTATTTATCAAATATAGTTACCACCGTCTCAAATAGGTTTTTAATAAATGTTGTTTTTCGCTTTAATTAAGTACCACAGCAGAATTTTAAGTTTAAGCGTTTGTTAATATCACAAATGTATTCTGTATTGTCTGTTACTCTTCCTATCACAAATAGATAAATCGCTGTCTTTAATACAAGGAATTAATAATACAAATGATACGTCACTAAAAGGTGAATTTATTATTTTGTATTTCATAGACCAAACTGAAAATAAGAGTAACAACGCTTGACAGATAGAACTTTGACAGATAGAATAATTTGGTAGTTTTTTTTGGAAATTTTCCCTTACTTTATATATATTATAAACAAATAACATATTATGAAACAAAGCCCTCTGCCGCGTCTGTCTGTCTGGCTGTTCGCGATAAACTCAAAAACTACTGAACGGATTTTCATGGGTTTCCATCAGTAGATAAAGTGATTCATGAAAAAGGTTTATGTATATAATTTGTCAAGGTCTATTTTATTATCAGGGCGGGACAATGTCCGCCGTGCCCGCTAGTTTCACTATAAAATATATATTTATGTTATTTAATAACGCCTAGCCTTCAGTAATAATGTTCTGTATTTCATTAAAATGAATAATGAAATAAAACAGTTATCTGAATATAAACGATGTTCTAAATGATTCATTCTTAAAGAGTTAACTTTTTGTAATAAATTTCGCGAAAGAACTTAAATAATGATAATAATGAAACGAAGGGGTAAATTTGTTTCACGCGTTCGAAAGAGGGCCGCCTGGATTCGAGAATGTTCTATACATGCTTATTAATTAACAAAACGATGCCGAGGCGACAACTTTTTCTGAAGGCAGTTAATTATGTTATTACTGAGTAGTGTAAAGTGGCTTTTTATTTGAAATACTTTAGCTGATTTGAAAATTTTAATAAGTTTTTTATAAATCTCTTTTATAATAACAAATATATAAACGGATCTTCTTTGAAGTAAATAAATCAGATGATGTCTATTAAATAATAAACAAATGCAAAATTTAGATAATAAATATTTTCTGTTAAGAAATTTGTTAGAAGTTTGATTAATACAGTATATATTATTGTAAAGTGTAATAAAAACAGTGAAGATTTTGGTTTCATAATACTGATAGTTACAATTTAACCATAATTGATTGAAAATTATCGCAAAAATATATAATTAGTCAAATACTTTATTTTTAAATTTAACAACGTTCAATACACTTACAGTAATAAGATCTTGTAACATTAAATGTTGTCATTCAATTAAAGTCTTATGAAAAATAATTTCGAAAACAAAAAACTTTATTAAATATCAACGTAGTAAACAATGGTTTTTTAAATACCTTTATCTATTTCTCGTGATAGAAAAATTAGATGTTGAACATTGACATGTAAGGGTTTGTATATATCAATGATATTGAATGATTGAATACGATTTTCTTATTGCACGCAACAAATTAGCAAATGTGAAAGGGGATAAAGGATTTTCTAAGTATATTTTTTTTATATAATTTATATTATTGTACCGGCTGTAAACTAAGACACCGAAAGTAAACAAAGACTGACAGCAAGCGAATACGTGTGGACAATTTATCGAAAGCAAAATTTTGTGTCGCTTTTGGGTGTGCTTTAGTTCCTTGTATGTTTTGCAAATAAAATAATTCCTAAGTCCATCGAATTTTTAGAGGATTCTACACTGAAAATGGTATTCTGTGTACATTTTATGACATTACAATTAAACAATTTTGTACTTAGTAGAGGGTTCTAATAGGGTATGTAGGTGGAAAAGTGGAGATATACAACTTTATATATAAAATAGGACATTTATATTTTATATAACAACACTTCTCTTAAGTCTGTTAATTGTCTTAGTAAAGACACTATAAAAATCGTTCGAGCAGTTTCTCTGACTTAAGTACTAACAAATAATAGAAAAAAAGAGAACTTCAAGCTTTTTAGGTAAAGTTTATTTTCTTGACGAATATAAAAAGTTGTGTAAAAATGTTTTTTCTTCCTTTCATTGAACAGTAAGAATATAGTTAGATTTATATAAATTTGTTTGAAAAATGTTGTTTTAAGTGGAATTTATTATGGTATGGTAAGGAAAAAAAATTGATACGCGTTAGGTACATGTTAAATGTAAGGTAACTAGGTATGTATGTATGTATTTGTGTGTATGTATAAGTGTTTGTCTGGATTTAAAAGTATACCAGAATGAGTAAATGTATAGTTAGGTATTTTGTAGGTGGTAGAGCCACGTTGAAGCTATTACTGGTTTCAATATCAATGGATCGGCTCGCCCGGAGTAATACCATCCGACCCACAGAAAACTGACGTGAAGTAACAGTGCTTGCATTGTTGCGTTTCGTTCGGTCAGTGAGAGTGCCGGAATACCCAACTCTCCTTCCCCTCCCCACTTCCCCACTCCCCCTTCTCTCAAACACAGGCTGGGAACGCACTTGCGACTCTTCTAGTGTCTATGGACGGTGGTGATCACTTAACATTAGGTAGGTTCGTTTGCATCCTATGATATAAAAAAAAATACTACGGGACTTCGTAAACTATAAAGTATTCTCATATGTAGGTATGTAATTTAATAAATATAAACCAAATAAGTTTCTCTTCCACCGCGGGTACATACTGATACACGCACTGTTTTGTAATTTAAAAACTATTCTATACATTTATAATCTTTATCTAAACTCAGTACCTATGTAACGTAGATATCTAATAGGAATAGGTACTAAAACAGTTTCGAAACTATCAAAATTAAAGCAAAACTAAGCGCTTTAAACGGCAACCGAGGGCGGTCGAGGCCATGGAAACATTACATTTTACCCAGTTCCAACAAAAGATAACCCAAACACGCCTTATTGATAGAGGCTTGGAAATTTAATATGAAATATTTCAAACTCAGAAACAGTATCACACTACGACGTGGCAACGTGTATACACGAAACTAAACGCACACTGGCACGTTTAAACTACACGAATACATTGGACCGTAAGAGGGGTGTCTTTGTTACATTAAGGAAGAAGGGCATGAAGACTGGTGGGGGTTGGGGTGAAGTGGGGTTGGACTGTTTTGTATTCAGCTCGCCTGTCCGTTTACGATTTCGCGCGGGACACTTGGAGATTTCTATTGCGTCAGTGTTTTCGGCGTTCAGGAATTTCTTTATTAGAGCCCCGGTTGATTTTATTGGTCGGCGGAATGCGAAACAGGCTTGCAGGCGGTTGACAAGTTGGCCCAATTCATTTTAAGTGACAAGTAGTATGCGGTCATAAAAATGTTTGAGCGATGTTCAGAGCCTGTTTTTATGAGAGATGTTTTATTCTTTAGATGGATAGATATATCTATAAACTTTTTTGTGAGTAGCTGACAAATTTCTTTTACTGTTAAAATGTTCTAAAAGATCTATATAATATATGTATTAAAAGTTATGTCATGATATGTATTCACGATTTTGAAGAACACTCTTTCTTATTATATTAACTAGCGCGCCCGGCAGACGTTGTCCCGCCCTGATTATAAAAAAAAATCCTTGACAAATTATATACCAAAGCGTTCCCCATGAATCACTTTATCTACTGGTGAAAACCGCTTGAAAATCCGTTCAGTAGTTTTTGAGTTTATTGTGAACAGACAGACAGACAGACGCGGTAGGGGACTTTGTTTTATACTATGTAATGATATTCACAAATATATGTTTTTATATATTTAAATATCAAGTTACATATAAAATGTATTTTGATTTTTGTGGTTCGATGCCGTTGTATACATTTTTGAATAAAAATGAAAAAAGTGTTGTATCCTGCCGTAAAAATGTTCGGGAAAAATAATAGTAATTTTTGTCCTCGAGCTCTATTTTAGACACCAAATATTTGTTTTTTTTTAACGGTTAATGGTAAACGCTAAAGCACCTCACTTGATGTAAGTTACAACGTGATCGAAGAGAATAGATAATAAGTTAAAAATTATTATATCGGCGGAAGAAAGCGGAATCGTCGTAACTTGAAAAACCTAATTTTTACACCAGAGCCAAAAAACGATTTCGAATATTCATAGCTAATATTATATTTATACAGCAAGAAAGTTGAAAAATGGTATGCACTTATATAGCAAGCAGTCTCTGCGACACATATACAAAATAGTATATATTTTATTTTTAAAAAATCAATCTTTTACCCTAGCTACGACATTTTTTTATATGTAGTTCCAAAACTAGGTGAAAAATTTAACCGTAGGAAAACGAGAACCAGACCCTTCGAAGCGGTATTAAAGTGAAACTTTTATTACATCGTCTCAAACTTTTTCGTCTGTGTGTTGCATGTCGCGTGATGGTCGGCCGCGGAGTAGGGATAAAGTGAAAGGCGCTCGTCAGAGCAGCCAGGGCCAATATGGCGCCGCCTATAGTTCGCAGCAGCTGACCGTGTAGTGTATATACTATTATTAGTAAAATGTCTATAGTATGAAAAAAGTTTCACTTCTACCGTGGTTTCATAAAACCACACAATCCTTTTTTTTATACGAGATTATGGTAAAAAGTGATTTAGTCCAAAATGAAAGTTATGACATTTCTGCTTTCTCCCGTCGATATATTCAAATTCAAATCAATCAATATTAGAAACAAAATTTAATTTACAATAAATGAAATGCCAGTCGACGTTAAATAACCGAGTATTTTAATGTATTTAGAGAAGCGTAACACGTCGGAAGAGAACCTTGTAAGAAGACAATTTTATGCAAATCTTTTTCCGCTACTTTAGCATTCGAGGAACTAAAGCGTGCTTAGGGTTGCCAGTTTCATTTTTCTTCTTCTATTCCATTTTGGCAACCAGTCTTCTAGTAGACTATTACTGCCATTGTCAAGTGAGTATCAATATTACAAGTTTCTTGATATAATTTCAATGAACTAACAAGATGGTGGCCATCTTGTTAGAACCTTCCATGGAATTTTTGTGGCATCTCAGAATTCATGGTCCGTGGCATTATTTTCCATTCACTTCACTTATGCACAATAAACAAACTATATCACATAAAACACCACCAATTTTACACAATATAGAGTCAAGTAACACAAGATTAGGAATAAAAAATAAAACCACTACATGACAGACCAAGATCCCGCCAAAAACTCCCAGTTTCATTTTAATATAACACATTGAATCATACAGTTAATATTCAAATGTTAAGATTTCAAAACCTTATTATTTTGCAGAAGGACCTGCAAAATCTTGAACATTTTTTGATCAAAATGAATTAAATACATTATTCGATATATACGTTAAATCACAGCTAAAACAAATAAATAGTTTTTTTTAAGATTTCAAAATTGTGGATCATATATTTAAATATCTAGCCAATTTTTTTTAAATTGTAATTTTACATTACATAATTTGTTATTGTACAAGTTTTTCAAATTTTGTAATAAGTACAATTTTTTTTAACCTTATGCTACCAATAGTCTGTTGAACAGTGCAACATAAGATCTACATTCGTTTGTATGGAGCTTACATTTTTGGACAGTCCAGGTAAGGTATTTTCTAGAATTAGTACAAGAAATTATCTACACAATTTTCTTTCTTTTTGACCACGTTGGTATCTATTTATGATTTTTAATGTTACTACAATTTTGGTTTTATTTTTGCAATTTTTTTGCAAGTACAGTAACGATTTATAACTGTATCTATAACTATTACAGGCTTTATACACGGTCTGAGAGACAGGTATGTAATAAGGGTAAAAATGCGATTTCCTAAGTATGTCAATAATACGAATTTTGTTAGAAATGGATATAATATATCTTCAGTTAAATTATTATGTTTTCTTCATGCAAGACGAATGACATAATAACTTAGGATGTGCAATAATGAGAATAGAACGTTTTACATATTGAAAAGATTGTCGTTATTAATATCACAAAGCGAGAGTTCCAGAATAAATTTTGTTTAATATTTTATTTTATTACTTTTTAATTTATAACTTATTAACTCATTACAAGTAAAATATAGATTTGTATTGATTGAAATATTGACATCTTCTAAGCCTTATCAAAATACACAAAAATAGATTTGAAATGACCATAGTTATCCAAAATCCAAGATCCAAATTCGTTATCTAAATTATTTTAATTAGAAATTGTAATTACGTTTTTCTTTCTTCATAATACAAAAAAATATGTCACCATTATTTGATTTTTTGTACTCGTAATAATTATATTATATATATACATATATTATATATAGAAATAATTATATATACGCAAAAATTGATTTGAAATGACCATATTTATCCAAAATCCAAGATCCAAATTCGTTATCTAGAATTATTTTAATTAGAAATTGTAATTACGTTTTTCTTTCTTCAAAATACAAAGAATTATGTCACCATTATTTGATTTTTTGTACTCGTAATAATTATATTATATATATATATATACTCATATTATATATAGAAATAATTATATATACGCAAAAATTGATTTGAAATGACCATATTTATCCAAAATCCAAGATCCAAATTCGTTATCTAGAATTATTTTAATTAGAAATTGTAATTACGTTTTTCTTTCTTCAAAATACAAAGAATTATGTCACCATTATTTGATTTTTTGTACTCGTAATAATTATATTATATATATATATACTCATATTATATATAGAAATAATTATATATACGCAAAAATTGATTTGAAATGACCATATTTATCCAAAATCCAAGATCCAAATTCGTTATCTAGAATTATTTTAATTAGAAATTGTAATTACGTTTTTCTTTCTTCAAAATACAAAGAATTATTTCACCATTATTTGATTTTTTTTGTACCCGTAATAATTATATTATATATAGAAGTAATTATATATACACAAAAATAGATTTGAAATTACCATATTTATCCAAAATCCAAGATCCAAATTCGTTATCTAGAATTATTTTAATTAGAAATTGTAATTATGTTTTTCTTTCTTCAAAATACAAAGAATTATGTCACCATTATTTGATTTTTTTGTACTCGGAACAATTATATATTATATATATATATATATATATATAATATAGAAATAATTAAATTTGGTGCGCATAGCTATTATTTTGTTTACAAATTAGTAGAGTTTTTACTACTTTATTTCATACTGATGAAAGAGAAGACCGTAAATACGACAACACTCGTTAAGTGATTATTTTAAATTCACTTCACAGTAAATTAAATTTTGGATGTATTTTTGCAATATATGAAGTATTTTTTGGACTCTCCATAAAGCCGTGATTTTATCTCGTCCAATTAATATATATTTTACTAAATCACAATATTTTCATATGGAAAGATCTAGAATTAATAGCATTCAATAAAATAAGAGATTATTACATATAATTACGCTATATCAAAATATTTTTAACTTTATTTCCACAAGTATTAGATTGAATCTTCATAGTTTTAATTCTATATTTATTTCCTACTAGCTGACCCGTGCAACTTCGTCTGCACCGGTTATTACAGGTGCAAATCGGTTATTACAGGTTATAATTGTATTTTTAAACGCAAGTAATCTTAAAAAACCTAAAACCCGATTGCAGCGACATCTAGCACTTCCAATGGTGAATCCAAACTATCCAGGGACTCATTCAAACATATACCCAGTTGGTATGTGTGAAATCTTTTAAAATAAGCCTAGAACCTGTTCGCAGCATTACCTAAAGTTTGTTTTTTTCGAACTGTCTACGCTATCGACCAACCAAGGTCTTAACAGCTTCACCAGATTACTATACTATCATTACCAAGAGTGTCCAATGAAGATCAAAACTAACTTACATATATTGCCGATTAATGTCTTCCCAGTACCCCTTGTAACTTCATCACTTAACATACTGTAAAAATTAAACTTTATCTACATGAAATTTCCATTTTGTTTTAGTTCTTAGTTTTATAAGAATTTGTAAAGTATACGTGAAATCTGCATTCAATCTTAATTTTGTCAAATTTATTTGACTTTTGACATATAAACCACCTTTTCCACTGAGATACTGAACTTGGGATAATATATCTTTCTAACAGTGAAATTATTTTTGAAATCGAATCAGTAGTATCAAGCATTCCTCGAAAACAAAACTTTACCTCTCTTTATAATATTAGTATAAATACAATATCATTACATAGTATAAAACAAAGTCCCCTATCGCGTCTGTCTGTCTGTTCGCGATATAGTCAAAAACTACTGGACGGATTTTCAAGCTGTTTTCACCAATGGATAAAGTGATTCACGAGGAACGTTTTGGTATATAATTTGTCAAGGATTTTTTTATAACCAGGGCGGGACAATGTCTGCTGAGCCCGCTAGTAGTTTATAATTAAAAAAAAAATAATGTACAGATTTGGCCTTGTTACAGTTTTATTATAGTATAGTTTTCAGTGATATGTGAATTTACTAAGACGATACGAAAAGCGAGTATTGATAAAATCTAGTTATTTCTTTTTTATTTTGTAAAAAATGATAACTGTAAAACGGCAACCCTACATTTACAGACGGAGTGAAATGATTTTTCTATGCAGTCGAGACGGCCCGGCTCCGGTGCGCTGTGCTGCGTTTGTAAATAATAAGTCCGGACGAGATATTTTATTCCTGGCGTAATTTTAATTTATGTTTACTTTGTTTGACTAGACTTGAATTTTATAAGGTATTTTCTTGTAATTAATATTACATCGCAAATATAAGAATATATTATGTAATTTTCATAACAATTTTCAAAATGTCTTTTGGAGAATTTAAATTACATGTAGATATATCATGAGCACATAATTTATTTGAAACGCAATCATGTCCAACTGACATATGACATGACCTTTTGATGAGTAATTTCTTGCATGAGTAATTTTTGTATATTAGTTTAGGCTAATTATTTTTTAGATACTACTTACCTTCTGCCATTCTTTGTGGCAAAACGAAACGGGCATGAATTAGTTAGTATGATCAAATTTTAATGTATTTATAAGTCAATGGATAAATTAATTGATAGTTTTGATCTTGATATTGAAAGTACCAGACAAACACAAATAAACCTTTAAGCTAATCTGTGTTTAAAATTACATAATCTCTATGCTATAATTTAAAGTGGGATTTAATAATTACGTCAAATAAAATCGTGAACGTTAAGAAATTATTTGAGATATTTCGTAGCAATTTTTTAATTTCCCGATCACGTTCCATTGTACAGCGTTTATACGTTCGGACTTTGGATTAAAGAAGTGTACCGTCCGACGGTTGAATGTTAATTGAGAGGGGCTTAATTACTATACATGGAGGTATGTATTTAGAGTTCATATTGAAACCAGTACTCGAAATGACTTAAGCGGCAAGAATTGCTTTTTCACTTCCATTTTCCTAATTCTTTCCGCCCTCGTACCCCGACACCCCGCACCGCGTCGCACGCGCTTTCACTATATAAGCGTTTTGATCTTGTTTAGCGTACTATTTTACCTACACTTTGTATGATAATTACTTTGCTTCTGATAATGCTAGCGTGATGTTAAATACTCTGTTATTTTCCTCAATAGATATACTATAAAATGCAAGAAGAATTTTTCAAATCTGATTGGTAATTTCTGAGATTACTGCTTTGAAACAAATAATCTTTTGAACTTTTTACTAAGCATATTCAAAACGAATTTCTCAATGAGCTGCAGATATAAAATTTTAAACAGCTTAGAACTAAATGACAATATAGTATTTATTCGGTTTCTTGTTTGTTTGCTTTTCTACCTTCTTGGTAGAAATATTTTAATCGATTTTAACCTAACTTGTCTCGTGTTTCTGTTATATCACCAAGATGTTTAAAATCGATTAAAAGATTTCTAAGAAATATTAATTATATAATGTATAGAAATAGGTAAATAAATTGAAATGTTTGTTGAATGAATTATGGAAATAACAGCTTTTTACTAAATGGATATGAAAGCATATATTGTGCTAATGACAAAACAAACAAGTTTTGATTGTTTGTTCTGACTAATCTCCGAAATGGTTGGGCCAATTTTAACGTAACTTGTACTGATAGCTGATGTTATATGGAGTAACTTAGGCTTTATTAAAAAAATAGGGTTCCGTGCAAATATAATGAATAAATAAGCAGTGTCCACCAGCACCAGTTCTGTGCGTCCCATGTGTGCGTTTATATTGAATTTATTTTTTGCTAAAGTCTACACCGACGAGTCACAAGTAACAGTTAGATTCTATAAATAAAATCTTTGTTGTAAAATATCGTAAGACGTTTAAAGCCGATTATAAATACTAAGGAAATAATTATTTAAATAAAGATTTCTTTTTAATACCAAGTTTTAAACCGAAAAAACAATTTAATATAATTTAAATAAAAAAAAACGAACATTCTTGGGCTACACTACTCATAATACAATAAGTTGTGTACGTAGCTGTTGTTAAAGTAACGAACAAATCAGTTCATATTATTTGCAACACAGTAAACTCGTACGTTCTTTTCGCGATTTCCTTTTTCAGTAGTCCCGAGTAAAAAAATTGATCACTTTCTGTATTCGCGGCTGAAAACTTCATTATCTGCGGATCCCAAATTAATAATACTATAGGTAGTAATGAAATGAAGATTCAAATACTTATAAATAAAAAAAAGTTTATAGTATAATCCTATTGTTCTTTGATAAAAACCAACGCCGCGTAACTTTCGACTTAAAAAAATACCGCCTTAATATAAACCGCGATGAAATATCATCTTTAACGTCTATAAATTTAGTTGACTGGTTTCGGTATTGTTTTGTTCGGGAAGTTGTAATTTTCTTTCAGAAGTTTTATTTCAGTTTTTGACAAGTTTTCGGTGACATCTATGGCTTGAATTTACATTCGCCTTCGAATTTAAATGACCTATTAAAATTCAAGCTAATAGAAAATCACAGATTTTTTTAAATATTTAGATATTCACAATAAACATTAATGTTTTTCTTAATAAATTAATTTTATTTTAATATAACTTTTTTTTTAGACCTTACAACGTATCCCCTATATCTCTATACAAAATAGCATTCTATATTCACGATTTTCGTATTCCTATTTAGAACTATTCACGTATTGATTTTATGTATATCAAACGCGTCCCATGTTTTTTGTTATGGGTATTACGATTATTAAATGCTTTTTAGTGCGTCCTAAATAACTTGTTTGATAAAAAACTATATTTTCAACTGAACCGACTTTTCGCTTAGAACGTTTTTAACCAAATGTATAGACTGTGGTTAGTATTTTTTGACATTTAGTATTACTTTTTTGGCACGACCTGTAGCTTAAACGGCTTGATGAATTTTAACATATAAGGTATTGTTAGGGGAGTTTTTGGCGGGATTTTGGTCTGTCATGTAGTGGATTTTATATTTTATTCATAATCTTGTGTTACTTGACTCTATATTGTGTAAAATTGGTGGTGTTTTAAATAATATAGTGTGTTTATTGTGCATAAGTGAAGTGAATGGAAAATAATACCACGGACCATGAATTCTGAAATGCCACAAAAATTTCCTGGAAAGTTGTAATAGGAGCCACCATCTTGTTGGAACATTAACGATGATATTGAAATAATCGCACGAGACTAACTTGTAATAATATTAACTACTCGATAATGGCAGAAATAATCTGAAAGATTGGTTGCCAAAAATAATGTTGTTAGGTTAGTCTTAATTGTGGAGGTGTTATGTTATTAATATGAAAGAAATTTGTAATACAAAAAAACAGAAATGTGATAGATTTTTTCTAAGTTACCAATACTAAACTGAGCAATTGTTGAATTAAAAGAAGTTTCAATTGTTTTTCAATTGCATTTTTATTTCTATTCTTCTTTTGTTTCTTTTGTTTGCGCCATTGTGACGTATTATTATTCCTGCCTACATCATTCTCTCTTTAGGTAGGATATGATTTTCAATTAAATATTTAGTCATTTTAAGATATATTTTTGAATAACTGGTGTATTTTAAATTCGAGTTTCGTTTATTGAAATTGTTTTAATGAAATGCTGTGATATAAATATTATACTAATAAACCTACTCAAATCTTGTGAAATACAATTATAAAAATACGTCCTCGATATAGGACGTTATGTAGTATCAGCTTTTGCTCGCGGCTCCTCTCGCGTTAATGTAGATTTTTAGAATAAAATACAGCCCATGTTATGTGCGTATTATGTAGCGTTCTACGGGTGAAATAATTTTTAAAAATTTGTTTGTTATTTTTTGAGTTATTCCGTTACAAAAAAATCGATTCCTTTTAGATTTATACTACAGAAAAGTGATTTCCTACGCATGCTTTAACTTCGGTCTCATTTAGTGTAGTATATAATTTATGAATAATATCATTACATAGTATAAAACAAAGTCCCCTACCGCGTCTGTCTGTCTGTCTGTTCGCGATAAACTCAAAAACTAATGAACGGATTTTCAAGCGGTTTTCACCAGTAGATAAAGTGATTCATGAGGAACGTTTTGGTATATAATTTGTCAAGGATTTTTTTTATAATCAGGGCGGGACAACGTCTGCCGGGCCCGCTAGTTTATTAATAATTGATTTCTTTAATCAATTCAGTTTTGTTTTTATCTTGTTGGAGTAACATTTTAGACATCCTAAGCAACATGAACCCTACATACAATGTAAAGATAAATAATTATTACTGATTTTTGGTCTTTACATAAAAGGTATGTATTTATAATAATATTCTTGTAATCTAACCATGATAGTGAATTTTCATATTAGTCAGTCTTCAAAATAGCGTGCAGGTTTCTATATGTGGTCGTAAAAACTTCTAACCAAAAAGATTTGAAAAAAAAAATGATAAATTTGTATAATGTAATTTTCCATTGAATAAATAATATTCCGTCAGTACAAACTCTATTTATCTTTAAAAATGTATTTTGCTTGTATAAATTACCAGAATTTACACAGCATCGTCGGACTAAACAAACTAATGCCCAAACAAGACATACGTAGGATAACCATCGCCACTAATGAAAAGCGCCGGTTTCTGATTGCGGCCCCACTAAACAGTCTTAAAGTTGAGAATACACATCCCAAACACCCCAACCCAACCCACTAGGTAAGGAAGAAGATAAATCTACCATTATATTATGAACCTCACGGTATCCTTAATAACGCCTCCAGCGAATGTTATTATTGTTAGGATGTAAGTTTGTAAGGTCTTGTTAAACTGGTCCATGCGAGTGGAGGTGCTGGGGTTGGCTACCCAAGGAACATAAGAAGGATCCGCTGTGCAAAATTGGATAAAGATGAAATAATATAAGATTTTGAATAACACTGTTAATTTTGCAGTTTTCATTCTATTTGAAAACTTTTTTGTGCTAAATTGAAATTGATATATATATCAAAATATTATATAGACACTTTAATCATATATCGCGTTATTTTTTTGTATGTGGTAAGATTGTTTTACCGATATTTTTAACTTGTATTTAAGTTTATTAATAAAATTATAACTTATTGAAAATAATTATGCATTGGTAAATTTACAAGTAACCCTATGTTTATGATTGTATTTGTATATGAGTTAAATACATAATATTTGCGTGAATGTTCATTTCATAATACTCTAAAAACTTGTACTACAATTGATTTACAGTAAAGACTACATATATCCGTTTATGAGTGGTACAGAAATGCACGCTGCGGAGTAAGTTTGGTGAGGGCTATGTCCAGCAGTGGACCTCTGTAGGCTGATATGATGATGATAGTCTGAGAATAATGGTAATTATTAATACAAATGTTTCAACAATAGTTCGTATCTTCGTAGTCTACAAAAGCTATAATGAAATGCATTAGGTTCTTGTATAGATATTATAGTCTAATTAATGAGGTTATAATGCAAGTTGCCAAAATAATGGTTTATTTATTTACATAAAGTTGATTTGATCTTTAATTATTCAACACTATTTTAAGCCTTTATGTCTATAGAATTAGCAATTATCTCGGTGTTTATCACAATAGTTTTGCATGGTCCTTATTCCTTATCTTTGAATGCTAAATAACCTTTTCCATTAATGAAAATTTTGTGTAAGCTTGTTATAACAAAATTTGTAAAATTAGCAATGCTAACGGTGTACAATAATAGCTTTGTATGATCCTTTCCCATACATTTATGTTTTAATGTCATATAACTTCTTATTTGTGAAGATATTACATAACTTTATTAAAAGACAAAATAGGAAACTTTTATACAATTTATCGAGTGGACTGTCTGTAAGAATTTTGATAATCTTTGCCGGGATGTTAAGGAAGGAAAGGACCTTAAAGCGGTCCCGTGTATCGATCCCGTCCCCTGTCCGCTTCTTAATGCCCAGTTCGTAGTATGCCCATTAATTATGGTCGGAGTTGTGAACCGCGGCTGTTGGACGACGATTGTCGACCGGGCACACGTGAAATTACAAAAAGGGTTTCTGAGAATTCGAGTACAAAAGTTTATTGGAACTATCTCTATTGTATTTGATTCAACTGAATTTGATGGAAGTGAATTATATTTACAAACTAGCTGTACCCGCAGCTTCGCACGCTTTTTTTATAAATTGTATTAAAGAAATTGAAAATATAATATTCGCTATCAGTCGGTGAAAGTTCCGTGAGAATAGGTCGAACCGTTTCGGTGATAGCACTGGGGGTGAAGCCGCGGTGTCTAATTTAAAGTAGCCTTAGTAACCCGCTATAATTTCAGCTATTTGCCAGTGAATTCCCGTCAAAATCGGTTCAACCGTTTCGGAGCTTAGCCGAAACAAACAGACAGACTGACAAAAATTTGAAAAATTGCATTTTTGTTATCAGTAGCGTGTATACTTTCGTACCCAATCGGTAAATAAAAAATTTTGGTATTACATACAGGCACTTCATTTTTATATATGTATAGAATAGATATAGATTAAGTTTTATGAACTTCAATATCACTGCCAATATAAATGAGACGTCTGTCTGTTTGTTTGTTCACCAGTAGGTAAAGTCATTCACGAGGAAGGTTTAGATATATTAATTATCAAGGTTGTTTCTATTGTCAGTTCGGGACATCGTCCGCCGGGCCCGCTAGTTAACATTAAAATATAAACACTTATAATCGTTCTTAAATTTGTGTTCATGTTGATTATGTAAATTACTATACTTATTGTGTAAGAGAGTGTAACGCCATTGAATAACTACCTGTTGGTCAATACTAAAGATTGTCTAATTTTATAAAGATAAATAAAACTAACCGTGTAGTAATTTAACTAGATCCGAATATTGGTAGATGCCGTAGCCGGTAGCATACACCTACCATATAGTTTGCGAGAATATGTGGTCGAGGTATGAGACAAAGAGGTTGAATACAAATTACTGGCACTTGCGTTCGGTAGTAGTAGTAATAATATTAGTCCAATAGGACAGGCGAAGGTATTAATCCATACTGCCAATTCTGAAGTTGTCAGTATAGTTAACCAATTTTCTTTCGTGTCCAAGTTAATATAAAGGCATAAGCGCCAAATCTTCTATAGAATATTTCGTACATATTCTTTTATCCAAGTTTTTATCCTAATCTCCTTGTTTAGGTAATATAATAGTAATTAGTATAAATAAAATAAAATAAAATAAAAGTAAGTAGTAATAATATAATAGTAGCGTACCAATTTCCTTTTGTCTGAATTATTTCGTTTTGCCAATTCTGAAGTTGTCAATATAGGTAGTTCTTATGTATCCTTTAACCAAATTTCTTCCGTGTCCAAGTTAATATAAAGGCATAAGCGCCAAATCTTCTATATAATATTTCGCACATATTCCTTTATTCATCTTTTTTATCTTAATCTCCTTGTTAATAGTAGCGTACTATCTTCTTTGCCAGAATTATTTCGTTTCTCTCACCCAGAGTGTTTGTTAATTTCCATTGTCAAGTAGTTAATTCAATATTCCAACAAGATGGCGGCTCTCTTGTTAGAACTTCCCATAGAGTTTTTGTGGCATCTCAGAATTCATGGTCCATGGTATTATTTTCCATTCACTTCACTTATGCACAGTGAACAAACTATATTACATAAAACACCACCAGTTTTACACAATATAGAGTCAGGTAATACAAGATTATGAATAAAATATAAAATCCACTACATTACAGACCAAAATCCCGCCAAAAACTCCTTGCGTTCGGTCAAGAAGGTTTTTTTTTATTTTATTTTTGGCAACCAATCTTCCAGATTAAATACTGCTTTTGTCGAGTAGGTAATATTACAAGTAGTTTCCGATAATTGCAATGTTCTAACAACATGGTGGCTCCGTTGTTAGAACTTTTCAACGAATTTATGTGGTGTCTTAGAATTCATGCTCCGTGCAATTATATCCCATCCACTTCACATATGCCCAACAATTGACCTATATTACGTAAAATGCCACCAATATTACAAATTATATAGTAACATAACTCAAGATTATGAATAAAACAAAAAAGCCGCCATTACATGACATACTAAGAACCCGCCAAAGACTCCGTCAAGGAGGATTAGCACAGAGAATATAAAGATTGTTGTGTATTCTATTCTTTTTCAGTATGTCATTGATCGATCTCTGTTTAGTGTGCGTTTTTTAGGTTATGCTGTGTATGATTCTCGTTTCTTTTAATTGCTTTCAATATTAATCATATTCTTCAAGTTACAATACATTGTAATGAGAAATAAACCTTTTCTAATGTGGCGACTATGGTTTCATTATTATAAGTTAGTTGACGAAAACAATATATTTTGATGTATATATGTTGTTATATATGTTGTATGAGTGTACTGATAGAATTTGTATGAGAAAATAGTTTAATTTGAAGTATCAACTTACAACCTTATTATTAATGTATTTCTGTTATTTTTGTGTTTAAATATTGTATTGTTTGTTCTTTTTTTATTAAAGTACGAATTTCAATCCGAATTGAATATTTCAATATCCACATTTTATTATCAATCCTTTTAATTAAGTATTGATGAGAATGAAAGTAAAAAAAGTGTGGTTAGGGCAATCTCGTCAGGAACGAAGTACTTTAAACTTTTTATTTAACGCTGAATATAATTCGATATGGAAATTTAGATTGTTTATTTTTGTCACGTAAGGAAAAATCGTTACACTCTAATCATGAGACTTCTTTTTTTGTGCAATCGATGTTTCTTTTTATATTTTTTTTGATGCAATTAAAAAATAGGTCATTACAGTTCAAATAATTGTGGTTGAGTTTTGCATATTACTTATTTTTATATTGTATTAATTTAGAATTTTATTATTTACGTTTTAATGAAATAATGATGTCATTTTTTTATAAATTATTTTATTTTCTTGTAGAAGGGCACGAGATATATATCGGCATCTCGAGTGGTGATTAACATGGTCCGCAAACACATTAATCAACTGAAGTGCGTAAGACGAGAACGGTTTTGAGTATCCCGTTGCGTGCCCCGATTCCTCTTATTCTGTTTTGTGTTTACTGTGCGAGAAAATATTTAAACGGAATAAACCTCGTTTGAGACTAAATTTTGTTTTAATTTCATGTAAATACATTTGGCGAAAATATATAGGTATTAAACGAAAATTTTTAATTATTTAATGTCGGGAACAAAATGATATATATACGAAAATTAAGAGTAACAGTAAATCTTTACTTATTTTGGTAAAATTTTGGATATATGAACAAAAATAGACAAAGTAATTAACATGGCTGAAATAAATCTATGTGTGGCAGAAAGAAATAAAGACCTTTGCCTAATAAATGTAAAGGTGAATAAAAAAGATTTCTGTTTTAATTCAGAATAGGCTCGCGGATTTGGTGCTCTTAATCTCCTCGGGTAGACTATCAGATATCACATTTCTCCTAACGGGGCTGTGACCTAGTAATATTAATTGTTTTACGTTTTTGCGTGTAATAATTTGTCTCAGCTATAATATATTTAAATAATTTCAGAATAATCATAGTTGAGTAGCATTTGTGATCAAGTGATATGAAATATATATAAAAATCCAAAACCGATTTACTGTTAATTCAGACAATATTTTCACATAATAGATACATTTAAATTGAGTCTAAACACTTTGATCTACTTATCTTTATATATAAATTTCTTCTGTACGTGTGTATGTCACTGAACTCCTCCTAAGCGGCTGGACTGATTTTGATGAAATTTTGTGTACGTGTTCCAGTAGATCCGAGAATGGTTTAGATTCACAATTGGACCCGGTAGGTGGCGCAGTGGTTGACTTTTACAATTTTTTAAAATTGTCAAGTCAGGACAACGTCCGCCGGGCTCGCTAGTTGATTAAATATTTTTTAATTGTAATGATGTAAAAGCTATTTTTTCAAAAGTTAATGAGGATCAACGTGGAGTTTCTTTTTCTCTTATAAGTTTTATAATAAAACAATTTCTCTTATAAGTTTTATAATGTAACAATATTTACTAATCAATTTTAAATTGAAAATCTATAAAATTTAAATTTCGTTTGATTTTTACTAAAAGCATTAAAATTATGTTTAAATGTCATCAAGTTAAAGTCATTAAAATGTATAATTTATCTATAGTTATTTTATGTGATTTTTAAAGAGAGTAACGTTATTCATCTTAATTATAATGCATTAGGTACGCTAATTAACTTTATGTTTCATTTTCAAGGCCAAAATTGATTCAATTGGATATAAATAAAATGACATTTCAACTGTATGAATAACATTTCATAATAAATAGCCACGTTATATACACGTACTTCGGAGTAGTAAGTATCACAATTTTTGATACAAATTTATACTTGTGTAATTTAATTGTACGTAGGTATTTTATAGCTATTTTAATGTAATAAACCAGTGAAATAATTTTCTAACACTATTTATTTCACTGTTGATAAATTAAAACGTGGTATATTTAAAAGAAAAGGATACACCCCAAGAATAAGATAGGATAATAGTATAAAGGAGGTACATACTCCTACTTAAACAATGTTTTGTCAAATAAATAGTAATAATGAGATTAATTATTTCTCATTTAATATGAACAAATGAGATTTAAAAAAAAAAGGATTGTGTGGTTTTATGAAACCACGGTAAAAGTGAAACTTTTTTTCACACTATAGACATTTAACTAATAATAGTCTATACACTACATGGTCAGCTGCTGCGAACTATAGGTGCCGCCATATTGGCCCTGGCTGCTCTGACGAGCGCCTTTCACTTTATCCCTACTCCGCGGCCGACCATCACGCGACATGCAACACAGACGAAAAAGTTTGAGACGATGTAATAAAAGTTTCACTTTAATAATTTTTGTTTTTTTTTATCTCCTGAAGTGACCGTTTAAGATATTCATGTACCATTTATTTAAGGTTTATTTAATCTGAAATTTTGTTTGTGATTGATCGTTTTGCGAAATCGTCCAAAGAAAATTAACTTGTCATTATTATGTTTTACGGCTATTTATATATGAGGACTATGTTCGGAAAGATCGTAGAGATTATGATTATTATCTTAATTTGAAAATTTGATTAGGCTGATATTTTTACTGTGGTCATTTTTTTTATAGCGTCCGTACCAAATATTTTTGTGAAAAAACGATTTTTGTTTAATTGAATTACGTTTTGTAAACTAGTTTCTTTATTATAATATAGAGATGTATAAAAGAAGATGTAAAAATTGATGAATATACTAGTTGTGGTTTTTTTATCCTGCTAGGAATTAATCCTTCTATCCTCACGCCTTAACGGTTTCAAACATGTTTCCTTTAGCAAAAGATATAAGTAGATCGATCTACGTCCTTCGAGCTGCATTTCAGTTCGCCACCAATAAGTTACCAATTATCATTGCTCCAAATTACCATTGTTCATGCGAAAATAGAATAACAAAGCGCTGTTACAATTATAGTTACGAATATTCAATCATTTTTAGTGCTATGTAGATCTCGATAACATTACCAAATAACTAATAAAAATTATGTGCAGTCATTATTAATACCACGAACAAAGATATATCGTCGAAAAGATCTCCGAATTAACTAATAAAAATTTTGTTCAGTTACGATTAATACAACGAACAAAGATATATCATCCATTCTTTAAAGAAGTGAATAGCTTACATAATACCTTATAAAACTAAAACACTTAGACTAATTTATAATTGTAATTATAACCTTATTCCTATGTTAAAGATGTGAACATCCTCAGTGCCGCTCCTTAGTTGATGCTGGGATGAGAGGGGTGTGAGCGGAGGAGGGGCAAGACACTCGATCAATACCGACCCGACTTTCAAACTGCTTTCACCCTCACGAAAGTCGCCCGGACTATGGTCGACCGGACAGTGCCGATTTATATAGAGTTGTTACTACCAATTCTTTATGTTTGAATTTATCTTGATATTTATTTTTGATATAGTGCATCGATATTATATCTCAGCAAATATTTTTGAAAATTCTCTGGTTGGTATTTATGTCCCTTGTAAATTATTAACAAAATGTTCTCATCTACTCAGGTAATCATCTTTCTGATGATCTTTGTTAATTTTGATCTATTTTGCGTTAACTGTGTGTTGAATCTTGAAGTAGGTGACAAGCGGCACTGTCATGGTTGTGGCTGTGATCTGAAACAAAGTTATATAAGTTGATTGTTATCTGGGCAATTGTAGTTTTTATAATTGTTGTTGCGTTTTGATATGTTGGTATATATTTAAACTCGTTTTTTATCGCTACTGAAAACTTGCACAGTTACCTCTAATTTTAGTCGCAAGTAAATATATTAAAGTGTAATAAAAAATCATAATAAATCACGATTGTGGATCAAGTCCTTTTTGACTTTAAATATCAGGTAAGCCGAAATAAAGTAAATTTGCACAATTTTTTTTGTTTAAAAATATATGCAATATCCAATTTGTGTGGATGTCATGTAATCTCGAAATAAAACCGAAGTGTGTATTATTTTTCCTGGCCATACTAAGGGATCTGTTTCACTAACAGACAGAGAATTTTTGACAGTATTATCAGGTTATGAATAGTTATGCCTCTCAATAGGGATAGAGCAGTAAAGATAAAATTTAACAGAGATAACTTAAATTTCATAAAATAGTCAAATACTTATGAGGAAGTGATAATTAAAACTATAAAATATTACCCACTACAATTTTTAATACCTACTTAATAGGTTAGACTTTGACCACAATCTTACGCGATTTTAAATGATGGTATAATCTCAAATAACACTCTAGCTCGCAATTGGAGTTGCCGGATACCACATTTATTAGTGCTTGGTGACAGATTTTAAACCTGAGAGTGATAGCTAGCCTGGTGAGTTTAGAAATGCACTACTATGATGTCGTGGCTTTATCGTGATTTTTTCCTTTACTGAAAGTTCCAGCTCATTTGCAAGGATTTGCATTACGAAGACGATGTTCCCAAATATGTTAACAACTTAGCGATAGTTGGTTCGAAATGGAGATAGAATACGTACTTTCTATGAAAGAATGAAACTATTTTTACGAAATTCACGTCGCGGGCACCAGTTAGTACAAAAAAGAAGGGAAATTGTAAATACAGTACACAAAATCCTTGCAATTCTGCCGAGGTAATATGTCAAACTAGCTTTTTCTCGTGGCTCGTATCGAGAATAGTACATTACAGTTCTCTACCAGAAACAACTAGCTTTTAAAATTTCATGGGTAGTTTTTTGAGGGATTTTAGTCTGCTGTCATGTATGGATTTTATATTTTACTCTTAATCGTGTGTTATTTGCCTCTATATTTTGTAATATTGGTAGTATTTTAATATAGTTTTAATCATGTGCACAAGTGAACTTGGTTGGAAAATAATATCATAGAGTATGAGTTCTGATATGTCACAAATCTTCCTGGAAAATTTTAAAAAGGGTGCCACCACCTTTTCTTAACATTGAAATAATCACAAGACACTTGTTATATTATTACCTATCTGACATTGAAAGTAATAATCTAGAAAATTGAATGCCGAAAATAAAAAGACGAAGAAAGATTTCATGACAATCGGTGGAGCAGTTAAGGCGTGAAAACATAAAAAACAAACCAACCACTTTCTCGTTTATAGTATTAATTAGAATATTTGGACTGTTAGGATTTGGATTTTTATATTAAATTTATTTCATGAAACGCGTATCACAACTCTATATTTATACGAGCACGTCTTCAGCGCGGTGTCTTCACGTACGCCTCAACCCCTCGCCGCGAACATTTTGTCTCAGCCTCCCCTACACCCACAAGGTCTTATCGGCCTTAGTTGGGTCGCTATATATAATCATACTTATACCAACGCTCTACATGTAATGAATTTATAATCATTAACATATACAGTACAAATCTATATTATGTTTATATTTATATGATTTACAATACGTTTAAAAATTTTATAGGTATGCAGTGTTTGAGTGGACTGTAAGTACCACAAACAAAGCGTAATGCTCGCGATAGTGGCACACTTAAACATGTCGCATCCTTGTCCCTCAATATACATCCATGGTCTAGAATTCATGTTGCATTATATATCTTTGTGTTGTCATGGGTCATCATCGTGTGTGTTCAACTTCTAAATGTGCTTTAAATTATGACGTCATTTTAATTTATCATTATATATTGATATCAAAATCGAATCCTTATATTTCAAACATTAATTAATAAGTCTAAACCTAATCAATTCGTATGTTTAATTGTTAAGCTCATGAATTTATCTTTGGTAACATTAACAAATTGTTATAATTAACTTTAACACCGTGGCATATTTTTTAAGACCCAAGTCATATTCATATAATATAATATAGTCATATTTTTAAATATATACCCATATTTTTTTTAATAAAAAAAAAATTGGTCAACTTTTTTAAATTTTGTATTGAATACGGTATTTTTTTTATTTATGCTGCCAACAGTCTATTGACCTTTGCACCACAATTCATAACGTAAATTCGTTTGTATGTAGCTTAAACACTTATGATTCTGGACAGTCTAGGGGTTATATTAGATTTTCCGAAATACGACGTAGAATAATCCAGTATAGTAGCTTATCAAGGTGAATGACGATGCCATTGCCAAGTTAGGAAACTCAAAAAAATTAGTGTATAAAATAATATAATCTCTGGTAAATAAAAAAAATATGAAAATATTTTTCCATGCGTCTTTCGAGTTCTGATCAAAAGGTCATGGATAGTTAAATTTGGAAAAAAAATGTAATTTCGAGTAGTGTTGCCCATATGTAAGACCACATGTGTCAGCGTGGGTGCAAAAGGGACGAGAAACGAGCGCGGGCGAGCGCTGCTCCGCTTTCACCTCTTCTGCGTCCTTCTGATACCTACATTTGTGTTCTGCGCATCTAAAAGAGGTCAAAAAGTTTGACCCGACCTATAAGTAAAATGCCACCAATATTATAAAAATAGAGTCAAATAACACAAGATTATGTATACATTATAAAAGCCTCATGACAGACTGAGATCCGAAAAACTCAATTAAACGTAACTTATAGAATGGGTACTTACAGTTTAAAAAAACTTGTTATTAAACCGTTCACCTGCTTTCATCTCGAAATAATCTAAGGAGATAACCAGTAACGACCTCAGGGTCACAGAATACCCGCATCTTTCCGTTTCTCACGAGATACGAAATTCGTTGAAGGGTTAAACAAGTTGTATTTTTTAAAACAGGATTTGTAACATAATCAACGTACATCTCGATTTGAAGCAATTAATCGAACGGTATAATATAATATGTCAAACAATGTAACTATTTGGAGTCGGCAAATTTTATCTTATGTAGGTAATTACTTATTAACTGATTTGAAAGCAGAGGAGGTTTTAACTCGGCTGTATTTATAAAAAAATATTCTTACCCTAGAGCAGCGTGATTTGTAAACCGATTTTTTAAAATACTATTTTTATTGGAAATGGGATATTTTCATTTTCAAGATGTATAGTGATTGAGAGATTGATATGTTTATATCAATCTAAATTTAGATCAACATCTACCTGGCTATGGTCGAAAACGTTTGGTGTAATTTTTTGGAGTAGAATTTTATAAAGTCAATTTTATTTTACGATTATATTTCCTTGTTTACTCTCTAGTTGTGCCCTGCGACCACATTACACGCCCACAATAGAAATTATCTTATAGCGTACTTTCTGACACCCCGATGATGCTGTGAAGCCAATGAGCCAACGTTCAGTCTTTTATAAAACGTACTTCTGCCCTACATTTTGTGTCCTAATTACTTCATTCCTAAGGGTAAGTATAGTACAGGCATTTCATTTAGCGCACCTGAGAATACAGTGAGACGTCCAGTTAAGATCGGTTTGTTTCGATTTTGTTAAGCGTACTGCGTACTGACTGCGATAGACCGAGATAACGCTATACGAAACCGAACTTAGCCGTTTAAGTTTTCTCACCGACGTGCCAAATTAAAAGCAGGGTACTGTAGTGTAATATTAAACAGTCTATTCGGCGAGAATAAATAAGTTTTAAAATGTAAAAAGGATTTTTTAAATCTGACTAGGTCTAGAGATGCAGTGCGTATTTAAACAAACAATATTCATCACCATCACCAGCCTGTAAGAGTCCCACTGCAGGGCGATAGACCTCTTCCTGAAGGAAGGTATGGGCGTAATCATCACGCCAGACCACGACGTATTGGTGGTTTCAAACTCTGAGAAGTCCACAGTTCTGCTTTCCCACATACTTCAAGAAAATTTCTAAGGTTCAGGTTTCCTCACGATGTTTTCCTTCACCGTCAGCCGATAGTGTTACCAATTGAAATTAGCAAATGTAGGCGAATACCGAAAAAATCGTTGGCACATAACTGGGTTTGATCCTGCGGACATAGGATTGATATTCCATCAGTGAAACCACTAGACTACCAATACTATGAGTTATTATCAGTAAACAATACTATGAGTATTAATAAACTGTATTGTTACTCTTATTTTATTGGTAGGAATATAACCGTGAGAACAGTCCGTCAACCGTCAATCCCGGCGGCCCGTGGGTCACGGAGGTCACAGCCGCGACCGGTGGGTCACTCGCGACTCTCATAAAGGGTTAAAATACTTCTATTCTATTTTGAGTTACTAACAATAATACATTTTTACAAACACCAGGTTGTATATTCGTTTAATGTCGTTATTACGGTACAATTGTAGAATCTTGGTGTTTGGACATCGTAACTAGTAATAATCTTAAATCTTCTTCTATTTTATTCTATTCTTTCTATACATTTTTGTGAAAGAAATTATCGCGTGTGACTTAGAATAAGTAATATATTTCAATCACTTTTAGAATTGTCTGTCTGTCTGTTCGTTTGAACACGCATCACTGCTAAAGTAGTGCCCTCACGATAAATCCTCATAAAGCATATCATCGAGTAAATTTTAATCTTGGTCTCATTAAAATCGGTTCTCTCTATCAAAAGGTATTGTAATTTTAATGACGACGCGACTTAAGTACGAGCGAAAAGTAGAAAAACGGACTTAATACATTCAGATGATCCCTGTTCGTTAGTGGTATCCGCCGCAAAATAACCCGCTGTGCGCTACAAAAGACGTCCGCGACATATTTTTACCTATCCTCCCGATAAAATAACGGCAGCGAACGATCAGTACCAGCCTGTCTTTCCAAACAGAGCGTGTTCACGCCCACGCCCGCGTAACCATAGATCACGCCGTCGTGGTCTGGGGGTTAATTTCGCTCCCGTACACCAGATTAGGCCCCCCTCGACAGCGGCTCAAGCCTAGGTCCGTTCCCTCGGCGTGGAACCCTTGAGTGCGCTGCTCGCGCGATACAGTGACACAAAATCTTACATCACTGCGACAACATTACACATATTATCTCCACACACGTGCACGTATACACGCTTACACATGAAAGTAGAAGGTATTTTTTTCCCTTATCAAACTGAAATAGTTTAGAAAATTATCCGATACGAAATATATATATAAGATTTGTTGAGGTATGTATGCTTGGTACACATATATGTTTCAAAAAGTGTTATATGTATGAATAGTTAGCTTAGCTTAGGTTAGCTCAGAGAAGTCGCGAACTGCGTGTATCAGGCAACAGCCCTAGCTGAGATGTGCCGTGCACCCTTGAGCTAGTTGTCAAATAAAATCGGCTAGGTACCTTAAGCGCTCGCCTTAGTAATCCGGTGAAGCTGTGAAGACCTTGCTAGGTCAATAGCGTAGTCAGTTCGAAAAAACATTCAGATTATTTTATTAGTCACTGCTTTTTACATTAGGTTCCACGCGGACGGAGTCGCGGGCACAGCTAGTATATTATAAATGTGAATGTGCGTTCATGTATTACACTTTGAAAGATTAAATACTCAACCGATTACCATGAAGTTTTGTAAACACGTTGTCAGGGGTATACAAAAGGAGATAACGTTCTCTTCATTAAAAAAATGTAAGTATTGTTTCCGAATCTACATTTATAGGTGCGAAGCCGCGAGCAAAATCTAATAATCATATAAAAATAACTGTATCTATTTATTGCTGTCATTATTTATTGTAATAAATGGTTGAGTTGCTCTACTACAGCGCCACCTACTGATACCATATATTAACAACGTAGATAATATTAAATTTTATCCATAAAAAAGAACCGACGTTGGTGACGGCAAATTTTGAAGTTAATAATTTTGAAAGATGTAGCATGTCAATCGACATTGGTTCGAATCTTTGGAAATGAGCTTACGGTGAAGGAAACTATCGTGATGTACAGGTAGCCAGATTTTTTAAAGTACGCCTGGGTAACAACTAACCTTAAATATAAAGTTAGTCGCAAACCACCTGTAGGATTGTTCTGGCAGCTGCTCTTGAGTGCCAGTTCTGTGATATCACTTGTTACTTGTAAAATAAACGATTTTTTGTAAAAAAATCACAAGAGAAACCGCTTGTAATACAAGGCTTAGAATGTTTGATGAACGAAACACTGTTCGATTGTTTTCTTAAGCGGCCACGATAAAAGAAGACACTTAATTTTATAGCTTCAGAGCAAGTTAAAATCTTAAGAGCAATTACATTTGGGCGTGTTATATAAAGCGTTCTATGATCTTTCAGCTGGTCTACCATCATTAGCAGGAGACGTAAACATTTTCTATTTAATTCAAATTATTTATATGCTTTCATAATTAACCATATGTCAATATTCATATGATATACATGTAAATATATATATGAACAAACAAAAAGGCATACAAACATTATTACAAAAATATTGAAATTTATCTCAGTTATTATTATAAATGCGAATTTGTATTTGTTTGTTTATTACGCCTTCACGCCTTAACTACTGAAGCGATCTTCACGAAATTGCTTACACGTTACCAGAGGTACAGAAAAGGAATAAATCAAATCTACATTAACGGGGGCAAAGTTGTGAACGAAAAATGGTAGTGCACAAACAAAAAACAGATACAAACATAAAGACGTCCGATAGAAATGAAACTTTTGTATTTCAGGGAAAAAATGTAATTATTTATCGATAACTTTTGAATAGCTTTTTTATTACATGGGGAGATCCCTAACAGATACCCACCCCGTCGGGCAACTGAGGATGGGTTCTTGCAAGCATGACGGTCTCGCAATAGGCGGCGATGGAGAGCCACCCGGCCTCGCTCTCGACCATCTTACTCTTTTATACTATTCTTTTGAATAGCCTAGATTGTGTTAAGTAATCGTCACGTTGCTTGATCGTAGTATAGGCAACCACGGACAACGAGAAAAAAGGAAAGCGAGAAGAGCGTATGCTTCACTGTTCTCCAATACCCGAAGGCAAACGAGACACTGCTCCCATTCTACCCGACACAGTTACCACATTTTGTCACAAAAAAGGTAAACGATCAGAATTTCAAAGCACTCCCATAAGTAGTTTCAATCCAATAACTGCTTGTTTATATTTTACCTATTCCATTCAAATTATTACGCTCGGCCTATAATAATTATTACCTAAAAAGGTTGTCAACCTCTGTATTCAGTAGTTTATTCGCCACTGTATTATATGGTTTATGGCGTTGTCCCCAGCTCGAGGCGTTCGTAATAAAATCTTGCAGGCGACGGAGGACATTTTATGGATATTACTCTCTATGCTAGATAAGGCTTGCCAAACCACTTGGTATTGTAAATATGCTCTAATAGACGGAAACTCTACTATTGTATAGTCACTTCACTGTTATTTTTTATTCAGATTTAGAAACACTGATACATATTTTTATAAACTATATATTTTATTGCTTCAATTTTAGTTTTTACATTTGTTTTAATGAAACATACTTTTATATTGGAGGTTTCTTAATAACTACGCGTACGTACAATACGAGCGCTATTTTTATGGGTCGATATGAGTTAAACGAAATGTATCAATTAATTTTTAAATATTGGCACTGAATAATCTTTGCTTATGCGATAGATGACATCTTAGAAATATTATTGATATATTGCAAATGTGAAGGCACGTTTGTTTGTATGTTTATTGTAATATATTATAATTAAATTAGGTACGTACATTAAGTCTATTATTCAATGGATATGGGATATTATTCCCTTTTTCAACTTATTATAATTTATACCCACCGAAGCGGATGTGCAAGAAATAATAAGCCATAAATTATATTGAGAAGGAAACAATTGGCTTGTATTTTACGTTTGGTCATGTTTTTTGACGTTTTTTTCGGCGATAAAGGCTTTGAAAAAGTGACCCAGAAAAATTATTTTATTTGACTTACATTTATTAAAACACTAGCTTTTGCTCGCGCCTACATTGCACTCGGTTTTCCCAGCATCATTGTAGATTAGACCTATCCCTAGAGAAGAGTTTTTTAGAATCGATGGTACGTAATGTATGCAACATTCCATGATGACCGGTTAAGTAGTTAAGGAGTGAAAAGGTAACAGATAAATAAACTCACACTTGTATTTATAATAACATTATCATTATAGTAAGGACGTAGTTGAATTTTTGAGTCTATATCGTTTTTCCATGAATGGTAAAGTGTCCCACTTAAGGAATATAGAATAGAGACAGATGTTTTCATAAATGTATTAAACATATAATAATATTGAAAATATAGATATAGTAACACAGGCATTATAATATACTAAAACAATGGTAATGGTAGAACACGCACATTTATATTGCAATCCAAGTAAGATCATAAAACTATACACGAGCGACCCGGGTATTAAAATTGTACCATTCATCATGACCCCCGCCTCCTCCCCGTCTTTTGTTTAAGAAACACCCGTAACAGCCATGCGAACAAGTTTCGACAACGAAAACTATTCAAACGTTAGCAGCTAACAGCGCAACTTGTCCGAGGATGTTCTTAACTCGGGTGCTTCAGCGGTCGTTCGAGGAAAATTGGAAAATTTACAACCGAGCAATCTAGTTTCGACTTTTTGCTGATAACATTTTAGTATATATTCCAATAATCAGTGTAGATAGTTAACTTGGTGGTGTTGCAACGAATGCTAAGATTTGTTTAGTGTGTAGTAAGGTTGAATTTTGTTTGTATTGTCGTAGAGTTGGACGACGGAAGGGTAGAGTCGTAAGGAAGTTCGGCGATTATGTTTAGTCAGCGCTCGCTGTGTAATGGAAAGGAAGTAGGAATTGGGGCCTGTAAGATGTGGTCGTATAAGGCGGCCATTCGTGTTTCGTCCCCCCGCTGGGGTCGCGGGTGTGAGGCGGGAGAGGGGAGGGGGGGTTCTAGGGACGATTTGTTTGTTTCTAAGGTCCGTTCTATTCCGCAGCTGCGGGTAGGATTTAAATTTCGCACTCGGACCGCTCTTTGTCCTTCTCAGTTACTTGATGAGGTGCCTCTTTACAACTTTAAATTAAAGTGTGTTCTGGTAAACGTTTCGCTTTCCCAAATTTTGTAACATAAACCGCATACACCTAATTAGATTTAATGAAAAAATGCTTTTCAAATTACGTTGTAAGGTTTTGTATTCCTATTTTATTTTTCCTATTGTGTAAAAAAAAGAATATTGAATATGTATTATTTTATTTTCATCTAAATCAAATTTTAAAACTCAAAACAATGAAATAAATTTGTTCTCTTTGAATTTACATTTTAATTATAGCGTGAATGATAATATTAAAATTTCAGAATTTGTTTATTGAAATTATTAACATTAGTGTGGTTTTCATATCTATTGGTACTCGGAGCAATAATTATATACATTTTTATGAAGTCTACTAAACAATCAAAGGTATGATGAGTTGCAAAATATCAATATTACATGTACACGGGCCCTTATACTACGCGTCGCTACTATGACGCAAGCCGCGCCACTATGGCCGATTATGGTAACGTAGCATGTCATGACGCGAAATTACAAATTTATCTCCTGACAAAAATACAGTTCAACGCGCCTAAAGAAGTCTTCACTTCAAAAACCGACCAACCGCTAAGGCGTTAGGTTACACAATCGAACGTATGATTTTTTTTACCGTAAATTTGTTATCAATTCCGATTTCACTGATAGCGGAGCTTCTTATTAAAGAACACCAAGGATATATTATGTATATCGTATTCCAAAACTATAATAAAAATATCGGCATTTTAAAAACATTCCGCAGAAGACTTCACAAAATACAAACATGGGGTCCTTCAAGCGCAGCGCAACGTGAAGAGATACTTACGCAGGCCGGCATGACAGCGGCGACCGGCGAGGGATGGTGTGTCTCTCGGTGGTCGCCATTGTTTTTGGATTGTACTGTGCTTACCATCAGGCACAGTACAGTCATTTTGCAGAGCTACGATAAAAAAAAAAAAAAAAACACAACTAACGTACACATAGTATACCCAGACTCAGAAGTAATATTTATATATCACAAAAATAATAACTCCTATTGGGATTCAAATATACTGGCTATTTTTCACGTTGAAGCGATGACTGTACCAGTTTTCATTATTCTATCGTATTTTATTCATTAGACTGCATCACAGATAACCTTTGTACCTAGGGATGTTCTAGTAAGTAATTTCTGGCCGTCCTCTCCCTCTGCTCAGCAAAAGTCCGCGGTACTCTTACCACCCCTTCCATGGTTACGTATATATTTACACGAGTATTCTTAATCGTAATCATTTTTTTTGTATGTGGTAGAGCCACGCTGAAGCTATTATTGGTTTCAGCATAAATGGGTCGTCTCGCCCGTACTAGCGCCGGAGGACTCCCACTTTTAAAAGGCCGGCAACGCATTTGCGACTCCCCTGGTATTGGTAATGTCTATGGACAGCGGTTATCACCTACCATCACGTAACCCGCCTGTTCACTTGCACCCTACAGTATAAAAAAAACTCAGACGTCCCATACCCTAGGTCATCAAAAATAAGCAAAACGCATTTGCGACTCCCCTGGTATTGGTAATGTCTATGGACAGCGGTTATCACCTACCATCACGTAACCCGCCTGTTCACTTGCACCCTACAGTATAAAAAAAAACTCAGACGTCCCATACCCTAGGTCATCAAAAATAAGCAAAACGCATTTGCGACTCCCCTGGTATTGGTAATGTCTATGGACAGCGGTTATCACCTACCATCACGTAACCCGCCTGTTCACTTGCACCCTACAGTATAAAAAAAAACTCAGACCTCCCATACCCTAGGTCATCAAAAATAAGCAAAACAAGGACGCCCCTCCCATCATCAGAGCTTACGTAAACTGGAATGACTCTCAGGTGTGGTTAACATACAGAAGTCAAATCGTTTTCTAACGTGTTCATTTTTTAACATGTTACGAACATATTGAACTAGCGATCTCGGCGGACGTAGTGCCGTCCTGATAATAAAAAAAACCTTGATAAATTATAAACCTAAACCTTCCTCATGAATCACTTTATCTACTATTGAAAACCGCATGCGAATCCGTTCAGTAGTTTTTGAGTTTATCGCGAACAGACAGACAGACAGACGCGGTAGGGGACTTTGTTTTATATTATGTAATGATTTAATCCAATAATCTAGTACTACCTACGAAACATTCTGCATCGAATGGCCATAACCCTATGCCGATACGTTCAATGATTTAGACGTGATTGTGCCTCAAAGGCATTTTCATTATCTTCTATACATAAATAGGTAGCGAGGCAACAGTTAGGAACGTCTTCCTCCTCTGATTCTCAGCCGATTTTCTTCATTCCTTTTTTATTTTAGCTATTGACAAGCTTAAAGGTTATCAATAAGAATTGCAAAAAGTTTTTATTTTCTCTATGGTCGAAGTTCGAGCACTCGTATATATACAAAGATAAATTAAGCATAGTGTAGTCACAGCCGTAGTAGACGTTTGAAAGTAATAGTTCGCTATACGTTAACCGCGAAGTGAGAATATAATAGCTTGTATGGCCGCTCGAGAGCTAGTTAGTTATGTACTTTGGAACTAAATAACAACTTACTGCGTAAAGAGGTAGACGCGACTGTACATAAATACTTGTTTTACGTTCGAACACTATATATCTTCAATGCTATTTTCTAAAGTCGAAATACATATAAATTAGCAAAATGTTTTCTTTCTAAACATCACTTACTATTCGGCCAAGGTTTTATGCTTTCTCTTCATAAAATTCAATCCGAAACATTCGTTAATGAAGATTCATTAAAAAATTATTGAGTAATTCATATTGTAAATATATAGCTATACAATACATACAGTCTTTATACATGAAACATACATATATTGATATATATGTTATAAAGAAGTATACGTTATAAAATATATGTTAGAAAAGCGAATTTGATAGTAAATATTGTACCTGAATTTGAAAGTTTACGCTCGGCCTTACTCACATTTGATACAAGTGCAGAAATAGCGTAGGTTAAACCCGTTAAAAACGAATTAATTATTTTCTCGTAGACTATATTGCAAGTATAACTGCCTGAACACACATACAGGCCGTTTAAAATGTTTTCTATTTAAGGGTGGTTAACCAAGCAGGCATTGAAAAAGTCTACTTTCATGCTATAGTTTTGGCGTTATCACTAAGCGATTAACTACCTTGAACAGCAATAGCAAGCAGTGATACAAACCGGTTAATTATTGCTTAGTTTTTTTAAAACCTATGCTTTGTTTATTAAATATTACAATTGGTCTAGGAATTAAGAATGGATGGATTAACACATCTCTCTATAATTTTTAACCTGTCATATCCGTTAGTGTTATCAACCCTTTCATAATCTGAGTATTAATTTTTCTATAGTCATCAAATGCTTTCATTTATTAGCATTATATTGCAACCATTGTGGTATAAAACATGTGTGTAGTTCAAACACGGTAGAAGTGTAACCTTCAGATAAAAAGCGAAGTGTATATTGCACTGTTCTCCAACACCCGAAGGCAAGCGTGTCAACCGCTCCCACTCTAATCAACACAGTGTTTACCCCCATCATTTTTCATCACATGAAAAGTTTGCGGATCAGAGTTCCAAAGCTCCCCTATCAGAAGTTTGTCTTCAGAACAGCGGCGACTACTGAGAAGACATTAAGTATTACATCGCCTGCCATCGCTCTAAGATCGGCTTCAATATATGTGACCTTTCGTTCGTGATTAAATAACAGATGTTACAAACAAATAACGCATTGAGCAAGATATAGTTTTAGTTTACGATACAATATGGATAAGGTATTGCGAACCTTCTATATCGTATCGAGATGGCGGTTACTTTAAAACTGTGGCTCCGAAGCTACTTGTACTCCTGAAGTATAACTTTAGTCAATATCTGTATAAAAAAATATTATAGCAAGCAATCGGAATAACAAGGCTATAATTACTACAACTTGTAATATTGCAAAAAGTCAGTCAAGATTATATTAGCGAAGCAAAGTAATAATCGAGGGGTGGCCACCTCACCCCACCGGTTTTAAGGAGGGTAAAGGGCCCCAGTTTTGAGGCGTGTGCCGCGGACCCCAGATGCGGGGGGTAAGAAGCGAGGGGTTTGAGAAACTTATGGGGGTGGTAAGACTAATATTAAAGGGGGTGTGTAAGCTTGGGAGATTGCCGGAGTAAATAACTAATTTTAACGTATAAACATGTTTATCTTCACGCTGAATATGAAGACTAGCGAGAGGAACAGTTAGGCTGGAAATTAGAACAGCTTTTCAGAATATATATGGGTTATAGGTATTTCTTACTAATTAATAAAACGGGTTCTGGTTCAGTGGTCGAAAGTAGACCATAGAGAAAAAAGACTACCATTTTTTAATTAATAACACTAAAGTTTATTAATAGCTATGAAATATAATAAAAAAAAAGTGAAGGAGGGAAATGTTATTGTTTTCCCACTGCTGATTGATATATAGATAAATCTACCGTTCGCAGCAGATGTATCTATACCGAGTCTTGGTAACCGTTCTCAGATTAGTACAGAACTGAATACTATTACTTATCATTACGCTTCTCCATAAGGAATAGGCAGAGACAACATTACAATTTAAAAATGTATATTACGGCTCATTTTTTATCCAAATAAAGATCGTAAGTTCACACGTAACAACAACTATATGTCGCGTGAAATAGTCGCGTGTATATAAAAATTACGCAATTTATTCTTCTTCCTGCTTTTGTACCATCTTAGTAGAGTCAGCACAAAATATTTACGCTATATATTATACCCCCCCCATTTTTCTCAAAAAAAAAAAACTCTTTTTTTATTTTTTTTCTTCTTCTCCCTCCTTCCTCCTGATGTTTTTCTATCTTCTCATAATGATATATACTAAAGAATTATTCATATCGCCAGTTTCCTAATTCCCCTTACACCCTCCAACTCACAACTCACAAACTCACAAACTTTACCTCTTTATAATATTAGTATAGATAAGAGCTAAGTATTTCCGCCTAATAAATACTTATTAATTTAGTTAACAATTTTTCTTCTTTAAACTTCATGAATAGAGTTCTTTATAATCACAGTTCTGAAAGCGCTATTTTATCATTAATTTTCGACAAATTGGATTCCTATATGATCGTTAGGAGGTTTCAACGCCTGTATAACATAATCCTATCTAATATTATGAATCAGAGTACGAGTTTGTTTGTACACCGACAAACCATTTGTAACCAATCTTAACTACTCACTCGTTATGAAACTTTGCATACATGTTGTTATGTTTAGGACAGAAAGACATCGGCAGAATAGGATATAGGGTTTCGTGATAAAAAAAGGATTACTCCCGAGGGATAGGTAAATCTACATTAAAGCGTGCGACGACTGATGCAAAAGCTAATCTTAAATACACGGAATAGCTCCAACAGTTATAGTTCTTTCTTCATTATATTTCATAATTATTCCTAAATGAAATGGTTTTGCTAAGTTGAATATCACCGTAACTACTTTTAAACGTCTATAAAGAGCGTACAAACAACACATACCTACTATGAACGAGTATGAACGTAATACACACTGTAAATTTTAGCGATATAGTGTATCGTGGAAGCCAAGGAAGTTTTAATGAAAGCGCTCGCCTCTGTAAACACGTGTATATTCTGTTATGTATATACGTACAGTGATAGTTTGAGCCCGACCCACTAGTGGCGGGTGGAATTACCGCAAGATTGCCGCCATTCTTCAGGCCTCGTGTGATCCGACCCTTAGGAGGCGCCCGCGGATTGAATTCGAAACCTTTTGCGTGAGAAAATTTAATTATTCCAAGGCAATTTGTCGAAGGGGAGATGTGTTAGTGAAAATAATAAACATCTAATTCGTACATATATTGATAGAATATGTCAGAAACATCAAAGTTATAATCACGTAATTCGTATATATTCAGATGGAATGTGCCAGAAATATCAAAATTATAAACATGTAATTCGTACGTAATCTGATATAACGTGCTAGAAACATAAACAATTATAAACACATAATTCGTACATAATCTGATAGAATGTGCCAGAAACATCAAAATTATAAACTTGTAAGTACTTCGTCCATATTCTGATAGAACGTGTCAGAAATATCAACATTGGCGTATTATAGTCGAGAGTACCGATTTAAAATGTAGAATTAACAATTATTTGCCTAGTTGACGCGTCACAACTTTTAGTTTTGCCCATTTTGAACAAAATAAAATTCAGATTAAATTTTGAATTGCCGCCAAAATAATAGAAAAAGCCAAGGAAGAAATGTTATTCTCTAATTTCAAAAAAAGAACGAGGTATGGATGCTTTTTTAAAATGTTTCTTTTTAGGCGTCCAAGCGGCCAGTAACAGAAAATAAACTCCTACATGTGTAAGCCTCATTTTGTAATTAAAAGTAAGATATGTTTTATATTTTATGCATTTAATGAGTTTTTTATTTGAGTGGATATACTATTGCATGATTATTAATTATTGAATGTGTATATTTTATACGGACATTTGTACGTTGAAATTATACTTTCTTTATTCATAAGTGTTTCTAATTATATGACCACCACTGTATATACACCTGAATTTATCAATCACGTTTATTCTCATCTGACAGAATAGACAAACATTTGTTATACATTAAAAAGTGTCACCACTATATATTTACTACACAAGTTCATGCTGACCAATAGAAAACAAGTAACTAAAACAAGATGTGTAAAGATGGAACTAATGGAATACTGAGTGCTAGAAATGAGACCACAAAACTAGCTCGTGCATGTGATTTCATTCTCGTAAATTGGTTTGCTGTTTAATAGAAACTTTGTACGCTATCTATAATAGATTAATTTTGAGCTGAATTTTACTCATGTAATTGCAATTTTAACATTACTGCTTACAGCCTATAAAGCTTTTACCGATTTCAATTATATCTGTTAAATGTTATTATTATTGCTTAACCCCCAAGGAAAAGCTTAATGATATATAGCGTAAGTAATACTATGAAAAGTCCTATTAATCTGCCAGCACAAATTTTCTTTAAATTAGTTTATACACTTCATAGTTTAATGTATGCGTAAACTCAAATAATACTTAACCGAATTTAAATATTCTTTTATCTATAAAAAACTACATTATCGGCCCTAGATATGTGCTGTATTTTACCTGCAAAATCCCACAACAATATAAGCGAAACAGGGAGCAAAAGTTAGTAAGTATAAGAAGTGAAATGATTCTGAGTATTGCTTTTTAACGAAATGTTCAGTCGTTCCTATATTGCAATGATTATTTACAATGTGGAAAACATTACAGGCCCATAATATGAGCTGGTAGTAGATTAAAAAATATAAAAATTAATTTATTGGTCCCTACACAACAATCTGACAATTCTATATAATAAATCCCACGAGTAGAAGTTTTTAACGCATTTAATACTTAAACGATTTGCATTGTAGTTTAGCAAACATATTTTTACGGACTATAAACGCTCCTGGAGTCGGAGGCCCTTCACGGCCCACTGAAGTCGGTTAAGGGCTGACACACTCAAGGAAATTGGGTCATTTGTCCCTTTACTAGCCCGACGCGACTTGTTCATAGGTGGCCGCTTGTTCATGCCGGATTGGTTTTTGTTTCGTTGAAGTAATTCATAGGTTTTGTGACTAGTTGGCCTATTTTAAAGGGTACACATGTAACTTAATTTGGTGAATATTTAAAAATGTAGATGATTTTAGCTTTTCGGTGTACAAAATTACTTTATGCGAACGTTCATTTGCATTTAGTTAGTATAATTGTTTGCGATGGCGACTGTCGATCAGTATTAATGGCCGCCGTTGAGTTCGAACTTACCGTCAGCTGTAGTGTGAGCAATGATATTATAGCTAAAAATCTGTAAATACGTCATAAGCGCTTCGACAGCGCTTTGTTAAAACTTGGCTAGTTAGTTTATCTTTGATGGCTGCCCCGTCAATCCGCTCGTGTCTAAGTAACATAACTATTTCTTTTTCACCACCGATATTGAGAATATGTCATCTAACTTCCACATTTTATCTAAGACGGTTTGGCGTTACAATATTACTTTACGTATGTGTGCGTTATCGTGCTATCTGTTTTGTGAAAATATCATGTAGGTAACGTATCTACAGCTTTTTAGTTACAATATCATTGAGTGTGAGTATTTATTTAGCTCGAATGGAAGAAATATGGGTGTAGTCTCTTGTTAGCAATGTTACTTCATTATCTAAACTACAGTTTAAACTAAGTTTAATATGTAAACGTGACAAAACTGCGATCTCTGTACATCTAACCTTTATATGTATACGTATGTACACAACATTATTTGCTTTAAAATAATAATTAAAGTTTGGGGCAGTTTAAGCGGGACCGAATAATGTATGGCATAGAATGAAACTGTAAACATAAGTAGTCGTTCCTTAAGCATTTTGCTTTTGGTATTAACTGAATATGAATTTAATAATAAAATTACTTCTTCTTTTGTTTCGCAATAACATTGTTTTCAAAATCCAGTTATAAAAAATTCTTTATTTATATAACTTAAAAGTTTTATTTTAATAATAAAATGTATTTTAGACGAGGAAATTCATTTAAGTATAAGAGCTTTTCTGTAATATTTTTTCTATTTTGTTTTCCGTTGGTACTCTATCAAGAAATGAATTATAAATAAAATATATTTCTCCGTTTGTCCGGATTACTGTTCTAAAAGGGTGAATCGATTATGATGAAATTTTAACTGTTGTAAAGAGGATTTTCACAGTGGGATTTAAATTTCTAAGCTATATTTCCGTTCAAAAGAAAGAGGGCTAAATATTCATATATATCATAGTGTCGTCTTCATGCTTGGAGTATCGGTCACTAGCTGTCCATCTTAATATATAGAAATCTAGAGTTATGATGTTTGTCCACGATGAACTCCGAAACTAATCAAAAGATCTTCATGAAGGTAGTCATTTATGTATAATTTAGTCCAATTTGAGAGATAAGGTAGTTTATATTTCGATTAATGACCTCAATGTTTTTTTAATTACAAACGAAATGATTGTCAATGTTGGTTATTGTTATTAATTGTAAGTTTCGTCAGTCTCGAACAGATGGCGCTTTAAATTAGTTTGTTGACAGGAAACTGTAGGATCGATTGTTATAGATATGTCATAGATGATGCCACGTTTTGATACTGAAAATAGTTTATCATAAATTTAATTTAATATGTAGTAACTGAGCCATAGCAACGCGTGACCTGGTCAGTTAGTAATGTTATAATAATATGTAATAATAAGAACGTAAATCTAACGTCTGTACTATTTAGATTTTTGCGAAACAAAAAAAAAATGTTGTAGATGTCTAGAAATAAGTCATAAAATACGTTTCGATCGTTTTTAGAAATGTCTGTCTATCTCTCTGTTTGTTTCAATACTTTTTTTATATTATAGGGGGCAAACGAACAGATGGGTCACCTGATGTTAAGTGATCACCGCCGTCCATAGACACCAGCAACACCAGTGGAGTCGCAAGTGGGTTGCCGGCTTGTTTTTGAGGGCCAGGGAGTGGGGACAGGGAGAGGGGGAGGAGAGAGGGCCGGGGAGGTGGGTATCCGGCGGACTCACTGACCAAACGAAACGCAACAGTGCAAGCACTGTTACTTCACGTCGGTTTTCTGTGAGAGGGTGGTACTGCCCCGGACGAGCCGACCCATTCATGCTGAAACCAGTAATAGCTTCAGCGTGGCTCTACCACCTTCAAAAACCTTAGGCTACTGCTAAAATACTGCGTTGACGATAAAGTCTCAACCTAACAAAATCATAATGCATACCCTCGAGTAACATTTAGTCTTTGCTTCATCGAAATCGGTCTAGTCTATCAAAAGTTATTATAATTAAATGGCGACGCGACTTAAGTACGAGTAAAAGTTCGTTCAGATGATTTTATTAGTCACTGTTTTTTTACATTAGGTTCCACGCGGACGAAGTCGCGGGCACAGCTAGTAATAAATAAACATAGTAACAGGACAAAACTGCCTGAAGTACTCACGTACATATCTTATGAGCTATGTATTATTTTGGGTAAAATATTACTTAAAGTTGGTGAACGGGGTGAGGCGGTTCCGAGGCGTCGCCGATGAAATATGTCTTAGGGTGTGGGTCCAGTAGGAGTGTGGGGGCTCGACTAAGGACGGCGCCTTAAGCCCGACACATTACGCTTCAGGAATATACGGACTTATTAATGCAGGGACGAGTTATGCTTATATATAATTTATCGTTTATACATGGTGTTCATAACTGTAGAAAGAGAAAACGTAACGTTGGCGACAGATTTCCAGATTTTGATATGGTATCTTAGATTATGGCAAGGTATAAATTTAAATCTAAAAATATATCTCTATTAAGTAATATAATTTACGTAAAAATCGACAATGGTAAGTTTAAATGTCCGGATGTCGAAATATTTTAATGAATACGAGAAAGAAACTACATATACTTATTTTATACATTAACGTAGTAATAAATTCCAGATACTTGCATCAGGAAATACACAATATGACTTATTTAATAATTATAAAATTACTAGCGGGCCCGGCAGACGTTGTCCCGCCCTGATTATAAAAAAATCCTTGACAAATTATATACCAAAACGTTCCTCATGAATCATTTTATGCACTGGTGAAAACCGCTTGAAAATCCGTTCAGTAGTTTTTGAGTTTATCGCGAACCGACAGACAGACAGACGCGGTAGAGGACTTTGTTTTATACTATGTAATAATGATTTTCTAAAATAAAAGCAAAACGTTTTGTTTTAAAACATTCCTGTCAAGTAGCATATGCATAAACAGCTGTCGGTTTGTAATGTACATACAACATTTTATTTTATTATGTAATAATGTTCTGTTTGATCACCATGCTATCTTGTGTTCGGAACGCACCGATTGCTAATAGATTTTTAAGTGAAACGATAGCACAAATGGTCAAATCTCGGCTTAAAAATCGCATATTTGGATTATGTATTAGTATACATGGATTATGTATGTATGGATTATGTATACATTTAACAACAAGATTGCCGCATTTGTATAGTAATATCTTTATATGAAAAAGTCTAAAGATGAGAATACATAAATTTAGTTTGCGTTATAGCTGGGCATTAATATAAATTTATTATTTATTTACTTTTGCGAAATATGTAGTTGGCGAGCTGGACTCATGTTAGAATTTGAATAAGACGAATTTATCGCAAAATTTTTATCACCTGTTTCAGAAATTTATAAGTTTTTCTCTGACATATAGAGCTGACGATAGAGGAGGAATGTTATGACAAATTTTTAATATTTACAGTGTTGGTGTTAACGTTCATTGATCTCCCGTCAAAGTCAAGCTATTTCGGTTATAGCGTTTTAGCTGAATAGTATCAGAAACATGTAGAGTCTTCAATAAACGATAAAGCTGTCCGTACATTAAGGTTAATTGAAGCTTAAACATTGCGCCCCACCTATTTATAGGCGAGTACAAAACTAAAGGTGGGCACCCAGAATGTTTACAAAGCATTTGCTTAATAACTGAAAGTTCGGGGGAGTCGGGTCGAATTCTCCTAATACCTCATGTACTAAGAGCCGACAGTCTTAATTACTACAGTATATACAATATTTTTAAATTATATAATATCGCTTTTATTATTTTTTTTATGTAATATCCCGCGTATTTCTTATCCTCACCCCACGCCAAGTCACACGGCTCGTCGGCACGTGTTATTTACTTTGTTTCGCTTAACATATTACGTAACCTATATTTTGTCAAGTAATTGCTCTGCTTATAAGAACCGTAATGTGATGTTAGATAATTAAGGCCTTCCTTGATAAATATAAAAATTATTGTGTTAATTTGATTGATAGTTCCAGAGATTTACAAACATGTTCTGAGTTTTATAATATTAGTATAAACATGCAATTAAATAACTTTTTATTGCAATAAATAATCAAGAAGTTATAAGAAGTCATTGCTTATAGAAATGGTTGAATATTATAAATATGAAAGTTTGTGTGGATGGATAAATGTTTCTTATTCTTTAATGCAAAAATATCAAACGGATTTTGATGAAACTATGCAGTAATATAGATATATATTAGAATAACAAATATATTAAGTATAATTTACAAAAGTTTACAGAATTTAAAAAAGGTGACCAAAATATAACGATAAGTATAAACATGTATGTTGGAAAAATCCTGTCATTCCGGAGCTATGAAAGTTTTACTATGTACGAAAGAGCAAAAGGAAGTTTATAAAATCAATCATATCATAGCAGGCTATAGATTACTTATTTTAATAAAATAATAGTATTTATGCACAACTAAAATTGAGGTCCCAAATTTTTTTATCAGATATTTCCAAAACCGTCGAATCAATTTAGACGTATTTTTAGCCGACGGATAGAGGAGTTTACAAAGTTTACGATACATATAATTACGCTGTAATTACGATTCATCAGCAAAAAGAAAATTACAATAAAAAAAAACAAAGGGCTATTCATAATTCACTCACATAAAGAAAGTTGTTCCCGTGAAACCACGGTGACACCACCTAGTGTGTATAAAAAAGGAGTCATAAATGAAGAGAACGGTTTTATTACTTTCAGTACTACTAGCTCCGAAGCTACGTTTTAGTTACTAGCGTAAGTGTGGGTGGCAACTATCATTAAACTAGGAGATAGCTGCGCGTGTGTGTGTAGTCCGAACGCGTTGCCATGACTACGTATCTTAAAGATATCTCTCTCTGCCCCGTCTCAGTTTTCTCCTTTCTCCTTTGCACGCGTTTCTTGTCGGGAGGCGTGAAATCGTACGGTGTGCAAATAAAGTTATGTATTATATATAACTTTTACAAATTGCCAATATAGAAATTATACGTAATATAAATAAGGGTTTCATAAACTAATCCTTCTGTGTTTAAAAGATATGAGTAACTATTAAAAGTTAAGTTATCAATGTCATCCATGAGAATCACTCAACACACATTCCAATACCTACATTCTTAAATTAATCAAAAGAACATCGGTTCATTAAAACGACGACAAAAATTCCGAACTAAATTCTAGTTCGTCAAATAAACAATGTCACTTCAGTTGTTTTATTCTTAAATTTTTTTTAGATAGGTCGTAGGGATATGTTTATGGTAACTCTTTCCTTTCCTCAAAGTGGGTTTTTTTGTCACCATCCCAAATAAAAAAACTGAAATATGTGAATCTCACAAATGGTTTTAAGTGCCTGAGGATTACCAATAATTTCATCAAGAAACCTTAACTTCGTTTTGAAGTTGTGTAGACATGATACTGAATATCGTTCTATACGTCATCATCCTATACGTATTCTTTTATGTACTTGTTTGTTATTACTTTTCAATAAATGAAATATTATTCGTAACATTTATTTTACTTCCTTTGAAATTTTCCATGAATTTCTAACATTAAATCCGTCTTTTAATAATTTGCGGGTAAAGCGGGACAACTGACAACAACTTTAAATATCGTAAATACAAAGAAGCTTAAGAACATCAAGCTGGTATATAAAACAAAAAATTAAAAATAAGAAAGAGAGAAAATTATATGAAAAAAAATTGGTTTAAGTAACAATATATTTTTTATCGCTCAAAACAAATCTAATCTAGAATTTCAACTTACACCTTTTCTTGTTAAATACTTGACTTGTTAAATACTAGAAGTGTTGACTGGCAGAGAATGCCTTCGGCATTAAGTCCGCCAATGCGTATTTGACGCATAATGTGTAAATAAATAAATAAAAATAAATAAATACTTATTTTTAGCGTCAAAGTTCGGAGTGTTTAAATGGGCTGGTCTACTATCCCAGTACTAAAGGCAAGAGACTAGCTATCCATTTATTATACACTCATAGTCAGGTAAGGATGTGAATCGAATATATCGACGTTATCTGCAGTTAACTAAAGCTAGTCGTTTACCGCGATATAAAAATATTATTGGCAAAAACCTGATGGTTTTGCCGACTGTCACGAAGGGTTAACCGAGCCGCGGGGGGCTTCGAAGCTCTACTAATGGAGTAGCGACCTGCGAACCCCCCCTCCCACACGATCCCACAAGCCATAAAATTGTAAATTAGTGATGAGCCGGCCGGGTCACGCGACGTTTATCGATTTATTGATAGTTTTAGTGATGGACCGTCATCGAATATTTGACGAGGGAATAATTGTAAAATGTTAATTTCTTATATGTTACTGTAAATTCTATCAAGATTCAATTATAGCTACAGTATGGCATATTTGAGATGTAAAATAAAATATATGGTATGAGATACGTCCCAAACATAAAGCTATATATAATATAAGCTCTACCCGCGACTTCGTCCGCGTGGAATAGTTACTTTGGGCTAACGCTAACACGCAGCGAAAGCTCTCAAAAGGACAAAAAACATTCTTTATTGGTGCTCCACTCCTATCGGTCTTAGCGTGATGATATATAACCTATAGCCTTCCTCGATAAATGAACTATCTAACACTGAATTTTTCGAATTGGACCTGTAGTTCCTGAGATTAACGCGTTCAATCAAACCCTCCAGCTTTATAATATTACTAGTAGGCCCGGCGGACTTTGTCCCGTCCTGATAATAAAACAAACGTGACAAATTATACCTAAACCTTCGTCATGAATCACTGTATCTACTAGTGAAAGTCGCATGAAAATCCGTTCAGTAGTTTTTGAATTTATCGCGAACAGACAGACAGGCGTGGTAGAGGATTTTGTTTAGTACTATGTAATGTTAGTATAGATAAAAGAATAACCGGCTGTCTGAGATATCAATGCACAGCCCAAGCTACTGGAGCTAGGACCGTGAAAATTTGAATGAGAATTGCTTCAATATTGTACATAGGGTTTAAGGATATTTAAGGAAAAACATTTTTTTGGAAATACGTTAAGAAAGGGGATTAAAGTTGGTACGAAAATTCGTCATTTTTCCGTCACCCAGTCTGTCAATCATCCTTTTATGTATCATTACATAGTATAAAACAAAGTCCCCTACCGCGTCTGTCTGTCTGTCTGTTCGCGATAAACTCAAAAACTACTGAGCGGATTTTTATGTGGTTTTCACCAGTGGATAAAGTGATTCACGAGGAACGTTTTGGTATATAATTTGTGAAGGATATTTTTATAGACAGGGCAATCAGGGCGGGACAACGTCTGCCGGGCCCGCTAGTACAGATATAAAAAAAAGAGTCGAAAAGAATTATTATATACAAAACGCATGCGAAACCGCGGAAAATTGTTAATATAATATAAATGAATAAAGGTATTTAAAAAATTATAATTTTTTGATTACCTTTTTTTTCTTTTTTCTCCTCAAACTGACTACGCTATTGACCTAGCAAGGTCTTAATAGCTTCACCGGACTACTAAATTTTGATTACTCTCCTCGTCTTATCAATGGTGTAGCTATTGTTGTAATTTATAATCAATTGTGAATTTTGCAAGCATTTTTTTATTTGAAAATAAATTTCAATTTACTTAAGTTGGTTTAATATATACGAAAACAATATACCTACTGCGTTCTTAATGGTTTTTTACTGTGTACATTTATATCAGCATCATAGAATCGATATTTTACAAGTTAACGAAATAATATAAAGATCCACTGCGTGGTCATAGGCTTTTTCCCAAAGGGAAGGTATGGGCATAGTCATCACGCGAGCCAACGGTTTAAATATTTTTTTTTAAAGCATAAATACTATTTAAACAAAAAAGAATGTGTAACTGTTAATTGTGTTTAGCAATATTCATAAAAAAATAACTCACCATATCACATCTTGTTATGTTACACTAAGGTATATCGGATATTTTCGGATCACTCCCGTGTCACCTCCACAGCATCTCATCAATAACTACAGCTAGATCATTTAAAAAGGTACCATGAAATGTCTCATACATAAATATTAATAAGGCCGGTGTCCGGTCAAGGAGTTATGTTAATATCCGATACTATTGTAACCGAACTGGTTATCGTTCGACAAATTAAGGGCGCTGAATAAGTTTTACAATTTTATTTTGCCGTTTTATCGAATCTCATTCAACCTTATTTTCAATTATCTAGGGTTGAAAATGCGTTTTGAGTGTTGATGAATAAATGTGTGTAACTTTTGTGATCACAAAAGGTGTGTGCATATGAAATAAGCATCGTCATCCCAGCATCCCCTACATTTGATTTGAACTCGTTGGTCTCTCTGACCCTGGGCTATTTTAATGATCGGTCAGTATCGTGAGATCGGAGTTGAGATGAAATCCTGTGGGAACTGTTGTACTTCTTCAAGACCGGATTTTTATAACTGGCATCCCTCTTAACAGTAGTTACGTACGGGCCAGTTAAATAGTTTATATGAATTGACAAAGAAGACTAATGCAAACTTGCTTATTCTGAAGTTGCATTAATTTTTTAATCATAATATTAAATAAGTAACAGATGCGGTGTATAATAGAATGTTTACCAATTTTTTTGCGTGACCAATAATTTTATCTACTGTACCGCTGGATTACGAAAGCACATTACAAAATTAATCTTTTCAATTAAAGTCGGGAATCAGTTTTTCCGCATTTGACTGTAGTCAGATTTTAATAATTATTTTTACCTCATATTGCCAATTAATTTAGGAAGGTTATAACTTCACGCCATTACGTTAAGGAACGGAGCAGAAATTTAACACTCTTTGGAGTACCTAGGAGTACATTAATTCGAATTTAATTTACATTCATTCGAAGGGCACATTCATTTTTAAAAACTCGATTTAAAATCCAAAAATGTTAATCTATAAATCTATAAATGTCATGTAACAACAAAAAAATTCAATTTTGGACCATTTTTTTAAAAAGTTATGTCCAAAAAAAGCTATCTTTTGAACGAGTACGTAATAAAAAATGTCAAAATTTACCAGGAGACTTATCCTAAAGGGTACTAAAACATATTAGAAATAACAGAGATAAGATGTATAACAAATAGAGACTTATAAATAAACGTAGCGAGTCGTCGATGGTAAGGAAAAAACGCTGGAATGAAAATGGATGAAAGGAAAAAACTCCAATTTTTTTTATTGATAACTGATTGTAAAGTTCGTGAATAGCTAGTAAACAAAAGAATAAAGAAAATCGATTGAGAAACAGAGAATCATAAATTTCTAACCGGTTTCGAATCTACCTATTCGTATATTATATATTAGTATATAAGGTTACCAAATGTTACACGAAGTATATATAAACTTACAATGTAACTGCGAACAACCCCGAGCCACTCCCACCTCTGTTCGGGTTCATTTCCTGCTGCAAATCGTCTTCCACGAACGATCAACGGGAATACTATCTCCTCAAACTATATTACTGAGGGAGATGTTTACTGATTCTTGTTAATCGAATAACGACTGGTGAGATTTAATTTTTCTCTAAAGATTGTATGCATATATTTTTTAAATAAATTATGTATACTAGTGACCGTTCAGTGAATGAAATTCAATCATCGAAAGAAAGAAAGTATATTTATTGTAGCAAATACACGGACAATGTTATAGCGAAAAAATAGAGTCACAAAGATGGTAAAATTGTACCATGGTATTGCTACAATGGCGCACAATTCAACATGCTGGCTGCCACCTTTGCAAGTGACTTAAATAATTAAGGAAAACAAATAAACTATTCCCAATAACCACTAAACAGAAAGAAAAGAAAATCGGTTGAGTCATAGGCAAGGAATTTATAAGTTGTTTACTTATAAATTCCCTGGTCATATAGGAGCAAGTTTGTCTCTCTCAATTTATGTATACATATGACTCCTTTTGAATAATTAACGAAATTTGGGATATATTGGGATATATTATTATATATTTTCAATGGCAAAATAGTTTTTATTCTTATGTATATTTCATACATTTTGATTGCAGTAATAAATTACAAAATCGGAGCTGGTAGATGACACTGTAACTTCTGAGAAATGGCAAAAAAATATTTGCCGGATTTGGAACTTTCATCGGAGATTTCTTATGGGTATACCTTAAATTCGTCACAGGATTCAAACATAGAAAGAAAGAAAAGAACAAGTTTATTATTAGAAAATACATCACAGTTATGAAATAAAAAATATAGATATAGGATAATAGAAATATCCTCAATTAGCTCATTCTTATGCTGTACAACAAAATAATATTGCACCTTTCATTTCAAATGTAGGACCCGAACAATAATACATATATAAACCCGAACAACAATAAATATATATAATAAAGATGTTAAATTAAATATTATAACAACAATATAACTTATAATAATATAATATAGATGAGTATCAGGTAAACCAATATTCTCGATAAACTTCATAAATGTAAGGGTGCCAGAGCGTATAACAATACCTGTCAATATGTTTGTAACTGTAAATGGCAGTATGTCTAACATTACTTAAAATATGTCGCTCACTATTTCAACTATACATAGACTACCAGAGGACTAAGAATGAGCTGAAACTGGCTACGCTCTGTTTGTGTATTGTATGGGTTCTTTTTTTATATTATAGGTAGCAAACGAACAGACGGGTCATCACGGTCACCTGATGGTAAGTGATCACCGCCGTCCATAGATACTAGCAACACCAGGGGAGTTGCAAGTGCGTTGCCAGCCTGTGTTTGGGGGATGGGGATGGGGGTTCAAAGGGGGAAGTGGGGGAGGGGAGGGAGGCTCGAAGTGGGGGAGGGAAGTGGGCCTTCGGCGCTCTCACTGACCGAACGAAACGCAACATAGCAAGCACTGTTACTTCACGTCGGTTTTCTGTGAAAGGGTGGTACTACCCCGGACGAGCCGACCCATTCATGCTGAAAGTAGTAACAGCTTCAGCATGGCTCTACCACCTTCGATATTTGGCGTTTAATATAATCTATTTTTTAATGGCGATATTATGTTCTAACTTCAAACACCCTAAGCAAATAGAGAAATTGATTCTCAAGTACAACCGTTGGAACACATGTACAATTTTTTTTAACCAGGGGAACTTAGAAAGAGCCCTGCTACCATACCATAGCATGTAAAACTCAGGTATATTTTCAAGGATTCGAACCTATATTGATCGATGTGGTATCTGAACACGGTAACAACGGAACCACCATTACACTGTATATGGAACATGATAAAAGCTGAAACAATGATCGTATTTACACAATAAGCAGGCACAAAGCAGGAATAAGTAATATTTAAAAGTGTGTATATGAACCATTAAGAAACGAGTGTACACTTCTTTAAAAGGCCGGCAACGTACTTGCGACTCCTTTGGTGTTGCTAGTGTCTATGGACGGCGGCAATCACTTACCTTCAGGTGACCCACCTGTTCGTTTGTCCTCCTAAAATATTTTTTTTGGTGAAAATATTGTTTAAATGTATTTAAGTTTGTAACTAAATAAATCCAACTAGCTCTGTTTGTAAAATGTTAGAGAGATATGGTAAACATACTGAGGCGTCCTCAGTCCACCACCTTACTATCACCAAACTCAAATTCGACGCAACAATGTAATCACCATAAAGATACTTTACTATCACGCCGTGCAAATTACTCCTTACTAATCACAAGTTATGAGCAAATAGCGATTTTATACTAAATCTAAACGATGTCCAGAAAGACCTTAATAAATCATAGGTTTAAAAAACAATGGAATTAAAGGTGCAGTCAAAGGACGCTAGTTAGGAACGTAGATTCTTACGCTACTTCTTGAATTCTGAATATAATTCAATACATTATTTATATTTTATATATTGTCGTCACGTAACAAAAAATGCCATGCCCTCCATGCGACTCTTTCTCTGTATCCGTAAAGTAAGATATCAAATCAAATAGTTTCATCTAGTATTTTAGGTAAAATAGTCATTTAAAAATAGATATAAGATAATTAATTATAAATAATATAAAAAAATGCGAATAAAAAAAACAAACACAAGTAACTTAATAATAAAAGAACTAAAAGGGAATAGAGATTTTTTTTTTATAGACGTAAGAAGAAATCATTATTCCTTTATTTGCCTTCGCCATTGTAATGTTTAACTCTTCGGCTTTCTTCTACTCCTATTACAGCCCTAACGTATTATTATAATCATATAGATAGTACCTCGCAACGAGTGTTTATTGAACGCGGATATCATCTGCAAAAAACGAGTACGTTGCTCATCTTTGCATACAGTTTCCAATCTTTATCATATTACCTTAAAAATCCTACATGGTAACACTTATTTCCATAACGCGCGTTCACAAACGGAAGCTGACGGGTTAATTTTGACCAGAATTTGCATAGACTTTTTTTAATCAAGAACATTGACGGTATTCTGCAAGGAAAATCATTTTAGGAAAACAATTGAATATCAAACTGTTTGCTTTCGTAACACTAATGTATTGTAGAAATAAATATAATTATTAATAGAGAAGATCAAAACCTCGTATGTAAAAACACTGAAACCTTTAATAATAGATTCGTTCAGTGATTGAACGATGGTACGTTAGAATCTTAGTTTTAATGCTTTTTTTTATTCTATGGTTTTATTTCATTATTAGCTAACCTCTCACTATTAAAATGCATCTTACGACACAGATTATGTTAAAATTCATTGTGCTGTTCAGACTTCAGTACGTGGCAAGGAAATAGGCACATCCGATGAATATTACCTAACTTTTATGCTGTCGTGCCATATAGAAATATTGATGTCTAGGTGTATTTGATATGTCTAAAATCGCTGATATATAATGAGCTACAATAGTTCTGTGCCATCCCAGGGAAAAAAACCTTTTGAAATAGTGTGATATTTATAAGTTACTAACTTTTGCTCCTGGCCTCGTTCATAATAATATAAAGTTTGAAGACAAAATACAGCCTATTACATTCGCTGAGAATGTAGCTTTTTTTTTTTTTTTTTTTTTTATATCATAGGAGGCAAACGAACAGGTGGGTCACCTGATGTAAGTGATCACCACCGTCCATAGACACTTGCAACACCAGAGGAGTCGCAAGTGCGTTGCCAGCCTGTGTAGGGAGGGGGGGGGAGGAAGGGAAGGGGAAAGTGGAAGGGGAGGGGAGGTGGGTGTCCGGCGCTCTCACTGACCGAACGAAACGCAACAATGCAAGCACTGTTACTTCACGTCGGTTTTCTGTGAGCGGGTGGTACTACCCCGGGCGAGCCGACCCATTTATGCTGAAACCAGTAATAGTTTCAGCGTGGCTCTACCACCTACTTACCACCTACTTTCTACAGATGCAAGACATTTCGAAATTGGTTAAGTATTTTTTGTGTTTATCCATTATAAAATAGTTGTTAAAAGTATGGTTTACAACGTGGTATAACGAAATATTGGTAACGCCAATTTTTATGTCTGTAACAAGGTTTATTTATTTATTCATAGTCATTTAATATAACATATGCTTACTCTGTAATCAAATTGCCGTATGTGAAATTATATACAAAACATTATTATTATGTACTTTATAATCGCTACCGCTCGTCGCTTACATCATAATTTCAGAACCTACGCCTTAGGCACTATACAGATAAACACTTTATGTGCGTGGTCGAGACCCTTTATGTGTTTAGTTCGGTTATCGCTTGCGTTTCATCGCTCAGCTGATAGTGCTACGGATTACTGAGCTAAGCCTCGTTTTATTGCCTGCAAGCATTTATGAGTATCTTTGGTGGGGTTTAAGTTAAAAAATTATTAATTGACCTCGAAGTTGATGTACATGATTAAATATAAAACCCATAACTGAACAGTTTATCGCGGCAAGGATGATATGGTTTCGGATATAGGCGAAGACTTGTCTGCCACAGAGTAAGAAAGTTTCCAAACCTATACGTATATAGCAGAGCGAGAACGAGGTAAGCTATAGGTTGTTTGGCTGACATTTGTACATGAAGATCTTGTATAAAGAAACAAAGTACTTCTCTTGATTAAAAAGCTAAGCCCATGTAACGGGAAGAGGTAAGGATTAATATATAGTTTGTTGTCATAATATGGTTAAATTTAATATAATTCAGACGGGATAAGAATGCTGGAGGTAGCTTAATCTATACTAATATTATAAAGAGGTAAAGTTTGTGAGTTTGTGACGTTGTGACGTTGTAGGGGGAAATCTCAGGAACTACTGAACAGATTTTGAAAATTCTTTTACCAATAGAAAGCCACATTATTTGTAAGTGTCATAGGCTATATATCATTACGCTAAGATATTCCGCTGCGTCTTAGTCCAAAATAACTATTCCACGCGTAGGAAGCAGCAGGCAGAAGCTATTAACTAATGATATTATCTATACTAATATTATAAAGAGGTAAAGGTTGTAGGGGGTAATATCTTGGGAGTCGGAGAAAAAATGGTCGAACGAAAACGTTTCTTACGAACGCTGTCTTAACGATGAGAGATATATGAGTGAGTTCTAGAGAAAAGTTGTAGCTTGACAATGCCTATTACCGCCCAACGAAGTGGGCACGGGTCAGCTAGTGTACAATAAAGAACGTTACGCTCGGAGTTGCTTTGTGTGATTGAATCAGAAGTAAGAAGAATCACAGAAGCACCAGAATCGACAATAACTAAAATATGTAAGAAACTAACGTCCAAGGGACAACATGATTTATTTGATTTTTGTCATAGAAGAGTTCTCAAGTACCACGCTGGAATACGTTGAGTTATGCGTATCTGCGTGTCCCTCTTATCACGCCGAGCGTGTAATCTACCCGAGGGGGTTGCATTTCTTAACGGTATTTTTAAACTAAGCTAAAAGTGGACTTTACGCAGCGTAGGCTTTTCACGCATGATATGATTATTTTCCCTTCAAAGTATTCTAAAGTGGAGAATTTTAGAATTTCATGAAATGCTATTGGAATTTAGGTAAGCTTAAATAAATAGCGTCAACGTTGCGTAAGAAACCAATTGCTCGTTTACACCTTGCAGTATAGTACCTCGTTTAAAATAAGCATTCACATTTAGATCATTTTCAAGACGCAATCACCTATCTATATCTACAGCTACTCTAGATTTAGCATGTTTAATATCTTAGACCATATTGTTGTCTAACATCAGATAAGATTATGGTTCAACGTTAAAAAATAGATAGGAATTATATTAGTAAGTATTATTGAGTGTGTTCGGATAACTGCATTTGAGAACCAGATCTGTCCAGTCTTAGCCTGTTAAGGATTTTAGACCACACCGTGTCATAAAAACCGATAAAATTGTTATTCAGTGCATAACTTATCTATATAACATTAATAAATATTTTTTTAAATAATTGTGAATGAGAACTATTATTATTCCAAGGAACCGCTTGCTAGTGAAGGTTTCGATGCGTGCGGGACGAGGAGTCAGGAGAAGTGCTTAAGGTTTTCGACTTAAGTGAAGGGTTAAGGGGTCCTTACACGTCTGTATAGGTTCGATATAGGTACATCAACGTTCACTTCCAATGTTCTTACTTCTCTCTTGGCTTTGTCAAATTTGGTGAAAGTTAATAAGAATTTTATAAATATAAAAATTGCCATATGTATAATATCTATGCTATCGTTTACATTATACCTACGATCCCGAACAATTATAATGAACTTTGTAGTAATCGTCATTTGTTACCCCTTGTGAAGTGACGAGAAATGGCAGATATACCTGTTCAAAGTTACTTGTAGTAATCCGGTGAAGCTGTTAAGGCCTTGCTAGGCTAATAGCGTAGGCAGTTCGAAAGAAAAAACAAAGTTACTTCTAATAATATTGGTTTTTCCGAACTTCTATCGAAGTTAAATATTACTGTCCCGACCAAGCATTTACGTACGAACACTCCTCTATCGCTGTAACCGTTTCCACTAATTACCGGCTACTTTCATAATTATAGCGAACTAGTCACTCCTTGCTAGCCACACGAGCGAGATTGGTGATTTTGACCTCTTCAACACTACCGTAAGAAAGGCGAGAACGTTTTTAAATAGGAAGTTCTCTAATGTTGACGGTTGCAAACAATAATAGACTATTAATATTTTTGTATTGTATTGTTAAGTGAAAGTATCACTTAATACCCAATTATGGAAGTGATTGTATTTCGTTATTTATTGGCGAGGACTAGTAAATAGTTTGATGTATCTATTGTTATCATTAATTATTGTGTATTATAGCTTTTAGTCTTCCGAATAAGTAAATAAATTATAAATACCATTTATGCTAAAAAAATGTACATCAAGCAATTGACAATTTCTTTAAATCTTAAGACTATCTTTGTGTATTTGATATAGTCAATACTGCAATCAAGAAAATATTGTGTATACAATTTCTTGAACCTTTTTGGTTTTTGCTTAATGCTTTTGGCATAGGATCACCCAGACGAACCGTCAGATAGGTCCAGTAATCCGCAACTTCAGTTAAGCCTTTGGAAATTATGATAAGAGTTTCTGTTCCGAAGTAATATTTTACAATTTTGGAATAATATTTCTAATTATTTTAATAGTGAAACTATTAGGATTTTGTGAACAATAAAAGTTGACCTCCAGACATCAGACCTCTAGCTGCGGAAAATAGTTACAAGATAACAACAAATAGCCGAAACGGATTATGCAAATTTTTTCAACTACGTATGTATAATGGTTAATTTGATATGAGCGAGTTAATTATGCCAGACGGTTTGCGAGATAAATGATATTTTACTACGTAGACTTGTTCAAGGACCTGACGAGTTTGGGAGATATTTATTTAGAAACTGTGTGAGTAATATATCAAAGTGACTATTCTTTACGTGACTATAGGCACAAGTAATTCTACCATTCTATCGCTGATAACTTATACCTGTTCAGCCACAGGCGGGTTGAATGCAGATCAAACTTTCACAACTTGGAGCGGGAAGCAGCATGTGGTGGTCACAAGATTGACGTAGGAAAGACCAAAGATATACGACTAAACTAAAATTCACCTAATTTACTCATCTGCATTAGATTCATTAGAAGGTACCTTTAAATTCGATCCAACTGTTTCGTAAACCAACTGAAAGAAATAGGCAGATAGACAAATATTTAAAAGATATATTATTCTGTTATAAGTACTGTATATGTTCTTATAACTATGTATTTAGCGAAAAGCTGTTATTTCGACATGACAAACAGATACTGCAATTTTATTTATTTGTACAGATAAAGTCTTCTTTAACGTAACGTAACGTAACGTAAGTCTTCTACATTTGCAAAAATTAAAGTTAGCTACGTAACGAATGTCGAACCTACGTGGCTTCAAATTGAATAACCTTCACTGCAATACTACGCTGGTGTTCTTAGTTCGAACGTAATTAAAACAATTTGCTGAACAATAACGTATAAAGCATAAGACAAACCGTGAGTTAGTGTTGTATCGCAGGTGCCCAACTAAACAGAACTGGCTTAAACTGGTTATAACAAGTTAAGGCTGCTGTGGGGAGGTTGCAGGCGGCCGGCGGGGGGCGGGCACGGTTCTAACTAGATTCCTCCCAACTTTCTCATGCTAGATAATGATCTTCGGTACGTGGGTGCTCGGATGACGGTCGTTAGATAGGTTGGCGGTTGGCACGCAGCGTTTTTCACGCTCGTGTGCTGAGGAGCTCCAATGTAAAATACTTAAATGTAGTTTATTGATTTAAATATTATCATTTTGTACTAGCTGATACCCGCTTCATCGTTTACGTCGTTTTAATATCCTAAGAATATATTTTATTTAAAGAGAAAAGCGCTATACCTTTTACCCTATTTCTGCAAGCAATAACACATACCTACATTACTGCGTAGTGGTTAAAAAATAGTATTTTCTTAAAGATTTAATAACGTTATGTTACATGAAGCTATCGTATTTTTTTAGACAAGGACCAAGTATCTAATAATGAATACATTAAAATATAAAAACCCAAGACACACAATCTCGAATAAAAGCAGCGCTCACAACCGTCCCGCAAAAACTCCCCAGTATAAATACGTGGTTAGTGTTACGCGATAAACTTATGATTTTGCAAATTCAATCTTACTTGAATGATTTAAAGTTTTTTTTACAAGGACGCAAGCGACTCGGGACTATTTGAAATGAGTGCATAATCCAAAATTATGCACTCATTTCTGTGTGCCGGCCGTGAGACGTTAAGTGTGTATCTTGGGTTTTTGTATATCAATTAATTAAAATGGTAAATTTAACAAAACATATACAGTTTACAGTACGGTATTTTTATTTATAGACCTCTACAGTTTTATTTATAAAATAAAATATTTATATGAAAAATAGTAGTTAATTGTTCTTTAAAAGATAAAATGAATAAAATATAGAGTACTTAGTGTATATTTAAAGTGTGTAAAAGTGTGACAAAAATGTGTTTCATATAAGATTTTCTAAATAAATATACTTTCTCGTTAAAGTATATTATTGTCTTTGTAGGTGTTCACACCGTGACGCGTGACGGGGTAAAGCGATGATTAATTGACCGCGCGAATCTACGTTCACATTACAACTTTGTGTTAACAGAGTTACGTAACATTCGGTTCGAACTTTATTATCTCGTTTTCTTTTCTTGGATGAGTATTTTTCATCTGTTGTCGTTCAGTTACTATGCCTATTTAATAAAGTTTTTAAGATTATACGACTTCGTAAATGCAGATAGGTGTATATTTTCAAAATATTTGCGATTAAATACAATTGTCATTTGTGACTATACCCCGTAAATGATGATTAATTCGTGTTGATTGTGTGGATATACTGAAAGCAACAAAACGAAATAGTGTATGAATGAAGACTTGATACAATATTAAACACTACAAAATCATAATAAATTTGAATGAGTTATGGTAAATCTTTAAAATAAAGAATATCACATATTAGATATGCATACAGAAGTAAATAAATGTTAAAGTTAGTTGGAATAGAATGTTTTTTTATATATTGTTTTTTATATCGTGAGAGGCAAACGAATAGGTGGGTCACCTGATGTTAAATGATCACCGCCACCCATAGACGTTAGTAACACCAGGGGAGTCGCGAGTGCGTTGCCAACCTGGGTTTGGCGGGAACGGGAAGGGGAGGTGGGCCTCTAGCGTTCTCACTGACCGAACTATACGCAGCAATGCAAGCACTGTTACTTCACGTCAGTTTTCTGAGAGAAGGTGGTACTACCCCTGACGAGCCGGCCCATTCATGTTGAAACCAGTAATAGCTTCAGCATGGCTTTACCACTTAAAAATATATTACTAGCTTATGCTTGCACCTTCGTTCATGTTAATATAGATTTGATCTATCTCTTGAGAACATTACATTTTTCTGAATGTGTGGAACCTTATGTCCTTTCCTATACCTCTGATAACGTATATGCAAAATTTCTTTATGATCTGTTGAGTATTTAAGACGTGAAAGCGTAACAAACAGATAAACCAGCTCACATTATTTCTTCTTCATATGTTTCGATAACTTTAAAATGCGTTTGTTATTATATAGTTATTTAAAATTATTCTTCAACCCGAGCGACTTTATTTTCGGATAGAAGTCTATCAGTATACAAGAAGTTGGGTATTCGGTAAAAAGTTTTACTGCTAGCTCGTGAAGTTTATCTTCATGTATATGCTCGTAGCTAGCAACTTATGATTTATATTGACATAGTACCGATTAATGATGGTTTTAATAAACCTCAGAAGAACGTATCCAAACAAGACTTAGCGTTTTCAAATTTTTAACTCTAAATTTAACTATAAATTTTCATAGAATTCTCTAACATTATAGTCGACTTCGTAGACACGATCAGTCAGTTATCTGTCGATCAGTTTTAAAAATATATAATGTCGTGAAAGTTATATTAACATTAAGAGTTTATGTGATTAGATTAAAGATTTAAGCAATGCGCATTACTTTAAGTAATATTTTACCATTTAATAATATATGTGTAAACTTAATACCTGAACTAAAATGTTGGCCACCTCTGCATCTCTGCTCAACGACAAACTATCTCGGAAACCGGGGAATTTACATATCTTCATCAGTGAAAATGTGGGGTGAAGATGATTTGGCGAAATTGTGCGGGCGCCCCGACCCGAGGGGAGGGTAGGGGTGGATCGCCCCCGGGGATAATTGCTTCAAGAGAGCGCATGTCTTCATAGCACTTTTGCGACATACGTGAAGGTAATTCTATTGGGTTTCGGGATAATTATTCGGGAATTATTTGACATTTGTACCGGACTGTTGCAGGATTATCTTACTGATATTATGATACGTATATCGTATAGGAAGGTTTCATTGTGGAAAATAAACAACGTATTTTATGTGTAAAGAAAGGGAAAGTGTTAGAAGAATGTTAGGTTTTGAAGGCTTTATTCTGATTAAGAACTCAGAACAAATTATAAAAAAGTTGTATGTACATTATTCGGTTATTGAAAGATTCATTTTCATTGGAAAATATATATATAATTTGTTTATATATTTCATGTTTTTATTTATTGTATGGCAAATAAAAAAATTGCTTGGTAAAACTAAATTATAAACAAAACGGGTAATTAAATAATTCGATGCCAGCGTGAGGGGGGGGGGGGAGGGGAAAGTGGAAGAGGAGGGGGGGGCTGCGATCCTTGAAAAAACGAAAACCAAATTCTATTTATTTTATTTTTTTTTATTGTAGCTAGGCAAAGTGACTGTACTGTGCCTGATGGTAAGCACAGTACAATCCAAAAACAATGGCGACCCTAAAATTTTAAAGTTTGTTTTAAACCATACAGTTTATATATTGCCGGTCACCGTTTTTATTTATCGTGTTCGGCAGATAAAAAAACGCGACATGCCAAAACGTACCACTATATACGGAAGTAATTAAACCTAGTGTCGGTGACGTCGCGATCCAGTCGGGAACAAGACACCCTAACCACCCCGCAATTAATTGTAATATAAATAATCATTTCCCTAATAAATATTTATTAGGAGAACAATATGTTTATCTTCATACTTTGCATATTTTGACAATGTCGTCTAAGATAGTTAATGCTGAAATAGGTATTTGGTAATAGATATTCGACTCGAAATTGACAGCTAGTCAGGGGATGCTTTAAAAATGTCCTAAGTGTTGAAGTGGGCCTTACTTTGTAGTTCCGCTTGAAATTGTTTGGCCGATGTCACGTCTCACCCCAATAGAAATAGTATAATGTAGACTAAAACAGAACGGTCGACTCTGAAACGCGACAAAAATAAAAAAGAGTCACTATAATTGTTTTGATTATTTATTATAGTTGTTTTGATTATTGCAATCCACTCGGTTAAAAATAGGTACTCTCTCAGTGTGAATGGTTCAGTCGATAGCGTGTTCGGAATTCGTGTCGATGGACGTAGGTTCGAATCCTCGCAACTAAGTATTATAGGAGTATTCGGTGAAGGGAAATAACGTGATGATACCATGGTAGTAGGGCTTTTTGTTAGTCCACCTGACTAGCTGCCAATTTCGAGTTGAAGGTCTATCGCCAAACATATGTTAGTGTGCTTCGGCAGCTGCACTAGAAAACCAGACCTCTCTGGGTTTAGCGCGTTTACCATCTTGGATCACATACTCTATTTTGTGGTGGTAGAGCTACGCTGAAGCTATTACTGGTTTCAGCATGAATGGGTCGGCTCGCCCGGAGTAGTGCCACCCTCTCATAGAAAACCGGCGTGAAGTAACAGTGCTTGCATTGTTGCGTTTCGTTTGGTCAGTGAGAGCGCCGGAGGCTCACCTCCCCTAACCTTTCCCCTCTCCTCTCCCCTCCTCTTCCCACTCCCCCTAATAATTCCCCCCTTTTCCCAAAACACAGGCTGGCAACGCACTTGCCACTCCGCTGGTGTTGCTAGTGTCTATGGACAGCGGTGATCACTTAACATCAGGTGTTACAACAACAACCCGCCAATTCGTTTGCCTCCTATGATATAAAAAAAATACTCAAATGAGATTGTGGTCAAATGCTTAAAGTATAACAAAATAGTAATTATGCAAAACATTAATTTTAAATGTTTTACTTAATTTGAAAAACAGTATTTTCGATTACGATGGACGATTTTATCAAGGTTTTTATTCTACTTAATTTGAAGTAGGTATTTTAGTATATTAGGTATACCTGGAAATTCCTCTAATTTCTGAGGGTTTATAGGAGCAGCGAGTTCAATTAAATATTTCAGATGCATATTATATTTTATTTAGGATTTTTTATATGAATATCATTTGATAATAAACATTAAGTAACAAATATTTTTAGTCAATCGAAATGAAAAATATAGATATAGTAGTAACTGCCATCTAGTAGCTAATAGCTAAAGCTTATTTTTTACTTCAATTTTGTTGTCTAAATATTTGATATTTAAATATTCTCAAATAATAAAATACATACTGTAATATATATATTCCTAAAACAGAAAGAATATATTTGTTTCTCAGTTGATAAATAGATATTTATGGTAAACATGCAGGTTAAGTTAATGTAATTAATAAAGCTTTTGAATGACAAAATGTAATCATAGATAATATCTGTAACCGTTAGTTAATTTTATAATTTAATAGTATAGTAATGGACGGTCTTTTTTTAAGACAACTATTTTATCGCTTAGCTATTGAGCAACAGATGGCGCTAGCTGTGCATGAAATGCTTACAACTATGTGGATAAATAATAATAATGATATTTGAGGTAATATTTAATAAAGATCTTTTTTAATTCCGTTTTTTTGTTTAATGTATAAAACATTTGGTTTCTTATTTGGTAATTATAAGTACATTTGAAATGTTATTTTAATGGTTTTTATATCTACATCATTGAATAATATAACGAAATCGTTTTACTTTTATAATGTAATTATGTTCACGTGATTTGTTTTATTTACTTATCACAATATAAGTGATTTACATAAAACATTATATATAAAACTTTTATGCCATGAATAAAAAAAAAAAAAAGTGTGTGTGTACTTATGTACACGCGTTAGAAGTTATACTTCTTTGGCGTAACAAGATAACAATCTGTTCAAAAATTTTATCTTTCGCCTTAATCTACGTTTGTAGAAAAAAACGACAAAAAAAAAAAAAACAAAAAACGACGAGCGTACCAACATGCGCGACTAATATCGAGGTTCAATTTCTATTTTGTTGGTAGCTTTTTTTTCGAGACTTAATGAGCGGTTAAGCAGACAGCTTCATACTGTTAATTTTGTGTCACAAAAATTAAAATTTCACTCTCATCATTTTTTCATAACGCGCCTAAAGAAGTATAACTTCAAAAATACATGTGACCACGATGCCAATGTTAAGATGGATTAAGAATGTGTATGTAGAAGTTTGAACTCCAGAGAGAGAGAAGTAGAGGAGTAAAGATTGACATGGGTACGGGCAAACAAGAATAGATAAAAATCATGTACATAAGTAAAATGAGTATGAAGGTGGACGGATATACGATTCGAGGAAGACAGAAAAGGTATGGATAGATTGTGTGAAAAATGGCATGTGTGTAAAGGTATGACGGAGATGACATCTGACAAAAGAGAGCGGCAAAAGAAAACATGTTCTGCCGACCCTTTTTTCGAACTGACTACGCTATTGGCCTAGCAAGGCCTTAACAGCTTCACCAGACTACTTGTGCCGATCCTACTTCCGTGTGATACAGGTAAAAATGTGATGAGTATCTTTAAAATAATTGTTGAAACACGTGTTCTATTCAGAAAAATACAACGTATTAGTGATGCGAGAATTATAAAAAGAACCTATACACTTATCTTAAACTTTTTTGACCACTCTGAATATGGCCTTCAGTACAGGCTTGCGCATAATACAGTCAGGAATATAACACAAAACAAAGTTAAAGGAAAGCTGGAAAATTAAAATCGATGTTATTATAAATCAACTTATATATACTTATATAAAAAAATATCAACTTTTACCAAAATTTGTGTTCTGCGCAATTATATTCCGAACAGTCCAATTTTTTCGCAAGAGTTGCAGAATTATAATTATATCCTATAGGGGTAAGTGAAATTTTCAAGTGGTATAATATAAAACAAAAATATTCATGTTTTAACCTTTATTGGTAATTTACGATAATGAAAACTGTACACACATTAAGTTTCTAAAAACAGTGATTTTTTTTAACAGAACAGGCAAATAAAGTTTTTGTGTTTGATTGAAGAAGGCGTTACTTTGCGGAAATCCATCATTAAATCTTATGGTGGACGTTACTTCACACTTCCGTCTGGAATTGATTGAACGCTACTATATACGCTACTCCGATGGGTAGTCCGGTGAAGCTATTCAGACTTTGCAAGGTCAATTGCGTATTCAGTTCGAGAAAAAACAACTACTCTGATGCGAGCGGGCGGAAAAGTCAACATCGATCTGAAGATGCTTCGTGACGGAGCGAAACACGTGTAATCGATTTTCGTGATTACACGTCAATCTGCAATATATTTTAATTAAATTATTGATAATTATTTTATTTATAGGTATATTGATTTTATATTGTATAATTAATATGAAGTTTTGGTATATAAAAGTAACTGTAGTTTATTTTAACCGAGTTTAACTAGTTTTCATTACAGATTTAATATACATGCCTATAATATTCATAGACCTATTATTTATTAAAAATTAAATACATTTATAGATTATCTATATATATATATATATTTATATTAGAAGAATATTAAATAGGTACTTGAATTCATAAATTGAATAATAAATAGATAAATCTTCGCAAAAGTGTGCATATTTTGTATATACATGCATTAATTTGTGTCGCCTACAATTATTGGGGTGTTTTTAAGTAAAACATATCATAAGGATTTTAACCAGTGGCGTAACTAAATTTAAAGGAGCTCAGTATGAATTTTTTTTGGGGAGTCGGAGAGGGGGTTCTTTTTGTTGACTTATATCGTGGCTTTTTTTTTACAAACTGGCTAAACGCTGTTGACCTAACGGGTTTTACATATTTACGGTGCTTTTTTTATCTCCTATGAGGAGGCAAACGAACAAGTCACTTGGTGTTAAGTGATCACCGCCCCTCATAGACACTTGCAACACCAGAAGAATCGCAAGTGCGTTGCCACCTTGTGTTTGGGGGAGTTATCCGGCACTCTCACTGGCCGAACGAAACGCAACAATGCAAGCACTGTTACTTCACGTGGGTGTTTCTGTGGGTCGGGTGGTGGTACGCCGGGCGAGCCCACCCATTCATGCTGAAACCAGAAATAGCATCAGCGTGGCTCTACCATCTACAACGTGGATTTTAGGGCGAGCGCATAGGGCACTCGAATGGCAACAAGTTCAAGAGAGCCAAAGTGACCGAACTTGGGTTTGGGCTGTTGTCGTGAATACAACACCACGAATCGAACCAAACTAACCATGCGAGCTAAGCTAACCATGCATGTATTCTTTAGTGAGACGCATGCATACCTTCATATGTGTCCCACGAAAGCGTACATATATTTCAAGTCTGACAATTTTGACTAAGGCTAACTAACCAAAAAAATGCCCTTAAAAGAACAGGTGCGTATACCTTGTGAGTGTACACTATGTGGGGTGCAGTGTCGTGTGCGCAATTGACTAGTGAATGCGGAGTCATTATATCATGCTAGCAGCATGCTTGAAAACTCCACTCTTGGGGATCGAACCTAGGTTTAAGATGCCGCCGAGGGAGGCCGCGGCTGGTGTGATGGAGCGACGTTAACCGCCCGACCACGGTGGCGTGACGGGTGGTTTCCTTCTTTTTAAGATGCGGCGTGTTACTATCGTTATTTTCATTTTTATGAACCCCTTATTCATATGCGTTTAAGATTATGGATAACATTTTATGAATTTCTGCTTAAACACGTCGAGGCCCTATAGCTTTGTGCCCTATGGTATTTATACAGCTGATGGCGGTAGCTACTTCTCTGTTTTATTTAAAAAAAATAGTTGACGAAACTACATAAATATGCTAGAAGACAAGGCGCGAGGCTTTTGTGCAGTATACGAGTATATAAATATAACGTGAAATTCTAATATAAGTTTTTACTTTTAGGGAATCATTAACACACCTTTATAAGAAATTATATTCTGTTCAGAGGAAAATAAATAAAGGGACACGTTTATCTGTAATTCTATATTTAGCCTTGAACTAGTCGAATTTGGACTATTTCCCTAATTATTTACTTAATACAGATATTGTGTTAGCACACCGTGAGTGACTAACACACTACAATATGTATCGATAGCGATACTAAAGTTGGAACGCTGTATTCATTATCAACCTATAAGAGACCCACTGCAGGGCCATAGGCCTTTTCCCGAAGGAAGGTATGGGCATAATCACCACGCCAGCCCACGACGTACTGATGATTTCAAACTATGAGAAATCCACAGCTCTATGTTTTCCCACATACTACAAAACATTTTCTGATTCAAGTTTCCTTACAATGTTTTCCTTCACCGTCAGCCGATAGTGTTACTAATTTACATTAGTACTAGCGAGCCCGGCAGACGTTGTCCCGCCCTGATAACGAAAAAATCCTTGACAAATTACTATACTATTACTATTAATATACTAAAACGTTCCACATGAATCACTCTATACATTGGTGAAAACCGCATGAAAATCCGTTCGGTAGTTTTTGAGTTTATCGCGAACAGACAGACAGACAGACGCGGTAGGGGACTTTGTTTTATACTATGTAATGATAATGAAATGTAGGTACGCGAATTCCGAAAAATGTCGTTGGTACATGCCGGGGTTCGAACCTGCGGACATCGAAATGATATTCCACCGGTCAAAACAACTCCACTGCCACGACTCCCGTTGCATTGCTATTTCATACACACTAGTGTATTTCGTTCTCGTTCTCGTCTCACCATAGTTTTGGATTTATACGCTATACTAAGTCTATAGGTCCGGCTATGTAACAATATTTCAGAAATAATTTGTGGACACTTTGCCCAGAAATACTTTAAAATTACTAATATTTCATAGATAAAGTAGTGTCTGTGAGGAAAGTAAGAACACGTGGAAGTGCTCTTTCTCTAAGATTTACTCCAGTAGTAATAATAGCTTGGTGATACATAGAATCTATATAAATAAAATGAGAGCTCTTCGGTTGTATGCGAATCACTCAAAAACTACTGGACCGATTTCGATCAATATTTTTTTGTTTTACTGTATAGGCTTGGTCCTTATCCAAAAATATCACGGTAGCTTCATTTAATGTTTAAATTATTAAATTTGTACGTAACTACCATTTTTATAAGCACAACTTCTCAGTTTATAATAGTCATATCCCATTTTAAAGGCCACTAAAATATTTCTATAATTTGACTTTACAATGTTCAATTATGTTATAATAAAGAATGTATAATCCACAGAATAAGAATATACTAAATTAAAGTGTAAAAATAAATGACTGACAATGGCAAATGTTACTGCTACACTTCATGCAGTAGAAAAAATACCCTCAGGTTCATTTCTCCTGAGAACGCTTTTTACAACAGTTACGTATCAGGGATACGACATTACCTACATCAGATAATTTGCTTGTAAAATAATACTTAAAATATCACAGGTTCTTTGTCTTACGAAGTAATATTGATAACCCAATTACAATTTTTTCATTCGAAAATTAATTACTTAATAAAAGAAAATTAATGTACCTATAATTTAAACTCTTCTATAATAAGTATTAAAACAATGAATTGAAATTGCTGAACTATAATATAAATACATTAATTAATTAAACATCCCATTCTAAGATGTAAATGTTTGAAATCAACGGATGAATTAAATCAAAATTAATACCAGTCTTCGCCGCCGTCGGGTGAGCAATATGGCTGCCGGTTTTTGCGTTCGCTCCCCCCGCACTTTTACCATCTAATAACCCCCCTTGACATGAGAGATTGCTTTTTTGCGAGCGAGAGAGACCCACTCCCTAGTGTTTTGCGTTCTAAAATATTTTCACTGTTCACTTCTGGTAGTTCGAAATTTAAATCAAAGCTTTACTACATAAAGCCGAGAATTGTTTATAAAAGTTTGTGTTATTGCGACCTTTAGATAATGAAACGGTTATATGAAAAGTGTGAAAAAGCGAAAGAGACGGATAGAGGCTTCCGTCTCGGGCGGAGCCCAAGTTTTCGTGAGTCGTTTGTAGCTTAGATGCGGCTCTACTCGCACGTTTGGTGTTCGTTCGTGCCAGAGTGTGACGTAGAGATTTTTCTCGTTTTCTTTTTTTATTTGGTCTTTATCTTGCGAAAAACGAGTGCGTTAGAGGACAGTGGGGTGAGGTGTTGAGGTGGTGAGGACCGCTGCGTGTAATGCTTTAGGGGTGTCGGTGGACGTACAAACATATAATAATATAGATAATGATGGTAGTGTAGAAAGTTAATCATGGGTTTTTTGGTAGTAACTTTTCAGATTTATATGAAACTAGCGGGCCCGGCAGACGTTGTCCCGCCCTGAGTATGAAAAAATCCTTGACAAATTATATACTAAAACCTTCTCCGTGAATCACTTTATCGACTGGCGAAAACAGCATGAAAATCCGTTCAGTAGTTTTTGAGCTTATCGCGAACAGTCAGACAGACGGACGCGGTAGGGGACTTTGTTTTATACTATGTAATATAATGATAAGAATAGTAGGTGAATATTGTGTTTTTTACGTTTGTTACGAAAGTGTATTACATGCTATGTATTATTTTTTGTACATTTTTCACAGTTTGAAAACAGATTGGGACCCAGTATTAGAATTAGTCAATACCTTTCGATTTTCAATATCCCGTTGAATATACGAAATTATTCCATCTAAATACTTATTCCAGGTAATTTAATTTAATTTAATTTCCATTGTAATAGTTAAAAAGTTTTTTATACAATTTTTAAACAGATATACATAAATTGTTGTTTATCTCGTTGCAGTAGATAGATGGTTGCTAGAGAATACTATATACATAAAGTATAGAAATGTCTACGATATTTATCTAATCGAAGTAGTTACTATCTTATTTACGGTTAGATAATAGAAAATAAAATTACCTATAGCAGACGTAGGATATTCTGAGAATCATCTGTTTAACTTACAAGTTGAAAATCATTTGTCAAGCCTTTATCAATGAGATCTGGCAATTACATTTGAAAGCTACCTTTAGACATAATCTGTGACTTAAAATGACTTTTGAAATAAATCACTTACGTTTGTCGTTTTTTTTTAAATTTTTGCAATTATTCTTAAAGTAATATTTTACTTATTCATTTGCATTTTATTATATTTTTCTTTTAATTTCTTAATTATTGCAATTATATCTAAAATACAATATTATAAACAGAAAATATATGATTTTGTGTTTGTAATGCATTAACTCAAAAATATTACGAGTTAAAAACAAAACCACTTATACAAAGCTACTTTATCAGCGAGTAATATGGGCTGTATTTTTTTTCAATCTATGTTATCACGAGTGAAGCTGCGAGTAAAAGCTAGTTATGGTATATTTGTAATCAATATTCATTCTATTGTTACATGTAAATAAGTTTATATATAGATAGTAGAATTGTCAAACTGTGTACCTTATTCAGATAATAACGAGTTTATATTGACACTGGTAGTAACCTAAAACTACAAAGCAATAAAGGTATGTCGTTATACGCGCATTATACAATAACTATTGATATTTCTTTTACTTTTATTTCTTAAATATTTAGTCTTTATTTAAAATAAATATAACGACACCTAATAATCATTACATAGTATAAAATAAAGTCCCCTAGCGCGTCTGTCTGTCTGTCTGTTCGCGATAAACTCAAAAACTACTGAACGGATCTCCATGCGGTTTTCACCAGTGGATAAAGTGATTCATGAGGAACGTTTTAGTATATAATTTGTCAAGGATTTTTTTTATAATCAGGGTGGTACAACGTCTGCCGGGCCGGCTAGTAAAATAATAAAATGAAAATATAATTTCTTTGAGATTCATTCACATTAATGTGGCAAGGACAGCGCGCGTGCGCAGGAGAGGAGAAATGGGTAAACGGATATAATTTTTTACAAAGTAATTTTGATATTCAAATGTATCTATATTTATTTATTTTTATCTTTTTCCTCTAGATATAATCTATATTAATTAATATTATAAAGAGGTAAAGTTTGTGACATTGTGAGTTTGTGACGTTGTAGGGGGTAGGTAATCTCAGGAACTACAGGTTGAAAAATTCTTTCAGTGTTATATAGTTTATTTATCGAGGAAGGTTATATATCATCACGCTAAGACTAATAGGAGCGGTACACCAATGAAGAATGTTTCAAAATCGGGGTGTATTTTTCTCTTGTGAGCTGCGTGTTAGCATTAGCCCAAAGTAACTATTCTACATGGACGAAGTCGCGGGCAGAGGCTAGTATAGTATTAAGGTAATTAACACAGTAAGTCACGGGTGTCAGTTAGTAAATAAACAAACTTTTGCGGGGTGGTCTGGAGGTCTTCTCGAGGTTTGGCTACTCTGGCACCCTTGAACTTGTTGCCAAGCGGCGTGATGCCTTAAGCGTTCATCTTAGTCCGATCAAGCTGTGTAGACCCATCAGGCCAATATTTCAAAATCAAAATATCCTTTATTCAATCTAAGCCATGACAAGGCGCTTATAAACGTCAAAGCTACCACCGGTTCGGAAAACAACCCAGTCATCGAGAAGAACCGGCAAGAAACTCGATCTGGTTTATCTCTTCGTGTTATATTTATACAAAACATAAATAGTTACATTCGTTTCTAGTGGATGCACAAAGAAGAGCGTCATTTCCAGACGTCACAATCGTTCACATATTGTTCCACCTTGTAATATCCTTTAGATATTAAAACCCACTTGACATGGTTCTTGAACTCACTATCCGGTAAATCGGTAATGTGTTTTGGGACTTTGTTATATAAAACCTAACACTATTACCTAAAAAACTGTTTTTGGACTTAGCCAGCCAGGAAAGAAGCATGGAATGACTAATTTGTTGCTGTTTCTAGTATTTAAATTATGTTGGTCTTTTGATAGATCCAGTAGTGTAGACAAGTAGACAATAGTGTAGTCAGTTCGAAAAAAAGAAAAAAACCCATTGGCACCAAAACCCGCTAAACATGTCACTTAAGCTTACAGTCCGGTAAATCGATAATATGCTTAACTTGTAATAGTAACACATGGACCAGGATCAGTCGGTGTATACCAAACAGCTTTCCAGGTAGCAACAATTTATTGTGGATTTCTCAGTCACCATTGTTCTTCGGCTGTATTTTATTTACAGCCTCATAAATAATTATCACTTTACCGTGCTTTGTTGAAATAAAAAAGAGATCACGTTTCCCACAATCTTTATCTGAATTTATTTTATATAATGTAATTTATGTTCTGTATAATGTCATTTATGTTCTGTATAATGTAATTTATGTTCTATATAATGTAATTTATGTTCTACTTTATATTTTATGTTCTTATTGTATGTTTGTTTGATTATCTGATTATCGATGACTGGGTTGTTTTCCGAACCGGTGGTAGTTTTGACGTTCATAAGCGCCTTATTACGGCCTAAACTGAATAAAGTATTTTTGGTTAATAAACTTTTTTTAAATGTATATATTTATTGCTCCCAGTGCCGATGAATGTGAAAACCAGATTAACGTTAATAATTTCAATTTAAAAATCATGAAATTTAAATATTGTCATTCAAACTATAATTAATTTAAAAATTCAAAAAACAACATAAAATATACAGTTATTTCGTTGTTTTGAGTTTTCACTTCTACCGACGTTCCTTATGATTGCCTCAACTTAAAAAAAAAAAAATATTTCTGCAGAATGAGCTCACAAAAGCTACATGTGTTGTAAGGGGCAGCTGCTCGCTATTCTTGATCCAATTAAAAAGAAAATCGTACAAAAACATTAACATTCGTAAGGGGTCAACCGTGAGAAAGCAGGGTCGGAGGTCATCGGGACCTGTCCAACGTATATTCATTACAAATGGAGATAAGGTCAAGACCTCTGACCCCACGTGTGCCGGGTTTAACATAATACTTGGAGATGGCATTTGCATAAAGCGAAATCTGATAAAGGGTAAAAGCTGTTGCAAGTTACCTTGAGTTGGCTCTTCGTATCTCGTATTGGGAACAAATTTTATCTTGATATTTTATATTTGACCACACTGCATATGGGTTCCTTTTGCACTGTAGGTAAGTACTAAAGAAAGATTGGAAATTCAACCTCCAAGTTGGTGAAAAAGATGATGGTATGTAGTCCGGTGTAGCTGTTAAGACCTTGCTAGGTCAATAGTGTAGTCAGTTCGAAGAAAAAAAAAGATGATGAGTTATTTTGTAGTAAAATCCGGCATTTCTTGGTTAGCCAGATAGTCCATCATCTATTTATATATATAGATTTTTATATATTGTATATAACATTTTTTTACATTTATTTACATCATTATCATTACGTAGTATAAAACAAAGTCCCCTACCACGTCTGTCTGTCTGTCTGTTCGCGATAAACTCAAAAACTACTGAACGGATCTTTATGCGGTTTTCACCAGTGGATGAAATCATTCACGAGGAACGTTTTGGTATATAATTTGTCCCGGATTTTTTTATAATCAGGGCGGGACAACGTCTGCCGGGCTCGCTAGTATAGATATAAAATAAAACCTGGAAAGTGATAAGACGATTTTTTTTTTCGAGCTGACTACGCTATTGACCTAGCAAGGCCTCAACAGCTTCACCGGACTACTGATATTATGATAAAATGATAAAGTATTCAAGAATCAAATTTACAGGACTCAGTATCTGTCTTTATCATTACATAGTATAAAACAAAGTCCCCCACCGCGTCTGTCTGTCTGTCTGTTCGCGATAAACTCAAAAACTACTGAACGGATTTTCATACGGTTTTCACCAGTGGATACAGTGATTCATGGGGAAGGTTTTAATATATAATTTGTCAAGGTTTTTTTTATAGTCAGGGCGGGACAGCGTCTGCTGGGCCCGCTAGTTGATTACTAATTTAAATTGGTATCAATATTGGCTGACGGTGAACAAAAACATCGTGAGGAAACCTGAACCTGAAAATGTTTTTATCGTACGTTGGGACAATATAGAACTGTGGATTTCTTTGAGTTTGAAATCACGTCGTATGCTGGCATGGTGATTATGCCCATGCATTCCTTCGACAATATGCCTTACTGTGGATTTCTTAAATGTTGATGATAATGTCGTTATTGCACTTATTAGGTTTTCGATACATACCCTCGATATATGAAGTCATATTATTTTATCCTAGAGACGACAAGTGTAAATTTTTATTTTCTAAATTTCCTTGATTTGTTAAAAGCAGGTGCATAAAACGCAACGTCCGTGACGAGATTATTCAAAAACACCGTGCGACCGAGTAATCTGCAATTATAATTAGATATCTACAAACTGAAAACTGAGCGAAATTTCTTTAAGATGACCCCTTTCGTGTTATGACCTCACCTGTTAGTCGCATAACTAATTAGAAGATTAGCATAAAATGAACGGACAACTAAAGACTTCAGTTTTCTCTCACGACTGTATTTATTAGCATTATAATAAATAGAAGAAATATTTACATTTCTTTATAATTTCGCTGGAAGATTTTATAATTTTTTTAAACGTGCGAAACATTAAAAGGGTTATGCATATGCGTATATATGATTCAGTAACGGTCAGTGAATAAATTATGAAAACGTGATACAGTTTAGTGTAATATTAAATTTTTGATGTGTAAACTTCTTTACACGCATTGATCGGTATGGTATATCTTTGGCAGGAGATAAATTTATAATTTCGCATGACATGCTAATAAGCGTGATCGACCGTGTCGCTACAGTATAAATCTTTTATATTTATACTGTGGTATTGGGATTCCGCGGCTTGCGTCAGACTAGCGGCGCGTAGTCTAAGAGCTTGTGTACATCTATTGATATTTTGTATTGAGATTGTGTAGCCCATCATATGTTTGATGAATCAGTAAACTGTATAAAAAAGTATATTATTATTATTCGGAGTGCCAACAGATTTGAAAGAGAGTTTTTTTTTAATTGTTTATAGGGGCTTTTATTCCACCGAACATATCAGCCCCATTTTTCACCAGTCTTTCTACCTCTATCATGAGAATCGCTGATGAGGTGTCATTACCAGGTCATACAGCATCTTAGCTTCACCCGAACAGGTTTCAGCCAAGATGCTGTGACAAATACCTATGTTCTAGCAACTACTTTTTGTACATCAACGACTCTCTTTCGATGCGGTTCTTAGCACACCCCATCATCAAGTGATGCACATACTCGATTTTTCTGCATACATCGCAGTTCCGAGATTCTGCTTTCCTCATTAGATATGCGAAAGAGGAAAGCAGAATCTCCCAACTGCGACGTATGCGGAAAAATTGAGGATAATAATTTCAATTTACAAATTATGAAATTTAAATAATTCACACTATCGGTAATTCATTTAAAAAACAACACAGTTTATATCCCATTGTTTTGAGTTTTCACTTCTGTCGGCAGTTATCATGACTGCCTCGAATTTTTTTGTATCTTATTTCCGTCGATCTACGTAAGTTCGAATTTTTAAGAACGCACCGAAGCTTTCCGTAAAGGAAAACATCGTGAAGAAACCAGTTACGAAAAAAACAAAATCTCATACGGAACTATCCACGTAAAACCTCTGGGCCTGTTTGCGAGAATAATCGGGTTTGTTTTCATTCGCTTAGCTACTGTTTATATCTGATTTGTCTCGATTTCTCTCCATTTACAGTTAATTGAAACAACAAAACGATTAGTTATGGAGCTGTCACAGTAAATAAGATGAGGGATGAGAAACAAGACTTCTTTTAAAATGAAATTAATGTTTACGAGATTTTGTGTACTGGTAGATGAGGGTTATATAAATAAATTGTTTGTTACAGGTTTCCTTAAGATTAGTCGATGGAATTACCTATCAGCAACATTTCTGGCAACTTCCTATTTTTAAATGTCATAATATAAGGGAAGTGAAAGTTTTATCATTATTTTGTATTAAACTATCATATTTTTATTGATTAGTATACGAATCAAGAACTTTTATGGTTGTAGGGTTTTTTATAATGTTCGGTTGCTTAGTTGAATCTTTAATTTAAAAATGATCCAAAAAGAGTCTAATATATTTCAAAATATCCAGTCACCGTTTTATACGATTACCTTCATCACACACGTTGTATTAATATAAGATAGGATTCGGTCAAATATACATAAGCACATAGCTTAATAAAATAATGTCTTTATTAGCTTCTTGGTATAGTTTATATAAGATGTGGAATTCACTATCGCGAGGCTACATAAAATGTTATTTGATGCCATAGTTTTGATATGTTAACGAATTAAAAAGCATTTTTCAAACATTTCTGGACTTAATGTTAGAAATAATATTATCTGTAGGAGTTCGTTAGGACTGTTATAAAGTAAGATCCCAGAGCTGCAAACTGTAAAGGCAACGTTCACACGTGTTTGTATCGTGGTTTATAAGCGCTGGTATCTATTCAAACGAAATAATCTGTTACACACAACGACGCACGGAAGATGTGCTTATCAAAAACACCATTGAAATACTACAAGCTCTAAAAGTCAAATACAAACCTGGAAGCGTTACTGCCTTTATTATATTGCTAACCGGCTGCAATTAACAAATGTTTTGTTTTTATTTATAACTAGCGGGCCCGGCAGACGTTGTCCCGCCCTGATTATAAAAAAATCCTGGATAAATTATATACCAAAACATTCCTCGTGAATAACTTTATCCACTGGTGAAAACCGCATAAAGATCCGTCCAGTAGTTTTTGAGTTTATCGCGAACAGACAGACAGACAGACGCGGTAGGGGACTTTGTTTTATACTATGTAATGATGTTGTTCGCAGCGTATTTACTCAGAGAAGCTATATAGCTTATTTAAATCGCTTGCACAGCGACTTGTCCGTAATATACGTTTCCTTTTCAATTGTAGCGGCATCGACATATACGGTAATTTATTAGATAATTTGATTTCCGACTGAAACGAGTGCGTCGGCCGTAATTAGAGTATATTATACATGTGCTTAATTAAACTGTAAAATTCTAATTTTATTTTATATGCCTGTTAATATACGGCTAGATTGATGTATTAATGAAAGCTTTTATTTAAACCGTAGCATTAATAGTAATAAGGTCAGAATATAAAATCCTACTGATAAGCTAAAGACAACTTAGTGACGTTTACAAATAGTTTTATAGTTTTTACACATATGTTGATACTATAAGAACATATTTCAAGTTTAGATTTCTTCATGATGTTTTCCTTACACATCAGCTGGTAGTGTTACTAAATTAAATTAATAAATGTACGCGAATCCAGGAAAAAATCTTTGGTACAGTTTTCAAATGCTTCGAATCTGCACACATCGAATCCATTATATGTTATCGGTGACCTTTTAAATTGAAAATTACAATTAAACACATTTTATATCCATTATTATTTAAACAACAATTAGGAAATCATATTTTTTTTTATGTCATAAGAGGCAAATGATCAGACGAGTCACATGATGGTAAGTGATCACCGCCGTCCATACACATTAGTAACACTAGGAGAGTCGCAAGTGCGTTGCCAGCTTATGTTTAGGGAGAAGAGGGGAAGTGGGGAGGGGGAGGAGGAAGGAGAGGGGAGGTGGGCCTCCGGCGCTCTCACTGACCGAACGAAACGCAACAATGCAAGCACTGTTACTTCACATCGGTTTTCTTTGAGAGGGTGGTGCTACCCCGGGTGAGCCGACCCATTCATGCTGAATCCAGTATAGCTTCAGCGTGGCTCTACCACCTACAATATTTCAATATTCTTAATTATGTTTGCCATCTTGTTTTCTTTCATACGTTACTTTTAGTTTTTATAAATGAATTCATTTTCTATTGTTCATTTATTCTATTCATTTTTCTTTATCAAACGTTTCTCAATATTTACTGTTACATAATTTTAATTTTACATTATCATTAATAGTACAAGATGTATGAATGTGATAAAGCGTTGTAGGTTTTCAATCTAGTTTACTAGGTACTTTTTATTATTGTCATTCATCGGACTGTCGACTGTTGAATTATCCACATTTATAAATAAACTAGCGGGCCCGGCAGACGTTGTCCCGCCCTGATTATGAAAAAATCCTTGACAAATTATATACTAAAACGTTCCTTATCAATCATTGTTTGCACCGGTGAAAACCGCATGACAATCCGTTTGGTAGTTTTTGAGTATATCGCGAACAGACAGATAGACAGACGCGGTAGGGGACTTTGTTTTATACTATGTTATGATAAATAAACTTATCTCGACAACCAAAACTTTATATGAAGGACAAAATACTTTTAGAAGCGTTCGGGATTTAACAACAAAAATGTTTGAATCGAATAGTAGAATGTAGTACGTAAATAAACTCCATGGCTACGGCCAGCTCTGTTATGAAAGAAAAATATAAAGTGAGTATTATCGACCGGGTCGATGCGAAGGTGTTACCTAGCAACGAACAGCCTAACCCTCCAGATGCCGCGAGCGGCTTACTTTGCGGCGAGGGATGAACGTATATTTGGCCCGTTTTTAGAGTTACATATAGAATGATTCGAAACGATACACTAGGAAAAGTGACTTTTTTCCAATCATTTTTTATTCTTAATTCATTAATCGCCATATTTCAATTAAAGTAGGGTAATCTTTGGTTTTGTGATGAAATTTGTTCAAAATAGTTTGTATAAGATATCTTTATCGAAAATAAGAATTTCGAAATTCCTAATTACCGTATTCTTGTTTAATTGAGAAGATACCTTAATCGCTTTAAGATTATTGATGACAACATCTGCACCTGCGATAACACATCTGTGTAAAACTTTGAACACTTGCTTCAAGATTGCCCCAGGCTTAGCATGAAGAGACTAGGTCACATAATTTTGGGGTAACATTTGGGGTAATCTTCATACATGTCCATTCGATCTTTTGGGCTTGATGGAGAAGTAGTCTGGAATAGAATCGTTCGATAATTTTGTCAAGCATGTGATTGCTAATCTTAAGACATTTAACGGACTTTGAAATTACCACCACTCTCATTACCGGCATCTACATCATTTTGAAATAACCACGACTCTCTGGCTTGTATCTATATCAGGACTAACAAATCTTGGTGACTTAATATTACGCTCATGCAACACGTCAAAGGAGTGAGTATCTACTGAATCATATCAAATTGCGATCACCCCTCTCTCCCTTTATATTACTAATTTCAAGCTATCCCTTTGCGAAATCAACAATTTTGGAAAACAAATGTTGATTCTTTTATTTTATGATTTATATTTACATATATATTTTTATGATTTATATGACTATATTAATATTAAGGCGTTCTATAAATAAAAATTATATTTTTATAAGACCTCTGAAAATTATTTTTAGTTAATAGTATTGAATTAAAATGAAGCACGGATGACGCACTGAAAGCGTGTTTTGATACAGCGTTGATCATCAAATTCTACAATGAGACTGCATTTGTAATGAAAGAAAACATGACAATGAGATCATAGTACGGTGATAAGAATTTTTCTAATGACTGCCTGACTAACTGCTACACTTAAATTGAAAATCTAACGTTAATTGGTTAAAATACAGCAATCACTTACAAATAAACAGCAAGAACCTTCAAATAGCTCTACAACCACATGTTTGTCAGAGGTGTGGGTATTTGGATACTTCATAAAACTGAAAGTGAATGTCTGTATCTGTATTACAAGCCCATTTTATACCCGAGAACAACAGAGCGATAAAGTAATCTCTTAGAATTAATTATGACGGTGATGGTATTCGAATTACCACTCTTATAGGTCCTAGTATCAGGTTTTCCTTGTTAGTTTCCGGTTGCATTTTGGTTTGCAGAATCTCAAGCACAGTTACATATACAATGTAAGATAGATAAAGGTCATGTCAACGAACTATTTGGCATAACTCCAGAAGAATTGAAGGTCAAAAATGTTTAGAAGTAAAAAAATATACGGAACGCAAAAAACGCGAGAGTCGTTTCCCGCTGCGCTACGTTTTTCGGCATTGATCGGGAGTTGAGCGCGCCTGCGTGGTGCCAGAAATACGGCCGGCGAAAAGCAAGGTCACTACAAGTTCTTTTTTCAAATTCCAAATATTGAATGGCGGATCAGGAATGTTGCTTTGCTTTGTCGAGTTCACTGGGACAGTGTGACGTCGGAGGTCGTTATGATAGCGCGTCAATAAGTTTGTTTTCTATGTTTTTACTTTACATTTTTATAATTACGAAAACAATGTATAACTAAAGAATATACAGGACATGATAGGCGTAGAAAACGTCTAACGCTCATTTAAATGGTATTATGCCTAAAGTTTGTTTTTTATACACTAATGTGTCGTCAATCCTAATTCTAATTATTTGTTTCTCAACCAATCATCCTGAATTTTTGCATACTCGTTATTATAGGTACAAATAAGGACAATGGTATTATCATGCAAGAAGAAAGTACCCTTACCCGAAGCATAATGCGTGAGAAGCTATGAGCAAAAGCTAGTACTGAATATTAAAGTCAACAATGTTAAAATATTGAGAATGTTTATCATTTCTGAACATTATTTTTCGTATCGCTATACTATAAGTCTATAGTATAACATAAGTCTAAACGTAAATAGGTATTTGAGTATTCCATTACACTGTGATAATATGACAACAACTATGTTAAAAGGACTATTAGTTATGGAGTGTCGTTTCTCATATACGTGCCAATCACGAAGTCTTTCCTTGAATTTTCGGTCAGTCCAAATAGTCTAAATCTTCATAGACCTATCTCTTTTCCGCAGATTTACACAAAGGTCGCAGAGCTTGAATGATGCAATATTTTTTTTTAATAATATCTTAGGTGGTCACCTATGAAAGTACTGACCGCGAAGTTGCTTAACTTCGGTGATCGGACAAGAACCGGTGTTTTCAACACATTATCCGACACAATGTTATCGTCACGCAAAAAGAAGAAGTCCTTAGAAACCATATTATTTACAAACTAAATAAAATATATAATTAATGTGTTGTATATGTTAATAAAAATACAGTATAGTATGCATACTACATACAGTATGGACTCCGCTTCTATGTCTAACGTAGATCTAATAGCACTCTCGCTATCGGTCGGTCATCGACACGTGTGTGTTTGTAGTAACATTACCGCGGCAGGTCAAGGCGACAGTTTCCCTATCTTTGAATAGTAAATACCCTTATATATTGCTCCATTCAGTAACCATAACTGAAATAGGGTTTGACAATATGAAGTCATTATGTACTGGGATAACTTATAACATTAATTTCACCACAAAATAGGTATTATGTGAGAAAGAATTACTTATGAGAAATCAGTTAAAACAAAACGAATGAATTGTCATTTAATTTTATCTTGGCTGACTAACTTGTTTTTATAATTTTCCACTGTATTCAGTTTTAAACAAATGATATCATACATATTTATATCATATTTATTATCATACATAAATATCACACACATTTTTTATTGTTTTGAATTATATGTACAACAACCACCTGTCCCCGCGACTTCGTCCGCGTGAAAACTTTTGTAAACAAAAACAGCGATTAATAAAGTCATCTGAATGTATTAAGTCCATTTACTTATCTACATTTCTCTCGCACTCAAGTCGCGTCGTCATTAAAAGTACAATAACTTTTGATAGACCGAATCGATATTTATGAAACAAAGGCTAAATGTTACTCGAAGATATTCTTTATGAATTTCTTGAAGGGGTTTTATCGTGAATTCGGTATTTTGGCAGTTATGCGAGTTCATAGAAATAGACAGACAAAATTGATTGAAATATATTTTATTACTTATTTCTAGACATGTATGCAACAATTTTTTTGACAAAAATCTAAAAGATACAGACACGTTACATTTTCTTTCGTATTATATGTATAGACTAGCGGGCCCGGCAGACGTTGTCCCGCCCTGATTATAAAAAAATCCTTGACATGTTATATACCAAAACGTTCCTCGTGAATCACTTTATGTACTGGTGAAAACCGCTTGAAAATCCGTTCAGTAGTTTTGGAGTTTATCGCGAACAGACAGACAGACAGACGCGGTAGGGGACTTTATTTTATACTATCTAAAATGATATAATTTTCTCCTTCATACATACAACCTAAACGCTTAACTAAATATGAGCTAAACGTATGTTTTATGTACTACAGTATAAAAATGTATATAAATAAGAATCAGTTACTGAATGTACCTATAGCTATAAGCACATTACTTTATTAAGCTGATAAATTTAGCTATTTTTTTTTACGTGTTTTTAATTTATGACGATATACGAGAGATTTATACGAGAGAAAATGTTTTAAAAATTGTACGGAAAAGCGAAAAATTCGGGTAAAAAATCTCCATATAAGAAAACGAGTGAGTAAGTGTGATAGAAAATGGTAGGTAGATTTTCTTAAATATTGACAGAATTGACGTTCATTTGCCATTTTATTTAATTACATAGTCGTACTGTAAAGGGGAAATGTAGTGTTATTTTTTATGTTATCAGCTAATAAGTAATATAATAGACGTATGTACATTTATAGATACATAAAAGTACATTCACAGAGAAGCCTCATACCCCTAAAACATATCGTGAGTTCGCGACCATTAGGGCTGCCACTGGCACATCATCACAAAATATCTTACGTTTCTTCCAGGCTTTTTTATCTGCCATTTATGTGAACTATAATGGATGTCAGTCTATTTGAAATAATATGATTTTCTTTAGGATTCACTTGATAAATAAAATATCACAAGCGTCGATCGTAATTTAAGACCTGCTAAACTTCATTTTGAATCAGTGTTGTTTCTTTTCCACATTTAACATTAACTATATTTTGCTCAGTCAAATAAAAATTGAGCAACCCTAGCAACCACAAACATGTGGTCAAGGCGTCGCTTTCACTATCTTCGATCGGTACATAAACATCATACAAACATGTATACTAACAACCGCCCCTCAATAGCTCCCAAACGCACTGATAGTATAATTCTATTACCTCAGTCTACAGTATATATCAGCTTCATTGTACAATATTCTATCTAGGATTAAATCAGAAGAGTGGTTGACTAGATATTAGGTAATAGAACATTTAAGCATCGTCCTAAGATAGTTTTACCAAAGTGCTGTGAAAAACAACAATCTTTTTACAGTTTAAATTAATTATACTCATTCATAATATTCCTTTCGGTCCTATTTTTAGTACACACCGTTATGAAGTGTTGTCTATTATCAAATTTCACTTTATAAAACAAAGTCCTCTCTCTGTCTGTCTGTTAGCGATAAACTCAAAAACTACTGAACGGATTTTCATGCGGTTTTCACCAGTAGATAAAGTAATTCATGGGGGTGGTTGAGGTATATGATTTGTCAATATTTTTTTATTATCAGGGCGGGATAACGTCCGCTAGCCCCGCTAGTTCGACATAAATTACAGTTGGACGATTCCGTTTTTCTCGTGAAATTCGCAAAACTTTCAGATAGTTAGAGTCTTGATAAAGTCTTATAGTAACTAACCCCAAAAATGTTTTTAATTCTAGACTTCAATTCAGTCTTATCATGTAAAAATCTATGGATGAAAGATTTACATCTCGCTTAATATTTTGATAAAAAATTTTTGTATGCTCACTAAACCAAAGTGTTACTGATTCTATTGAACATAGACACGGTCGCTATAACAACGAGTTGTTAACTATTATTCGCAACTGAGACGTCGTTTTTCTGTTTATAATTAATAGCGAATACATTTACACCATCACTGTTTTAATAGTGACAATCTTCAATCGTGCGATAGTTCAAGGTCACATTTAACATATAAAACAATAATACTATAAAGATACTAATAAACAACAAAGAGAATCTAAGTTAAAGTTTGTTCTAAGACTTTCAGAAGTATGGGTACAAATTTAAAGAAACCTAAGTTGAATGACCGGTGACAAAACCTACGAGCGGCGTCCCGGAGTTTATAACCTTCGATAATAAAACGGACAATAAGCACTTTTGTTTGTTTAAACTTCGAAAAATTATCCTTGGTTAGTTGATTGGGTTCAATTTCATTTCACATTTATTACACCCGACGGTCATTGACACTGTGCTTTAACATAGACGGGTTGAGGATTGACTATAATTTTTGTATTTTCTAGATAATTAGGTCAAATATTAAGCACTTATTTTTTAATTGATTTAGAAGGAGTATCAAGTACTGAGTATTCTGTAAAAATATTGCTAACGAATAACCAGTCACCCAGTATAAGAAATTAAATGTTTATTAATATTAAAGCTACATTTATTAAGAGTGAAGTTCCTATACAATTATGTACTATAAAGTAGAGAGGTCGATGTGAAACGGGGCAGTAGGTATATTCATATGTGACTATTGTTAAAAATTGGATGAATGATATCTGTTATGATGGACTATTTCTCTTCTAAGTATATTTCCTATGCGTAAACAAAGTACAAAAATCTCATAATATTTTAAGATTTCTTTTTCAGAAATAGACACAATACCAGAACAGCGGTAATTTCAAAAACCTTTATTTATATTACCGTAAATAATTTGAAAATATTTAAAATTAGGGTCTAATAAAGAGATTTTATATAGAATAAAGAAATATAACATTGTATAAAATTTCGTGTGACATAAATAAAGTTAAGACCTAATTATAATAATGGGTGTAAAAAAGACTACAAACACACTAAGAATCATTTTGAAAAACAGGTAAATATTGGGTAATACTTTCTATATTTTATCTTTGTCTTGTTTCCACCCAAAAACAGCTCGACCCATTTATATGAAGTTTTATCTACGAGAAGTGTATGCAATTCCGTAATTAATAAGCAATGCCAATATTAATATTATAATTCTTAAAAAAAAATTAAACATAAATTATTTTATTTATTCTCGATAGATTATAATAACAGTTCATATACAGAAACGATATAATTTTCCCATATTGTTGGGTTATAAAAATTAATAAAAATACTTTAAGATATAATAAAATATGTGTAAAAAATATATATTCATAATACACTTACGAGACAAAAGTAAATAATCTTTACATATAATAAGAATGTAACTCGTAACTAGACTGTAGTTTTTAGATTTTTATAAAAAAAATTGTTGCAGGTGTCTTGGAATAAGTAATAAAATACATTTAAATCATTTTTCGAATTGTCTGTTTGTTTCAACGCGCATCACTGCTAAAGTACTGCGTTCACAATAAAATCTCATCGACAAGAAAATCATGAAGCATATCCTCAAGTAGTGTTTAGTCTTGATTTCATTAAAATCGGGTTTCTCTATCAAAAGTTGTTGTAATTTTAATGACGACGCGATCTACGAGAGAAAAGTAGATTAGTGTACTTAAAATATTCAGATGTTTTTATTAGTCACTGTTTTTTTTACATTAGGTTCCACGCGGACGGAGTCGCGAGTACAGCTAGTGTTTAATAAAAGCGTCCTTCACCGCTAGCATAGCTAGTAAAAAATAAGATATTATAAACAATTTTTATAATAATAGCTGACGTCATTAATTCCAATATATGGCCAAAAACAGTACAAATAATACGTTTGCGTATCAATCGAAATAACCCTTGCACTGCACTAAAACGATGTCAGTTAAACGCCTAATCAAAATGAACGTAGAGCATGAATGGACATCCAATCTTGTAGCAAATCGATAGTATGAATGTTAAAGGCATCTAACTGGCTAGCTAAATTACCGGTTCTACACAATACGCTGACTGTGTTTGCGTGTTCACTCTATGTTGTGGCAAGGTGAAAGTGACCATTTATGTGTTACGTCACAATATGTCGGCGAATACAGCATTAACCATGTAACGACCGTATGAGATATCGCACGGTCAGCCGAGAAGGTTCTGGAAATCTATTTTATTGATATATCGTCTGTTGTTTTATAGTTAACTGATATCAGTAACTACGTCTATGTCGTTTATTGTCTCAAAAATATATTTTATCTACACAGGAAAAAACATAAGCATCACAACCCTTATGCTACTTCTTCACAGTCAAAAACCACACATCGTTGAGTGCGTAGTGCTTATAAAATTGTAGTTTAATAGTTTTATATTAAATGGATCTGTTGTGATATTCTTTTAGATTAAAACTAATTGCCTAAGAAGTAAAAATAAAAATAAACGATATGTGATTACTTTTATACGCATGTAAGAAGTTATACTTTTTTAGCTTAAAAAAGATATGAAATTCAATTGATAACGTTCTAATGAAATAATTGTAAAATAAAAATAGAATAAAATTCAAATATCATTACATAGTATAAAATAAAGTCCCCTACCGCGTCTGTCTGTCTGTCTGTTCGCGATAAACTCCAAAACTACTGAACGGATTTTCATGCGGTTTTCACCAGTGGATAAAGTGATTCATGAGGAACGTTTTTGTATATAATTTGCCAAGGATTTATTTTTAATCAGAGAGGGACAACGTCTGTCGGACCCGCTAGTTATATATATGAATATAAGTTCTCAATAAATTTTGACATACCATTACTGACCAAACTTCATGGTGTCGCGTTTAGATGTTGTTGTGCGCGAGCATCGTATAAAGTCAAAAGGCTATTATAGAGTGGATCAATATGTGAACGATGGTGATGTCTGGAATTGACTCATCTCTGTGCATCCATTAAACGTTTACGTTTGTGACATTTACTATTATATAGAATATATTATTATTCTAAATATTATATATATATTTGTTAAAAAGATAAACTACATCGAGTTTCTTGCCGATTCTTCTCGATGACTGGGTTGTTTTCCGAACCGGTGGTAGTTTTGACGTTCATAAGTGCCTTCTTAGGGCCTAAATTGAATAAAGTGTTTTTGATCTGATTTGATTCATTCTTATTATTTTTTCGAAACGTGCCAACAGAAGTATGGCTTCAAAATTCACCAAAAAAACTTCAAATTCACCAGAACGGTGACTGATTAAATTGAATTTGAAACGGAGATTGAATTATCGTTGAAGTTTGTTCATTTTTGCGTTTACGTTTAGATGGATCGTAGAATACTATATTCTAAATAGAAACAAATTAGAAAGGGTGCAAAAACGATTCTTGTGGCATTTGACATACAACTTTCACTTACGGAAAAAACTTCTCACATACCAAGACAGACTTCAATATTTTAATTTAAACGCTTTAAAAGATCGCAGATGGTCACTTGATCTCACTTTTCTATACAAATTAATGAATGGAATCTTGGACGCACCTGAACTACTAAGCAGAGTTGATATAACTGTTCCAGTGAAGCTGCCTAGAGCCTCACGTTTTAATATATTCGCTACGAAGTATTTTCGAACAAATTTAGGCCTTTACTCTCCACTAAATAGAATTATATCACTTTATAATTCTAAATCTAAAAACTCTAATCTAGATATATTCATAAATAGTTTCAGTCAGTATAAACAAATATATTTAAGTAACTTAAAATAAACAGAAAATTAGAATGTATGGTTAGTGTTTTCTCTTCTTTTTGTTGTATTTGTTTTAGCTTTCTCATTTACTTAAGTTATGTGCTGTAGAATATAATAAATACGTCGTAAATACCTATAATGAAGATTACACTTATATAGAGTCTTTAAAAATGCATGTTATGTACTATTCTCGTGTAAATCTTGTTGGTGTTTCTAAATAAATAAATAAATACTAGCATGAAAACCTGTTACATATAGAAATGTATAGAAAGACCAGACCAAAACGAGTGAACATAGGTGCAGATCTCTTTCAATAGACGAGCCTGTGCGGTGGCGGTTACTATTCTCACACGAGAAAGGTATTGAATGAATTTCAACATAATGTAAGCGCAGAGGTCCTTCCACTAGCAACCCTGCGATTTGATGCTATACTATCTTCACACGTGAAGCATTTAATGGCACTGAATAAATTTAAAAAGAATGTATGCGCGGAGATCTTTCAACCGACGAATCTGCGTTTTGTGTCTATAATTGATCTTAATAAAGCTATTAACATAAAAAAATAGAATTGTTTGATTTAATTGATTTTACCTTATTCTCACGCAAATTAAAGTTATTAAATGAAACAATATACCTGTCACTTGCTTAGTACCAGAAGTAAAGTTTAATAATTATGTGGGTCAAAGAAAAGAATTTATTCCTTGGCAAAACCAACACTATATCATTGTTATCAAAATTCTGAATAATTGGAAAATACATCTTACGTATAAAGTTACAGGAAACAATTTTAATTCACTAGGAAACAATATTTTATGTGCATATAAATTAAATAACAAAACCTCAGTTTTTGCTGACCGTTCTGTGTTTGCAGTCCTGGGCGATTGTATCGACAATCTCATCGTCATTGAGTGTCGACACTATGCAATTATACTATAATGTATATACCGCACTAGTTGAACCACGGATAGGGTTATACTGTGCATTTAATATAACTGAAATGACTCCCAAATATTATTACTGGATTTACTCGCTCACTAATATACATGGTGATTTTAAATTTGATCATAAAATTAGCGTACGAATTTTGTTACCCGAAATAGTCAGGGTTTACACGGAACCTACTAGGTATTTCTTATGGTAGTCTAATTTACCTTATGTTGTAAATCGTGAATACCTACAATTGTTCACTACAGGTTTTTAGATTTTTTAAATTTATTTCCAGATTTGTGAGACAGTGCTTTTAAATAATTAAAGGATTTGAAAAAAAAAATAGTGAACATTTTCGTCGGGTTATTGTAGAGCAGTGGCCTTGTGAGTTCGATATTCCAGTAGAATGGGTTTTTGATTGATATAAAAAAAAATGTTAATTCTGTGTTCTAGGTATATTTTAATAAAATTCTTGACACTGATTACCATACAATATGTCAAAACTGTCAACTGTCAAAACTAGTCGCTCTAGAATATTGTAATTATTTCAAGAAATTATTTTTAAAAGTTCAACTCCAAGTTGAAAATAAAATAAAATAAAATAAATAGGAAGACACCTGAGATGTCGCTGTTGGTACAAATGTGGAATCTACAATCCTGCTCGCACCGACTTCGCACGGGTCAATTAATCATATTAAAATTGTTTCACTAATTTTTTTCTGGTTTCCGTTTGATTTCCAAACATTTTCTTTCACATAAACCTTATTCAGACAATAGCAAATATAACAAGAAAGTAATTAGCCAATCAAGTGAAGCCGTTCTAAAGTGATGCACTGAGATACATTCGGCAATTGGTCTTCACTTCACTATATATTATAAAACAAAGTCCTCTGCCACGTCTGTCTGTTTGCGATAAACTCAAAAACTACTGAACGGATTTTCATGCAGTTTTCACCAGTGGATAAAGTGATGCATGAGGAATGTTTAGGTTATATATATAACGTATGATTTGTAATAAAAATAAGGTTTTTTTATTATCAGGGCGCGACAACGTCAACCGGGCCCGCTAGTTACTTACATAGATGACAATTTTGAATTACGAACAATTCTTTTCTTCACTTTAATAATGTGATAGAAAAATAAATTCCCAAAATTTCTGGTATGACATTAACGTATCTTCGCAAGGATCACATTACACGTAAATAGGTTGGTTGGAAAGCAAAAAAAAAAAGTAAAAAATTATCTTTTCCCGGGGCCGTTAATACAATTTCCCGATGCGTCATCAATCACTCAGGAAGGGCGAGTTAAGTCGACACATGTAAATTTCGCACCCAAATTATACGGAAGGCGGGTGTAACGTAATATCACCGTCGGGAGGGCCTCGTCTAAACAAATTTGTTTTTAAAGCGTTTAAATATATATATGTATATACTGCCTTAGTTCAGCTGCATTTATTGAAGATTTTATAAACCGAAAGGCTTGCTTGAAACCTTTGCTTGATATTGAAATTATTAGAAAAAGATTAGAAGTCGATTTTTTGGCGGGATCTTGGAAAGTCATGTAGTGGTCTTTATATTTTATTCATAAGCTTATTAATAAAGAACCGCTCTATCGTAATAATTGTAGATAAGGGCCAAATGTACAAGAAGAAAAAAACTAAAAAAAATGGTGAAATTTGTCCAGTAGTTTTTGAGTACTACGCGTAGAAAGGCAAACCTTTATCATTTTGTATGCGCAGGTTATCGCAATCCCTCTGCGTCACTCCTCATCGTTACCCGCCCTTCTAAACACAAGCTCGGTCAAAACAAAAACCCGAAAAGATATTTCACTCGAAAAGAGCCCATTACATTGGTCTTGGGTAAAAAAAGGCTCGAGGCCGTTCGAACGGCTCGCATCAATTAGTGGAGGAGGTACGGGTAAACAGACCAGGGCTTTAGGTGGAAATAATCGGTGCCTTATTTACGTGCTGGGCCGTTAGCCACCCCTGCAAATGTTTACTACTCATTAAGCATCAAGATGGACTAACGGAAATTATTAGAAGCTTACACAGCTGTTCGAAATAATTCTAATTGAACCTGCTAAATTTATGTGGGATCTTAACATGAGATAACCAATGATATGACTCTTTGAACAACATTCAGTAATTTACATTTCAATATTCTTGATTATATTTTCCATAACGGCAATGGGCAGGACATGTTGCCAGAATGAGTGACGATCGATGGATGAAACAGGTAACAAAATGGGTTGGTTCAACATTTAATTATTGACAATGGTAATTGAAAACAATTAGATCAGATGAAACACATAGTGGAGCATCGAAATTATTGTCCCGTGAATAAAGACGCGAATGCTGATGAGTATGACTATTCGCACATAAAGTAAATATAACTTATGAAAACCTAAAATATCCACGCATTAAACCTGGTTTCAGTTCATTCGTCTGCACATTCCGATATTAATATTAATACAGTGGCGTCGTGATTTGCATTTTAACACTCGGCTCCCCTCGTGCAGTCTCGCGCGGGAAACCTCCGAAATGACGGACGCGAGAGTAAATGACGCGAGAAAAATTACTCACGTCGTATACACAGTCTGTGAATTTCTGTATGATGGCCAGTATTTTTAAGTATTCTTTTTTTATGCCAAAGGGCAGCAAAGAGGCAGACGTCCCATCTGATGTTGAATGGATACCGTTGCCTATAAACACGTGCAACATCAGAGACATCAACATTTTTCATTTTTATCAATGAAGTTTTAATGCCAATCTTCAATGGTGTTTTTCAGTCCCTTTTTGAAAAGCCCCATATCATAGCCCTGGGGTAAGCATTGCTAGAGTAAGCATAATGAATGATCTAAAAAACTTTACGGTGGTTGCTATTTTTCTAGGATTTATGGATGGACAACAAGTCAGCTGTACGAGGTGCGAGTTTAGAACGGCGATGAGGGCACCATATCAAAAAGATTTTCAGAATACTTCAAAAAGAGAGACGGCTCATCCGATGAAGTGTAACATAAGGGCCATCACTGATGTTTCCATCATGTCGTAACCCTGGGGAAAAGCCGTACCAAGTAATCCAGTTCATAACGCTAGCGTGCGCATAATGAAGTCTCTAGAGAACCTTACAGTTGCCGTTGTTTTCCTAGGTTTTATGATGAAAGGATGGGCAACCAGCCAGCAGCGACAGATGCCAGTTTGAAACGGTAATGAGGGCACCACATCATAAATTTCTTCTGAACAATCTTTATTTTACATGTGGCAAAGCATATGAAGAGACCTATCTACGATTATTATATCGTATTATCTTATCGTCTTGATTATTTGTTATATTACACTAGCTGTGCCGTTCGGTTTCAGTCGTGTTACATATATACACAAAAACTAGTAATGAATAGATTAGAGAAAATGACGTGCAATCCTATTTATATCACGTATAAGTAAAATAAGATATTCAAGTTCTGAATGGTAGTGTGCGTTTTTTTTTAGAAAATTTATTACAAGAATGCAGCATTGCAGGATTTGAATTTTTGTCAAATGACGCGGTGTTTGCCTTTATCATTACATATTATAAAACAAAGTCCTCCGCCGCGTCTGTCTGTTTTTCTGTTCGCGATAAACTTAAAAACTGTTAAATAGATTTTCATGCGGTTTTCATTAATAGATAAAGTGATTCACGAGGAAGGTATATAATTTGTTAAGTTTTTTTGTAAATTGGTTGAAATATATGAAAATGAAAATATATGAAATAATTGTTGGCAGCGTCGGAAAAAGTCAAGCAGAATGGAAGCTTTCGTCGAAAACTTTGCCTAATCCCTTTGAGATATAACAAAACAATTAAGATGATAAATCACGCAGATGAAGTCGCAGGAATTAGCTAGTTATATACATAAAATTGTTGAAAGAAGACTTAAAATGAGGTCTCTATTTTTGCTGAAACTATTTAAAATTTACTCTTCAACATTTCGCCGTCCGTGTTTTTACAGGTCCTCACACATTCATTTGCCGGGGAAGATGGTCGTAGCAGATAGTGACGGCGTAATGGCCGACGCTAAATGCCTTCAATGGCGTCGTTTCGGGGTTGAAATTAAAAATGACCGTGATGCGGCGTTTTCCTTTTTGTGCCGAAGGGACGGAGCTGAATTTCGTTGAAAGAATATTTTGAAGGGACGGCCTTTATAACTGCGGGTAGGTGTGGGAGGGTTGGGTTGTTATTTTTAGGGTGGCTACAAGGGTAAGGTAGCTGACGATGCCGAGTTATAATGAGTTCCTCTTTATTGTATTTTTTTAGTATATATCCACGAAGAGTGGGCTCAACAAACATGAATACCTTAGTAGCTGGATAAATTAACATACGTATTTCTCACTTAAAGGTATTTTTGTTACAATTAAAATCTAAATTACTTACGGGAGATACGATATACTCGTACGGATACGGTTTTCGCGCGACGAAACAGTGCGAAACAGTGGCTGAAATTATTATCAACTATGATAATGGTCGGCCAAGTGTGTATCGCAACGTGCGAATGTGAAATCATTATACAGAAAGAAATAGGTGTGAAAGGAGAGTATTTCACGTTGATCACACTCAAAGTCACGATACGATCATCGAATGCATTTCTATATCGTGTGATTATCACAAATTATAATAGGATACAAAACAGCACATTGCCTGCAACAGTTAATAATAATAATTATTATTAAATAACACAAGAGCATAAATAATTATTGATATATAGGTGTTATTGTTAACAATAAACGATAACATTGCAGTTTGGTGAATGGTAACGTCGTGATGCAATTACAGCGGTTAATTATTGTGATCGTCTATGTCTATGTTTGCAAATATACATTCACGTATTTGCCAGTGTTTACAGCTTCAGTTAAGGCACTAAACCGCATGTTAACAAGCTCAAGACTGCCAAAGTGGCAGAACTTCGGTTTAGGCTATAGCCTTGAATGGAACATTGCGAATTGAACTAAGGTAACCAAGCTAATTAATCACAGGGTATACGTTAGTGAGACAGACATCTGTACATGTATACCTCGTCAACATGTATGTGTATTTCGAATCTGATAATTTGTTACACGAACTATTGACTAGAAGAATTCTGGCTACTGTACTTAACAGTTCAACACTTTTATAACTTTCACCTCACATACGTGCATACAATACACGGTGGAAGAGTTTTATTTTTTTCCCCCTTATTCATACTGAATTGAGTAGTTCAGTTCGTTTCACATCCGATATAGATGTAAGCGTTTGTAATGTAATTGAAATAGTATGATTCACAAATGAATATATGTATAAATAGCTTAGAATAGTTTAGCGAGGTCAGATCCGGCATTTCGACAACAGCCCAAGCCGAGGTGTGCCGTGCACAACTAGTTTGAATAAAATCGACTGAGTACCTTAAGCGCTCGCTTTAGTAGTCCAGTGAAGCTGTAAAGACTTTGCCAGGCAAATAGCGTAGTCACTTCGGAAAAAACACTTTTATAACTTTAATGTGTTACTATCGTTAATCATATTACAAAGTGACATAAATGTCACCCATTATAATTCGTTAAATATCACAAACAGCGACTCTTATAAAAAGTAATTTTCACAGGATTAGAAGCCTAAATAATAAACTGAAAATTTTCGACCATAAAAAAAAAGTTAAACGTTAAGAGTTGGCCTGGAAATTATTATTAATGGAGTGTTCGCAACGAAGAATATTTTTTGTCGGCCACCCGTTTTTCGGCCTAAGCTTTTTACTCGGTCCAAAACCAGGCAATTTAGTCTGTCGCGCCGGGGCTGTTAATTAGGATCCTAATTAAAATTAATAGGCGATTATTCGGACTTTTTCAAGGAGATAAACTTTTTATACGCTTTTTGGAATTTTGTTATTAAAGTTATTGTACATAACCGTCTGGGTCTGACTAGTCCCATCGTCATTTAAATGAATAAAATATACTTCGATCTAATTACGTCGCAAAACGGTTCCTTGTGTTCCACGCTGGTATCACATCTCGCAATACCATAACAAAAGCAGAATAGGCTAAATGCTGTCTATAAATTAGCTAAATATATGTGAGATACTTTCCAATTCATATCAAACACGTCTTTAACTTTCCTATCTTTTTATCGTCTTTAAATATGTATAATATCAACGCACCTTCCTCTCTTCAATCCCCAAATCTTTAATCTCATTTATTTCAATATTCACCATCATTATTCATCTTAGATAAGCCACATACCAAATATATGTACTAACCATAGCAAGTTTTAGCGAAGCAACAATAGTGCCATCTCTCTATAAATATTACAAAATATTCCTACGAGGAAACCTATAGATAAATGTGTTAATCAGTCCTACGAAGCAATAACTCATCAGTCACTAATTTCAACTAGGATTTTAAGAAAAAAGTAGATAAGTATTGATGTCCGGCCTCTCAATTACGTAGACATATGGCAACAGTTGAACCATCTGCTTCAAATGCCAAATGCAAATTGTGCACTAGCCATAATGTAAAGTTAAATGTCTTTTATCTAAATATTTATTCCCAGAAATATTCTCGTATTATGTATACAGAGACAATAGTATCCTTATTTTGACAAAGCTTGACTGTTATATACATTATAGAATTTTTCTTCTTGGACTGGATAATTAGCCAGTTCTGCTATCGCTTTGTCCGCTCGCTGCAAATTTACATCAGCTTACACCCAATCCTTATTAACTACTTCCTTCAATTAAAAACGTAACGACACAAGTGAACGTTTTATTGAACGTACTATTCCTCTATTAAAGTTAATTGATTAAAAGACCAAGATCAAACATGAACCAATTAAGAATAATATATACTTTTTCTTATGTTATGAATGTTACAAATAAGTAATCCTTTTATTTCCGAACTGATTACGCTATTGACCTAACAAAGTCTTAACAGCTTCACCGGACTTAAGGCGACCGCTTAAGGTAATAAGAAATCCACAACAGAAATTTTCCTACGTATACCTATGAAATTAATATGTTTCTTAACCGTTTTTATGGCACATGTGATGATTTTTGTGGTTTTATTTTTAGCAACCAATTTTCTAGCAGATTAATACTGGCATTGTCGAGTAGTTAATGGTATTACAAGTTTCTTGCCGTCATTGCAATGTTCTAACAAGATGGTGGCCTTCTTGCTACAGCTTGCCAGGGAGTCTGTGCGGCAAGCCAGAATCTTGGTCATGGTATTATTTCTTATCGACATCATCCATGCACAGTAATCAGACTATATTATCTAAACAACACCAATAATACAAAATATAGAATCAAATAACAACACAACATTATGACTAGACTATTTTATAGTCTTAGTTCACTACATGAAATTTTAAGATCGAGTTAAAAAATTCACGCGATGACTTAGAGAAAGCCTTTTTAATTTTGAATGATGCCGATCTATTTGCTCTAAATTATTTGAAAATGTCCCAATTTTTGACTGTTCTTAAAATTCACACTATGACTATCACGTTGAAATACAAATGGTGATATGTGAGCGCTAAAAATCTAAAATTCTCACGCGTGAAAGTGCGTCGTTTCTTTTATGTTTTTCCATCGGCCATCGACGAACCACCTTTCGATTTCATTACGAACGTCCGACGTTTTTATTTTTAAATCACGGTTAGCTTGGCGCGGGCCCGTTTTTTATTTCCCGCCGTTTCGTCTGTTTTTTCCACGGTTTCGTTTCTGTGTGTGTGTTTTTTTATGCAAGCGACCCACAAACAATGCCATCGCGGCCACAGAATTAACTCCTGACATTTTGCCTTTCGGCGCCGATAAAAATATTTTAAATACGGAACGATGCGTGTTAATTAATAATTAATATTTTTCGACAGCGTTCGTTTAATGGCGCCGTTTAACACGTGTTCGCGATGCGATTGTTTTTTCGGCCATCGTTTTCATGAATGGAATGATGACGTAATAGGATAATGTCAGTGCCGGCAATTTTACTTTTTTATTGAGCGTGTTGGTTGTTGATTTCTTTTTTTCTGTTCGGAATGCAGGCCAGTCAATGGGCCGATCGCATTGCCGTTTAATTTTCAATGTCATTATCACTTTCACAATAACTTTATTTATTATGATTGTAATGTTAGTACGTAGGGTTGTGCGGATTTGGATGTGAATATGCAAATTATTCGAATCAGTAGAATAATTCAAATACATTAAATTACTATTTAATGAATATGAATTTAATAAGGTATATATTTAAAAATGCTTGATGGTACCGATATGTGATATCGAAAAATCATAACACTATGTTTCAGATCAACGTAAAAGTTGACGCTTCTAAGTTTGTTCTCTTTTCATGAGAACTACGTGCCTCTACAGCCTCTCAACTTTTAGATAGTTTAAGACAATTAGTATGCGAACACGAATAATATTTACACGATTAAGATATCACTTAACTTTTTATATTTATTTATAACAACAACTAGTAATTACAACAAATAATAACAAACGCGTGTAAGGTTCGGGTTCATCTTGTCATTTATAATTTGTAAATTAATTAATAACGAATGTAATTTTTTTATTCAATAGATACGTTATTTTGAGGAATTGTTCAATGTTATGCCTGTTTTTCTGTTGCTTTTTTACCATTGTACCGCTCGTCATCGACAGGGAATTGAACCTCACACATTGGAACCAAAATGGTCTCGAACAGTCCGATTCCAATAGGGGTTTCCATCCACGAACGTTCCGATTGTGGAATGAGCTTCCTGCTGAGGTTTTTCCTGGGTACTACAGTATGAAATTCTTCAAGAGGAAAGTGAATAGGATACTGAAGGATCGGCAACGCACATGTGACACCTCTGATGTTGCAAGAGTCCATAGGCTGCGGTGACTGCTTAACTTCAGGCGGACCGCATGCTTGTTTGCCACCATCGTTGTATAAAAAAAAGTTGTTGAATAACCTGACAATCGCAGTTTCGCACACTCCTAGTAGACAGTGACACGTTTTTTATTTTGTTTCTTCATTTAAACTGACTGATACTCGCGCTTTCGTTTATGTCGTTTTCCCTTAACAATGTATTTTAACTTAACAATTTTCCCTTACTTAAATACATTATGAATAAGTACAGAGGAGACAACAAGCGATTGTCCAATCTCTCCAAGGCAATGAAACACTCATCTCTGAACGCGTAGTGCTAATAAAAATCTTATATTAAAAAAGCTATCGCTATCTACCGCTATCTTAGAGTTTGATTTTGATTTTTGATTTTGAATAATCTCAAAAACTACCGAACGGATTTTCATGCGGTTTTCACCGGTGGATAGAGTGATTGATGAGGAACGTTTTAGTATATAATTTGTCAAGGATTTTTTCATAATCTGGACGGGACAACATCTGCCAGGCCCGCTAGTATTTATATAAGTTGAATTCTATTTTAGTCGTTCCTGATATGTTACGTTATTTTTCAAGATCTTAAAATCTTCTGCATGTTAAATACGAAGACCATAAAAAACAACTAAAAACCTTATGGATGGCAAAATTTGATCTTCGTTCTCGGTGTATAAAAAAGTGTGTGTGTACTTATGTACACGGGTTAGAAGTTATACTTCTTTTGCGTAACAAGATAAAAATCTTTTCAAAAATTTTATCTTTCGCCTTATTTTACGTTTGTAGAAAAAACGACACTAACAATAGAAAAAAAGTATTTAATACATTGAAAGTTTTAATACAAAGAAACAAAATGTTGACTATAGCTAACTTCAGGCTGTCGGTTTTTCGTGACGGTGTGCGCGCGCATCGTAATAACTTCAGGCTGTCGGTTTTTCGTGACGGTGTGCGCGCGCATCGTAATAACTTCAGGCTGTCGGTTTTTCGTGACGGTGTGCGCGCGCATCGTAATAACTTCAGGCTGTCGGTTTTTCGTGACGGTGTGCGCGCGCATCGTAATAACTTTATGCTGTCGGTTTTTCGTGACGGTGTGCGCGCGCATCGTAATAACTTCAGGGTGCCGGTTTTTCACGCGCGCATCGTAAAAATTTACTTTCATCATTTTTGCCTAACGCGCTATAAGAAGTATAACTACAAAACAGAAAATCTTAAAAAAATTAAACACGTATAACACGGATTAAAATTGTATTTAGCTCATTTTGAAATGAAACGATTTATTTGTTCAGCCGTAATTTGTGCCTCAGAATGCGCCCTCGATTGAAACGTTGGTAACTAATTTTGGAACTGGTTTCAGAACTGGTCAACTTTAAATGCAGAGGTCAGTGCGTATTGTCGGGTTGACCTTTGGTAGTTCGGGTCGGGACTGTTGGACCGGTAGGGTGACTCGTGCCACGCGTTACCATTTTAGGGTTGAGCTGCTTTTGCAAGTATAACTATAAAGTACGTTAGAACCACTTAGGGTTAGTGGTGCGGATTTTTTGTAGGTATATGAATTTATTTGGAGTAATTTTGTTTTTTTTTTACTTTATACATTTTATAGTTTGAGCACAATTCCATCTGGACTGATTTCTCGGACTGTGAGGTCAAGCACCATGCTAGCGGGTTTAGTTTTTTTCCGTACAACCATATGCTATTGGCCTGTTGGGCTTACCAGCTTTACCGGACTAACGAGGGTGAGTGTTTATGGCGCTTAGCCGCTTAAAAATAAGCTCAAGGGTGCTAAAGTGGCCCAATCTGGCCTTTGCGATGTCTGGGTTGTTTTTCAAATCGGTGGTAGTTTTGTCGTTCATAAGCGCCTTCTTAGGGCTTAAATTGAAAAAAATATTTTTAGTTTTGATTTTGAAAATCCCTACCATGATGGCATGTCGATGATTTACGGTCGAATGAATTGGTATCTTCGAGTAGTATAATTTAATTTACATGTTTTTTTTATGTACCTTGACAAAAAAATGGATAAGCACTTGAAGGTAAACAGTGTTAATAGCCCCGAACATACAGTTAATTTTGAAACACGACAAATCGAATAGAGGTCCTGTAATGGATTTATGGTGGTAACTATCTAGTTGAATACCAATACTCTTATAATATGCTTGATTACGAGATTTACATGGCTGTGCGAGCAAAGCGTACAACAAAAGCTAATTACAATGTAAAACTTAGTAACAATAAAATATAGCCTAGCGTCATCTAGTGGTGAGTTGAAAGAAAAACTTTCTGTATGAAAAAGCAATTAGGTGTGCTAATTTTTTCGCAATCCTGTGAAGCTGTTAAGATCTTGCTAGGTCAATAGCGTAGTCAATTCGAAAAAAAAAGTGTGCTAATTTTAATGAGAGCCGGTCAAATGGTTTAGAAGTTTATTGATTTCAGACTTACTAACATTCATTGAAATCTGTAAAATCATGTGTTAAAAGCAGCTACGAACTATTTTATGGAAGTTTTTATCGCAAATTTGCGTATCTATATAGAGTGTATGTATTAAAAGCCAAATGCTAGTCGATCGCATTTTAAAATAAATCAAGTACAAAATACGAGAGCGAGCGCAATTCGAGTGTTCAGTCCACGGAAGTCGCCCACTTTCAACGCTCGAAGGCCATAACACTCCGTTTGGAGTTGGACTTCGGTGCCGCTTTCTGTTGCACTTTTTAAAACTTGGTTATACTCTCTTTCAACTTTATTAAATTACATCAAATCTTACTTTAACAGTTCTACCGTGTGATGAAACGAAATGGCAATGGAACGTAAATTTTTTAAAGATCCCTCTATTGTCTTCTGGAATGCCGAAGTTTTAGACGGGATCTTATATTTTATTTTTATATTTTATTCATAATCTTGTGCTATTTGGCTCTATATTTTGTATTGTTGGCGGTGTTTCACGTAATATAGTTTGGTTATTGTGCACCGGTGGATGAAAAATAATATCACGGAGCATGAATTCTGATTTGCCGCAAAAACTTCCTGGAAAGTTGTAACAAGAGGGCCGCCATATTGTTGGAACACTGAAATAATCGCAAGAAACTAGTAATATCATTACCTACTCGATAATGGTAGTAATAATGTACTAGATGATTGGTTACCAAAAATAAGATATATAATAAACATTGTCTTCTTTTTCACTCACTCTTTATATGGAGATCTATAACGTATTTTTTTCAATTTTAGGTACTATTTTACGAATATTTTCTACCATACAAACCCTGTTCTCACAATTACTAACACGATACAAAATGATTAGCCAAAGGGTGCAGCCGTTTGGAAGTGATACACGTACATACATTCGGCAATTGATTTATATGTTGAGACTCTAGTCGCCCGGTGGTCGAAAATCAAACATAATAAGGAGTCGATTTTTTTCTTCACGTATTAGACATTATTATTAGTGTTTCATTTTGATTTTTTAATATTGTAAAATACTAACATACAAATAAATGACTGTATTTTTCTATGTATAAAAAAAAACTATTTCCAAAATTCTTATCTTATATATAAAATTCCCGTGTCACAATGTTAGTTACCGTACTCCTCTGAAACGGTTTGATCGATTTTTATGAAATTTTATATGCATATTCAATAGGTCTGAGAATCGACTACTATCTATTTTTCATACCCCTAAGTGATAAGGGTTGTGCACCCCTAACATTGATTTTTTATATTTTTGACATTTTTTTTTATTTTATTTTGTTACAATGAGGCATTAAAAAATACATACAACTCTAAATTGTCACCCTTCTAACACCAAACCCTATTTTTTAATAGTCATTTTAGTAATTAATCATTTTTCATCCCACTCGATAACTGATCAATTATCACTTGGTAAGTTATCCCAGAGAAAGAGCTAATTACAAACAAGTTGTCGTCTCTTTTGTGACTGTTTTTCACTCTATTTCGATTAAAATTTCCCTGAGCTTATAGCAAAGCTAAAATTTTTGTACAAAAAAACAAATCATTTTTATTAAAGTATCAAGGCAGTTTATTCCTGCTATACTTAGTGCTAGATTTTTTTAATTTTCCTCGCTTTTTCTGGATAAACATCCATTTCACAGAATATACCGGTGTCACGTGCCAGTAAACAGCACTGAGTAGGGATGAGACCGAAGCCGGTCTTCTGTTACTCTCACACAATAAGCCTTCTCTCACTTCCTCCACAGTTTTCGGCCATTATTATTGTTTATGCATTAAGCGTAGTAGTAACGTTTACAATTATTATTTTACTATTCCAGTGTAATTCTCATATCATCATTACATCAAGCGGTTTTCGCCAGTGGATAAAGTGATTCCTGAGGAACGTTTTGGTATATAATTTGTCCCGGATTTTTTTTATAATCAGGGCGGGACAACGTCTGCCGGGCCCGCTAGTATTAATACAATTAAAAGTTACTGAGGCTAATTGACAAACTAAGAGGAAAAATATACTGAACTGTTATATCTTAGCCTATTTCTATGTAGATTTTAAATATATATTTTTCATTAAACGTACTTCTCATTCGCGTATACAAAAAATAAATTACAAAAAAAAACACACAAAACACGTTAATTATCTGAGCGCAATACCCAAAGCGGAAACCCTTTTGTTATTGTCAAATTAGCCAATCCTCAAGATAACAAAACATCCCTTTATACCAAAGGGACAAAAGCCTTTTTTATTGACGAGCCAAATTTATTCAGGGCGGGTTTTAACTATCTTCCGTGCATATAATCCGATGGTAGCGGGCGGCAGGGGCGGCGCCTCCCTGTTGTACTTATCTGTACCTTTAGAATTACCTTTGGTTACTGAAGTGAGTAATTTCACGTTTATACCCTTTCAATATTTGACAAACGTGATTTTTTTTCAATTTACTCGTAAGTGCGTGCGGCTTCGTTCCCCTCAAAATGATTTTATTGATTAACAAAAGCTATCTACTTTATCTAAAGTAATTACCGGATGTTTTTTTTTGAATTATCGAAATACAAACTTCTTTAGCTCAGTTGTGGCTTGAAACTCGACGAAACAAAAAAGCGACATTAAAAAGAGACAAATATATACGTCTATAGGATTCAACGTGCGAGAGAATGAGATAGTACACCATACATCATACATAATTATATTAAAGTTTATATGAATATTTTATCATTTTGTGAAGGTTTAATTTCTACCGCGTATGAACTTAATCCCAACACCAAATTGAAGATAACTCGGTTAAATTATATTATTACCATTAATCTCCTTTGAATGTCTAATAGTTATAATGTAGAATGCTTTGAAAGTCCTATATCGGCCAATAAAAAGTTTCAACAAAGTCTGTTCAACCGTTGAAATGACTAGGCTATTAAAAAAAACAATTTAAGACGAGACAAATGTTTAATTATTTACAGAAAATACTCGATTTTTTATGGCCTATACCATAGTATAAACTCACGAATACAAATTAGAGTATTCACAGACAAAGTTGTTTTTATTAAAGACATAAAACGAAGCAATTCGCCGCTTATAGGGAGACGGGAGGTTTTAACTATCCTTCTATGTAATGAGGGTGCGGGTGGCGCGGGGATTAGAAGGGTGCGTCTTGCAAACGGCTCTGCGTGCCTGTCCGCGAGCGCCAGCGATTTGTCCCTAACATCCCCCGGGTTACCCTTCTAAACGAGGACAGCGATTGTCAAACTATATATAATTTGATTTTGCATTTTACTCCTAAGACAAATGTAATTTACAAGCAGCCACCCGCAATCATTAGGTATACAGTGTAATATCTTTATAACGAATGTCAAGGGACCAAGCATTTTTTTCCTTGTAAACAATTTTCGTTATACGGAGGGAAGAGAACAAATAAATGGTTTTGTGGTAAACCAACCTTATTGAACTAATTTCTAGATAATAGAAAGTTTTTCATTACCTTTGTAAGTCGAACTTTGATGGAGACGCAATAAAATTCGAGTTTTCGACATATGTAGGATTTCGACTTAGACGGATTTTGTAATGTAATATTCAACTTGTGGAGGTTAATTTTAAGTTACCATTACAAATTGGTAACTTACTCTTCTTCGAGTTATAGAGGTAATTATTTTCAAATGATCGAGTTAGTGCGTTGTAAAATCAATCATTGCTATGTTCGAGATATTTATTTTCTCGACTTCTGGAAGGATAATATGTACCAACATATTTGTTTGGCTTACTGATCATTTCAACTTATAGAGGATTGATATTTCGAGTAATGAAAGTTTTGGGGCTTGAAGAGAAGGGAACAAAATTTTTTCGAGTTTTGGAAATTTTGAGCTTATAGAGGTTCGACTTAAAGAGGTTCTACTGTAGTATATATCTTTGTGTAACTAACGGTTTACACAGAGTACGTCGGTATAAGCTATATTACTGTAGTATTTCAATAAAATCCGTTAAGAAGTTTGTGCTACTAAATCATGCCCCAATATAGTGTTAGATTGATGCCAAGTAGCTACTAGAGTATGGTATAATAATTTGCATATATATTAGTATTACATAATAGTATATATGTAATGTTGACTGTCAGAAACTCATAATTTATGTGTTAAATATCATTAGCGTAAAAAGACGATTTACGATACACAGAATAAAATTAATAACACCTAATATATAAAAGTTTTAGAACCACTATCAGTGCGAATGTTTACGTCGTAAAAGGTGGTAGATACAGCAGATGAGGCCCTTGTGACGACCGACTAAATACATAGCTCTCCCTATTTATCCGTTGTCGGATAACTAAGCTCAAAATTATTTAGAATTATACGACAGGCCGCACCTAAGTGTTAGAGTTCCTTTTCATGTCCTTAACTTTTTAATATTCGTAAACAAAAATTGACTTAAAAATCTAAAACACAGTACTGTCAGCCTAATTAGTTATTGTTTTTCAAATAATCTCTTTAAATTAAATTTGTTTACGATTTCGCAGCGTTTTCAATGTAATTAAATTAATTTTGAAAAACAATTATAATTATGTACCTTACTCTACAAAGTCATTAACGACACATACGTACGCGTGGGGTATCTATTCTTCATCTTTGTTTTTTTTTCAATCTGAATAGACTAGCTTTTGATTTTAATCTAATACATATAAGATGGCCTATCTTAGCCCGATTCTAAACAGTTTAAGTACTTATTAATGGTTTAAAAAAATTATTACATTATTTTATTGAATGTATGAAATCAAGATAAATGTTAGGACTTGTTATTAAAAACACAGATAATAATGAAAAACCATTTGAATATAATAAAAACATTTGTTACATATAGTTTACTACATAACCTCAAATATACAAAATATCATAAATGTCTGTATTGACTGCTAAAATCCACAAAATTGTTAGTGTTGGTTTGAAAAATTATAACCTATTAATCAACGTCATGTCTTACATCCTAAAACAAGACTGTCATAAAAGAGTTTTAATCTAATTTTGTGGGTATGTGAATTAAGATTGTAACACGCTAGGGTTAATATATCAAATGTAGCAAAACACAAGAGCTTGGCAATAGCTTTCCAATAAGAAATTGGTTTCTAACAACTTATAAAGTATCAAAAAAATACCCATAGCTTACATCAAATTTTCGTCACTATAAGACTGGTTTAGGCTCATCGTAGGATTAGAACATGTTTCAAAAGACGCAGCGTCTCGGTTTTCTATTACAGAATCATCTTAATATATCGTATGTCACTCTGTTATTACTTGCTAATATTGTTATTTACGATCTATTTTCTTTTAAATAGAATAGATATTTTATTCTAGTCGACCGCCTCGGCTTCGCCAGGTCCTTATAAAAAAATATCTAAATCTCCTCTTTACTACGTTTATGTAATGAAATGAAACCGAACAAGTGAAGATTTTATGTAGAGACTTTTTTTATTTAAAATTAGCCAAATAGATACAGCCGCTGTGAAGTCATGCGCTTACATACATTCGGCAATTGATATGTAGGGATAATGTTGAAGACATATTAATTAAGGATCAATTTGCGGGAGTGCTTGAGGTGTTCCACGCACCTGACATCTACGATAACACTCATCGTGCGTGACAACCCTCAGGGTTGCCTGCCAACGGTCTGTATAAAAGGTTAGTACAATATATCTTATGTTTAGTATACCTTTCAAAATGAACTAAATCCAATTTTAATCGTTCAAATAACATGTTTATTTTTTTAAGATTTCTAGTTTTTATACACCGAGAATGAAGGTCAAATTTTGCCATTCAAAAGGTTTTTAGTTTTTTTTTCTGATTTTCATATTTTATACATGTACATAATTTGAAGATGTTGATAAACGAAAAACATTAGGAACGGCTAAAATTGAATTTAGCTCATTTTGAAACGTAATGACTCATTTCTTGAGTTTGAGGTAATCTTTTGTAGATAAACCGATCTGGATACATAAAAGAACAGGGTATGTCGTGAAGACTTTTGTATTACAGTGAAACATTTTCTTCATCAATCAATCAATCGTTTCGTTTCTGAATAGCATAGATTGTGTTCAGTGATCACCACGCCACGCAGCCTGAACGTAGTATAGGCAACCACGGACAACGAGAAAGAGAGAAATCGAGAAGACCGTATGCCTCACTGTTCTCCAATACCCCAAGGCAAGCGAGACACTGCTCGCACTCTACCCGACACAGTGTTTACCTCCACCACCTTTCGTCACACAAAAAGGTCGTGGATCAGCATTACGAAGCCCTCTCGTAAGAAATTTTATTTCAAAAAATTGTTTGATGCAACCTCCATCGTTTATGGCTTTATCTACGTGACATTGGTGAAATTATGTGCGCAGATATTGTCTTTTAAAAAATTGAAGAAGACTTGTACAGGTGTCGTATCCTCGCCCCGACTTCGCAAGGTTATAGAAGGAATATATAATTAAATAGAATGGTAATTGAAGAACTGAATATCAATCTGTCAATATCTTTGAAGATTTCTCAACTGTTTTCTGTATTATTCATTCACCCGCTTTTTATATGGAGTTCACTGCATATTATAAAACAAAGTCCTCCGCGTCTGTCTGTCTGTCTACTCGCAATAAATTCAATAACTACTGAGCGCGTTTTCATGCGGCTTTCATTAATAAATAGAGTGATTCACGAGGAAAGTTCAGGGATATAAATTGTTTAGATTGTTTGTAAATTGGTTAAAATATAACGATAATTGTTGGAAGTATCAGAAAAAGTTAAGCCGCCTGGGAGCTTTCGTCGAAAACGATGCCTAATCCCTTTGAGATATAATAAAACAATAGAGATAAGCAGACAAATCCACGGGAATCAGGTTGTTCACTCGATTTTTTTATATTTCCATACGATTTATTCTTTTTTTTTTTTTTTGATTTTCTGCCATATAAACCCTATGCTGACAATTATAAACAACAAAAACAAAAAAAGAAGTGAAGCCGTTGTGTTATGATACACTCCTACATTGGGCAATTGAATTTTGTTTTTATAGATTGACTAGCGGGCCCGGCAGACGGTGTCCCGCCCTGATTATGAAAAAATCCTTGACAAACTATATACTAAAACGTTCCTCATAAATCACTTTATCTACTGTTGAAAACCGCATGAAAATAAGTTCAGTAGTTTTTGAGTATATCGCGAACAGACAGACAGACAGACGCGGTAAGGGACTTTGTTTTATACTATGTAATGATTGCTTATATCCAATACTAAATTAGTAAATAAAAATTGTTTTGTACTGAATGCCTACGAGAATAAAATGTATCGAATTAAATATTTCTTAATTATTTAATAGTATGTAGAGGTACGTAACGTTAAACGTAATATAAAAAAAGTTCAAGGGATTAAATAAACAAAGTTTTATGTAAAAATCCTGTGAGTTAAAACATCAAACAGTTTAGGTAGGCCGGGTCCGGTCGGATCGGTACATTTGCTTAGATTAACGGCACGCGTAAGGGACGAACCTTTATAGGAACCTATTCGGGCAAACGATAATGACACTTGTTCGGCCGATAGTCATTCTATGTCGATTTATACTATTACTCTTATCATAGAATGGAATAGAAGCAGGTTCATGGTCTATTATGTATATTATAATATCATCTAATCTTCAGTTTATATTATTACTAGCGGGCCCGGCTGACGTTGTCCCGCCCTGATTATAAAAAAAATCCTTGATAAATTATATACCAAAACGTTCCTCATGAATCACTGTATCCACTGGTGAAAACCGCTTCAAAATCCGTTCGGTAGTTTTTGAGTTTATCGCGAAGCGTATAATGAAATAACGACAAAATATGTCAAATTCAAATGGCGTATTTCTATAACAATAAAGTAATATCTATCAATAAAAAATATTGTTTGTAAATTATAGATATTTAATTTTTTCCTAATGACTCAAAAATATTGCAAGTATACAACAAATTGCTTTTTACTTTTTAGATTCGACTGAATACGTTTAAAATACGACAGTTATCGTTTTCAACACGTTATAATATCGATAAACATAATATCACCCTGTAAAACTGGGCCGAGTTAAATCTTGTCTGTTTTTCGAGCTATTTTTCTCAAGGGTCGTACGTGGCGGGTGAATTATCGTGTGGGGACAATGGGGAGATATAAGGGTATTCGGGGTGGTTGGCCCAATTTTTGCGTGGATCCCACAGAGGTTAGTTGAAAGAGGCTGGGCTCTCTCCATATATAAAGCAAATAAGTACGTTGGTGATTTTTAACGGTACTTTTGATGGATCACTGTAGCTTTGATACTTAATTTATGTAATAAAGCGTTCTCTATCCTGCCATGGATAGATGCTTCAGTGATAATACTTCCTTTGTATTATGAGTATTAATTTATTTTTTCTTTTATTTACTATATTATTCTATATTTTTTAATACAGTCCGGTAGAGATTGGAAATTAATCGCCGGTCGTACATGACATATCTCTCAGCTGCAAAATATATCGACGGAAGAAAGCGGAATTGTCGTAACTTGAAAAACACAACATTACACTAGACCCAACAAACTATTTCAAAAATTCATAAGTAATATTGAAAATTGGTATGTACTTATATATCACATTCCAGGCACTCACTGTGACACATAAAGAAAGTAGTATCTTCAAATTTAATCGTAGGAAAACAACCAGACTATTCGAAGCGGTATTTTTTATACAAAATATTTGGTTAAAAATTATTTAGTCCAAAATTAAAGAAATGACATTTCCGCTTTCTCCCGTCGATATACTAACTAACCCCGAAAGGCGACGAACTAAAAAAGACAGTGAGGCGAGTCTTACATCATGTGTGTTGTGGTCGTGATCTAGGTGAACACGGTTATGGATTATCTCTTTCGAATTTTACCAAAATTAATACCACAGAATATAAATCATCCGTAGCACATGCTACACGCTCCGATCATAAATAACGAAGATTTAATTAAATATTACCGAACGAAATCTTACGGCGGCCATATTGGATACCCTTATCCCGCCCCCTCCTGCCCGCGACAGACGATTACACCCGCGCAAAATTTCCTTGTGCCGTTCGCGAAATTCAAATTTTGGAACTCATCTATACAATCTCATAGATTTAAAGATCAAAATTTTACGTGTTTCGTCTACACAAGTGCATTGTTAAATTTGTCCCTTTGTTCCGAGTACTTCCGTGGCATAATTAGGGACGGACCCTCGCGATGAGATTTTCAGCTCGAGTTTAAATTGATTCAATCGAGTCCTGATGTTTCGCTCGAGAGGTTCCGAAACGGAATGTTTTTCGTTTTTTTTTTCAAATACACTCTTTTTTCCGTGTGTTTATTCGGCACAAGGAATTAATTAGAGTGGATTCGGCTTCAAACGTTTGTCTAAATTGTTAAAAAATTAAGCTATATATTAAACTTTTAATATAGTTGATATGAAGTAGAAATGAAGGGTCCTAATATTATGTCATAACGCTTGGGAGCAGAATAATTAATAGAGAATGTGTAGGTTAGAAAGTTATTTATCGATAACCAAGTCATAGAGTGAAATCTATAAAGCCTACTCAGCATTATGAAGTCCTTAGCTCAACTTAATCTTCGCTCAGTAGTTACTCAGTGCAATTTATCGTCTTTAGGTTTTGATTTTTTAGTCTAATTATGTTAAGTTCGCTTCCTATAAATAGCGCGTCGAGTTTGTAAAATGTCCTTAATAGTAAAAAATAAATTGAACCATACAGATTGAGAGAATATTGAAAAAAATAAAGAATTAAGTCAACCGAGAATGAAAAAATAATAATAGAAGCCTTCTAAACATGAATACAATGAAGGATGGAGCCAATGACAATCAAGGAATAATAATAATCAAAAAAGTATAGAAATGTCATTGTTACCTTATTATTATCTTTTTTACCTTTTATTACCTTTTTATTCGCATAAGTAATACCCAAGTTTTTCGTAAAACGTTGTTTTGACGATTTGGACTTATCCCAAGCTAAGTGAATGCTAAGCTTGCGACTATAAATTTAAGCTCTGGATTTAAGGCTGAGATAAGTCTGAGTGCACTCTATAGAATTCACCCATAGTGCCGGTGAGCCGTATGCGTCAGTTATTGGGTCCGATGATTGGCTGTCAGACGAGAAAAAAATATTATTGAGAAGGGCCGAAATGTGAAGGCATATGTCGACACCGTTTGTTAGATCTACGTTCAAATCCTAGCTTCTTAGTCGGAGCTTTTGGCGAAGGAAAACATCGCGATGACATCATATCATGGTGGTTGGCCTTTTTCTAAGTTCGCCTGGCTAGCTATCACTAGGTAGCATAAAATCTGTCACCGAGCACCTGTTAGTGCGTTCCGGCAGCTGCACATGAGAGCCAGCTCCTCTCTAGGTTTAGCGTGTTTACCGACTCAGACCAGATGGTAATTTAATATCAGATGAGATTATGGTCAAATTTCAAATCGTACAAAGTATAAAAAAAACACAGTGTGTTCCTGCAGTATTGAGGTCGACTCCCTACACAACATTCGTCTTATATATGGAGTTTATTTATATTTATCAAAAATTTTTAAATTATGAATGAATGCGAATGAAACCGTATATCGCAGCTCCAAAAAAAATGGGTGTGTTCTTATGACCACACGATAGAAGTAAAAAATTTTGGATAAATATTATACATTTGAGATACTACACTGATGGTATACAAAACGTAGTATTATTTTATATAGTAGTATAACTTATATTACATTAATTTATATTATTTCGAAGGTGGTACGCTGTAGCTATTACTAGTTTCAGCATGAATGGGTTGACTCGCCCGGAGTAGTACCAACCGACCCACAGAACACCGACGTGAAGTAACAGTACTTGCATTGTTGCGTTTCGTTCGGTCAGGGAGAGCGCCAGAGCCCCGGAGGCCCACCTCCTTCCCCACTTTCCTTTCCCCTTTCTCCTTTCCCTACCCCTCCCCCATACACAGACTGGCAACGCACTTGCGACTCCCCTGGTGTTGCTAGTGTCTATGGACGGTGGTGATCACTTAAAATCAGGTGACCCACCTGTTCGTTCGTTCTTTTGACATAAAAAAAATACATGGTTTGGTTAAAATTCACAAGCATGAATTCTGAGATATCATATACGCTCCCTAAAAAGTTCTAACAAGAGGATTTACCGTCTTGTTCGAAAATCGAAGTCATCATAGGATACCTTGTTGAAGTGATACTTCGTATGGGCATGGTAGGGAAAATGGAAAAAATGTATGAGAATTCTCAAATATATATAATTTGTCACATATAAGTCAAAAAAGTTTCACTTCCTCCGTGTGTACACGCTGATACACGCTCTATTTTTTTAATAATATGACCCACTCGATTCATTATCGAGTTACTGGTATTCTTCAGTAAAGACGTTTTATGCCAAAAGGGATATTTTGGACACCAAATTCCTAAGATTGAATGACTGAAGTTTAAAAGAAAGTTTCAAATAATCCCACAATAAAATTTTAAAACTGTGCTCCATATAATTCACATACTAGATTTTACGAGTGACTGGAAGCATGCCTTTGAGGCAAAGTACTCTACGGTATTAGAGAATTAAGTGAGCGCAGATGCGATCTAGGACATCCATCAGTGTTTGCTGTTCTGAACAAAACATTCTTAGTTAGTCTATATTCCGTAATTTATTTATTGGTGTATAATTGCAAGACATTTTGCACGGTGGTAGTGTTTTTTCGAACGCTTGCTTGGTTGTCACTCTAATTTTTTTCTGGCACTTGCAACTAAGGCTCAGACACTTTTTAAGCTAAACAGATTACCTTTACCAGATCAAATTATGGTTAAACTCCACCTTCTCTAAGAACCCTAAATCATAAACTTGAATACCGTGTTACTGATTATGAAAATTGATACACCAAAGTGATTTTTTATAAAAAAGATTTTTATCCATTTTAATATAACTTGCTGCTAGGTGATGTGAAGCTGAATTTTATTATTATTAAAATTTATATTGTAGTTTAATGTAGATAGTTACTAATATAAGGATAGAGAAAGTAACAGTTCTGAACATTATTCCGTCTTTAATGATGCTTGATCTCCTTGGAAAAACAAGTAATTATTACGTACGCTCTTTTTGCTCTTTCTATTATTAGTTTCAGATTCAACCTTGTCAAGTACACGTAACGCAAACAAAGTCGAACGTTTTTCGTTGCACTGATGCCCGGTTTCTGAGGTACTCAGTTAAACTACCAATTTTTTTTTTTTCGAACTGACTACGCTATTGGCCTAGCAAGGTCTTAACAGCTTCACCGGACTACTAAGGCGAGCGCTTAAGGCACTCAGCCGATTTTATTTTGACAACTAGCTCAAGGGTGCGCGGCACACCTCGGCATGGGCTGTTGCCTGATGCATGCAATTCGCGAGCTATCTGAGCTAACCTAAGCTAAGCTAACTATCGAACCGATAACTCTATTGAACAGATAAACTACAATTAAAATACCTCAGAAACTGGGCATGAGATGTAGCAGCGTCCAATAAAATCCAGGTGGATGTGCAAAATACCAGCCAATAAAATTTAACTCATGACAAACTAGCTGACCAGGCCACGCGTTGCGCGTAATGAGTTTGCCTAAAAACTGTCGGGGTAAAGAGCGAAAAATTAAACTAAAATCCGATGGTGATTAAGGAACTTATTAGACAACCCAGGTAAATAAAATAAAACTGGTGTTGAAAAAGAAATTCAAAAATAAAACGTGGCGCCATCTATGAGATATCTATAACAGTTAGCCTTACAATTTTCTGTCAACAAACTAATTTAAAGCGCCATCTGTTCGAGACCGATGAAACTTATAATTATCAACAATAATCAACATTGACAATTAATTATACAAATGCAAACGTAGTTGCGGGCGGTTAATAGTCCTTACTAATATTTATTTATTAGCGAGTTTGTTTGCTTCATTTTCATGTTTAACTATAGAACCGATCATCATAAAATTTTCCATACACGCTGTCAAGGGTACTTACAGAAAAGAACAAATGAAGTATATCTAGAAAAAAGTACTCAAGTCTATATTAACACCATAGAAGCTGCGAGCAAAGGCTATATGTTGTTTATATATACTTATATTATAAAGGCTATAAAATGAAAAAACATTCTTCAAATCTGACTTACAGTTCAAGGTATTAATGCGTTGAAACAAATAATCTCCTGAGCTGTGTTAATTATTAGTATAGACATTTCCTCAATTTTTTATACGTCAATGAACACTCATTTGATAGGTAAGAAAATTAAAAGCTGCAATTGTTCTGTGCAAATAATATCTTGGTTTAGTTTCGTACACAATTCAATGCCTCCGCCTTAACTAGAACGGAGTGGATAAATTATTTAGCACGAACTCTCGGCTATTTCCCGACGGTACAAAAGCTTGCTTCAGAATTATATATGAGTGGAGCTTAAAGTTTAGAAGCCCGTTGTGCAAGTCTAAAAGCTTAGGTCGAATAGATCGTTAAAGAAATAGACACGGCATTTTTTTTAAATCTTTACCATTTTATTGCCCCATCAATCATAGACTTGACTGACAGATCTTTTAGAGTAGTTGCTACCCATGACTTGTTTGTGTCGTTTCTTAAATATATACACACATTTTTACAATAATTTTGAAGCCAACACTTTTTAGGCGCGTTGTACACTTTTTTGGGTATATAAAAATGATGGAACTCGCGTCATCCTCACCGAACGCTTTAATCAAATCAAGTCAAATCAAAAACACTTTATTCAATTTAGGCCCTAAGAAGGCACTTATGAACGTCAAAACTACCACCGGTTCGGAAAACAACCCAGTCATCGAGAAGAACCGGCAAGAAACTCTATCTGGTTTATCTTTTTAACAAATATATATAATATTTAGAATAATAATATATTCTATATAATAGTATATGTCACAAACGTTTTTAATGGGTGCACAGAGATGAGTCAATTCCAGACATTACCATCGTTCAGATTTGATCCACTCTATAATAGCCTTTTGACACCAAAACCCGCTTGACATGGCGCTAAAATTCGCAATCCGGCAAATCGGTAATATCCTTTGGGACTTTGTTGTAAAATCTAACACTATTTCCCAAAAAACTGTTACTGGTTTTACTAAGTCTAAAACGTGGGACAACCAGTTTGTCACAGTTTTTAGTATTTAGATTGTGCCGGTATTTTACGAAATCTAGCTTTTCTAGGTTCTTACGGACATACATTAAATTGTCAAGAATGTATTGGGAGGGCAGAGTTAAGATACCGTACTCCTTGAACTTGGTCTTTAAGGATTCGCGAGGTCCGTATTGTAGATTGCTCGAACTGCTCGTTTTGGTAATAAAAATATGGTGTCTACCTCAGCTGCTGTCCCCCACAACAGAACGCCATAAGACATTAGGCTATGGAAGTAGGCGAAGTAGATTAACCTAGCAGTGGCAATATCAGTTAGCTGGCGAATCTTACGTACTACAAATACAGCAGAACTTAATTTGCTTGCCAATTGTTTAATTTGAGGACCCCATTGTAATTTTGAATCTAGTGTGATACCCAAAAATACAGTATTATCAACTAACCCTACAAAATTCCCTTCGATCTTGATGCTACTATCAACCTGTGGCACGTTAGGCAAAATAAATCTCATACATTTTGTTTTACCTGTATTAAGTACTAAGTTATTTAATGCAAACCAATGAGAAATTTCGTTTAAAGTATTATTTACGTGCCCAACCTCTGAATCTGTCCTTTTTACTTTAAATATAATTGAAGTATTGTCTGCAAAAAGCATCATATCAGCACAGTTATTGACCATTAGCACCAGATCATTTATGTATATTAAGAACAAGAACGGTCCTAGAATAGAGCCCTGTGGGACACCAATTCACGCAAAGGATCAGAACCTGCAGAGGTTTCGCCATTGTATGCTAACTTTCTGACAACGATCTTTTAAATAAGAGACTAGAAGGTCGAGAGGAGATCCACAAATACCAAAATGTTTTAATTTTAGAATAAGCGTACTATGGTCAACGCAATCAAAGGCCTTAAACAGATCGCAGAACACACCAATTGCATCATCCGATTCCTCCCAGGCCCTCAATATATAACTTATAAGCGTTGCACCCGCGTCAGTAGTGGATTTCAATTTCGTGAAACCAAACTGTCGACCATCCAGAAACCATTGCATATTGAAATAGTCTACTAATTGGTTGAGCATAATCTTTTCAAAAATTTTACTTAACTTTCCATGAGTTATATGTATACTGTGTATATATGTGTATTTTTTGGGTGAACAAAATGAGTGAATCTCGCATCATCGTCACTGCACGCTACCCATGATATATATGTTGTATATTGTATATATACGTACAAAGATATACCTCCGTGCGTTATTTTTTTTAAATTATAGTGGAAATAATACACCGTCACACACACTCCTTATGAATGTCTCAATTGCTATATTTTTTTATACTTTACTAAACCCCACATCTCCACTGCTATGAAGCACACATAATTGAATGCGTGATGCTTGTAATAATCGTAGCGACTTAATACTTTACATTAAATAAGGTCATCGTGATAATCTTTTTTTGGATAAGACCAAAGTGTCCAAGAAATAAACCAAAAAAAAAAATGGTCGAAATCTATTCAGTAATTTTTGAGTATCACGCGCACGACGGCAGACCTCTATTATTTTATTTATATAGATTATTAGAGCACGATAATTAAAATCAAACAAGATATAAATCACATTATATATAAACCAAAGACGCAACAAAAACCACCTCGCGTTACGAACACGTTAAGCATCTACTACGTCACATTCTAGTCCCCTCTTCTTTCCTCGCCTCTTTCTAACCTATTGCTTCATCTCGCTCTATACATCCAATAGTACGAGATGAAAATACTCACCATTAGTCAATACAAAAACTTCCGTAACAATATAGAAATGAATGTGTAAGTTAGTTCACAATATAATATCTATTACACAGTTTATCGTCATAATCTATACATATAATAAAAATGAAGTGTCTGTATGTAATATCAGTTTAAAAATTTTTTACTGCTTGGGTACGAAAGTATACATGCTGCTGATAACAAAAATGCAATTTTTAAAATTTTTGTCTGTCTGTCTGTCTGTTTGTTCCGGGTAATCTCCAAAACGGCTGGACCTATTTTGACAGAAATTTCACCAGCAGATAGCGGACATTATATCAAGTAATTTATTCTATTTTAATTTAGACTAGCTGTTAACCGTGGCTTCGCCCACAGTACTATCTTCAAAACGGTTAGACCGATCTTCATGAAACTTTCATTGGCAGATAGCTGACCTTATAAAAAGTTATTGAAGCAATCTTAGTTTATACTAGCTGTTAACCGTGACTTCGCCCGCAATGCTATCTCCAAAACGATTCAATCGATCTTCACATAACTTTCACTGGCAGATAGCTGATATTATAAAAAATAATTTAAGCAATTTTAGTTTATATTAGCTGTTAACTGTGGCTTCGCCCGCAGTGCTATCTTCAAAACGGTTCGATCGATCTTCACATAACTTTCACTGGCAGATAGCTGATCTTATAAAAAGTTATACAAGCAATTTTAGTTAACACTAGCTGTTAACCATGGTTTCGCCCGCAACGCTATCTCCAAAACGGTTAGACCAGTTTTCACGAGACTTTCACTGGCAGATAGCTGACTTTAAAAAAGGAATTTAGGCAATTTCAGTTTATACTAGTTGTTAACCGTGGCTTCGCCCACAGTGCTTTCTCTAAAACAGTTAGACCGATTTTAATGGGACTTTCACTGGCAGATAGCGGACCTTATAAAAAGTAATTTAATTTATTTTAATTTAGATTAGCAGGTAACCGTGGCTTCGCCCGTTGTGCTATCACCAAAACGGTCACATCGATTTTCACGGGACTTCACGACTTTCACTTGTAGATAGTGAACCTAATAAAAAGTAATTGAGGTCATTCTATTTTAGACTAGCTGTTACCCGCGACTTTGTCTGCATGAAATTTAGCAAGATTTCAACTCATTCTTTATTTTTAATGAGAGAAATAATTATCAGCTTATTGTTTACAATTCGACATTATAATTATTAATAACATTAATGATATAGAGGTCTTCCTAATAAGATCTTAGATTATAAACGTATTATGTAAAGTGTTCCATAATACGATTTCTTGCGGAACAGTCAAGCCTTTATTTTTTGTATAGTCACAAAATCTTAATTATAATAATGGCAATATATAATAAATGTAATGTAAATGTAAATCTTTATAATAATATTGTAAGTTATTGTTTCATTAGTTCCTTATACAGTGTAAGTGAGCACTGAGGTAGTTATATGGTGGGTTAAGGTTCCAAATGTGTTGCTGATGACAAACCTCATTTGGCACGCTCTTTGTATTTATATATTTAATGTACACATTACATGTTACTTTCAGTGGCGTGCGCGTCGTACTTACAATTGTCTTTAAAGAGCGTTTCTGTAATTATACATAGTCTCACAATTCTATAATTCATTAATACGATTTAAAAAAAAACGCGTGTGGAGCTGCGGGTACAGCTAGTTTTATAATATGATTTTATAAGTATAATATAAGACGGCATCTACTTGCTATGAAATATATGTGATTTTATTTTTAAATAGTAGATTTATAAAATCAATTTAGCCAAATGGTATGTATGTATTTTACACTAAAAAATCTTTGTGAAGTTCATGAACCACTGCAGACACTTCGGTATGGATTAAGCTAGGGCGGGGCCTGTAACAAATGATACTGGGAGATCCTCGGTTTTGAATGATAATAAAATAAAACATTTTGTGTTCTTTACATATAGCACTAACAAAAGAAGGCCGCGTACACATACTTTTATTTTCTACACTATGTGGATATATCACAGAAATACAACACTGCTGGTATATGAGTGATCTGTCTCTGGATATAGTACTAAATAAATGGTAGATCATAAATTTCTAAACGCTATGTTACGTATAGTCAGCGAAAATGAACGAGAGCCGCGGCCCTCGGCTGTCACGATTCTAAACACAGTTTCCTAATTATGTACCTCTCTTGTCTCTAATTCGCTCTAACGGACACCTTGTCTGCTTATTTTAATATTGTATAGTTTGAATAATATTGTTTTCTTTGACTTGACAATATTTCTGGAAATGCGAAATATTCCTATTCACCGGACTACTAAGGGGAGCGCTTAAGGTACTCAGTCGATTTTATTTGACAACTAGCTCAGTGCCGAGTGTGGTTTCGGCCATGCTCGGCAGCGAAGAGGCATGGAATGCGATGGCCTCGATGACGCCTAGATGACGTCCTCGCAGAAGGAGGTGGCGGCGATTTGCTCTTCTCCTCCCACCACCGTAGCCGGACTTGAGGGAGTGGGCCGGGGGGCCATCTCCTCATTGCACAGGTTCGGTAGACGAGGGGAGGCAGCTGGTGTGTATTCAGTCTGTCTCCCTATTAGGATGGAGCCCGGCGGCCACCTTCCGTCGGGTGGACCGTTGGGGCGGCTATCCAAGGGGAATAGCGTAGTTCGATCCTTTGCCGCCCCAACAGTACGGTCGGACGGTACACTGTGGGGTTTTAGGCCGTGGGAGTCGGACATAACCCATCCTCTCCCCCGAGAAGGTGGCGTATCCATAAGGGATTTCCTCACGTTAAAAAAAAATGGTTGTTGCCTGATTCATACACTTCGCGACCTATCTGAGCTAAGCTAAGGTAAATATTCATACATATATGAGTTGTTGAAACATATATGTGTACCAAGCATACATACCTCAACAACTCTTATATATATTTCGTATCGAATAATTGTCTAAACTATTTCAGTCTGATAAGGGAAAAAATAAAACCCTTTCACTTGCATGTGTAAGCGTGTATGCGTGCACGTGTGTGGAGGTGATATGTGTAATGTCGCAGTGATATAAGATTTTGTGTCACTGTATCGCGCGAGCAGCGTACTCAAGGGCTCCCTTGGGAACGGACCTAGGCTTGAGCCGCTGCCGAGGGGGGCCTAATCTGGTTATAACTCAGTTGTTGTGCACAAGTGGAAGGGGATAGGAAATAATATCACGGACCATGAATTTTGAGATAACACAAAAGCCTTCAGGAAAGTTTTAACAAGGAAGCCACCGTCTTGTTAGGATGCTTAAATTATCGCAAGATTATCGTAATATTCGATAAAAGCAGTAATGCTAAAATTAAAGTTTGACTATGGTTTTACTCATATACATTGAGCATTTGAGCATTACATCTTTGCATGCTTTTCCTTTAGTTCAAAGAAATTGCTTTGAAGTTGGATTTTTTATTTTATAAACTAAAAACTTGATTCAGAAAGTAATTTAAATTGATTTAAACAAATAATCTGTTTATAGATAAATTTGGATTATATAATTACATAGTGTAAGAGTCTCAAATACAAATGTTAACAGAAGGTCACTCAAAGCTTTTGTTATGTGCTCATATTTAGCTTTATGGTAATTTCATTTTGAAATTTCCCTAATCCTAGAGCGTTTAATATTTCAGTTGAAAGGAATAAATACTTAAATACACAGATGAATCGAGATGATAGACTGAGAAACTATTTTAGTACGCGCCGTTATGAGTCTTATGAAAATATTAATGGTTTGAGTGAGTGGAACATCTGCGATCGACGTGTCAGTTCTAATTCGGATACGTCTAGCTTTGGTATTACCGTTAAAATTTAACATATTACACCCACATCATCTCATACTACATAATGTTTTCAGTTTTTAATGTTTATGTAACTAGTTATATTAAGTGTAGGTGGAAGTTCGATTAAAATCACTACATATTATAAAACAAAGTCCTCTGCCATGTCTGTCTGTCTGTTCGCGATAAACTCAAAAACTACTAAACGAACTTTCATGCGGCTTTCAACAGTAAATAAATATATCCACGAGGAAGGTTTAGGTATACAATTTGTCAAGGTTTATTTTATTATCAAGGCGGGACAACATTAGCTGGGCCCACTATTTTTAAATAAATGTAACCTAGTTTAGTATATGCAAATCCTAAACATTACCTACACAAGTTTAATCTTAGGATTTTTATTAACAAACTTTGGAATTTCATCGTTATGTCATTTTACATAAATACAAAATTTTATGATGATCGGTTGGGTAGTTAAGATGTGAAACATAATAATGAAGCACACAAACTCACCGTCGCATTTCTATTATTATTTAGGATGTTATTGTGAGTGTTTAAATTACAAACTAAGCAGCTTATTTTATTAATATTTGATTTAACATTAACTTAAATTAAATTGAAATAAAATAATTTATCAATAGTAGGTGTCATATGATGAGTAACAAGTTTACTCTATCGTTGTAGGTATAGTGTGTCCGATCCTTCGCAGTTTGAAAATCTATTCGACTGACTGTCGTGAGTTCCTACTGAATCTTTAACAACTTTAGGGTGAACGATAAACAACATACGTTATGCCTTATTCAGATTGACACGCGGAATACAGTGAAGGGATACCTTATTTCCTGCGAATATACAAGCATAGTGACAAGATATACTTCATAGCGACTTTTTTCCCGAATACTTTCCTCATATTGATTTTAAGTTAGCTTTGTTATTCCTTAAACATAATATTTAAATTCTTTGGACAAGTGTAAGAAGATAAGTCCTTTTTTCTGTTTAGTTAAGTTTCAGAGATTTTCTAGGACATAAATTAGTAATTTCAATTTCATTTATATGTATAGAATGTAATATCTTTCATTTGTTATCATTTAAGATTCCATAAAATAAATAAGAGATCTAATGAGTGTTTTGAAACGTTGAATATTTATAAATCACTGATTTAGGAAAGTACGATTTCAATGTTATACAATCACGACCAATCCAGCGGCTTATCACGAGCCCGCGACCGTTATCGCACGTTATATCTGAGTAACGTATAACAAATTGAATGCATGACGAACATGTTTACTTACGTTCTGATCGAGTGTTGAGTTCCACGTCACATCTCGTGTATATATTTAGAAAACTAATTTTATTAAAATCTATACATGAGTTATATAAAACCGCCAAAATAAGGCGGAACTAACATTTAGCAATTGGAAAAATAAACTGATTATTTTTAATCGTATCCATACATAATCATGGAGAATATTTTATTATCTATTTTGTGTGAATTTAAACCGTTTAAAGTCGATTAAATTGACAAATAATTTATGTATTAACATACGTTTGTTACAAGCATATATTTTCATTTGTTACGGTACAAACATAGATGCAAATAAAATTGAAATATTTGTTTCTTGTCCTTACTATTTTGTGAAACGCATGAGACGATTTTGAAGAGAGTTTTATTGACGGGTAAAAAATCTTTCTGAGTATAAGCTATGCAAAATATAATTACACTTCTCCATAATTGTCAAGGAGTAATGATAGACTTTAACAGAGATGACTTAGGGTTATAACGATAAAGTAATAACAACATTACAATAAGAAAAAAATGAAGACATATCACAATAAATACAAATAAGTCATGTAGTTATAATAAAGTAAACCATACCTTTTTTCTATTGTTAGTGTCATTTTTTCCACAAACGTACTAAATAAGGCGAAAGATAAAATTTTTGAAAGATTTTTATCTTGTTACACCAAAGAAGTATAAACTCTAACGCGTGTACATAAGTACACACACACTTTTTTTTATTATACTTTGTACGTTTTAATTTTTGAAGACAATCTCACCTGATGTTAATGTGATGATGTCATATAAGATGGTAACACGCGAAACATAGTGGAGATTGGTTCTCAAGTTCATTTACAGGAACACACCTATAGATACTTTAAATTTTTGACCGGAGGTTGATAACTAGGTAGGCGGGCTTAGAGAAAACATTTACCACCATACTTACGAATTTATGAACTTAGAGATTTATAAAATTGATTTTAATCACATGTCTCAATTTCCAAACCTATGGAGCTGGAACGCAGGTTTAGTAACTAATCTAAACCTATCCGAATTCTTGAAACATTGCTGCAATTATCTCATTACCATTTTGTAGGTGGTAGAGCCATGCTGAAGCTATTACTGGTTTCAGCATGAATGGGTCGCCTCGCCCGGGGTACTACCACACTCTCACAGAAACACCGACGTGAAGTAACAGTGTTGCGTTTCGTTCGGTCAGTGAGAGTACCGGAGGCCTACCTCCCCTCCCCTCTGCCCTCCCCCTCTCCTCACCGCCCCCCCTATCCCCACACACAGGCAGAGTCTTGCGATACTCCTAGTGCTGCTAGTGTCTATGGACGGCGGTGGTCACTTAACATCAGGTGAACCACTAGTTCGTTTGCCTCCTATGATATAAAAAAAAAATCATCAATCTATATATCACTATATATTATAAAACAAACCTCCGCCGCGCCTGTTTGTTGTTCGCGATAAACTCAAAAACTATTGAACAGATTTTCATGCGGCTTTTATTATTAGATAGAGCGATTCACGAGGAAGGTTAAGGCATATAATTTGTTAAGATTTTTTGTAAATTCGTTGAAATATAACGATAATTGTTGGAAGTTTCGGAAAAAGTCAAGCCGGCCGGGAGCTTTCGTCGAAAACGCTGCGTAATACGTTTGAGATATAACAAAACAATTGAGATAATAAACGAAGCAGACGTAGTCGTAGGTATCAGCTAGTTATTACATATTTAATTGATATTTTCAACGTGTGTATTTTAATAAATCCATTTGCAATTACCAATTCAAATCGAGTGAACGTTCTCCTGATCTTAATTTATTGACCACAACTATTTCTTTACTATGACTTGATTATTCTAAATTAAAATAGATTTCGTTTAGTGGTTGTGGGTTTTTGTTTTATTGTAATTAAAATAAATTGGTTGTGGGGAAGCGGTGCAGGGGTAATTTCGTTACGGTAACAACTGAATGTGCACAGAGACCAGTCGCAGCTGTACGTGAGGCAAATTGAAATCCTGCGACCTTATTAGAGGCACGCAAACTACAAAAGGACCTATTTATATATACTGACTATATGTGTATTGAATTATTAACAATATATTTTATGTGGAGAGGAGAAACCATTAAAAAATTGAAAGCATAGATATACTTTGCTTACAAAATTCCTTAGTAAAATGTTATCCGTTTACTTACGCTTTCCTATGCGCACCACATCGCAATTCCCACTTTACAGATGAACTCATATTGTTTATAAAATTGTATAAAAATAAAAAAGATGTGTGTGCGATTCCCACACGATAGAAGTGAAACTTCAGTAAAACGACAAAAGTATGAGATGAATATATATGACAAGGGTAGGATAATTACAAAGTTTATTTGTTTAAAAATGAAAGTATTTTGATTAATTTTAAAAGATATTTTATATTGTATTTAACATACGTTACAGTGTACGGTAGTATTAGCTCACGTACTTTTCACATATACTAACACACGTTAAATGCTCAAATACAAGTAAATATTAAACAGTGTGCAATATACATACACACCGACATTTGCTCTCTCGCTCTGGCTCACTAATTACAGGCGACTATGCTTAGAAGACGGGAGTGAGGATGCTAAGAAACATGGCACAAAGAGGAGAGACCGATAATATAAAATAGTATGTATATTTCTGTCTCATTCTTTGCCGGCTTTAACCTACACATTTTTGTATTTGTGTCTCTTACCTGTCGTTTTTCACTTCAATAAAATAATAAACTTACGATGAAATTTTTTTACGTTTTAATCTAGTTACTCTACATCGTAAATAAAAAATCCGTTCGAAAATAATAACCGCCATAATTTTGTAACCGACGAACGAAAATACCGCGAAAAGTTGTTACGTCACTTACCTGTCGTTTTTTCGTTGCATCCGGTTTGAAATCACAACGATTCTAAAGAAGTTTCCTTCAAAATTGTACTTATATAATGTTAAAAATCTTTGTTTCTTAAAACTTTTATCACTCCATATTATAAAACAAATCTGCCACGTCTGTCTGTCTGTCCGCGATAAAATCAAAACCTACTAAACTGATTTTCGTGCGGTTTTTATCACTAAATCAAAATCAAATTCTTTGTCATCATCAGTTTAGGCCCTAATAAGGCACTTGTGAACGTCAAAGACTACCACCGGTTCGGAAAACAACCGATTCATCGAGAAGAACCGGCAATAAACTCGATCGGTTACATTTTTTTAACATATATATTTCCAATACATCATACGATAGCTTTTAGTGGATGCACAGAGAAGAGTCAATTCCAGACATCACTATCCTGCACATACTGATCCAATCTATAATATCCTTTGGACACTAAAACCCGTTTGACGTGGCGCTTAAATTTACTGTATAATATGTTTTGGGACTTTATTGTAAAACCTAACACTATTACCTAATAAACTATTACTGATTTATTTAAGTCTGAAACATGCGACGACCGGTTTATTACAGTTTCTAGTATTTAGAATAGATAAACTGGATAAAGTGATTCATGAGGAAGGTCCTTCTCGATAACTGGGTTGAGATGTTTTTGTGGTAGCTTTGATTTTCATAAACACTTTCTCAGTGCCTAAATTGTATAAAGTACTTTTTATTTCGTTTGACTTATTATCCTAGGTCGTAGTCTTGTGAGATTATGATAAGAAGCGTATAGAGTATAACATAATGAATAGTTATTTATATAGACTTAAAAATAAACGTTTTTTCAGATAATTACCAAACGCATTACGACATAATACTGTCCTCGACGCGAGCTTGCCGAAAATATCCTATGAAAGAATATGTAATGAGCATGTTGAAAAGGGAAAATTGATATGAATTTTCCGTCGGGCCTTCGCTTAAAACTGGGGAAGGCTTTGTGATGGGACAAAAGGAATTATAAACAAGTATTTCGGCCGGTGAAGGGTTTTGTGCCCATGTAAAGGGGTTTTGACAGCTCCGTGCGTTTGTGCCTACTTATTATATTGTTCATAAATATAAATTCAATTTTATCGATTTTCTTTTGCTTTTTATTATAGTTCGCCTAATCACAACACTAATGCAAAACTCTTTACATTTTGCTTTGCTTTTGCTTTTGCTTTCGGACAGGATTTCTTCGAATTCTTTCCCTTACTGCTTTGCTACTGCCTTTTTCGTACGAATACTACGCGGATGGCCAGACCTTTTTCTGTCACAAATAAAAGAGGTCTCATTGTACCTATTAATAGCCCGGTATACAAACATTTTACTAATACCAAGCGTATGGAGAGTTTTAAATATTGCATTTGGCTCCATACCTACTTTGTGTAATGCAATCACAGCGATTCGGTTCTCTTTATCACTCCACTCCATTTTAATATCGCAAAATATTGTACAATGTATTGGCGCCAAAATAAGAAAACTCTATAAATAAAATGACAGTTTCCAAATTCAAATGTAATATTTTGTTTATTTTTAATAGTAACAATATTCATGGCCAGACTAAGTATATCCATTCATTCAGCGATCCATCCATTCATTCGAGCCGACCCATTCATGCTGAAACCAGTAATAGCCTCAGCGTAGCTCTACCACTTACTGTCTAGGAATTAATAATAAAATACATTTCAATCATTTTTTAAAATATCTGTCCGCCTGTCTGTGTGTTTGTTTGTTTGAACATGCATTACTGCTAAAGTACTGCGTTCATGATAAAACCTTTTCAAGAAAATCATAAAGCTTATTATCGAGTAACATTTAGTTTATTTTATTAAAATTGGTTTGATCTATCAAAAGTTATTGTAATTTAAATGACGACGCGACTTACGTACGTGAGAAAAGTAGATAAGTAAATGGACTTAATACATTCAGATGACTTTATTAGGCACTATTTTGTACATAAGTGTCCACGCAGAGGAAATCGTGGGCACAGCTAGTAGACAATAAATCTCCACAAACAAACACCTATGCCTGTGCCAATAAAACCTATTTACAAACAAATTGAAGTAAAACGTAGCGAACTCATAGGTAAAGTCCGATGTTGGGTTACAAATTGTCGTAATAATGGTCGAGCGTGTGTCGTGTCGTTTTAATGAGGGATTGTGTGCGACATCACGCCGTGTCTTGTGCTCTAATCAACAAGCGTTAGCGAGAAAGCGACTAAAAAAATCATGTAATATAATGGATGTTACTTTGCAATTCCATCTGGAATTTATTGGTTGCTACAATGTCTTAGATGCAATAAAAACTTGATTTAATTTGTGCGTCGTGTACCTGAAAAAGTTAAGAGTAAAAATAGTAATAGAAAGAGCGAAATATTAGTAACCAAAACAACAATTATGAGATAACAAACATAATTTTTTTTTTTAAATACAGTCGAATTGAGAACCTCCTCCTTTTTTTGAAGTCGGTTAAAAAGTAATTAAAAACGCGTCCTTGTTTCACAGTTGCACCTGACGTCGGTTGATGCTGTTGGTATGTAACCGTAAAATAAAAAATAAATTAATTTATTAAAATACATTGCAGATAAACGTGTAATGATCACAATCGATTTCATCATGCGTTTTGATTACTTTTTATTGTTTTAGTTATATATATATTATACATATATTTCGCGCTTTCTATTATTAGTTTCAGATTTACCTTTTTCAAGTACACGTCGCGCAAATAAAATCAAACCTTTTTTTTGTTGCAGTTGAGACGTTGTGTGGTAACTAATTCCAGGTGGAAGTGTTAAGTAAAGTCTACTATAATATTTAATGAATGATTTCTACAAAGTAACGCCTTCTTCAATCAAATAAAAAAAAACGATCGATTATTTACTATTTGCTTTTGTTTGCGCCTTCATAACAAACAACCCAACTTACTTTTGGCATTATAATATTAGTTACAATTACCAAGTGATGATTATGACGAATATAAAGAAGCAAGGCGCTTCATTTTGATCAATCAAAATTATAGCTGATAAATTTGGTAACAGTTTGGAAAATTGTGTCACGTTTTCTAGGTAAAAATAAAACAATCTTTTAATTATTTAAATTCACAGTCTTACGAAATATAACCCTTAGATATTATCCTTATATAAGTCCATCTCCTCCTCCACTCTCCTCCTTCAAACACAGGCTGGTAACGCACTTGCGACTCCTCTGGTGTTGCTAGTGTCTATGGACGGTGGTGATCACTTAACATCAGATAACCCACCGGTACATTTACCTCCTATGATATAAAAGAAAACACAAAAAAAAATATTATAAATGCGAAAATGAGTTTGTTAGCTACGGATTTACGCCTTAACTACTCATAATATTTTTGGCTGAAGAAGTCGTTACTTTGTGAAAATCCATCATTAAATATTATAGTCGACGTTACTTTGCACTTCCTCATGGACTTGCTTGACCACTACTACGTCATAAATCTAAAACCACCTTTTTAGTAAAAAGAACATCGCTTTTTGTTGCAGTACGCGTAGTGGTGGTCAATCAATTCCAGGCGGAAGTGCAAAGTCCACTATAATATTTTATGAGATATTGTATACACATTGTCAATGGTACAGAAGTATATATAGCCTACATGTTATCAACAAAAATTCTAGTATATCATTATTTTATCTTTATGCTACCAACGGCTTAGTTTTGAGATTTCTAAGATAACCGGATTAAGAAATAGAAAAAATCCCCATTTTCACAAAACCGCTTAATTTATTGTATATTTTATGAATTGTACCATACATCGTATTTTAGTGAAGTGTGCGCACTTTGACTGGCGATCCGCGAGTTAGGACGAGCAGAACTCGTCTGTTTCACAGAGATTACTCCCTGCCTATTATTGTACATCTAACACAAGCACTTTAAACTGTTTAGTGCGGACTGTGGTCATTTTACAGTACCTGTACGATTATATTTTATGTTGATATACTGACACTGAAAGATACTGTATTATTATTCGGAGAAATATATCAAAATATCGTTTATCTTCTTTTAGCGCCTTTTAGTACAGATATTGGAGGTTTTTGTGAACACTTAAATACCTATTAACATATAGTTTTGATATCCTTGATTTGTTTAACATTTTTTTAAAGAATTAATTTCCTTTCCGTGTTACCATCTTCTAACTTGACAAAAATGAGATTATTGTGAAGCGTTAGTCTAGAAATCAATAAATCATTCAATTGTTTCGGGTTGAGAAAGTCAACCTGTGCCCCAATTTAGAGTAACTAAAAAATTTGCAACTCATTCTTTGTTTCAGTTAGGTATTCATTTGCCTATAACAGAAACAAAACTTCTGCACGTATAAAAGGCTAGGATAGGATAAAATATTGAATAGATTTTGATCATTTTTAAAAATTATATATATATATATGTTTATATCATAGGAGGCAAACGAAAAGGTGGGTCATCTGATGTTAACTGATACCGCCGTCCATAGACTCTAGCAACAACAGGAGAGTCGAGTCGAGTTGGTGTGGATGAAATTTCTGTTTCTGTTTTAATTCTTAAACAACTGTTCCTTATCTAAAAAGACAATTATCACAATAGCTTCATTTAATATAAACGTTATTAAAGCGATGTGTGTTTTCTTGCCGTGGAGAAGCGGGGCAAGCGGTGCGGGGTTTTTCCCTCTGTACACAAAATATATTCATAAGATAATAAATGACGCAGATTAAATTGCGGGTATCAGATACTTACTAAATTAATAATTATAACACAATTTTTCAGACTATTCCATGGCTCAATTTTTAATTATAACACTATAACAAGAACTTTTGGCTCTACACACGTATTTGTTCACTTTGTTAATATAAATTAAGTTGTGATTAATGACGCTGGATATTTTTTTTATTATTAATTCTATGGCGGCCTGCTTTCGCCTGCTAGACGTATCCGCCCGTATATCCTACTCACTTTTGCATATTCGGACAAAGAAGGCCCTCAGTTAATAAAGTGTACATACACAAAATTACACACGTGGTTTTACTGTTTGAGAATATATTTTACTGTCATGAAAGACCGATAAAGTATATATATGTATGTAATTCCAAATCGTTGTCGACACCACGTTTTTGTTTGATCGTTATACTTATATCATTCCAATGTCCGCATGTTCGAACCCGGTATGTGCCGATGAACTTTCGGATTTCGTGTATATGTACTAATTTAAATTGGTAACACTATCGGCTGACGGTGAAGGAAAAAATCGTGAGGAAACCTGAACCTGAGAAATGTTCTTATAGTACTACTGTATGTGGGAAAATATAAAACTGTGGATTTCTCAGAGTTTGAAACCACCAATACGTCATGGACTGGCGTGGTGATTAGGCCCATATCTTCCTTTGGGAAGATGCCTACGGTCCTGCAGTGGATCTCTTACAGGCTGACGATGATGATGAATCCCAAATAATATTATAAATGCAAATATCTACAGAGCTGGTAGAGCCACGTTGAAGCTATTACTAGTTTCAGCATGAATGGGTCGGCTCGCCCGGGCTAGTACGACCCTCTCGCAGAATACCGACGTGAAGTAACAGTGCTTGCATTATTGCGTTTCGTTCGGTCAGTGAGAGCGCCGGATAACCCATCTCCCCTCCCCCTCGCCCCTTCCCCACTCCCCCTCGCCCCTTCCCCACTCCCCCTCGCCCCTTCCCCACTCCCCCTCCCCAAAACACAGGGTGGCAACGCGCTTGCGACTCTTCTGGTGTTGCAAGTATCTATGGACGGTAGTGATCACTTAACTTCAGGTGACCCACATGATCGTTTGCCTCCTATGATATAAAAAAAAAAGATTTCTTTATTTGTTACGCATTCAAACCGTAACTACTCGACCGACTATCGTGAAATTTTGCAGAGAGGTTGTTTTGAGAAAAAAATTACGTTCTCAAATAGGTTAAATCCATGTTAACACAAGCTACAAAAACTAGTTTGTTAATAAGAGAATAAGCACTAGCGAAAGCTCGTTCGGACACCGCGTCAATCAATATTGGTTCAAAGTCTACAAAAACATTGCAAGAAGGAAGCGTATTTTCTAATGCTCACCTGAAAAGCTGCCACCCTGAAGTTGTAAATCTTACTCCGAACATTTATATGTATGCCCTGACAGCTGTACTTGAGAGCCAGTTTCTTCAGTTCCAGAGACAGTTGAAGCAATGATGTCTTAGTTGATAATGTATTCGGACACCCCGTCGATGAACATACGTTTGAATCCTTACTACAGAGTCGGAGCTTGCTTTGATCGAAAACATCGCGATGAAGCCACAGTATGATGGTAGAGATTTTTCTAAACCTGCCTGATTAGCTACCATTCTCGACTTAAAAATTTGTCGCCAAGCACTTGTACTTGGTGTGTTCCGGCAGCTGTACTTGTAAGCCAGTCTCCCCTAGGTTAAGCGTGTTTACCATCTTATATCGTTGTCATTTAATAGGAAGCGAGATTGTAATCCCCAGATAAAACCTATAAATCACTACATAGTATAAAACAAAGTCGCTTTCTCTGTCTCTATATCCCTATGTATGCTTAAATCTTTAAAACTACGCAACGGATTTTGATGTGGTTTTTTTTAATAGATAGATTGGTTGAAGAGGAAGGTTTATATCTATAATAACATCCATTAAATAGTGGAGAAATACTGTTATTTTTGAGGTTTCTAATGTGATGTTGTAAATAATTACATTTTTTCCGCTTACATTGCAACAAACGCAGGCGGGCCACGGGCAGTAATGAATAAATCAAAACTACTGGATCGATTCTAATCATTTTTTCAGTGAATGACATAGGCTATATATTTTATATCCGTGCGAAGCCGGAGTGGGCCGCTAGTAATAGAATAAGATGCTAAGCTTGATATTTTATTGTACCAGTCGTCACTATGTTCGACTCTATTGCAACGATTCCTTGAAATATCATTGCTAGACTGTTATTAGATAATATTAAACTAGAAGTATGTATTGAATTGAAATTGAAAATACAAAGGGGCAGGCCAAAAGCCCGATGGATAGATGACATACTTCAATTGGCAGGAAGAGACTGGATAAAAACAGCTAACGACAAGGAAAAATGGAGGCAAATGGAGGAGGCCTATACCCGATAGGGGCCTTGACATATATGGACCGTTTATTTTGAAAGTGGTGTAAGTCCATTTTTGAGAAAAATTAGCTATCACGTAATTCATGCTTAATTTAATGTAATTTTTGTATATATAACTAGTCCATGTTTAATTTCTCAAAAAAATCCCATGTTTTGTACAACTTAAAATCGGTCGGTAAATGAAATTGCATAATCATCGATTATGAAAGTGGTGTAAGTCCAATTGACAGAGGTAGGTGGCATAGCAGATGGATACCGATCAGTGTTTTGTTATTTTTCATTTATTTTATACTAGCTGTTTCCCGCGGTTTCACCCGCGGACGATTTGCATTGTTTCCCCTCCGTGTTTCCACTACTCGTAAGTTAAAAGATAGATATTAAAAAATTAGAGAAATTTATTAGAAAATGTACAGCGCATAACCTGTGAGAAGAAAATAAATACGACAAGGCTGTATGACTCCGTATCTTTGCCCGTATTTTAGCGAATTAAAAAAACAACAGTAGTAAAATTATCAATTTATTACCTCTATGTCCTGGAAGACCGTTAAAATTTGAAAAAATCGCCCTAGAGCCTTTGTACCAAAATGCCAGACCTATTACGTACGAAAAATATAAAGACATGAAGCAGTTACTACCCTATATACCTCCGGTGCATCATGCATATTTTGAAACACTACCACATGCAGAGAATAAGTAAATTCTTGTAATCAGTATCTTGTAATGACAATGTAATTGCCGTCTAAAATAAAATTTTATGTGTTGTTATGCGTATTTGTAAACAAAATTATATTAAAATGAAGTATATTTTAAGCGACATTTGATTTTTCAAAATTGAAATTAAACGATTTTTACAATTGTCTAATTTTGAAAGTGGTGTAAGTCCATTTACAGCACATAAATATGTGTTATCGTAGTCTAACTAGCCAAAAACAAATTTATATAAACAAATTAAATGTTGATAAAACAATAGAAACAATGCCAGACCTCATATGATTTGCCTGTATTTTTAAATCAACAAATATAGTAACCTTTAATTTTCTCGAAACAAAAGAAAATGGACTTACACCACTTTCAAAATAAACGGTCCATATATCGATATGAAATACCTACTTATTTAGCATAGTACTTTTTTTCTTTGTATTTTCCTTTTTATATATCTTTTAAATTTTCGTAAAAACTTTTTTAAATGTCATGGAAATAAATAAGGTTTATTATTATTATTACTATGCATTTAATAACTGAAAATAAAAGTTTAGGTACCTACTCAAAATGAAAACCGCGAACCACTAAACCCGTTCTATTTCGCGCAGGGTATTTTAAATGGGTTCTTATTTTACATTTTAAGTCTTACCGACCCAGGATTTATATTCAGGGGTCACTTCGCCGGGCTCGAGAGGCCCATAAATAACCGTCGTGGAGGTCCGGACCCGTACTTTACCCCCAACCCTCCTACAGGGGTCGACGCAAACGGCTAAGGTTACTCCGGTCGGGAAAGATGAAAGAACCCCCTCATATATCTTTTTCAAAGTGCGGGTTCGTTTCGGAATTTTAATTTCATGGAAATGCTCCATGTTAGGTTATATAATTTAATATATTTGCTTTTCTATTTTTTTAAGTGATACTTTTTTCTATCAACCCAGATTTTTTCGTCCATCTATCGCATGCCGCATTACAGCCGGCCGCGGAGTAGGGGCAAAGTGAAAGGCTCTTGGTATAGCAGCCAAGGTCAATAAGACGGCGCTTTTGGCTCAGTTCAAAATAATTCAATGACTCAAATAATTATTGTGCTCAGTTTTTAACATGCATCTATTATCTGAATGATTTTATTTGTTATGTATTCCATACTCCAAATACGTAGATTGAAATTAAATTGTATAGTTGGATATTTTGTGTCCTATTGATTTTCCATTTTCCAATTATAAAGTTAATCCGAATCCGATCCGAAAGGTTAAAAGGAAATAAAATTTTCACTTGCATCGTGGTTTCGTAAAACCACACATTGTCTTTATTTTAATTTCTTTAGAACATTTATAGCTAACATTCATTAAATAACGATTCTAACTATTGTGGTGAATTATTCGTTACGACAATAGAATCCAGTAAACTTAGTGACGAATGGTGAAGAGACATCGAGCTATTTGCGTCCATTTCGAAAAGCAGTATTCATCTTTATCAATAACAGTTTTTGGGAGACGACCTGAATGATTCTGTTCGATTTTGGGTCCGTCGCTATAAATGATTCCCATTTATATTTTTGATGCCGCTTTTTGGTGAATCTAAATGAAGTTGTTATTTGGGAAAATAACGGTGACCTTCCTGATCTTACGATAATTGTGATAAGTGATATTTACGATCATAAATTAATCAGAGAGAAAATTATCAAGCAACAATTACCAAACCATAAAATTACTAACATATAGCATATATATATACATATATATATATATATATAATATAATAATTCATAATAATTAATAATAATTTAGTAATAATTAATAGTAATTAGCGGGCCCGGCAGACGTTGTCCGGCCCTGATTATGAAAAAATCTTTGACAAATTATATACTAAAACGTTTCTCATCAATCACTCTATCCACCGGTGAAAACCGCATGACAATCCGTTCGGTAGTTTTTGAGTTTATCGCGAACAGACAGACAGACAGACGCGGTAGGGGACTTTATTTTATACTATGTAATGATATATATAAAGAACAAATCTTATGATATATCGAGGTTTACTACGAAAACCAGCTTCATAGCCGTTTCGCATAAACTGTGTTAAGCATCATATGCTTATTTTTTATCATTACTTGTCATCATCATCATCAGCAGCCTGTAAGAGACCCACTGTAGGGCCATAAGCCTCTTTCTGAGGAAGCTATGGGCATAATCACCACGGCAGCCTACGAAATATTGGCAATTTCAAACTCTGAGAAATCCATAGTTCTATGTTATGTTAATATAAATATTTATTAAACAAACAGTCATCTTTTTCATCAAAATTGTTAATATTATTTCCTGTCTTAAACTATTCTTTTATGCGTATCACCTGTACAAAATAATTTCAATGTTTCACATCTGCCAGGCGTCCTGTGACATCTCAAATTTTTTTATATATAGATAATGCTAAGTAATTAAGCACAGGTCGTATAACCAAGCACTTGATTAAAACGTGTGTTAGCGTAGACCAAATAAAGCGGTCTTTATTTGCGAAAGGCTCGTCCCTCAGGCACGTCGTCAAATTACGTTAATAAATAAGGCTGGACGCGGACTCATTAGGGGAATTCTTTGCGGTCCGTTGTTACCTGTATTCAGAAACATAAGGAATTATATTTACTTTCATTATATGTATATGTCTAATATACATATCGTCGATATAACAAGGGAAGTCATGGGAAGTTTTAATTTGTTTTTAATTTGAAATTATTGTTACTTATTTAACACGAATAGAATGTACTAAGAATAATTAAAATTATCTATTATAAAGACCATAATATTTATTTATATGTGTCGTATACTGCGTGGATGGTCACTACCTCATCTCACACTCATGCTTGGTAACGATGCGGTCAAAGATGATAACATGCTAAACCTTAAGAGATGAATCTCTCAATTACGTATTTCGTATTGGCAAATTAATAGCGTAAATGATTAAATATCATCAAAATAATGGCAAATTTCGATTATGCACTATGTTTAATGTAGGTAAACTTCATTGCGTACTCATCTCTAAAGACATCTTTTAACAGGAATATTTCAGAAAAACGTATTTTAAAGACAGCAATATCATTGCTATACTAAAACTTGATTGCATGGTGCATAATCTGAATTCACTATTTTTGAACATGTATTCAGTCATGTTTGCTTTTGCCGTGATCTTACGAAATACATAATTAGGTGCCGGATATCAAAAGGAATTAGTGAAATCCACAGACACTTGGCTTAGATTATAGATAGCCATAGATTTGTAACTTGATAGAAAAGGATACCTAGTCGAGTATGTTTCCATCACGATGTCTTCCTCTGCCATAAATTCAGTCTCTATTATGACTCAGCTCTTTGGCGATCGGCCCCTTTCTCGCTTCGCGCTTTCGCTCACAGTTGAATATTATAATTGTATTCGTGTAATTACAATAAATTTAAACTTAACAAAACCAAAAAGGGTTCTTATCATCCAGAGCACTTGACAACACAAAAAAAAATCTACCGAAAAAAAAAAACATGAAAAACAAAAGGCTAAAAGTTGTCCTTATTTGAATTTTCATTAAAACTTTCTCCCGTCAGGAACAAAGAACATTTATATTAAAAAAGTCCGGCCGCGGCCAGATAAATATCTGTAGTCTCGAGAGCGGACCCGAATTTCAACTTTTGTACAAAGATTTACAAGGAAAATTACAGATATGATACTTCTAACTGATAGTCAACGGTTTGAAATTTGACAATAAATTAATATGATGACACAATCCCACAGACGTCCATTTCATTCCAAACTAAACATAGCTTGTATTATCACTACATATTGTAAAACAAAGTCCTCTGCCACGTCTGTCTGTTTGTTCGCGATAAACTCAAAAAGTACTAAACGGATTTAGATGCGGTTTTCACCAGTAGATACACTGATTCATGAGGAAGGTTTAGGTGTATAATTTATAGGCCTTTTTTTATTATCAGAGCAGAATAACGTCCGCCGGGCCCGCTAGTGTTAAATAAACAATTGATATACCTATAAAAATCAATACAACTGCGTCACAAGACTTGAACAAAAAGTCTTGGAGTGTATGATACAAATTCTAATCTTCATTTAGCCAATATTTATTAACTATATGTATGCACTACTGGAAGGTCTGTATTTTGTGTAAGTAAAAATAATATTCTGCTATGAGGATGACCTATATTTATTTTTAAATTCGGTAACGTAATTGAAGTTTATCCGATAAGTAAGGCCAAAGACAGTGATATAAGTAAATGAGGTTCTATTTATAATTAACTATAGGAGTCCACAAGACTACCCCTGATAGCTTATATATGATAGCTTAGATACTACATCTTATAGTAGTCCGGTGAAGCTGTAAAGACCTTGCCAGGTCAATAGCGTAGTCAGTTCGAGAAAAAAAAACGACATCCTATACTTATTACTAACTTTTGCTCGCAGCTTCATCCGCGGTAATCTAGATTTGATCTATACTTTCGGAATAGTACTTTTTCTGGATAAATGGTACCCTATGATCTTTATTGTACACCTGATAACGTGTGTGCAAAGTTACATGATGATGTGTTGAATATTTAAGGCGTGAAAACTTAACAAAGAAACTGACTCTCGAATTTATAATATTAGTAAAGATTTCTTATGTGTTTTTAAATATTGTCAATGATTAAATATTTTTTTCTTTTTTATATATTTTATAGGTTTTAGGAAACGACCATGTTCCCATCTTGTAAAGGCACACGAAATCTTGCAAAATAGATCCCTCTGTATGAGAAACAACAGCTGCAAAACGGTGAGAGTGGAGAACTCTTTTACACAGACAAATTTTCACGTTTGAGAGCAGAAGAAAAGAGGAGCGTAATTATTAAGCGTAATGAACTAAAAACCAGACCACCGAAGACTATACAACATAATTATAATAACGATGTGTTACCTGTCCAAAGTGTGAGCGTACGTTTGCCGCGAAGGTAGGATATGCCAGTCATTTACGTGCAGACGAAAGGGCGGTGAAATGGACTGTTAAGTTTCTCTTAGCGGTTGCTGTAATCGATAACGGTTAGGAGCAGATGATGAGATGATGACGAAGATGGTAGAAGATGCTAAACACGCTAAACCTAGAGTGGACTGGATGTCAAGTGCAACTGCCAGAACATACCAACAGACGCTTGATGACAGATTTTTAACTTTTGGGTGGTAGCTAGACTTCATTTTTTTTACCACTGTGCTATGTTTTAATAACAATGTTTTCCTTCACCAAAAGCTCCGAACCAGATGCAAGGATTCTGAGACGTGATGTCCGAACAAGCTATTAACTAAGCCATCATCTCTCCTAAAAACGAAAGTATTCCTTCATAATATGTATCATTTAACAATTAAAAATACCTATTTGCGAGTCTATGAAACTCAAACACGTAGAACGACCTCCCAACTCATTACTGGAGCGGTCCTCGCCGCAAGACCCGCCCAACCTACCGCTTGCCTAACTTCCACTTTACCGCCTAGGGCCGTCACGTAAACCAAGCCGAGTAATTTTTTTACTTAAGCAATAGATTATATTTTGTTAACAAACAGTGAATAATTGTTTTATTAAACAAATTTTGATGATTTATTTTATTATCTTGTTTTCATTTGTCAAGTATATTATATTATTAATCAGAATTTGATTTCAAAATTATCATAACCTTTCATGTTTGAGGCGTGGTGGTCTAGTGACCCCCGGTATGAATAACGAATTTTTCGGTATCGCCTACACTTAATAATTGAAATTGGTAACACAATCGATTAACGATGAAGGAAAGTATCGTGAGGAAACTTGAACCTGAAAAATGTTCTTGTAGTTCTGAATGTGGGAAAACATAGAACTGTGGATTTCTCAGAGTTTGAAATCGCCAATACGTCCTGGGCTGGCAGTGTGATTACATACTTACACAGAATGATGATGATATGTTTGAGTTACATAATTATTCCTAAGTCTACGAGTACTTTATTTAATTTAGGTCCAAAGGAGACGCTAGTATGAACGTCAAAAGATCACCAACGGTTGGGAAACAAAAATGATTTTTTTCAAAGTAATGCTTTCATCCAGCAATTTTTTGTATGTAGCAAAATAAAACAGAAATACTCAAATAATGAAATAACTGTATGTTTATATTTTAATAGAAATATTTGTTATAATTTCAATGAATGAAACAACCCTAATGTAGCAACAGGGTGTGCTCAACACGCAGCACTGTCAACTGTAAGCATTCTCTCTTGGAACATTGCACGAAGTTTGTTCACTAAATTTTTAGATTAAAAATTATCTTTTAAAATTTATAATGATAAGCGGAGAGCGGTCAGTTTTGTGGAATTTAGTTACCCAGTGGGTGTTTGGGACTATATAGTAGGATGTATAAACAATATAGGCCAATATTGGCCAAAATTAAAATCACTTTGCTATCTCAATAGTTTAAGGTTATCTTTCATACCTTTGATACCTACATATGTTATACAGTTTAGAACTCTCAAAAGTAACCTATGTTAGTAAATTTGTAGTTCTGTCCGTACATGTAATTCTTTTTGTTTGCATGTTTTATTCTATCTTGACAGATCTTTGTTAAATTTTGTACGGAATAAGTATATGTCTTTTCTGGATCTATAAACTAACAATGAATAAAAAGTCTGTTAGAAATCTTAAAAATATATGTATAAGGTATTTAATATTCATTTATTTTCAACTAATTTTTATGATATTTTGTATACGCAAATATATGCTATTGCTATATTAACAGGCTATGGTTTATCAATAATATTATTACTAGTCCATTAGAATTTGAGTAACAATACAGTAAAATTAATACCACGCAACAAGACCCACGTGTAGACGGGGGCATAACTATATCTAAATAAGATAATATGCTGAGGACTAACTAAATTCTTAAAGATTATTTAGATAATGAAATTCTTATATTTGTGTTTGTCTGTTATATAGATCGATGATATTTGAAAGATTCTTGATTCTTGGACCGTCATTACAAATCATCGATTTTAGAACGTGTGTCTTCATATACCTTTTGAGGTTCAATTATAATCTTAAGTAACTTACAAAATAATGACCTAGTGAAAAATGATAAAAGATACTTTTTTTGAGATCGTTCAATTTCCTACAAGAATTTGTATTGATTCATATAGCACATTTATTCGTTAGAAAGTAATACATTCCTATTAAAAAAGCTGTCTTATCGATACGGGAAATAATAAAAAAATTACAAAAGAAAATTTTACTATATTTTTTTTCGTGATCTTGGACGATATTTTCTCGATGACTAGAGAAAAAATGTTTTTAGACGTACCCTAATGTTAATCTAATAGCTATACATATAACTTGTTGGATAGTTTTTATGCCTGTAGTCAAACTATAAATAATAGTTCAAAAAAACTAAAAAAAACACGCTTTCATAAAAATCCAACTAAAACACAGAAAATCGCATGTTAATATCAGCACCTCCAGATATCAGTATTTTTATCATTTTTTTGTCACTTTTTACAAAAATATACATTTATTTCTAATTTACATTATCCTTAATCCAAATTTATTAAATTTTATTTTCTGTTTTTTAGTTGGATTTTTTGTGAAAGCGTGTTTTTTTAAACTATTATTTATTTTTCATTTTTTAGTTAAATTTTTTTAACTTTTTTTTCGGATTATTGCATTGTCATCGACCTTTGACAGGTGTGCAAAGTTTGAATTGAATCTGATCGTTCAAAATAGGACAAAATCGAGCTCAAAGGGGTCGGTTACATACATACATACAGGTGAAGCTAATAAAAGCGTGATAATAAAATGAAGTTTAAATTATTCAGTAATCCTGTTACAACTTCAGAAAGTTATAACGCTCTATGTACAGTAATAACTTCTTAATAGAATAAAAAAAAACAAAAAAATCCTAGAAATCCGTTCAACCCTAATTATATTAGTGATCGCAATCTGTAAGGGCCGGTAATTAGATTTTAGCTTCCAGCGTAGATTGTCGAATTGAAGAAATGTTCAGATTAGGGCAGCTCATGACGGGAAATGAAACTGAACAGATTTGTTGCCGATTCGTTTACCAATTTATCCAACATTTAATTCAAAGCTTAGTACTAAATTTCATATCATTCTCTCATGTACTCAATTCCTTTTTTTTCTATTTAAACATTTTTCCTATTGCATGTTCAGTTTTTAAATCGAAATAAGTATAATAAGTATGTAAATCTTACGTGTCTATACTTTTTAGGTTTTAGTGAAATAATTGTTGCAGGTGTCGTCTAGGAACAGGTAATAAAATATATTTCAATAATTTGATGTTGATGATGATTCAATGATGAGAGTAAATTTTTACGATGCGCGCGCACACCGTTACGAAAAACCGGATACCCTGAAGTTATTACGATGCGCGCGCACACCGTCACGACAAACCGACACCCTGAAGTTATTACGATGCGCGCGCACACCGTCACGAAAAACCGACACCCTGAAGTTATTACGATGCGCGCGCACACCGTCACGACAAACCGACACCTTGAAGTTATTACGATGCGCGCGCATACCGTCACGAAAAACCGACACCCTGAGTTAGCTATAGTCAACATTTTGTTTCTTTGTATTTGTTTTTTGTATTTCTTTGTATTAAAACTGTAGTAACATTTAGCCTAGATTTCATTGCAATCGGTCCACTCTATCAAGAGTTATTGTAATTTTAATGACGACGGGATTTAAGTACCAAAGAAAAGTAGATAAGTAATTAGGGTATAATATATTCTGATGATTTTATTAGTCACTATTTTTTTACATTAGCTTTCACGTGGACTGAGTCGCGTGCAAAGCTGTTATAAATAAAAACAAGAAAATGCGACCGCGAAACCTCTTTTTACATTTATAAGCGTCATATTTAAATACTATACACTCCTTGTCAGAATTGAGACGATTCTAACGACACCTACATTTTTTTTTTTATTGTAGCTCGGCAAAGTGACTGTACTGTGCCTGATGGTAACCACAGTACAATTCAAAAACAATGGCGACCACCGAAAGACATACTATCCATCGCCGGTCGCCGCTGTCATGCCGGCCTGAAAGCGACCCAGTCAGGGACAGCCCCCCCCGGTTGCTGGATATACACCGGCTGATCCCGGAACGCGACACGCCCAAACGTGCCACTATGGCGGGTGTTCCACCTGGTGTACGGTGGTCGCGATCCAGTCGGGTACAGACACCCTACCACTCCGCATCACACACACACACACACACACATGTCGACACCATCAAATCGCACCACAAATCACACCAACTCACACATCCATCAAATCGTTATACTAAAGATCACATCAATATCTACATGTAGCTCCATATACTGTAGAAAAATATAAAGGAAGTTAAAGGAAGTTAAAGTGAGACAAAGAACTGATAGGTATAAGATTACATTTATCCTATAACTAGTTAGTCGCGTACGGTGTTATTACAAAAAAGTTAAATACGTATTGAACCCTGGCTTTAAAAAGATCTCATATTAAATGTACCGCGGTCGCTGGTTGTTCGCCATCTTGTTCTTTTGTCTCGCTTTGGTTACGTTAGGTTAGACTTGTGAAAAAGGATAACACGAACTTGCCTCGGCCGAGCGCGGTGCATTTATTAGGAAACTTTTTTAAACCAGTATTTAATACGTATTTAACTTTTTTGTAATAACATGGATAGAGTTTAGCAAAAGTTTAAGTATATGTTTTTAATATCAATATAGTTTTGTTTAGCACCTATTTAGTAGCTAAATAAAAAAAAATCGAATCTGGTTAGTTTTTTGAAGTGAAAGCTTCTTTAGCAGCGTTGAGCCGTCAACGATTACTTCGCCACAGTATAAATATAAGAGACAGTATGGAAACTACATACTACCGCTCGTACCGGCACACTCACACAATCATGCGTATCAACGAGACCCCTAAGCGGTTTTCGCGGTGCTTTTCAATTTTAAAAACAATGAAGTTAAAATAATTCAAACTATAATTGATTTCAATTTTCAAAAAAGAACACACTTATTCCATTGTTTTGAGTTTTCACTTCAGTCGGCTGTCCTTATGACTGCCGCGACTTTTTTTCCCATACAATCGACGAGTCGCAGCGTATATTTACAATGCCTCTATTTATCTAGTCTCTTTGACAAATAAAGTCAATAGTAATTGTAACTGAAAAATATGAATTACCGTCGAATTTCGACCACTGGACGACCAACAGTTAATTCAAAACAATAAACACAATTACAGACGGGCGTAAAAAACGCCGCGTTCCGCCCGCCCGTTTATACTGGCGTAGCGTGTAAGGAAGCGTGAACAAATTCACCATAGCTGAGGATGGTAACTTTTGTACAATTACCACGGATGCCGTGCTCGCTCTCCGCCTTCCCGGCATGCACCGTCTGCAAAACAATAAAATATATATTATGAATAAACATAAAATCTGAAACTGTATGTTTATATTTGTTACTAGCTGTGCACGCAACTTCGTCCGCGTGGAACCTGATGCACAATACAATGACTAATAAAGTCATCTGAAGTCTAATTACTATCTACTTTTCTCTCGTACTTAAGTCGTGTCCTTATTAAAACTACAATAACTTTTGATAGACCGAACCGATTTTAATAAATGATAAGACTAAATGTTACTCGAAGATATGTTTTATGCTGAACGCAGTACTTTAGCAGTGGTGCGTGTTCATACAAACAGACAGACATTACTAAAATTGATTGAGAAGTATTTTACAATTTTTTTTACAAAAATCTAAAAATTATAGCCACGTTACATTTATTCTTATTAGATTAGATTTCTTTAGATTTGAATTGTATGTGTATAAATTGTTCATGTGAATTGTATGAACGTATGTATACCCTCTGTAACGTGTGGACCCTTTATAAGTCGAGGTATAAAAAAAAAGATTTTTCTACATTTTTTGACAGTACCAATTTTTATTTAACTGGCAGATTTCCCACTTTGTTGGATAATAAAAACATGCTAAAAGGTTAATAATTAAATCCATAAAATGAGTATCCTAAGACTACGTACGAAAAATTGTGCATCGAATGATCATAGTGCTATACTTCAGTCATTTTGGCGTGATTGACATTCAAGAGACTATATTTTAATGAAAATACAGTTTAATGTTACATATATAGATTTTCAACCAAACTCCTTCAGAATTCTTGAGAGAAAACTATATTAAACAAAAAACAATAACCGCCAGTGAAAGATAACACGAGTAGTCGTCGATGTCATAGTGACCTGAAAAAATGACTCTTTACCGATTACACGCAGAGAACAACACACTGTATGGGAGATGTTTCTACATCCTATCTATATAAGATACACACGCACATAATCTCGCACATAAAATTTCTCCAGAATACACTAAGTGCACTTCTGTTTTTTTTTTTTTTTTTTTTTTTTTTTTTGTTTGAAATGTGAGTGGAATTTTGATCCCCATCTTTCCAAATTCTATAACTGTCTGCTTCCCCTCCCTAAGTTAGCTTTATCATTTTGTTTCTTTGTATTTTTTTCGTATTTCTTTGTAACCGTCTGATTATTTCTTTATTAATATTATTTATTTTTTATTTACATGCTGGAAATGTAAATGCCGTGTATAAAAATGTACGAATAAACTTTATTATTGAGTTTTTGGCGGCATCTTGGAATGTCATGTAATGGTTTTTACATTTTATTCATAATTTTGTGTTATTCGACTTTATTTTTTTATAAAATTGGTGGTGTTATATGTATGATAGTTTGGTTATTGTGATGTGGATGGTAAATTATTCTATAGAGCCCGGATTCTGACTTGCCGCGAAAACTCCCAGGAAAGTTTTAACAAGCCATCATCTTGTTAGTTCATTGAAATGATCACAATAAACTTGTAATATGATTACTATATATTATACTAGCAGGCCCGGCAGACGTTGTTCCGCGCTGATTATAAAAAAATCCTTGACAAATTATACACCAATATGTTCTTCATGAATCACTTTATCTACTGGTGAAAACCGTATGAAAATCCGTTCAGTAGTTTTTGAGTTTATCGCGAACAGACAGACAGATAGACGCGGTAGGGGACTTTGTTTTATACTATGTAATTATATATATTATCTACTCCACAATAGCAGCAATAATCTACTAGAAATACTAAAAAATAATAGTTGCCAAAAAAAACTTGGTTATTATTATTTATTTTGTGGATTCGATTAACCGTTTATAAATTTTTAATCACTAACGAAGCGCGCGAAACTTAGCAAAATAATATTTGCAAACTATTTATACGGTTTCCTTGCTGACGCTACATATAGGAGTCGAGTACACATAAATTATACCCACCAAAGGATAGGAACATTGTCTAACTTTGCACTTTACTCGTATTTTATACATAATGGTTATATATGAGCGGCGAAACTCTCGTAGAGGGAACTCGTTAATTGAGAGTGCGTCTAGAACTCTGCAATATCTAGACATTAGTAACTTCGTTCGGTTTAATAGTTTGACTTTTCACTGGGATAGTTCGCGAAATTGGATTCGTCGAGTAGTTTATAGGTCCTAATAAATTAAAATCTGTTTTTGTACTATTTTTATTATATCTCATATATTATATTGAAGTGAAACCTTCATCAAGCGCGTGAACGATGTAAATATGTATGAATTTTAATGTTCGTGTATTTATTTACAAATTTTCACTTCTATCATGTGGCCAGAAGCACATATTTCTATTTTATATTTCTTATACTTTTATTATAATTTATTCACGGTAGATTTCTTTAGGTACATATTTCTATATACCTAAAAATATTTACATAAACTGAATTGTCTCTTATTTGTTTGGGTGAAATGGCTGAACCAATTTGAACAGTGCTTTTATTGGGAGATGAAGGAATCTAGAGGACTTTTTAGACTATTGGATTATATGAGCCTCATGTCATTATAATTTAGAATGGGGTTAAGCAGTAATGATAAGTTTTATCAAAGCTAACTCAAAATCGGTAAGACAGAGGTCAAATTAACAGTAACTCACGAATAGAATAAACAAAACGAGAGCAAATTAGCTGGTATCAGCTAGTGATAAATAAACATTATTAACAGTGTAACCTTGTATTCAAGTAACTTGTAACCATGTAGTCCGGTGAAGCTGTTAAGGCCTTACTAAGCCAATAGCGTAGTCAGTTCGAAAAAAAAGTGTGTGTGTACTTATGTACACGCGTTAGAAGTTATACTTCTTTGGCGTAACAAGATAAAAATCTTTTCAAAAATTTTATCTTTCGCCTTATTCTACGTGTGTAGAAAAAACGACACTAACAATAGAAAAAAGGTATTTAATACATTGAAAGTTTTAATACAAAGAAATATAAACAACAAAGACAAAGTAACAAAATGTTGACTATAATAGCTAACATCAGGGTTTTGGTTTTCCGTGACGGAGTGCGCGCGCGTCGTAATAACTTCAGGGTATCCGGTTTTTCGTGACGGTGTGCGCGCGTATCGTAATAACTTCAGGTTGTCGGTTTTTCGTGACGGTGTGCGCGCGCATCGTAATAACTTCAGGTTGTCGGTTTTTCGTGACGGTGTGCGCGCGCATCGTAAAAATTTACTCTCATAATTTTTCCCTAATGCGCCAAAAGAAGTATAACTTCAAAAAAGTAACTTGTAAATTATATACTAGTTTAAAATATTTAAAAGTATGCTTTCTTTACGCGATGTTAACCAAAAATATTTTTTATCTCGTTTTGTCGCGTGATCTAACGACACGTGTTAAACAAAGACAGACATTACTTACCTGTGGAGTATGTTTTTGTATCAAAGTATTTAAATTAATTCAATAAACTGTGAAATGGTTTCTGAAGTTGACATTTTTTATTCTTAGAAATAATACTCCTTTCTCTAGAAGATTTTCTTAGTCTTGCTTAGTCAATGATTCTTTAAATCTAAATAGAGTTAATTAAGTTCTAAATACATCAAATATGATTTCATGATTTAGTTTCAAAATATATCGTAGCTTAGAGAATTCATAGAAATTATACTATGTACTTTTGACAACATTCTTACGTGATAGAACGACCAGCCTACAGAGAACTGATTCTCAAGTGCAACTGTCGTGTCACACTTATATAGGATATCCCTAGCGATATTAGAAAGAGCTCAACCACCACAGTACGGTGGCATTACGATGTTTTCCGTAACCAGTAGCTGTGTTTCATTGCAAGATTTGAATCTTTTCTATCGACAAGGTGTCTGTAAACGTTACCTGAGCCAACATTGCTTCGTGTCTCGAGTTTTTCATATTCACATAGCTCATTACCTACTATTAATGACATAGGTTATTTTTTTATCATGAAAAAATAAAAATAAAATAATCATTATAATTTTGAAATATGTAAAATTGTTATTTATATATTAATTCTTATCTTATGTCATGATTCTAAAGCGCAAGAGAATGTGGATTGATACAGTTGTCGCCACCTAGCGGGCGCGACGTGAACTCTGTGGTACAGCTGTGGAAGGGTACTCTGCCCATACAGGACTATTAATTTCCTAAGGGAGCTCGACACCCGCAATCCCTGTACCAAGTTCCATGTAAAAAAAAATCGGTTATTAATTTACGAATAACCAAATAGGAACTTTTTACCTAAAACCAATTGACCTTAAAATGTTTACGTTATTAACATCAAAGTATGCTATATGTTTTAATAGCTTATGTAGTCTACATAAAATAAACAAATACTATCCATAATGCGTTTTTTTTCTTCTTCTTCTTTTCTGCAGACTCTTGGTCCGCATCTTTTTTTTGCTATCGTTTTATTTGATGTGTAAGTTAAAAATCGTATCTGTGAACAACTATTGGGTGTTTTTTTTATTATTTATTTATTATTATTTTATATATTTATTTGTTAATTTTTATGATTTCATTTAACTATTTCATGACACATTTTTTAAAGACGTTATTACGCAATAACATCAATAATGCGTTTCAATATTATTTTATGCAACGATTGTTGTTACAAACTGCTGTCTATTATTCCGCTGTTGGATAATTTGCTATTTTGTATCGTATTGTAATAACGGTATGATGATGAAAATAAATATTCGTTGTTTGTAACGTGCCCGAGTGTGAGCAACTTCATGTCGTCCTCCCTTTCACACCTACTGGTTATTGTATAACGCTTGCTCGCTCGCATTTGTCGCATACATCGGTTGATCGTTATTTGTCAATAAAAATAACGTATAACAGTTAATTAACCGTTGAATAATGGTGTATTCAGTATATTTGTTTTTTATTGCGAAGGAATAGGCAATTTTAGTTTTTGTAATAATGATAGGTTCTGAACATTGTGTGAACAACAAGGTTAGCTTTTACAGTAAAATGTCATAAACTTTACAGAATGATTTAAGAATATCGGTGATAACGAAGAGACATGAATTTATAGATTATGAAAAGAGCCATCAAGTAACTATATGTACATTATCTAGCTTACTATAATTAAACGAATTAAGCAAGGATTTAAGCGGTAGCTTATGGGTTCGAATCCCACACAGGACAATTATTTTTGTGATCCACGAATTCTTTGTCTAGGTGTACTGTGTATACCTTAATTGTATTATGGCGTACGAAATAGAGTTTCATCTTTAACATACATATTTTATTTCGGTTGCACTAATAAATTAATGTCCGGTAATGTTGATTAACTTTGAACATTCATTATATAGCTATGATAAATTATACCTACGCATTTCGTTGAATAAATCATAACAGAAATGACTTATGCGCGGTTTCTGAGGTACTTTAATTATAGTTTATCTTTTCAATATCATTATCGGTTCGATATCTTGTTAAATTGCATTTCTGAATACACAATCATACGATAAATATCAGTAAAACTCAACGAGCAATTTGACAGTTTACCTTATGGATAACTTTTTTGAGTCAATAACTATTGGTAGTTTAACCGAGTATCACAGAAACCGGGCATTAGTAGTTTATTTCTGTTGTATCACGTAAATATACAGAATTTCGTTGTTTGGTATTTAACTCTAAATATTCACACATTTGGTCTCTATTTTTCGTTGATAATTTAATTTACTTTAACTACCTTGAAGAAAGAAAAAAAAGTTAATCGTTAGAACAGTACTATAATTCTAAAACGTTATATACTTGCCAGGAATATGGTTAGTCTTAGGCAGTAATGTAATCCTGATTTTCAATGAAAGCCAAATAATAGGCCTCAATAATAGTGAAATGAATTGTGGACAGATTAAGCAGAAGAACTGTAATCTGCTAACACTGCTAAAAAAAACGAAATATGCCCAAAATTCACTGGAACATATGGACTAGTATCTACTCCCAAAACAGTACTATGAAGCAACTTAAAATCATGGTACATTTTATTATATTGAAAAATAAATAAAATAATGAATTTCGAGTCATTCTCTACCGCTATAACGTGGTACAGGGTCGTCGGCGCGTCGCGACGGTTTATCTTCACGCGCGCATGACTATTCTATGCTAATGTAATGAAAAATTACGCTCATCTGATAATAAGAGTCTCGGAATGTTTTAATTTTACTCTTAATTATTTATCAAATGGAATTACAATTGTTATATTCTTGTTAGTATATGATTATTTATAACTACTTTTGCCCTTTTCCCGCCTAACTATATGTCGCAACATACGGACTGCCTGCACTATCACTTTCTCTCGGTTAGTGCGTTTTCAGCACTACTTGTAGTAACCCCTATTTGTAGGGTAATTGCTTAGCTCCTATTGGTCGTAGCATGAAGTTAGATAGCTTATAACCTTTCTTAAAGAATAGAGTATAGAATGGAACGATTCGTGTATTATTTTATTTTATTTCAATTAATTCAATTATTTTATTTCAATTAATTTCAATAAATAGAAAATAATTATCTTAATGACAAAATTACCCATAATTAATTTTAAATCTTTTATCTTTTAGATGAGGTAGGTAGATCCAAGTGTAGGTTTGATTCAGAGGGTATGGTATTTGGTAGTTTTCGAGTAAAATCATAGGTACGTTTTTGTATTCTCTCAAAGAGTACCTAAATGGTGGCGCTCTTAGCGGAAAATCTGATGAACTAAAAGTAAGCAAAATTAAATTTCAAAATTATTGTTTGACTCATTATTATAACTTTTAAATTTATATTTAATAAGTACCTACCTAATATTATAATTTACTGTCATACAGTAAGTGGTGGCGCTCTTAGCGGAAACTTCGAGGAACTAAAAGTTAATAAAATGGTATTTGAAAATTATACTTTGACCCATTATTTTATTCTTTGAAATTTATATTTATAAGAACTTATCTAACATTATAATTTCAATTTGAACGAGATACCATAATGTAATGTTAAGGCCTATATATTTATATCACAGTACTGCCATCTATCTGTGGAAATAAAAAAATATAATTCTCAGTTATAACAGCCATGTGGACTCGTTGCCGGATGTGGCATTTAAGAAATTTTATATCTGTATAAGTCTATCTCTATGTATGAATAGATATGTATGTATACTTCTATAAGCTCTCGATACAGCTAACATATACATTTTACCTTAACTCGCCACTAGAAGGTGCTACATTGCATTTTATTTTATTAAATTTTATATCCAAATTTAATGCAGAGAAATCCGTCAGTGGTTGTTAATTCAAAGGCTATAATCATTTTAAAGCGGACAATATTTATTAATACTAGTAGTCATAATTCGATAATAATTAATTACCTCTTTAAAAATTTAATATTATTACAGTTCTTTGTCAAATATTCTACATTATTAGATGTAATGATTCTGAGTATGGCGAAGAGACACTTATAAATTGTAAGCGAAAAGAAACTGTTCCCATCCTAATTTTGTCTATAAAACTAACGATCGTCAATAGTTGCTAAACAAAAAAAAAGGTTATCAAACATAAAAGATAAACGCACTAATCTATTTTATTTTCGCCTATTTATCTATAGATTACAGAATGAGCGTTGCGTTTTTGTTTCAATGGAGAACTCGTCTTCACATATTTGCGTTCTGCCGAGTAATGCGTCTTTAACCCTTTGCTACAGAGCTTCCTTTATCCCTACCTCTCACATCCACCCCACAAACCCACCGGTCGGCCTTTTTAATGTCCACCGCCTTTGAATTCAGTCCTCAACTGCTCTTACTCATATTCACAAAAGGGAAGTTTCGTAGAAACAACAATACATAAATATAACCTTGACAAGTACAAAATACAGTCCATTTTCTATTATCAAAAAACCAAACTTAGATCAGTATCTAATAGGATATAGGATCAGTAGGACTATACGTTCTTTGGAAATTTCATTCTTACAATTGACCAACTCAAATTGAATTTCGACTTTATTTGGTTGGAGACAAAGTATAATATTATTCATATTACCTTAGTCCAGTTATGACTGTACCCTGGAGCAGAAACGGATGTACAATAATTTAAGCAAGGGGTGGAATGCGACGGAGAGTTCTTTTTGGACTTTGTGTGAGTGAGATGTGCGTAGAGGTCGAGAGAGTACGGGTTAAACGCGTTACAGGGCCGTATTGAAATAATTTAGTTTTATATAGCACATCTATCTGTCTCAGTTTGTACTATAGTTTATGTTTTTAACCTTATTGGTTTTAGTACCTATCTCCGTTTATAATTGAAAATTAATCTCACAATAGTCACATTTTTACTAGATAGCAATATAATCAATAATTACTGAAATATTGACGCAACATATATTTACTTACAAATAAGCGTTAGAATACAAATAATATAAATTATTCATTTATTAATATCTTTAGTACAGCTTTCGCTATATATAAAACACTACCTTCTACTCGCGACTTCATCCGTGGGGAATAGTTATATTGAGCTAGCAATACACAACACGCGGCAGAAGCTCTCAAAAAGAAAAAAATACCTGATTTTGAAGCATTCTTCATGGTGCTCTGCTCTTAGCGTTGTCTTTGTCATTGGTGTCTTAGCGTGACATATATTGCCTATAGCTTTCTTTGATAAATGAAATATTTCACACTGGAAGAATTTTCAAATTCAAATCGGACCAGTAGTTCCTATCCTCACTCCCCCTACAACATCACAAACTAATAAACTTTACCTCTTTATAATATTACTATAGATTATATGATTAAATTTTATTAATATGAAATCTATTTAGATGCTTATTTTAATTTTAGTTTTGCTTTTATTATCCTATTAGCATTACATAGCATGAAACAAAGTCCCCTACCGAGTCTGTCTGTGTGTCTGTTCACGATAAACTCAAAAACTACTGAAAGGATTTTCATGCGGTTTTCACCAGTGGATAAAGTGATTATTGAGAAAGGTTTTAGTATATAATTTGTCAAGGGGTTTATATAGTCAGGGCGGGACAACGTCTGCCGGGCCCGCTAGTTAATATTATAAACATAAAAGTTTGAGAGAATGAGTAGATGTGTCTTACTATTTCACGCAGAAACTACCGAACCGATTTTAATAAAACTTAACATGGCTTATATATCATAATAACATATAGACTATAATTTATAAACACATGTTTTTTTAATTGGCCAAATTGTTACTATATGTATATGTAAAGTTTTTCAAACCCTTGTCATATGAGAGGTATCTTACTCTGCGAGGTATAAACCATTAGAGTTATACTTATTTCATGTATAGTGTCATCATCTACAAAAATTTTAATGCATGCGACATCGCGGGCTGATGTTAGCTCTTAAATTTCAATTAATCTCGAGTGCGGCCCTGCCTGCCATCAACACCCCAAATAGGCCGATGCTGCGAACGCTAAAAACGCACCCCTTTCACCCCGTTCTACGATTTTTAAGCCTACTCCCTCCAACCCCCTAACTCCCGGGTTAGCCAGAGGTACATTTATGCGCGATAAATTTTGACCGTCAGCGCTTATTCAAAATGGCGTCACTACTCCACACTCCCTCACACGAATGTGCACCCTAATTTCGTTCGTTAAGGTATATTTTAATAATTCTCTAAACTAGGAACATAGTGTATGTAAAAGAAACTCGACCGGAATTTTGAAACCTAGTCGAGTTTTACAAAAATTCACTCTGTTTCTTGTGTTTAAGGGTTATTTTTAATTAATTCCCTTTGTATAAATATGGTGCTGTTTTCCGGTTTGAGGGGTGGCTGCTATTTACCTAGCTTTAGATGTCGTGGTCTCATTTGTCTTGGTGATAGTGCGGTCATAAGCCATTGTCCTGACTTGTGGTACGGATGGAAAGACTATAAAGAATCTGTTGTCACATAAAAGATTATACTTTTAGTTACTTGATACGTAACTGCTTTGTTATGCGCATCTTTTGTTTTTACTGGTGGTAAAAGTGTATACAATAGTAAAAGAAAAAAAATGAGATAAGATCAATACAATCCAAATAAATAAGTAACCTAGAAGCATCTACAAAAAATTTCTCATGGAATGGCTATAGTCCTATGCCGATACGTTCAGTACCTAGTTTTAACGTGATTTAGCCTCAGAAAACTGTTCTTTCACTATATAAGTATAGATCAAATGGGTTGAGCAGTTTTTATACTAGCTGATTATAACATATTTGAGATAAAACATTTTTGATTTTTAGAAAGAATAGACAGAAAGTTGATTGGAGGCAAATTAAATAAGAAGAATGAACCTTATCAAGCGAACTCATAATATACATCCTACAAAATAAACACTGAGCTCGCGTAAAAGATCATTGTCTGTTTATTCTCATTATTAACAAAAGAATACCTACTGGGAATTTTATCTACTTCGGCAGTATCGAAAGAAATGAATGTAGAGATAAAAATCGTTTGAAGCGTTTTTATTTTGATAATTGTGGTACGATCGATTAGTGACGACACTAAAAACAACCAATAAGATTTTTAGCATTGATGCTTAGTTGGTATCGCGTTCAGACACCGCGTCGATCGACGTGGGTTCGGACCATTTCGGCGAAGGAGAACATACACATAACATGGTGGTAGGTCTTTTTCTAAGTCCTAAGTTGAAAATCTGGTCTATCAATGCGCCAACCTACGAACCGACGCAATTAGTAGGTTCATCTATCTGGCCGTGGGGGCTCAGGCGCGTGACCTTGTGGACTACTATTTAAAAATGGCAATAAAAGATGAGAATGCCAAAAAGTAAATTATTTCAGTGAAAAATATGTAATTAATGTAACGTAACGTAGCAAACGTATAATATGATCTGTGATCACGCCGCCGTGGTCTGGGGGTAAATTTCGCTTCCGCACATCAGTCTAGGCCCCCCTCTACAGCGACTCAAGCCTAGGTCGTTCCCTCGGCGTGGAGCCCTTGAGTACGCTGCTGGCGCGATACAGTGACATAAGATCTTACAGCACTGCAAGAACATTACACATATCACCTCCACACACGTGCACCCACACATGCTTACACAGGAAAGTGCAAGGCTTTTAATTTTGTTTTTCCCTTATCAAACTGAAATAGTATAGAAAAATTATCCGACACAAAATACATATAAGAGTTGTTGAGTTGTGTATCTATACTTGGTACACATATATGTTTCAATAACTCATATAAGTATGAATATGTAGCTTAGTTTAGGTTAACTCAGATAGGTCGCGAATTGCATGTATCAGCCAACAGCCCAAGCCGAGGTGTGCCGTGCACCCTTGAGCTAGTTGTCAAATAAAATCGGCAGAGTGCCTTAAGCGCTCGCCTTAGTAGTCCGGTGAAGCTGTTAAGACCTTGCTAGGTCAATAGCGTAGTCAGTTCGAAAAAAAAAATTAAGTAAAATAGTAACAATAACTACTCGACGACGAGTACTTTTAAACGATTTTTAACAAGACTAATAAAATTAACGGCAGCAGAAAAAAATAACGGACCAAAAGTTTGCAGAAAAAAAACCTATAAACTGGCTAAAAAACTGAACGATACGTTGATTAAAAAAAAATACTCCGAAATACAGTCTGATGAATAGTCTAGAAGACTTAATAAAATTACATACTTAACAAAAAAAGAAGTAGCGATATTGGTGCACCAATTTTGAAGTGATGCACATACATACATTGGGCGATTGATTTTTATTTATATAAGACTAGCTGTGCCCGCAACTTCGTTTGCGTGGAACCCTTATGTAAAAGGCAATAATTAATCAAGTCATCTGAATGTATTAAGTCCATTTACTTATCTACTTTTCTCTCATACTTATAATCTATACATATAAATTTGATAGAGTGGACCGATTTTCATGGAACAAAGACTAAGCTATTCTCGAAGATATGCTTTATGATTTTCTTGGTGTGGTTTTATTGTGAACCCAGTACTTTAGCAGTGATGCGTGTTCATACAAACAGACAGACAGATAGACAGACATGTCTAAAAATGATTGGAATGTATTTTATTACTTATTCCTAGACACCTGCAACAATTTTTGTCACGAAAATGGAAAAAGTAGAGACACGTTAGATTTACATTCTCATTATATGTATGTATGTATCTATAGATGTGTACTATGAACAACAAATGGGGTGAAACTCGAACCGCGCGGGAAACGCACTCTAGGAAGTTGGTCTTTATTGTTTGTTAAATAATTTGACACTAGACTGATATATTAATAGATCATTCAAAATTAAGTATTTTGGTGTCTGTAATAGTCAAGTTGTTATTGTAAAATAAATAAAGATATTCAAGAGATATCGTTTTTATTTTTAGAATGTGTTTGATAATGTATTTAATTATGGAAGAATAATAAAAATTATTTGCGAAACCGTTTTGACTATAATAGTTTTAACCTTTGACCAATTAATGACATACGTTGAGAATATTTATTATCAAAATTGGCATTTGTTGGATATCAGTAACAAAATATCTTATTTATCTACACCTAGACCTACTTAGACTTACTTACTACCTAATTACGCAAAACAGAAAAGAAAGTTATTTCTGCGACGACACATACGAAGCTGATGTTTTAATGTGAATTCAGTACTTTAGCAGTGATCCGTGTTCATATAAACAGACAGACAGACAGACAGACACGTTAGATTTACATTCTTGTTATATGTATAGATATAGATTCTCTCATCTATAGAAAGTTACATGATCAGCGAGTATTGTGGACCATTTTAATTTATATTGTACCAGCGAAACTACAAGCATAAACTAGTTTATAAAAAAAAACGAAAAAGAGTTATTGGTCTCAAAACCTTATTGGAATTAATTCTAGTTACATTAAAAAAGTATAGCGACCATCGCTCAATGGTAGTGGGTTCGGGCACTTCGTCGAGCGATGTGGGATCAAATCTTACAATGAATCTGAGCCTTCGATGAAAAATAACGTCATCATGAACGTGGAATATTGTAGGGTATTAGGTATTAGTGAAAATGGCTACTTAAATATAATAATTTTCCTTAAATTTTAAATCATCTCCAAACTGTCGTAGTTGCGATCTGGTAGCTGTACTTGAGAATTAAATACTATAGGACTGGCTTGTCTTTGATGATTTTATCGCTTAACTTCAGGCGAGCTTCTTGAAGAACGTTAAAGCATTGATCAAACTGTAAATAAAATAGAAAACTTTGGTATAACTCACCTAGAGACGTATTCACGCACTTTCTTCTGTTTTTCTTAATAAAGATTCGGAAGAATTTCCTTACCCCTAGGTATGCATATTATTTATGTGTTACACCATTGAAGTCGTTTGGTTATTAATTATATGATTTGTTTTAAAATTAAGATTGATTAAGCATATCTAATTATAAGGAATATTAGATATTTACTATAAAAAAAAGATATACATAAATACATATGGGTCATTCCACCAAATAAGAACATTTTTACGGGGCGACCCTCGCAGATTATGTTTAAAATTTATGGAGGTGTTCTCTATCATAAGACAAAAATTCCCTGAGAGTTTTAGCTCTTAATACGCAGCGGTCTTGAAGTTATGATTTTTTGAAATTTTGGAAAAAATATTTTTTCAACTTTTTCGTCAATTTTTCTGATATGAAAAACATTTTTAAACAAAATCGACAAACATTGTATTTTGTAGGAAAAATTCTCAGCTTTTGAATGAAAATATTTATTTTTTCATAAACTCATCAGAAGACCCTTATAAATCGAATGAAAGTGGAAAAATTGATTTTTTTTGGTGTGCAGCCCAAAATTCTTCAAATTTGAATTTTTTTTCTGAAAGCTGAGAGTTTTTTACACAAAATATAGCGTTTTGCCGATGTGCATATTTTTTGTTTCGTCACAATTAAATGAAACGCAAATTCATTATAATTAAAATACTTTTATTTTTGAACTTTTTTGAGATGTGGACACAGTTTTAATGAAAGCATAACCGATTTCATCTTTTAAAGGCACAAAAGTGTGTAATGACTGTGTACCTTTCACCGTTTTCGATTGAGAATATCGTACGTCTAACACATTTTTTTTTATTAAATAATCGTCATTAGCTATAAAAGTAAAGTCAACGCTTGTAAAATTTTTCGTTCCCCAGGAAAACAAATCTTGTGGTTTCAGTATATATACTTATACTTATACGTGTCAATTTTGGGCTGCACACCAAAAAAAATCAATTTTTCCACTTTAATTCGATTTTTAAGGGTCTTCTGATGAGTTTATGAAAAAATAAATATTTTCATTCAAAAGCTGAGAATTTTTCCTACAAAATACAATGTTGACGAAAAAGTTGAAAAAATATTTTTTCCAAAATTTCAAAAGATCATAACTACAAGACCGCTGCGTATTAAGAGCTAAAACTCTCAGGGAATTTTTGTCTTATGATAGAGAACACCTCCATAAATTTTAAAGATAATCCGCGAGGGTCGCCCCGTAAAAATGTTCTTATTTGGTGGAATGACCCATATATAAATCTTATGACATAGGGTCCTTCAAACGAGGCGTGAAGAAGCACTTCTTATGACATGGGTGTCCTTCAAAAGAGGCGTGAAGAAGCACTCTTATGACATGGGATCCTTCAAACGAGGCGTTAAGAAGCACTTCTTATGACATGGGGTCCTTCAAACGAGGCGTGAAGAAGCCCTTTTGCAGGTCCGCATGATAGCGATGACTGCCACTGCTATTTAACACTGACAGTCGCCGTTATTTATAGACTGTACTGTACTTTCCATCAGGTATAGTGCAGTCATATTGCCGAACCAGTAAAAAAAACATTGTCTTCTTTACTTACAAACTAGTATATTCTATATTTTCGGCAGCTGGTTCCGAAGTTGGCTTCGGAGAATAAGCTTAACGTACATTATACTAGTTGATCGTATATTTCTGTGATTGTCTGGTGTGTGTATTTAACAGTACTTCTGTTCTTGTTACGACAATTTTGATTTTTATAGAATAAATGACTCCATGTAATAAATCACTTTAAAAATGTTAAAAGCACCATATAGATTTCCATTCTTAACACACTTCTAATATAAGCTGTTTTTATATCTGAATCATAACGTATGCACTCATCACTTGAATTAATATAGAAATATAAAACAAAAAAGTGCTATAAATATCGAAAGTGTGAGGCTCATGAAGATAAATAGAAATGTCACATTGATGGATACCACCCCAAGAGTAAATCGAGCATTCCATCTTGCCAATAAACAACGGTGTATTTTACCATAGCACATAGAGAATAAAGCTCATAATTCTTTGTAATTATTTTCTTTGAAGACTACATTGTGCTGTTGTAAATACGATATTTATATAAGCGTGCAGTGTTGAAGATATATATTTAATTGTGATGGTCTAATTATATTCAATGTAATGAAGAATAATTTGGTGGTAAGAATTTTTTTTATATCTAAATTAATGAATCCCTTTTTCTTAGATTTTGCTTAAGGACTTCAAGTACTTCTGGATTAACAATGGGCTGTACCTATTATTTAATTAATTTAGTCATTAACAAAAAGTGTTACGATAGTAAATTATTCTATGAAAATTCTTCTATCTAGCCAGTAAAAGTTTCGGATATTAACCCGAGCAAATAACAGATATTTTATGGGCCCAAGACTGTGATGTGTTATATTTGAGGGTGATAGCTAGATAGGCGTGTTTCGGAGGAAGATTTCTAACACGATGTTTTTTTCACCAACGGCTCAGGTTTACTGCAGTTATTCGAACCTACATCGATAGATGCGGTGTCTAATCAAGTGACCACTAAATCATCATAACTTTTAAATTCAGGTACCATGTAAATTACCTAATTAGGTTGCTTGCAGGTGCATTTTATCTACGTGCGACAAAAATGAGAAACACCATGGCTTATCGTCACGTAAGACGAAAGTGAATCGAAGTGAAATTAAGGGAGAATACCCAGACGAGAAATATAAGTTATTGGATATTATGCAATAAAAGTGTCTTAAAAGAATGTAGGCTTCCACTAAAACCGTTGCTAAATGGAAAAAAAAAAATGGGTAAATAAAACGTTACGGTCGCGCAAAAACAAAATGGAAGCTTGGTTTAGGTGTGAGAGCGCGGGAGGTCGAGCACGCATGTGCGTACCTCCCTAAAGGCTAGCCCGGAACCGTGCGATGCGAACTCTTGGCTCACACGAGGGGCGGATTTTAATCAGTTAAGGAATAGCATTAATAGTGATTTTGTACAGATGACCGTTTCAATATTGCAAATTATTTTTTTATATAAACTTATAACCATAATCGAACCTGATTGTGTATAATGATTTGACCGATAGTCTTTTTCTTTTTGAGTGTCTATTCAACTAGTGAAGCTCGGTAAACATCGCTATATATTATGTTTGTCTTTGGAATGCAAGAGTTGAGTGGTAGTTAAAGTCTCCGACATTAAGCGTAACATACTTCTATAGCTTATTATCCCTTTCTCTGTCATTTTTGCCGTCACTACTAACTGTAAGAATTTATATCTATAACACACGTGTGCCTATGTCCCAGATATATCCCAAAAACTATTACGCTTTTGTACTTTGGCAATAACTTGTATTTCGGCTAACGAATATAGAACATCATTAGTGGTATAAGATGATAATGTATTAATGCTAGAATTAGAATTTACACTTATACGTCTTCATATGTGGATATAGGAAGACTGTTATTTAAGTTGATTGTGGTACCTCATCAGATGAGCAATAGAATATATGTTTTCCCACGCTTTCCTTCATCATAAAATTCTAATTCCTACTAAAGACCGGGATTTTAGAAAGATAAGCATCAACTTGTAATGGAGTTGCATAAGACATATGGTCATTTACAGGATCGGATGTTTACTAGTTCGTTGGCCGGTGGCATTGTAAAAATTGCGAATCGAACCTGGATGACAATTGCTTATAGCCAGAACGAGTGGTATACAAGATGAAACGACGAATAAGGATGATGAATTTATATTAAGCCATAAAAAAACGTGTGGAAATGAATTATAACCGGAAAGACAAATATAGATTTACTTTTTTACCCTTTATATGTTTTAGCCTTTGGCTACAATCTTATCTGATGTTAAATATGAATGTGGCATAAAATCGTAACACGTTGAATATAGAAGTGAATTTCTTTTCAAATGTAGGTGCCGGAACACTCTTGTGGCTGCTTGGCGACATATTTTCAACTTTAAAGTGGTAACGGTTTCATCACGATGTGCTCCTTCATCCAAAGCTCAGATTCATCGCAGAATTAAAACCTACAGCGATTGATAGAGCGTCCAGAGTCGTTACTACTAAGACATCATAGCAACATTTTGATAAAGAAGTAAAACCAATACACAGCTATATCAGAAAAATAAGCTGAAGTTATTTTATACTGGTGAAGGATTTAGGGCTAAATTTGGTGGTGGTTTTTATATCTATTATAATTTTTGTACTAAGTATTAATGTTAGTTTCTTGGTGTTTCCGGTAGAGGTGCAAACTTGTGAAATTAAACTTTTAATTGCATTAAAAAACCCTTATATACTAGATAAATTTGATTTGTATACGATATAAATAAGCATCATATAGGCTCCAAAATGTTCTATTCTAAAACCCAATTATTCACGTTGACATGAACTGTAGATAATCATCTGTCATTCGAGGTTGAGTGGAAAATCGTCCAATTTATCTTGGTCCGCGACGTCCCTTTCACATCAACCTCTCGTCCTGTGATATCTTCAGAAAGGGGGATCATGACAGACCAGGATATTGTGGTAACGAGTAATAAAAGCAAAGGACAGTCGACAGATTTTGAGCTGGGTCCTCCGCATTCCATAATACTTTTAAGATTGTAAATGACATATTTCATATATAAGCTGTAATGTCGAGTTACTGTGACGTTAAGATTATTTTAAAATAAAACAAGTGTGATGCAAATTTGTTATGTATTGGCTTCATCAATAACAAGTTAAGTTAAGGTATTAAAATAGTATATGCATGACGTAAAATTGCTGTATAACATATGCCGATTTGTAAATGGGAACCTTTTTAAAAGACTACCTTGATGATCAGAACTTGGGAAATGAAGACATTATCGAAGTAGTAAATTATCGTATAATAAAACAACGACTCTGTCCCTCCGTCTCCCTGAGGGGTGGGTATCCATAAACGATTTCCCCACGTTAATAAAAAAAAATACGTGCGTGTATCAGTGTACACACGTAAGAAGTGAAACTTCTTTATGGCATCATTTTTCGAAAAATGATCTACTATATTTACAACTTTACAGAAATTGGTTAAATAAAGCTATAAATTAGATAAAGTTTAAGCAAAAGGCTTTTATTATTATAAACATGGATAGAAAAAACGTTCAGTTCTCACGCGGTAGAAATGAGACAGTATTCTGAATAATTTTTAAGAGATTAAGATGAATACACTATGGAGGTGGTAAACATTAGTTTTCGGAATTATTTTGTAATATTTTAATATATCAGTCGTTACATTTAAAAATGAACTAAATCTAATTTTATCCGTTCCTAACATTTAACGTTATTTTTCAAGATCTTCATATTTGCGCATGTAAAATATGAAGATCATAAAAAAAAAAACGGAATCTGATCATTGTGAGCGCACCTTTAGAAATAAACATGGCGCGTAACCGACAAACGTTATATACGTTTTTACATGCTCTAAAATTCCTCCCTACGTCGATAAAGAAGCTTCACTTCGAAAAAGGATTTTTTCTATGTTCCCCTGGATAGGTAAACCCTCTAGTGTAAAATTGAACGTAAAATATTTGTACGTGTTTTCCGGCAGCTACACTGGAGAGCCAGTCCCTCCTCTAAGTTTATAATATATTATATATGCTTATAATATGTTTAACATCTTCGACCATACCGTAATTTAACATCAGTTGAGGTTGTGGTCAAAACTAAAACCTTTATAATCTTCTTTTTTAGATATACATTCAAATACAAATTGGTACTTTCTCGATTTCTTCCACTAATGGAAGCTTTTAAACCGGTAGGAATCTTTGCAAAAATAATAAAATATTTTCATAATTTATAAAATAAAAAGCGAGCGAAAACATAACACGTACTGGGCACACTTTTTACATAATCCGGGAAGGTCGAATTAAATTTTAGCACGTATAGACGGGAAACGGGACGCCTCCCAAACAACCCTTACATACAGTAAAAAAATGGAATATTTCTTTTTGATTACAACAATATAAATTGTGCCTTTGTTGTTGACGTAAAATATAAGACGAAGCGGAATGTTATCATAGATAAACCATATTGCCTAATTTACTTCATGTTATTAATATTAATTTTTTTCTTCAAGTAGGCCATAGGTGGTGGGGATTTTTCTAACTCCGTCGGGTTAGCTACCACATTCAACTTGAAAATCTGTCACTAAGGTTAAGCGTGTTTACCATCTTGGACCACATCAATCAGGTGACATTGGATCAAATATATATAAATAATCAAATTTATATATCAATATAGTCCACGTTACTCTTTTTGACCGCTATGAATATAGGTATAATATTTTCAAGAATTTAGTACCATACAAAACAAAGTACAAATGTTATATACATGACATATATGATGGTATATTATAATAATACTAGCGGACCGGGCGGACGTTGTCCTGCCTTGAAAACAAAAAAAAATCCTAAAAGTTGATCGCAGCGCCACCTGCCGGGTCCAATTGTGAATCTAAACCATTCTCGAATCTCCACGAACACACACAAAAAATTTCATCAAAATCGGTCCAGTCGTTTAGGAGGAGTTCAGTCACATACACACGCACACAAGAAATATATATATTAAGATAGAGGTGGTAGAGACACGCTGAAGCTATTACTGGTTTCAGTATGAATGGGTCGGGTCACCCGGGGTACTACCACCCGATCCACAGAAACACCCACGTGAATTAACAGAGCTTGTATTGTTGCGTTTCGTTCGGTCAGTGAGACGCCGGATAACCCACCTTTCCTCCCCCTCCCTCTTTCCCACTCTTCCTCCCCCAAACACAGGGTGGCAACGCACTTGCGACTCTTCTGGTGTTGCAAGTGTCTATGGACGGTGGTGATCACTTAACATCAGGTGATACACTTGTTCGTTTGTCTCCTATGATATAAAATAAAATTACTACAGGAGTCTAAAATTGTTCTTTATTTATTCTTAAGTTGTCTTTGATGTTATACTTATACCTAAATTTGTGTTCTTCGCAAGTATATACAGAGCGGTCAAAAACTTTGACGCGGATTTTAGGTAGATACAACATAGTTATGTACATATTGTCTGTCTCCTTTATTTATGAACAGATTTTCATTATTCTTTTTCTGTTTAGTAGCTGTTGACGAACTTTAGAGTTACCAATACATTTTTTTAGAAAAAGTTGTATTCGTTCCTTATGACTTGAAAAATTGTTTTTGGTTAAATTTCAACAACTGGACTACCACTCGTCATGTTAAAATATTTATTCTCATTTTATATTTAATCTTTTGTAACTTATAATTTGAAAGAAATCAGCTCAAGTAAAAAATGTGTGCGTGTACTAGTGTACACACGTAAGAAGTGAAACTTGTTTAAGGCCTTATTTTTCGCAAAATGATCTAAATGCAACTTTCCAGAAATTGGTTAAAAAAAAAAAAAAAAAAAAACCCTTTCTTTCTTTATGGCAAACAATTTCATTAATATATTAAAAAATAAAGTTAAATTAGATAAAGTTTAAACAAAAGGATTTTATTATCATAGACATGAATACAAAAAAGATGGCGCGTAACGGAAAAATGTGACGGTAAATTTTTTCCAACGCCGATAAAGAAGTTTCACTTCAATAAATTATATAACTTAATAAATACTAAACTTGGTTCGTACACTGACGACTTCAATACCGCAAGAAATTTCAATTATAATAATACCCTTTCAATTACCCGGCGATATTGTGCAGAAAAGTATATTTTAAATAATCGAGTAAAGCACGGTATTTGCATCCGACTAGATTGATACATACACTAGGACTAACGCCTGCTATAATATTGCATTTTATCATAATCCCATCCGATGTTAAGTGACAATATGGTCTAAGATGTAAACACACTAAACTGAGACGGAATTCGCTCTCAAGCGCAGCTGCCGGAGCACACTAACAGATGCTTGGCGGCAGACTTTCAACTCGAGGGCGGTAGCTAGCTAGCCGGAGTTAGAGAAAGCTGCGATAGCAGTACTATCCTAATACCAGGCGGACTTTAAAAAAGCCCTAACCACAATGAAGTCAGAAAGACTAAAAAAAAATTGAGCCGTTACGGGACGCCTGACAAATGTGAAACATCGAAATTGTTTTGTATAAATTATATGTCTGAAAGAACAGATTACGACAGGAATCAGCTATGGCATAAAGAAAAGATAAAGCATTACAAATTTGTTCCATACAAAGATGATTGTTTATTTATTTTATTACATAAATATTTATTTTTACAAAAAATCAACTAGGCGCAGACGTAGTGTGTCTGGCGGTATTTATCAAAGGACGCTAAGTCGTCGGTGCGATAACGAGTGGCCGACAAAACAATTTGAATGTTATGTTTATACAGATAGGGTTGCAAATGTTTTTGAGTAGTTCCTTAATAGTGCAAAGTTCGTGTTTTCGTCGCCACGTCGCGCCAAACCAAAATCAGGTTTACCCGCGCTTATAGATGTCTCACATCAAAAGCCCTTAGTCGTGCCGCATTCCCTAATTAGTTGAGCTATACAGTGTCCAGTAAACAAGCGGGTTGGTAAGGTGTTTATACTTATATGGCTCGCTATTCCCACACGTATGGTGATAGACCATCACAGTCACTGTTCTTAGCTTGTCACGTTTCCAAATCGGTTAATGTATATCCGTGACTTCCTTCCAACACGAATTTCCCTCAGGACTATGACATGAGGTTCAACAAAAAATGACTGAAACGCGTTCTTCAAGGTCGGCAAGTGATGCCTGCCCTTGACGTTGCAATTGTCCATAGGAGATAGTATCCAATTACCATCAGCTACGCTATCTTCCTCTTTGTTGGCCTTTATGACACTGGCGAGTGGCGACAGATTGTGATCTCATGCTGTTCGTGGTTTATGGATGCCCCTGTGCTTAGGAGCAAGTACAGCGTAGTAATTTGTCATGTTCCGATAAAGAAGAATAAAGCTTACTCCTGGATATGAACTCGCGATCATAATACTGCGGGCGACTACACTATCCCTTTCAATTTTTAATATACTAGCAGTTCTAAGATTTTACGCACCAACTTTCACTTTGGGCCAACATCGGAAACCCTTTTCCGAGAATGGCAAATTAAGCAGGGACGCCCTTTGCGGGCTTCAGGCAAAATTCAATTACAAACTTTGGGCCCATCGCAAGAGCCCGCCTGAAAAGGGTGTAGTACCTAAATTTTTTTTTACCTCTAAATTTTTATGTGACCCTTTACAAGGTCGTAAACGGGGCGGTTTTATGAATATTCCATTTACGTCGAACCTCCGGGGCATCACGACACGGATAAGCATTATGTACTCATTTCAAGTTTACGGAAGGGGGTGGTTTTGTTTATTTTGCTTGATTAAAATTCTTCTGTTATCGGTTCGTATGTGAAACTCACTCTGAATATTAAATATTATGATTTATAATGAAATAGATTACTTTGAGAAAAAAAATTCTCAAAATACTTTTAGAAAGACAAACATGCATTATATCGTTCAAAATAACGTTAATGTGACGTATTCTGAGTTCCCTCAAAGGTTGTTAATAATTCTTTACTTGAAACATTTAGTTTCTTTAAACACACGATAATATTTATACTCGTATGACATATTAGGTAGGCTTTTTAATTTTGGTATTCGAGATTTAAAAGCTATAATAAGAAACAGTTTGTTTGTCCTATATACGAATATATTCTCATTTATTTCCATGGAGTGTTTAATTTTATTAAGGAAAAAGTACAAATGAATGTAGACCCACGTGTTACCTAGAAAAAGATACTCTACCAAGTAATAATAATTACAATAAATAATTATATACGTTTACTTTTTTCCTTAGATTGGTGCTATAGAATGATTTGCTAGTATCCGTATTTGATTTTTAATAAATAGTTTATACAACGCATGTCGAGATATCTTTTACATAACAGAATTTTCTCTAATTTTACTTGAAGCTCATCATTATATTTCGACTAAGTTAAACAATATCTTTATAAATTAAGTCTGTGTGTTATATTGATATATATGTATGTGAAACTTCACCAGAATCTTTTTAGTAAGTTTTGCGTGAAAGAATAACATACACTCGTCCATCCCCACAAGGTCATAGGCCTCTTCCCGAAGAAAGATATAAAAATAATCACCACGCTAGCCCACAACGTATTGGCAATTTCAAACTCTGAGAAATTCACCGTTACATTTTTTCCCACATACGGTGGTAGTGCAAGAACATTTCTCGGGTTCAGGTTTCCTCACGATGTTTGCCTTCACCGTAAGATGATAGTGTTATGAATTTAAATTAGTAGATGTAAGCAAATTTCGAAAAAAAAAAACATTATTCCGGCCTTCGGATTAACATTTCATCGATCAAACCTCTCGACCATTACGATTTTTTTAGACTAATATATCTTATTATTTCCTAAATAATACCCAAAAGCTAGGAGATGCAATGTACCTAATACATTTCTTGTAAAAAAACCGCATATTTTTTATTAATGTACAGTCCGCTAAAAATGACACAAAACATTTTTTTAAACACAATTATGTAAATGATTGTGGTAAATAGGTTATCATTTTTTTTTGTAAACCGTGTGCCGTAAAGTGTCGTTAAAATTCGTTCGTCGGTTGGCGAGCACAATATAAAGTCGTTATGGTAATACCGGCAGCGTTTTCAGAAGTTTAGATTGTTCGCAGAGAAGCCACGCTTTTTAGAGGGAACTTTGTGAATTTATGCTCCAATTAGACGACTTTAATTGTTTATGCTAATGTTAATGAGAATAATTTGAATACATGTTTAGTATTACATTTTTAACAAGATATGCACGTGACTCCGACCGCGTGGAACCTAATGTAAAAAAACAGTGACTAATAAAATCATCTGAATGTATTAAGTCCATTTACTTATCTACTTTTCTCTCGTACTAAGTCGCGTCATAAAGCATAAAATTACAAGCACTTTTAATAGAGTAAACCAATTTTAATGAAACCACGAATAAATGTTACTCCGGAATATGCTTTTGAGAACGCAGTACTTTAGCAGTGATGTGAGTTCTAACTAACAAACAGACAGACATCTGTAAAATGCTTGAAACGTATTTTATTACTTATTCCAAGACACCTGAACAATTTTTTTCACAATAATCTAAAAATTATAGACACGTTAGATTTACATACTTATTATATATATATAGATTAAAACATATTTAATGTATCGATCAGATTTGTTTCAAGCCTGCATTATGCAATGTTAATATTATGTTATAGATTTATATTTATCAATTCTAAACCTTATATCCCAGGAAATAGCTCTACGTAAATATAAGCTACATAATGTGTATGAAACGATAATCGTTTAGTTGATAGCGTGTTTGGATACCGCGTCGACAGACGTAGGTTCGAATCCTTGCATTTGAGTCCAAGTTTTCAGTGAGGGAAGATGTCATGATAAAACCATAGCAAAATGGTAGAAGTTTTTCTAATTCCATCTGTCTTACTACCACCATTAAGTTGAAAATCTCACGCCCAGCACTTGTTATAGTGTTCGCACAACTGCACTTAGAGTTAGTCTCCCTCGGTGTTATTACAAAAAAGTTAAATACGTATTGAATCTTGCTCTTTTGTCTCGCGTTGGTTACGTTAGTTTAGACTTGCGATAAAGGATAACGCGAACTTGCCTCGGGCGAGCGCGGTGCATTTAATACGAAACCTTTTTAAAGCAAGTATCCAATAGGTATTTAACTTTTTTGTAATAACACCGCCTAGGTTTAGCGTGTTTGCCATCTTAGACCATATAGTAATTTAACATCAGATGACATTGTGATCAAACGCTAACACTTATAAAGCGTTAAAAAATAATAATATAGGAAGCCGATTAGGTGCATCTATATTAACCTATATATATATACTAGCGGGCTCGGCAGACGTTGTCCCGCCCTGATTAAAAATAAATCCTTGACATACTATATACCAAAACGTTCCTCATGAATTACTTTATCCACTGGTGAAAACCGCATGAAAATCCGTTCAGTAGTTTTTGAGTTTATCGCGAACAGACAGACAGACAGACGCAGTAGGGGACTTTATTTTATACTATGTAATGATAATGATTTAAAGAAAATTTTACTACCATTACGCGTCTACATATGGGTTTAATATAAGCTCCTCCGTAGGATAACAGTCGATTGTTTTTAGATTAACACTTTTATATATTAAATATATAAAAATTCAGAGTCATTATGTTCGTCCACGATGAATTACAAAAGTACTCAACTGATCTTCATGGAAGTTGGCATTTATGTATAATTTGGTCCAACTTGAGAGGTACCCAAACAAAAATCGACTGAGTGCCTTAAGCGCTCGCCTTACTAGTCCGGTGAAGCTGTTAAGACCTTGCTAGGTCAATAGCGTAGTCAGTTCGAGAGAAAAAAAAAACTTGAGAGGCAGGATATTTTATATTTCGATTAATGGCTTCAATATTTTTAAATAACAAATTAAATTATTGTCAGTGTTGATTATTTGTTATTGTTTAAGTTTCATCAGTCTCCAAGAGATGACGCTTTAAATTAGTTTGTTGTGAGAAAACTGTAGGAACAACTGTTATGATATCTCATAGATGGCGCCACGCAAATACTTTATCACAATTTTAATTCAAAACGTAATTACTGAGTCACAGCAACGTATCTACGTAAATAATCTCATAAAATATGTATAAACAAACGGATAAGGGTTAAATCCGCGGGATTAGAATTACGTCGTTGGTCATTACGAATTCCCGTGAAGGCTTTGAAGGCAGCATTACCCTTTGGGGGGGCGGATAGGGGTGGATTATAAATGACGTGGTCGGACCGGCCAACCCTAGGGGTAAAGTTGACAACTTTTTGTGACAAATTGCCGTAAAAGTGCGTGTCTCTAATCGTAGCCGAGCCCAATAAAGGGTAAATGGACGTTGCAGTGTTTTTGCCGCATATGTGTGTTTATTTATATGTATCTATAATAAATGAATATTATGTAGGTAATTTATAGAATATAATTATATAATAACAAGTCTGAACCGGCGAGATATAAATACAAGACCGAAATTAGTATAACCAGGAATATAAAACTCAGTTACCTACTTAGGTATTTATAACATTTAATTATTATGATGTTTTGTTCTTTGGCAACCAGTCTTCTGGTAGATTATTTCTGTCATTGTCGAGTAGATAATGATATTACAAGATTCTTGCTCTCGTTTCATTAAACTAACAAAATCGTGGCCGTGTTGTTAGAACTTTCCAGGGAGTTTTCCAATAAACAAAGTGCAACTACAACCTACCAAACTATATTGCGTAAAATACCAGTGATATTACTAAATATAGAACCAAATAACACAAGATCCGGTCAAAATCTATATATCTTAATATATATATTTCTTGTGTGCGTGTGTATGTGACTGAACTCCTCCTAAACGACTGGACCGATTTTGATGAAATTTTTTGTGTGTGTTCGTGGAGATTCGAGAATGGTTTAGATTCACAATTGGACCCGGCAGGTGGCGCTGCGATCGACTTTTAGGATTTTTTTTGTTTTCAAGGCAGGACAACGTCCGCCCGGTCCGCTAGTATATATATATATATATATATATATATATATATATATATAATAAGAATGTAAATCTAACGTGTCTGTGCTTTTTCGGTCTTTGTGAAACAAATTTGTTGCTGGTGTCTAGGAATAAGTAATAGAATACATTTCAATCATTTTTAGAACTTTTTTTTTTTTTTTCTTCGAACTGACTACGCTATTGACCAAGCAAGGTCTTAACAGCTTCACCGAACTACCATTTTTAGGACTATCTGTCTGCTTGTATGAACATGAACACTGCTAAAATACTGGGTTCACAATAAACCATCAGCAAAAAAATCGTAAAGGATATCCTCTCGACTAAGACTAAGTTACTCTCGAGGATATGCTGTATGATTTTCTTGGTGAGGTTTTATTGTGAACTCGGTATTTTAGCAGAGATGCGTGTTCATATAAACGGACAGATAGACAGTTCCAAAAATGATTGAAATTTATTTTATTACTTATCCATAGACATTTTTTTTTACGAAAATCGACAAAGTACAAGATCGTTAGATTTACATTCTTATTACATTAAGATTTAAAAGATTTAAGAAAAAAAAAATTGAAAATCGATAAACATAAACTCTGACCTTATCAAAATATAGATACGTACAAATTCAATTTTTACGCCCATATCAAAATTTCTCCATCCCAAGAGATCATAAGTAGATGGAGAATTAATAATATTTAGTAAGTTATTAAATAAAACAAAAAAGTAATTTCTAAAAAGTGAAAAAATACCTGGTTGCATTTTTTTTAATGCACTGTACCCGATGGTGAGCACATTACAATCCAAAAACAATGGCAACTACCGAGAGACATGCCATCTCTCGCCGGTCACCGCTGTCATGCCGGCCTGCGTAAATGTCTCTTCACGTTACGCTTGAAGGATCCTAAGTTATAGGAAGGAGGGAACACACTGGCCGGGAGAAAGTTTCACAGCTTCTCGGTACGTGGTTACATGGGAAAAGTATCGTCGTTTAGGTACCGTTAAACGGCATCGGATATCTTTTCTTAAATTTTTTATGCTATATAATAACGATTTGAACAATATCCAAATTAGAAAAGCCAACTTAGTAAATAACGGACACCCTAATATTGATGGATGCATTTCCGCATACAAAATGCGTGTGAAGCCGCGGGATATTGCTAGGTACTGAGTTAAATTCATTCGAAATAAATAAACACATTTTCACGAAAAAAATCTACTAATTTAACATTTTACATATTACAAACACGTGGGAATTAGAACATATCTAAAACACATAACGTTCCCCTACGGCTAATAGGATATGAGAAAATTAATTAAACAGGGGCACAAACAAACGGACAAGCCAATAAACGTTTTTGTTTGTTTAGGTTCAATACCGAAACGTAGCCGCTGTGTTTTTTTTTAAGATTCCACGTTTCGTTTTTTTTCCTGCAAATGTTTAAATAAGGAAATCGTATGTTTCTATTTTATATCGACAGAATTATAGTAAGAGTTTTGATTACTGTAAATAGTTTATATGTATTATTACTATTTCATACATCGAGTTCAGAGAACACAGGAGGCGCGCGGTCATAATTCTAAGTATTGATATGGGCAAAAATAACACGTATTTTTATGAATTTTCTTTGATAAATCTGTAACGACAACTATCCTTGCCGTTAAAAAAACATCGGGGTATCTAATCCATACAATGAGCATCTATAACCTCAAGGTAAATGTTGTTTTTTTTATATATACAATTGTTTTTGAAGTGGAACTTCTAATGCGACTTCCGACAAGGTTGCATTAAACGTTCAACGCTCCTGGGGAAAGGGAATATAATGAGACGGAGTGAGAAAAATAATCAAACATTTCGTATCTTACTTTAGTTATCATAATCCCATTGTAAATGTTATAGATTTGGATATTTCTCCACTCGAAAATGATAATTAAAAGATGCGATCAATTGTGAATTGTAAGCAATGTTAATAAAGTTTGTCTTAAAGAAACAATATGATTTCACTAAAAATAATTTCTACCACTTCCTATTTTCATTTCCACATTACGAAGTTTCACTTCTTCCGCGCGGAGGGACTCCACGCACTATGTTTTTTCAATTACTCTCTTCATCTCATAGTAGTCAATAAACGTGGTTTTCATTACAAAGAAAAATCTGATTATATATATTTGTTTTTAGGAAAATATCAATTGATTTTAAAATGTAGGACAACTATCCCAATAAATAAGTACGCATTCCATTGGATCATCCCTAGATAATTGGTAAGTGCAAACATTTGTATACAACCTATATCTTCCACTTTCACTCTTTTCCCATAAGTTGTTATAAATACTAAGAGCACTAAGACTAGAACTAAGAGAGAATTCATTTAAGCACATAAATACTGACACTAAATCAAAATCGAAGAAAATTCCAATGTCCCGTCAACCTAACTATTTTTGCTGCATTAAAAACAATTATTACCGTCTTATATTTTTGTTAAAATGATACGCTGTAAGCAACTGTTTGATCTCAAATAAATGCGCAACGTCAATGACATACTAATTTGTATAATGATTAGTCAGTTCTTAAAACTGGCAAGTTAAAATGATCAATTACACCTTACTAAGAACCGATAGACTTTAGACAAACGTAACTAATATGGGGCGCTCCCCTGGTAAACGGAGCGACGATCTGCGGAAATTAGCCGGCAGAGATTGAATGCGTAGAGCCGAGAAGTGTACGTACAATCGCTTAAGATAAATGTTAGTTATGGTTTAAACGTAACTTAAAAGCATACATTTTTTTTGCGAACAGTATTCTAGTAAATTATTACTGCAATTGTTGAGTAGGTACATTACAAGTTTCTTGCGATCATTTCAATGAACTAACAAGAAGAACGTCTTGTTAGAAATTTCTAAGGAGTTTTTGTGATGATATTACTTACAACTTGTAGTCCGGTGAAGCTATTAAGGCCTTGCTAGGCCAAAACCGTAATCATTTCAAGAAAGAAAAAAATACTTCCCACTTCACTTACCCACTTACTCACTCACTTCATTTATGCGCAACAACTGAATTATATTACGTAAAACACCAACAGTATTACAAAATATATAGTCAAATAACAAAAAATTATAAGTAAAATATAAAATCCACTACATGACGGACTGAGATCTCACCAAAACTCCCAACGATTTTCTCCCAATTTTTTAAATGTATCTCTATTCACAAATGAGTCAAAAATGCTACGAGTATTCAAGAAACAAATGAGCGTTAGAGAAATAGTGATGTAACACTTTATAAGTAAGTACTTTCAGAATTATCGAATACGTCTATATTTTTTTCTATAGGTAGGTTTATGTGAAAGGGTGTACAAGGCAATAAATCATCTCAAATCCCTACGGCGCGAACCTCAAACATAACTCTTCATAAACCCTCCAGAACAAAACAGACACCGTTCCAATTATAAAAGGCAGCCGTCCCGAAAACCCTCGGCTTTAGAAAAAAAAACACAAAAAAGCAAAAAAAAAAGTTATTTAAATAAAACCCAGCACCGGGGCTCTGTGTGTCGCATAAATTGCCTTCATTAATTTCCGGACCCTGCGAAATATTGTCTTGAAAGGATAATCAAATACAAAAACGGGGAAAATGGCGGTGCGTCATTTCCATAACATTTCCCCGGCGCTCGCCCAAGGCCCCCGCCCGCCTGCGCCGTGCCCCTCCGTCCCAAAACGTCCCCTTTATGGTCCTCCAATTATAAGCCAACGGCGGAGCTTAAGTCCCGCATTAGAGAGAATGGAAATGGCCACAATTATATACCTACTTACAGTGTAGGTTTTGTTTACTTTGGAAAAGTTTCAGGTAGATCTTTACGTGTACTGAAATTACATAAGATTTTTTTTAATAAGATAATTACTCATTCATTTTTATGGTAATAAAGATAATTATAGTTCTCGCAGTGTCGTAGTACAGGAAAAAAAATAGTTAATACGTAACATCGTTATACATTTTATCAAATACTAGTTGATACCCGCGACTTCCTTTACGTTGTTTATAATCTTGACAATATACTATATGCACCGAAGGAAAAGCATGAAAGAAAATGTACGGAAATCTACCTATACTTTGCTCACAATATTTCTTTAGTCTTCTGTATAGCTAACAAAATCGAAACTTCTTAAAACTTTATATTAAACTAGCGGGCCCGGCTGACGTTGTCCCGCCGTGATTACCCCGCCGCAACCCCCCGTGTGGGTGGAATTTCGTAAAATCCGTTCTTAGCTGATCTCTACTCGGCGAAAGGAATATTCCTACCATATTTCAAGTCGCTACGCCTTATGGTTCCAGAGATATCGTGATGAGTCAATATATAGGTGGGAATCTCTTATATATATATAGATTAAGGTATCGTGATATAGTTTTTATAGATAACATGTGTCTAGGATGTAAAACTATTTTTTTGAATCGAACTGTATACAGTTTCTTTTTGCGTGACGCGCGCACAACGACTGACCTCTCCTATTTTTTTTATATAGATTGTACTATATTATAAATTACCTGACCCATGCCCACTTCGTTGGACGGTGAGAATTTATAAAAAAATACGTTTTGTACTTCAATATAAAAGTTAGACAGACGCTGTCGTTGACTTTTTTGTGGGCATTATCAAGCTCTCTACAACTTTTCTCTAGAACTCAATCATATATCTCTCATCGTTAAGGCAGCGTTCGTAAGAAACGTTTTCGTCCGATATACCATGCAAATACGACTACCACAAAAAAGTCTTATAATTTTTCGAGTTGATATATAGCCTATGACACTCACAAATAACGTGGATTTCTATTGATAAAAGAATTTTCAAAATCGGTTTAGTACAACCAGATGTTAACCCCACAACCTCACAAATTCACAAACTTTACCTCTTGATATTATTAATATACAATTTTAACCTAAATAAGACTAGTCAAAAACTTTTTATTGAGGAAAGATACTACCTTAAGTACAACATATACGTATAGCGATGTACAGAAAATGCCGTATCACTAAACAGGGTTTATTTTACTAAAAGTTTAAGTTTATTTCTAAACTTGTAAGTACATCCTTTGACGTGATGATTGAATGTATTTTTTTAATATATTATCCCTATGAAAAACGTAAAAACAAACCAGATTCCTAATAATTTGGAAACAAAGAGAATGGAGTTTCCAAAATGTTTCATTTACCTAAATCTATACATATAATAAGAATGTAAATCTAACGTGTCTTTACATTTTAGATTACTATAAAAAAAATTGTTGAAATTGTAGTTGAGTGTATGAACATACATCACTGCTAAAATACTGTAGTTCATGATAAAACCTCTGTAAGAAAATTATAAAACATATCTTTGAGTAATATTTAGTCTTTGTTTCATTAAAATCGGTTCGGTCTGTCAATAGTTATTTTAATTTTAATAACGACGCGACTTAAGTACAGGAGAAAAGGAAATAGTGGTTAGACTCAATACATTCAGATGATATTATTAGTCACTGTTTTGTGCATCAGGATCCACGCGAATTAGCGGGCACAGCTAATTCATAAATATAACTCTTAAAATTAATATAAATAATAACCTTAAAATAATAAATACTGCTATACGTCTTATAGTTAATTACCTGTAACTATATTTGCATACGATGACAAACCCAATCGTTGAACCAAACGGTACCACCAAATCTTTCTGCTTAAAATTTTGCACCAAACCTTTTTATATACAAGGCACATCTTCCTTTGTTTTTTTTTTCCGAAAACAAAAAAAGACTTTAACACCATCCAATAGGATTTAATTTTACTATGAAATGTATGAAATCTGTCTCCAACAATCGTAGGCATTGAAATTTGATACGTATTCTAGATAGGTTAAGAATTCATTTTCAAAAATTAAATACATGTGCGACTTTTGAGAAAACTCTCGCTTTATGTAACGAAACATTTATTTTGTCCGTTTCAAAGTAAATAGTACTCCCATTCCCCTCTATGTACGGTGATTTAGTGCGCGCGAGATCGTTTTGATAACTTCTTTTCATATTTTGCTCGGCCGAGCGTTATCTTAGCAGGAAATGTGAGTATTACATTTTTAAAAGTGTTATGTTTTATTTTTCACATGTTTCTTGGTGCTTCGTATGCTCAAATAAAAACAGTTTTGTATATACGCGTTGCAATTTGTCGACATCGAGGAGTTTTTATACAATTTAACATCTACTTTTTTCAATGACACAGCAGAAACATTTGCCAGTGATTCGTAGTTTTTATTGTTGATTCTTCTTTCTTATATCTTGTGGTTTTTTTATATCTAAACTATTGTGATAGTGAAAGTTAACTTTGTTGTAAATCATCTTGCAATAATATGGGGTCAAACATTGATATTGTATAAAAACCCAAGATGCAGTCTCTAAAAGTGACGCTTAAAACCGTCCCCCATAACTCACCGATATACCTAAGTTATACTATAAACTTATGTTTTTGCAAATTCAACCATACACGAATTATTTAAAGTTGTTTTTACAAATTAATTTACAAAAAGTCAAAAGACGCGAGTGATAAGAGACTATTTGAAATGAACTCAGAATTCTCAATTCTGCACTCATTTTATACGGACGGTTTTGAGACATTGACTGTGCATCTTGGGTTTTTATATAGGACCAAATTAATATTTTTTGTAGAAACTTTGAGGCAATTTTATCTTTTGGTATATTTAAAATAATAATCATAATTTTATTTTTATACATTATCATATTTGTAATATTTCCTTTATCATGGTCTTTAATTAACATCACACAACTATAAACAACACCGTCTTTCTACAGTATGAATATGCCAGTGTAAATATCAGAATAAAGTTTGGAAAGTTGTGACTTTACGTGCTAAGATAGGTGTCGTCTATTCGCGTGATAACAAAACTGATTAAAAAAAATCTAATCATTAAAAAGATATTTCGAGCATGTACATAAATTTAATATTTACTTTTTTTTAAATAATACACGATATACTTATCAAAATTAATTATATTTGTATAGCAATCTTATTCTAATCTTTTATTAAGAATTTAAATGTAATAAATTATAATTAGATAACCACGTGTTTGATAGTTTGATAAATAATAAGTATTCTTATAGTAAAAAATATTATTATCGACAAACGTTCACTGAAGCACAGAAAAACAGATGTCATTTATGATTTTAAAAACGAGTTGTTGTGATATACATCTGCCATTTTTTGTCCGCGACTCAACGAAAACTCGACCACTCGGAACAATAAAGTAGCCGTCGCAATCATGTTCCGAAACCTGTTATTTTCGATCTGCAGCATAATGTTTGCATTCCGCGTACCTGTGCGCGGTTGCAGAATCGAACCCTTTTTTGAATTTAGAAAACTCGTTCCATTCTTATTGGCTATCATAAAGCAGTTAATTTTTTAATTTGGAGCAAGTTTTTTGCGAACCATTTAAAATGTAGCTTGAACGAGCGACGTATTACAATGGGCATAAAATGTCACATGTGATCTCAATACCAATATGACAATCTCGCTTTGATTATGTAAAAGCTTTACGCAGACGATTCTCGTCATGAATACAAAACTTGTTCAGATATTGTACAGAGTAATGCATCGAACTGTCACTGTGTAACGTTCATAATTTTGATAATAATGCTGCCTGCTAATGCATTTAGATATGAGAATTTATATTACTATTTTTTTGTATTGCAGCTAAATTATTATATCAATTGATAATAAGACGAGGTACCTAATATAATTTATGCTTGTGTTCGTTTTACTTTAATGTCTTATCTACACAACCGATTACCATTAAAGTTTGCACATAAACTATGTACAGGAGTACAGAAAAGGACAGAGGGTTTTTTTTATCAAGAATAATTATACTGTTTCCGAGGGATTGAAACTATACTAAAGCGATCGAAGTCGCGAGCAAAACTAGTAGAACATTAAATCTGAGATATGACTGACACTTTCTGGAAAGTTTCAACTGGTGACTCACAATTTTGTGCAAATACTAATATCATTGCCTTAGTAATTTTCAAAAGGAAGGAATTGTACGGAAATAGGAAGACGGAAAACTCAAGTTTTGTTTCTATATACATAGTAGGTACATGAAATCATATTAACTTAATAAGTCAGTTATTAAATATTACAATTAAAATCCTTACTAATATTATGAATGTGAATGTAATGTGTTTTGCGGGGTGGTAGGGTGTCTGTACCCGACTGGATCGCGACCACCGTACACCAGGTGGAACACCCGCCATAGTGACACGTTTGGGCGTGTCGCGTTCCGGGATCAGCCGGTGTATATCCAGCAACCTTGGGGGGTGGCTGTCCCTGACTGGGTCGCTTTCAGGCCGGCATGACAGCGGCGACCGGCGATAGATAGTATGTCTTTCGGTGGTCGCCATTGTTTTTGGATTGTACTGTGCTTACCATCAGGCACAGTACAGTCACTTTGCCGAGCTACAATAAAAAAAAAAAAAAAAAAAATGTAAGTTTGTTTGTTAGACTTTTATGCCTTCAGGATTTAACTTAACGTGACATTTTTGTTTACACATTGTCATGGATACTATCATCTTGCAAAATAGTGTTGTTCCTGAGCGAGAGGATAAATCTACACTAACGCGATAGAATACGTGAGTGGTCTATGAAAATGGTGTTTCAATAAATACCATAAAAATTAATTAGCAGTTATTTGAAAAAAGAAACGTAATTAAAATTTCTGTCTATATTTAAAAGGCTAAATTAGTTCAATAGATAGGTAACTATTTGTGCTTCGTTTCGCAATTTTCTTTTTTATTTATTTAGTAGCTATTGAGGAGGAGCTTTGGTGTCATCCCCGTTATTATGGACGAATGACCACTCGACGTCCGCTAGTTATAGTAAAAATCTATCACTATGTCTTTCTCATTCACCCTATGTATCTAGTAGTATATAAAATTCTTTCAGCTTAAGAAAATAATGGAAAGAGTTCATGTCAGCGAAATTTCGTTCGGGTAATGCAGTTGCTTCATTTGCATCTAAATTAACTCTTCATACTCTCCGTATTTGATCAAAACGTCCGCATTTTCCGATGGTTATGCTTTCAAAGCATTTTAATTGTACTCTCAATAAAATGATCGAATTTCTTGTATTTACATTTTACTTCGACAACTGTGATAGGTATGATGGGTTAGGATAAGTTTAATATGATTCATAGCGCAATCAAGCGTGTCTCGATCAGAAATCATATGAAATATATCCGAAAACAAAGCAGGATGGCAGGGATCTATTCCCGATTATTAGTAATCGTATTTTAAAGTGAAACTTTTATTACATCGTCTCAAACTTTTTCGTCTGTGTGTTGCATGTCGCGTGATGGTCGGCCGCGGAGTAGGGATTAAGTGAAAGGCGCTCGTCAGAGCAGCCAGGGCCAATATGGCCGCGCCTATAGTTCGCAGCAGCTGACCGTGTAGTGTATAGACTATTATTAGTTAAATGTCTATAATGTGAAAAAAAGTTTCACTTTTACCGTGGTTTCATAAAACCACACAATCCTTTTATTGATATTACTAGTAAACATATATATTATAGTGGATGTTACTTTGCACTTCCGCCTGGAATTGATTGACCGCTACTATGTCTCACTGCAACAAAAAGCGCTGACGGCGGTGGTTCAACAAAATAACGCGGTTTTAATTCTTTCTTTTTAATGTTTTAGAAAGAAAAAACGCTTTTTGTTGCAGTTAGACGTAGTAGTAGCAATGAATTCCAGGTGGAAGTGCAAAGTAACATCCACTATAATATTTAATGATGGATTTCCGCAAAGTAACGCTTTCCTCAATCAAATAGTAGACATATAATTACAATAATTCTCTTTCAGTTATGAGAGCATCTAGTGTGTCCACAACTAGTACGAAGCTTGAAGCCATGGCAGCGACGATTAGCCAAATACTGAATGGTGTATCTAGCCCGGCCATAAGTTCTGTTACAAATGAAAATGCATTTTTTTTTAAATGAAATAATGTAATATTATTAAAATTTATACCTACATGTTTATTAGTCTCAACAAAGAATAAAAAAATATTTTATTCGAAATGGCCACCTTTGGCTTTTATACAAGTCTTTAATATGTTTGGAGACGAATCTATGGATTTACGCACTGTTTCCAAGGGAAATTTCACCACTGCTTGCTCCAAAGATTTTTTAAGAGACTCAATGTCGCTGTGTCGTATAAAGCAAACCATGTCCTCTAAAGCTGACCATAATTTGAAGTATAAAGGGTTGAGGTCTGGGCTACATGAGCGCCATTCTTTAGCTCTTATAAAGTCCGGAACGTTGGCTTCCAGCCCGGATTGGGTATTTCGTGCCTTGTGACCAGGTGCAGAGTCCTGCTAGAAAGTCCACGGTATATTTTTAAAAAGTGTATTGCTGAGAGATTTCACAACATGATCCAAGACTGTATCTTGATATAAATTTGGCTGAAGTTTTCACTCCTTTTTCACAAAAATGTAGTTTTGTGACTCCTTGATAAGACACGTCCCACCAAACAATCACAAACGCAGGATGATGACCACGTTGTACCTTTCCAAACACTTGAGCAGCTTCTTTTGAACTGTGAGCGTACACTTTATCATTCTGTTTATTGTAGTGTTCTTCAATCGTGATTGAATTTTGTCATCGGTAAAGAGGATATTTCTGTGCCTGTCACTTGCGTATCGCGACAGAAGGCGTTTTCATCGATCCACTCTCTTTAATTGTAAAGATTGATTTAGGGCATGTCCTGTATATCGACGATAAGCACCAAGCTTCAGGTCTTGTTTTGTAATACGCGACAGAGTCCTAGCGGGAATCTTCATTTCTCGCGATAAGATTTTTTGCTTCCTAATGAGCTTCGACGAATTCTGGCTTTAACAGCATTAACAGCCTTTGTAGTTCTAACAGCACGCGGTGGCCCCGATCTTTTCAGATCTTCGACAGAGGAATTGTTGTTGTATTTGTTGATAGCACGATATACGAACATACGGCTGATACCAAGCTTTTGAAGTGTCTAGTACTTAACTTTGTGCAAGGTGATCACTGCAATCCTATTTTCTTTAATACCTCATTCCATATTGTAATTTGATAATGAACACGAAACAATATGTGAAATGGCGCAAAATCAAAAGAAGTTTTTAAAATAATATACGTGTTCCAAATTCAAAATAACTAAACAGTTGAAAAAAAAGAAAAGTTTTTATGTAACAGTATTTATGGCCAGACTAGTTATATTTTATAGTTCTTAGATTGTAATGCGCTTATCATATTTAGCAAGCGATTTTTGAACTGTAATTTCTTATGGGAGGGTTTTAAAATTCTGGTCTGCAACCTTTTGTGTGATGTATAGTGGTGGGAGTAAACACTGTGTCGGGTAGAGTGTTCATAACACCGGTTCTCGTCCGATCACCTAAGTTAAGCAACGTCGAGCATGGTCAGCAACTGGATGGGTGAGCGCCTGGGAACACCGCATGACGATGGCTTTTTGTTGTATTTTATATATATACTATAACCCGCACGTTTGTTTGCCACATAAAAATATAATTAAATCGGCTTTATATTATGTGATTTTTTTTGCTTTAATATATCATCACTATTACACTTTAACTTGAAGAAATAGCAAAAAAGTCCATGTCCGTCAGATGTACATGGTTTCTGCTGCCTATAATATATAGTATAACTAACATCAATAGAACCATAGTCATAAGGCCCCTCATATTATGTTGCTAATTCTGAGGACTGATGAGTGCCTCGTGTATATAACCAATCCAAACCTTGTATATAACCAATTCAAAGAGCTGTGGAAGTGGGGCTTCCTTATTTGAGCCTTGCACAGGCTCTCCTATTCTTATGCTTGCTACGTAAAAACTTGAAGCAGTATGTGGACAACTTTATTTCTATTAAGAATGTTTGATCATAGTTCTATATAGTAACTCTTTTTTTTTCGAACTGACTACGCTACTGACCTTACAGCTTCACCGGACTACTAAGGCGAGCGCTTAAGGTACTCAGCCGATTACAGTAACTCACTTTAGCCTACTTCTAATTATATTGGAATCTAGTTGATTCTTACGATTTCGTCTGCGATGTTCTGCGCATGCGCAAATCATCGCTTGTACCACTTCGCCAGGGCAAGAAAATACACATCGCCGAATGTGTTGAGATTATAAAAATCGTAGTTTCTTATACCTTTAATAACCCTATATTAAACGAAGATATAATAGATAGATGAGGAGCAAGTGTCTACGAAGTGAAGCTAAAACAGACGAAGCAGTCATAAGGACTGCCGACAGAACTGAAAACTCAAAACAATGGAATCACGGTGCTCTTTTCTCAATAGTTAAACCAATTATAGTCTAAATTATTTAAATTTCTTAATTTGTAAATTGAAATTAGTAACATTAGTCTGGTTTTCACATCTATTAGCACTCCGAGTAATAATAATATACATTTTTGTACAGTTTATTAATTAATCAAACATATGATGGGTTGAACTAGCTCAATACGTAATGTTATGTTACATGTACACAGGCTCCTAAACTACAAGACGCAAGTTTGGCACAAGCGCAATACATCACGAGCATGTGGAGGACATCGGTGACTCGAACCCATAAGTTTTCCTCTTTCAAAAATTGCCCAACGCGGCTAAAGAATTTTTCACTTTTTTTTAAACTTATGTTAAATTTAAGTAAATAAAACGTAATAAAATTTAAACGTATGTTAAATGAATATAGCGTAATATATTTTTTTTATATAATGTCTAAGTGGAAACAAAAAAAGTGATGGAAATCTATCCAGTAGCTTTTGGATGATGCGCGCACATCAGCAGACCTCGATAATTTCATTTCTATAAACATTTTCTCGGACAAGATGGTTCCGAAAACTTCACAAAGCCATCGACTGAGCTAAAATTTGAAGCCAGTGCAAAATATTAAAGAAAGATACGAATACAAGAGAAAATATAGGTAAATTTTACTATGTAGTAGTCAAAACGACCCTCCGTTTATAAAAACTGCACACATAGATGAGTCGGTAAAGGGTTGCACCCTTCGCCTCGAGCTCGCTTTTGCAAACGAAACCGCGCTGCAAAGTGCCTATTTACTATATAAATTTATATGTTCGTATATAAAGCGGCTTTTGTGGAGGAATTTACTGCAAATATATGTTTTTTTGCATATTAAATATCCCAATACTTATGTGTGCGTAGTTTTATATTTAAACTAGCTGTTCATCCCGACTTCGTACGGGTTTACTAACAATGTAGCTATAGGTTAAAAATGGGAATTTTCTATTGTTAACGCCTCCGCAACCCCCCTTGTGGGTGGTATTTCGTAAAATCCGTTCTTAGCTGACCTCTACTCGGCGAAAGGAATATTCCTACCATATTTCAAGTCGCTACACCTTATGGCTCCAGAGATATCGTGATGAGTCAATATATAGGTGGGAATCTCTTATATATATATAGATTATTATTATGTTCTATAAGTATCTCTTTTGTCCTTTCAAAACTTTGTAGTACCTACACCTCACTAATGGGACAAATTGATATGTGAAAGAGATTCTAATGATGATGATTGTTCCGACCGGTTTCGGCCATGGCGACCACTTTGACCCCTAAACTTAGAAATGGCGCTGGTACGCTCGAAGATGGCTTATGTTGCCTATCTTCGTGGCGAAACTTCGTGCACTTGAGTACGCCGTTCTCATAATGATATGTTATGGAAGCAGGAGGGCGAGCTTTTAACTAGTCGCGTGTGGTATCAAGGTCAGCGTAAAGCCTCGAACTCGCGTAGGTACTTGGCTGTTCACCATTCTGCGCCATTTTGGCCGTTGTGCTGCCAAATGTTGCCAACAAGATGGCTCTATATTACATCTCTTCATGTGCCGCTTTTGGACATCCTTATACCGGAGGAGGGGACCACCATGATTCCACTTGCCCTCCTCCAGTTCAATTCTAATAAACACTAGATAATATCCTACTATCAATGCCCACGTGTCTGCCCTCATTCACTACATAATAATTGTTAAGACGTTCTTCTTAATAAAGCTTAATTAAATATCTTAACAAACCATTACATGGTTTATTTAGTACTAGCTGACCCGTGCAACTTCGTCTGCACCAAATCGGTTATTACCGGTTTCAATTGTATTTTTAAACGCAAATAATCTTAAAAAACCTAAAACCCTATTGCAGCGTTATCCAGCACTTCCAATCGTGAATCCAAACTATCCAGGGACTCACTCAAACATATACCCTGTTGGTATGTGAGAAATCTTTTAAAATAAGCCTAGAATCTGTTCGCAGCATTACCTAAAGTAGTGTCATCAAAGTTAAGATCAAAACTAACTTACATATATTGCCGATAAATGTCTTCCCAGTACCCCTTGTAACTTCATCACTTAACACACTGTAAAAATTGAACTTTATCTACATCAAATTTCCATTTTGTTTTAGTTGTTTGTTATATAAGAATTTGTAAAGTATACGTGAAATCTGCATTCAATTTTAATTTGGTCACATTTATTTTAGTTTTAACATATAAACCACCTTTTTTACTGAGATACTCAACTTGTGATAATATACCTATCTAACAGTGAAAGAATTTTTGAAATCGGATCAGTAGTAGTTACCAAGCATTCCTCGAATACAAAACTTTACCTCTCATTATAATATTAGTATAAATACAACATAATATGGTAACTGCAAACACCTCAACTGATTTATTTTAATCTTAGATTCACAAACCTGAACCCAACTACTTCAAGACTCAACAACATTTAGAAAACTAATTTTATCAAATATCGAAACAACACACGTACTGATAGAACTCTAGTTGAGATTCATCTTCTACAATGCAATGTAACTATTATCTAGGTTTATGTTTTAAGAAAAAATCTTGTCACCTTTGTTTAGCAAACATTTTTTATACAATAAAATAAATGTAACAACATATAAGTGACAGTTTCGTTTACACATATTTTTTTCCATATGTGGTTAATAATTACGCATAGAAATGACATATAGCCGTAGCTCAGTTATAACGTACTGGACATTATATGGGCCGCCGGAGCCGACAGTTCGAATCCCGTCGAACTTATTTTTTGGTATTTTTTTTAAAGTAGCTTAGGGAAATATAGCTTATCTTTTTAGCTAATCTGTCTGCTATATATAGCACAATGAAAATTTACCAAAATCCGTCAAAAATTTCATTAACTACAAATTTTTGACTTTCGTCCGTTATCCTGGAGAATCCCTTGCGTTTTATGAGATAAAAAGTATCCTAGATGTAATCCCGTAATATTAGTTATCACTGTGCCAAGTTTCGTCAAAATCGGTTCAGTACTTTCAGAGTGATGCGTGTTCACAGGGACAGACAGACAGACAGACAGACAGGCAGACAGACAGACAGACAGACAGACAGACAAAAATTGTAAAAAGATTATTTTTGGCTTCTATATCGATAACAAAGTCTACCCCGATAAAAAATTTCAAAAAATATTTAATGTACAGATTTGACCTTGCTACAGTTTTATTATAGTATAGATTTGAATATTTATTGCAGGAACTTTGTGCATAATATTCATTACTTAAACTGTATGCGGAAACGGATTACAAATATTGTTAATTTTTTTTTACACCGTTGGTGGCTAACGTACATGCGAGTCACCTGATGGCAAGTGAACACCGCCGCTCATAGACACCTGCGGCACGACGGGAATCACAGATGACGACTTCCAACCATCGAGATGACAAGGATGGAATTTCAGTCCGTGACGAGTCGTTCTGTAACGGAACTCAGCAGCAGGTATAAATTAATTAAATAAATTACGAAATTATTTATTTAGACAACGATTAATGTCATTTTTAGAATTTCTGGTTTATTTTATAAACTGAAAGCAGTTATCATAATTTATTTAAATACAAGAGTTAAATTTATGGTGTTGCGTAATTTTTGAATACATTTCATTTTAGGTAATTGTGTATTGCATTTGAAGTTACATGGACTTTAAGGAAGTTACATAGACTTCGCCTTTTATAATGTGTTTGAATGTAGGTACCTACGAACTCACTTAGTGACGTTAAGATACTATGTCCTTAGGAGAAGGATATATTAACAAGTATCTACTGTTACCGAAACACACCTTCAGATAGCTGGGAATATATTTTGGCTATGGATGTATCCTTTGATTTCACGCTCACTGCAAGCTCTGACGCGATGTTCAAAGGTACCAACATTTCAAAATATACTTAAAATCCTATTTAAATTATAAACGAGAGAGTTTGTAAGTATGATGTTTGTTACTCATGCAAAAAACTATTGTATGAATTTTGAAGAAACATTAGAATAACATAGCTTATGCATCAAACCAATCATTATCATCATCAGCCTGAAAAAGCCGCACTGGAGGCCCATAGGTCTCTTCCCGAAGGAAGGTATGGGCATACTCACCATGCCTGACGTACTAGCAATTTCGAAATCTGAGAAATTCATAGTTCTATTTTTTTTTCTCGAACTGACTACGCTATTGACCTAGCAAGGTCTTTACAGTTTCACCGGACTACAATATATCCACAGTTTCATATTTTGGTACTACAAGAACATTTTAAAGGTTCAGGTTTCCTCACGATGTTTTCTTTCACCGTCAGCCGATAGTGTTACCAATATAAATTAGTAAATGTGTAGGAATTCGGGATTCCGGAAAATTCACTGGTACATGCCGGGGTTCGAATATCGAATTAATATTACACCGGTCATGACAGTAGTCACGACTTTAGACGAAAATAAAATATATAGGCTATATTTAGAAAGGTATTATTTAAATTGACTAAAATATAACAATGACTATCAAGTGGGTTATAGAAATCCACATTTTACATATTCTAATTAATTATATTTATTCTTTATATTTACAGTTACATGCCAATATTGTCAACTGTCGTGAGGTTCAACTGTCAACAAAGGAACGCGTTTTTAATTATTTTTATTGTATTAGTCACTAATATTCGCTCTCTCTCCCTCTATTACTAGTTTCAGGTTAACTTTTCAGGTACAGCTCGTATACATAAAATCAAACGTTTTCTGTTGTAGTGAGACGTGGTAGCGGCCAATAAATTCCAAACGGAAGTGGAAAGTAACGTCCACTATAATATTGAATTATAGATTTCCGCAAAGTGACGCCTTCTTCAATGAAATATAAAAAGTTCTGTCATCTGAGAACTAGCTGGACGTAAGTTGCATAATCAAACTGTTAAAAGTTTTACAAAAGTAATGTGCCGTAATTAGCTGAAAACTTTATAAAAATGTTAATTACGATTGATCTGTTCCATTGACAAAAACCAGTCCATACGACGAGACAATTGAAAACCGGAAGCATTCAACCACAAGATAAATAAAAAAGCAATTGTTTATTTGTTTGTCTACGTTGCAGATACTGCAGACGCATGGCATATGGCCGACGAGCTGGCCGGTTCCTACGCAAAATGACGAAGTCTGTACACGGACAATTGTTGTTGTGTGCTCAAGCCGGCATCGAATTGTTATCCTTATTTTTTAGACTTACACCCTATTGTATAGTATAGGAACGGTGCTGTGTACGCTTTGATTATTTACGTCAACACATACAGAGTTAAGCCGGCTTTTGTATTCTTATATCTCTGTATATTCAGTAATAAGTTATTATATTCGTCATTTTTGATATTAGCTAATTTAAAGTTCGGAATTAAATAAAATATAACAGATACGGCATAGTTTATACTATTGTTTCTCAACTTTGGTATAGCGAATTATAAGAAAGTCGTATTCAGGGATACGGAGAGTCATTAGGTATGTAATAAGAAACAAGTCCCATGTACGAAACATATTTCATTATCATCATGAGCCTGCAGAGACCCACTCCAGGTTCATAGGCCTCTTCCCGAAGGAAAGTATGGGGTAAGTCATCACGCCAACCCACGACGTATTGGCGATTTCATACTCTGAGAAATCTATAGTTCTATATTTTCCCATATATAGGTTCAGGGTTCAGGTACAGGTTTATTCACCATACTTTCCTTCAAACCATGCTCGGCAGCGACAGATCGCCCTTACCATCGCAGCCAGAATGCGACGCTGCCCCTCCCACGCACCACACTCGGGCAGAGTATGCTGCGCTGTGTCTTCCTCAGCGCCACACTCGTGGCATGCGATGGCGGGCTCCCTGTAAGCGATGTGGTGCAAGTAGGACCCGAAACAACCATGTCCGGTGTGTATCTGCACAAGACAGAATGTCAGGGAGACCCACACCCGATTTAACCATTTCGGCAGGACCGGGTGGACTGCATCGATAGTATATCTGCTGAAACGTTTGTTCGCCAGGTCCTGACGCCTTCTCTCTTTCCTCTTCTCTTCTATTCTTGCCGCCGTGAACTCATAGTATATTAACGTAAATAATATATTTTTAGTGGATGCACAGTAATAGGTATCAATTCCAGGCATCATCATCGTTCACATATTAACCTACTCTATATTAGCCTTTTATCGCCAAGATCCGCTTGATTATTGACATGTTACATAAACTTACAATTCGGCAAACACATAATATGCTTTGAGACTTTGTTGTAAATATTAACACTATTACCTAAAAAACTAAGTCAACTTATAAAATACAACATTTCTCCGACCACGATGTAAATTAGGGCTTGATGAAGGGAGGCTAGCCTACTTTTTATCGTTGACATATCGAGAAAAAACGGTGACTAATTCACAGGAGCCACTGGTAGTTAAGAAATAAATAGAAATTTTTCGTAAAGAAGAAATAAGAGTAAACAAGATGATGTGAAACTGAAAAACAGCAAATTATTATAGTGTAATCGTCGCAACATCATTTAGCGGCCAGGACAACTTCAGAAATTAAGAACAGATGGTATAAAACTATATAAATTTCAATAGTAATCAAAAACCCTACTTTCACGTGTACTGTGAGAACACAGTTACAACGGGGTCTGAACACAGGTTACGAGGTACTTATTATATGTAGGAGAATATGCATATACTTGATAAAAATCACAGAACGCAACTTCTGTGACAAATAATCTAATTCAGTGCCTAGGAAGGCTTGAGATCGATCGTACTCGTGAGAATGTATTCTTTTTCCTTCAAAAATAAAACAAAATAAAACATGTATAAACTACTAGCCTCTGCCCGCGACTTCGTTCGCGTGGAATAGTTACTTTGGGCTAATGCTAACATTCAGCGGAAGCTCTAAAGAGGAAAAAAAACCCGATTTTGAAATATTATTCAATTGTGTTCCGCTCTTATTGGTCGTAGCGTGATGATATATATTATAGTCTATAACCTTCCTCGATAACTGAGCTATATAATACTGCAAAGATTTCTCAAATCGGACCAGTAGTTCCTGAGATTATCCCCTACAACGTCACAAACCCACAAACACAAACTTTACCTCTTTATAATATTAGTATAGATGAATAATGTAAAATCGTTAAAATTAAAATCGATTGTATCAAAAACGGCAAAACAATAAACTCGGCTCGACCTCGCGTCGTAAAAATGTTAAGATAAAAAAAAATCTATTACGAACCGATACTGTCCACGGTGAAGTGAAAAATAGCGCGATTTTTTAAAAATGGAACAGTAGCCTCTAACTCGGCCACGGACACCGCTCGCCAAAAAAAGGAACGAACCAATATTTGCTCACGATCAGCCGACACTTCGGTTCGATATTCTATTGTCGAAGCGAATTCACAGGACTGAACATCGATAATATAGGGATGCGAATGGAAGAGGAAACACGTTTTATTTATTTAACGTTACTTGATAGGATTTGTTTTAGTAATAATCTATAGTACTATTATGTTAAAGAGGATGATTTTGTTCGTTTTAAATCATATCAAAATTACTTTATTCAGTTTAGGCCCTAATGGGGATTAGGAACGTCAAAACTACCACCGGTTCGGAAAATAATCGAGAATCATCGAGTAGAGCCTCCAAGAAACTCGATCGGGTACATCTTTTAACATATATACTTCCAATACATCATACAATCGTTTTTAGTGGATGCACAGAGAGGAGTCAATTCTAGACATCACCATCGTTCACATATTGTTCCACTCCATAATAGCCTTTTGACACCAAAACCCGTTTGACGTCGCGCTTAAACTTATAGTCCGGCAAATCGGTAACATGTTTTGGGACTTTATTGCAAAACCTAACACTATTACCTAAAGAACTATTACTGGTTTTGCTAAGTTTGAAACAGGACGACCAGTTTGTTACAGTTTCTAGTATTTAGATTATGCCGGTTTTTTACTAACTTTTCAAAGTTTTTACGTACATACATTAAATTATCAAGTTTGAAAAAGTTATTCTCTGGAACAACTAATCCAATTACTTCACTAATATTAAGCTATATTATCCTTCGATATTATTTCTATACCTAGCCAATTTTGTATTATAATTTATACGAACGAAATCGCAAATTTGTACCATAAAGAGGTAATATTTTGTTAGAAATCTGTGACAGTTAAAGGCAGTATTTTTTATTAATTTTAATATGAAATTAACAGGTACGAAGTTGCGAACAGTTGCTAATTATGTACCTATTTATAGTCATCATCATTATCCTTATCCCACCTACGTAGGGTCGGCACAACATGTATTCTTTTTCCACATTCTCCTGTCAAATGTCATCTCGGTATTCACACCTTTTACGCACATATCACTTTTCACACAGTCCATCCATACCTTTTTCGGTCTTCCTGTACTCGTATATCCGTCCAACATATGTATATCTGTATGTACCTATTTATAGTATCGAGATTTAGTTGATTTTAGAAATATGTAGCCGAAAATCAGAGATATATATTTTTCTAATATAAACCTTGATTACGTGGCATTTGGAAAGTTGAGAAACCTATGTATCTAGAAACCCATTCTCACGTCTTAACAATGTATTTCCCTATTTATTTAATACTCCTTTCTTAGATATCACTATGGTGCTCAGGAGTAAATACTCTATTTATCCACACACGTTACTGATATTATTTGAGAAATATATTTTTATTTGTATCGTAGTCTGTGTGATACATACCTGGCTAACTACCAAATGCAAGCCGAAAATTTGTTCCCAAGCACTTATATATTTGTTCCGGTAGTTGGACTTGAGAGCCTGTCCCCCTCTAGATTAAGCGGATATATCACTTAACATCAGATGAGATTCTGGTTAAATATTAAAAACTTTAAAGTATAGAAAAACGTGTGTGCAAGTTGACACTCAGTCTAAAGGAAACCTTAAAGAAATTATAAAATATTCATGTACCGACATACGTGAACTATAATGCATTACGTTAGTTATGACACCTTTGTCCATGGCGTCCTAATATGCAGGTGCACACACACGTGCACAAACACATGTACAAACATAAAAAGAAACACTGTACAATGTATTCTGTCTTATTCTCACACACGTTACATCATATAGATAAATATGTTTGTCTCTTTCAAAAACTATATACTTTACATTTTAGATAAGAAGGTAAGGTTTATACAACATTACTTAACTACCACGTGGGAATACCATAATGCATTCAAAGTATTAAATATCATTTCACTGTATAGACAAAAAAGCTGTACAAATAATGCGTTACGACTATCGATTCCAAATAAATAATCGATATAACTACCGCTTCATATTATGAGACAGACAGCTGATTCTATATTATTATTTAAACATTAAACAACTAACCTATTAAAATATATCGATTAACATAAATTTTGAAATCTGAGTAGTGTAGTAATAGGTCTCGTGTCGTATTGATTTACTGTGAAATGTATCGTTACGATAAACAATCGTTCAACAGCTGAAGAAATATCGACCCATAAGCTTATTTACCTATCAATACGTCGTGCAGTGGTCGTAATAGGATCATAATAAGAAGCCCAAAGTTATAAAAAAATTTTTTTTTGAACTGACTACTCTATCGGCCTGACAGACCTTTACAGCTTCACCGGACTATTAAGACGAAGTCTTAAGTAACTCAGACGATTTTATTGATTCACAAATTGACAAATTCAGATCGGCAATCTTTCTGTGCGACGGTAAGTGTTGTAGTAAGTAGAGTGTTGAAAACACCGGTTCTCGTCCGATCACCGAAGTTAAGCAACGTCGAGCGCGGTCAGTACTTGGATGGGTGACCGCCTGAAAACACCGCGGGATATTGGCTTTCTGTTGTACGTTTTAAAAAAAATGTTACACTGTAATATAAAAGTTTCACAAAGTCAAATGACAAAAACTATATTAATTATTTTAAAAATATTAATAAGTTGATTACATGAAAAAAAAAACTGTTTCAAAAAATATTTATTGATTAGAAGACTAAATCTCTTTAATACTTATTAATCAAAGTAAAGACATATATTGAACATTATCCGGGTTATTACAAACAAGTTAAATACGTATTGAATACTTGTTTTAAAAAAGTTTGGATACATACGTACTAAATGCACCGCGCCTGCCGACAACTACCGCGGCAAGATCATGTTATCCTTTTTCGCAAGTCTAATCTAACCTAACCAAACAGAGATAGAAGAGCAAAATGTCGAACGTTCGGCGAACGCGGTGCATTTGATACGTTAGTATCGAAACTTTTTTAAAGCAAGTATTCAATACGTATTTAACTTTTTTGTAATAACACCCAATGAGGTTATCCTGTGTGTTATCATGTGTACTGAAATATTTCATATTTAAAATATAGACCTATTACGAAATGAAAATACCTACATCTGTATGTACACAAAATGTCATTAACAACGATTGGCAATGTTTTTATTTTTAAACGTGTTCGATAGTTTTAAAGCCTATCAATTGCAGAACGACATATACAGTTCTCAAATTACGTCACGCAATATTTTGACAAAATTCTTCAACAAATGTAATTTTTTCTCGGTTTACGTCATTGGCAAATACATTTATCTTTGTTCTTTTTTTATATTATAGGAGGCAAACGAACAGGCGGGTCAACTGATGGTAAGTGATCACCGCCGTCTATAGACACTAGCCACACCAGGGGAGTCGAAAGTACGTTGTCATCCTTTGTTTGGAGGAGTAGGGTTGAGGGGAAGGGGAGTGGGAAAGGGGAGGTGGGCCTCCGGCGTTCTCATTGATCGAACAAAACGCAACAATGCAAGCGCTATTACTTCACGTCAGTTTTCTGTTGGTCGGGTGGTAGTACTCCGGACGAGCTGACCCATTCATGCTGAAACCAGTTATAGATTCAGCGTGGCTCTACCACCTACCAGAATACTGTCTATCAGCAAAATTTGATAAAAAAAATGTAAAAAACAAATTTCGCAATGATTTCAGATATAGATACGGAGACAGTTGGCGGGATCTTCGAATGTCATGTAGTGAATTATATATTTTATGCGTTATCTCGTGTTATTTGGCTCTATATTTTGTAATGTTGATAGTATTTTACGTAATATAGTTTGGTAAATTGTACACAAGTGGATGGGAAATAATACCGCGAAGTGTGGATTCTGAGTTGTTACAAAAACTCCCCGGAAAGTTTTAACAAGACTAAGATAAGTACAGATAAATAAACAGTTGACAATTGGCAATTGGTTCTCGGTTTGATTTCACTTCTACATTTCGTCTATAATGTTTATACCTATCACTATTTTAATGCTTCCATTACATATATATGCCTATGCAATAAAATAACCTTTACAAAAAAACACTTCGTAAGTAGTTAAAACTCCCGTTTTCGACGATTTCAAACACCAGGCCTCGCAATAAATATAACCGCCCTCCCATTCTCGCCATTTTTCTCTACGCAACCCCTGGAATATCAATAATATAGCGCGATACAAGAAATCTCACCCTGGAAGGGTGGCCCCGCTAAATGATCCTCGATCCCTACGCGGAAATATATCATTACGAACGTTGCAAATTATACCTTGTCCTGTAGAAAACAAAGTCATATTTACTTATTTATATTTTAAGTGCTTAATCACCGTTGGCGCTAACACGATACCTACGTAATCCTATGTGTATGTGTCTCTTAGACCTTTTTTTAATGAAAAACAACGACGCTGTGTCGCCTCGCGAATTCAAGATGGCGGCAAATTTGCACGAATTGCGTTACGGTACTTCATAGTTTTAGGACAAATTTATGGAGTGGAGTTTTTGGCGCGATTTTAGTTTCTCGTGTATTAATTTATTTTTTCTCACAAACTCTCGTTACATTGTGTCATATTAGTGACATAATACGATATTGAAATAAATTGTGAAAACTCTTTGGAAAGTTTTAGGCCCGTTTTGAGCACTGAAATCATTAGAAGACTTTAAAATTATACTAAGTAAGGATAAACCATATCATAATGAAAATAATAATATTCGTGAAACATTTGTTTGGCTGTCAAATGACGAAGAAACACGAAGAGTACCTAGTAGCTACAATAATTTCTAATCGACATTAATTCGAGATTTTTTATTTTATTTATCATAAAAAAGGACAGACTTTGTGTTAATATTTTAATGATAAAAATTATAAAATTCAATTGTCTGTCTTTTGTTCGATATAATTTGTCAAAACGTTAACCATTTTATTTTACTTTTTATTGGATTTTACGGCAGATAATCCTCGCCAATCTTTTTGCCTTCTCTATATATAGCCATAAATTCAAGTTTGTGCATAATATAATCAAGGTTAATAAAAAACAACATTAAAATACTATTATAGGAAACTAAAATTGGCATTTATTAATGCTTAACTTGTCTCGGTGTTATTCATATATTATAACACTAGCCTCTGCCCGCGACTTCGTCCGCGTGGAATAGTTACTTTGGGTTAACGCTAACACGCAGCTGAAACTCTTAAGAGGAAAAAATACCCCGATTTTGAAACACTCTTCATTGGTGCTCCGCTCCTATGGCTCTTATCGTGATGATATATAGCCTATAACCTTCCCCGATAAAGTAGCTATATGACACTGAAATATTTTTTCAAATCGGACCAGTAGTTCCTGAGATTATCCCCTACATCGTCGCAAACTCACAAACTTTACCTCTTTATAATATCAGTATAGATAATACGTATTTCTACCTACTGCGCATTTATATTCAGAACATTAAAAATATTGTCGGAGACTCTAAAGGACTTTTCAGAGTTTTTCTTGACTCGAGAAAGAGAAAAGAGGTTTCTTACCAATACTCAAGTGAACAGCACTTTTATAAATAGATTGAATCTATTTTAACACCTCTGCAGCCAGGTTTCTTTTGTTTTCCATATTCATATTTGCACTCGTTCTAGTAAACTTGATCGAATATGGCACTAGTCACCGTGTACTATTATTTCGGATTACAGAAATTCTATTTTATCAATAAGAACATAGTTCACTTAATGAGAATCAAAACATTAATTTAAATTAATAATTTTTAACATCGTCCAATGTTACAAAAAGAACAAAATCATTTAAAAAATATTTCTATCGTTAGAATAACGACGAAAGAAAAACAAAAGATGTCGCGCTATGAACAAAGCAAAATATAGACAAAACGTGTGTAGTATCTATTATATATGCCTTCCAATAAGGGTGGCATGATCGCTTTGTGACCAAACCCTTAAAAAAAAAAAAGAATAAAAAAAAAAAAAATGATATATGAATATATCTATCTTTTAGAAACATTTTTTCAACAAACAGTTTGTATTTCTTAAACGGCGTTGGTAGTTCGTTACTGATAAGGAAATGCCTTGCAGTATTAAAAGAAAATCATCTTACATAATTAAACAGATGTCCATACACATTCTGTTACGGTGTATAAATGATTACGTCTCATTCTGTTTACCATAGAGTTTACCTCCGCTGTCATACATCCGTAAATCCTGTTAATCCCTCCTGTCACGCAATACTAAGCCTGCTAAAGTAGTAATACCTTTAATGAACACGAGGTAGGCGTGCTTACTGTACCGCGCTAAGGAATTAATACGTTGTTAGTGCAAATGTCACGTTATGTCAATACAAACGTATTGGAACGTTATAAAACGACTTCAATGTACGTACTATTCATTTGTTTTGGTTAAGGAAAACTCAATTTTCAACCAAAGCTTGGTATTAGAGCATTATTCACTTAATAAATAAGTTCCTCTAGGAACTTGGCTTAGGACTTAGTAGCTTAAAATCAAGACAAATTGTAATCGTTACCGCCAAACGTTAAAAGTCGTTAATGTGACTTTGTAATGGCAGATTGATTGAAATCACCGTGGTAATTTCATTCAAGTTTTTTTTTAATCCCTTTTTGTTTTACTTATTTTACCTGGTTTATATAATTGAATAGAATAGTATCACGTATAATATTTAGAAGTCTTTATACAAATGATGACTACTACAATAGTCGATCATAGAGAAAAAATAACTTTTTCCAATTTTATCGATAACACTGAAGCTCATCGATAGCTACAAAACAAAAAAGGAAAGAAGAAAATGGGCTGAGAAAGAGGAGGGAGATGTTCTTGACAGTTTCTCTACTGCCTATTTATATATAGATAAGAGCATGGAGTTAACATAAAAGAAATACTCTCCTAAGTTTTTTTAAAGATATTTAGACTTAGTGACGTCACTGTGCTTTATAGTAATCACAGTATAACTCAAAACTGACTGCAGCCTTTAAATACCGGTAAACTTTCACCGGTCGTAACTGACCTGCCGCCCTGCAAGCCTGCTGAGCTGCCTTCTAGGCATACAGTGGCAGACCCCGAAACACAATTATTTATTACTAGCTGTACCCGCAGCTCCGCACGCGTTTTTTTAAAATCGTATTAAAGAATTTTAAATTTGTGAGACTATGTACAAATATAGAAATGCTCTTTAACAATTGTAAGTACGACGCGCACGCCACTAAAAGTAACATGTAACGTATACATTAGAGATATAAATACTTACAGCGTGCCAAATGAAGTTTGTCATCAGCAACATATTTGGAACCTTAACCCACCATATAGCTACCTCAGTGCTCACTTACACTGTATAAGTAACTAATGAAACAATAACTTAAAATATTATTATAAAGATTTACATTTACATTACATTTAATATACATTGCCATTATTATAATGACGATTTTGTGACTATACAAAAAATAAACGCTTGTCTGTTACGCAAGAAATTGTGTTATGGAACCCTATACGTAATATGTTTATAATCTAAGATCTTATTAGGAAGACCTCTATATCATTGAAGTTATTAATAATTATAATGTCGAATTGCAAACAATAAGCTGATAATTATTTCTCTTATTTATTATATTAAAAATAAAGAATGAGTTGAAATCTTGCTAAATTTCATGCAGAAAAAGTCGCGGGTAACATCTAGTCTAAAATAGAATAACCTCAATTACTTTTTATAAGGTTCGCTATCTACCAGTGAAAGTCCCGTGAAGATCAGTCTAACCGTTTTGAAGATAGTACTGCGGGCGAAGCCACGATTAACAGCTAGTCTAAATTAAAATAAACAAAATTACTTTTTATAAGGTCAGCTATCTGTCGGTGAAAGTCACGTGAAAATCGGTCCAACCGTTTTGGAGATAACATTGCAGACAAAGTCGCAGTAATTTCAGCTATCTGAGAGTGAAATTCCCCTCAAAATCGGGCTAGCCGTTCCGGAGATTAGCCGGAACAAACAGACAGACGACAGACATTGCATTTTTGTTATCAATAGCGTGTATACTTTCGTACCCTATCAGTAATTTTTTTTTATTTCGATATTACACACAGACGTTTCATTTTTATTATATGTATAGATCATCTATACATATATATGTAAAGACAAAACAGTACTTATTTCTCCTCTATTTAACAATCAATTTTCTGTTTTTTTTTTATTCATACATTTGACGAGCTTTAATGTAATGTATAAAAAATTAAGAGTTACTTAGTTTTTTTCCATAACATCGAGAATTCTAAAGTCTTTATTTATAATTTTCTATTCATAATTAGCACTTCATGCTCGTCACGTTGAGAATCTACAACATATTTTGCATGGTGTTAGGGCTTTTTGTAAGTCCGTTTGGTTAACCATCACTCTTAAATTGAATATCTGTCGCCAAGCATGCGTTGGTGTGTTTCGGCAGGTGCATTCGAGAGGCAGCCCCCTCTAGATTTAGTGTGTTTATCATGTTATACCGTCAAGCGTTAAAACATATACGGTGTTATTACAAAAAAGTTAAATACGTATTAAAACCTGGCTATAAAAAGGTCTCATATTAAATCCACCGCGGTCGCCATCTTGTTCTTTTGTCTCGCTTTGGTTACGTTAGTTTAGACTTGTGAAAAAGGATAACACGAACTTGCCTCGGGCGAGCGCGGTGCATTTATTAGGAAACTTTTTTAAACCAAGTATTTAATACGTATTTAAATCTTTTGTAATAACACGGTCAAAGTCTAAAAAAACCAGTGGCTATAACTGTAGACACTTAACAATTTAGAAAAAAAATAATTATAGACAGTCTTTTAAATCATTTGATTTCAAAAATTGTATTCCTTTCTATAGTCGCATTTCAACCACTGAACGACCACAATTTTTTTTTTCGAACTGGCTATGCTATTGGCCATTGGCCTTGAAAGGCCTTTACAGCTTTACCGGACTATGAACGACCACGATTATCTATACATTGCAATCAGAATGTAAATCTAACTAATACTTTAAATTTTTGTAACGAAAATGGTTGCAGATGTCTAGGAATCTTCTTCTATACATATAATAATCGTGCTGTCACATTTTCTGCGAACCTCATTGCGTCACGAGTGATAGATCCCCCCTCTCTCAATACTTGTATAAATATATACGTAAAAATATATATCTATATCTTCTTCTTCTATACATATAATAAGAATGTAAATTTAACGTGTCTGTACTTTGTCGATTTTCGTGAAAAAAATTGTTGCAGGTGTCTAGGAATCATTACATAGTATAAAACAAAGTCCCTTACCGCGTCTGTATGTCTGTTCGCGATAATCTCAAAAACTACTGGACGGATCTTTATGCGGTTTTCACCAGTGAATAAAGTGATTCATGAGGAACGTTTTGGTATATAATTTGTCCAAGATTTTTTTATAATCAAGGCGGAACAACGTCTGCCGGGCCCGCTAGTAAGTAATAAAATACATTTCAACCATTTTTAGAAATGTCTGTCTATCTCTCTGTATGAACTTTTGTAGGTGGTAGAGCCACGCCGAAGCTACCACTGGTTTCAGCATGAATGGGTTGGCTCGCCCGGGGTAGTACCACCCTCTCACAGAAAACCGACGTGAAGTAACAGTGCTTGCATTGTTGCGTTTCGTTCGGTCAGTGAGAATGCCGGATACCCATCTTCCTTCCCCTCCTCTCTTCCCCACTCCCCCTTCTCCCAAATACAGGCTGGCAACGCATTTGCGACTCCTCTGGTGTTGCAAGTGTCTATGGACGGTGGTGATCACTTAACATCAGGTGACCCACCTGTTCGTTTGCCTCCTATGATATAAAAAAAAAAAAAAAAAAACTCGCATCACTGCTAAAGTACTGGTTTCACAATAAAACCAAATTCATAAAGCATATCCTTGGGAGTAATTTAGTCTTTGTTTCATTAAAGTCGGTCCACTCTATCATAATTTACTGTCATTTTATTGACTGCTCGAGTAAAATACGAAAGAAGACTAGTAATCTAATATGGTTAAACGTGCTAATCTCGGGAATACACGGTCAGATTTGTAATTATTTCAATGTTAGATAGCTCATTGACTATCGAGGAAGGCTGTAGGTCATGATAAATCCTTTTCAAGAAAATCATAAAATATATTTTCGAGTAACATTTAACCTTTGTTTCATTAATAACGGTTCGGTTTAACAAAAGTTATTAATTTGAGAAAAATAATGACGAAGTGGCTTAACTACGAGAGAAAAGTAGATAAGAAAATGGTCTTAATACATTCAGATGATTTTATTAGTCACTATTTTTTACATTAGGTTCAACGCGGTTGGAGTCGCGGGCATAGCTTGTCTACAATATATATATATATACTTTTAACAATCATCTTCTTACCCTTATCTCACCTAAGTAGGGTCGGCACAACAACTTTTACTTCTCCAGTCTCGCTGTAAACACATAGGTATTATATTTCACACAATCCATCCATACCTTTTTCGGTCTTTCTCTAGTCCTATATCCATCGACCATCAAAACTTACTTACATACTTATCATACTTTTAACAATGTAGAAAATATGTATACATACGAGCGGTCCCTGCGAACGATTTTATAATTTAAATCCTAAAAGTCAACCGCAGCGCCACCTACCGGATCTAATTATGAATCTAAACCATTCTCGGATCCACTGAAACACGCACGCAAAATTTCATCATAATCTGTCCAGCCGTGTAAGAGGAGTTCAGTGACATACACACGTACAGAAAAAATCATTACATAGTATAAAACAAGGTCCCCTTCCGCGTCTGTCTGTGTGTCTGTTCGCGATAAACTCAAAAACTACTGAACGGATCTTCATGCGGTTTTCACCAATGGATAAAGTAATTCATGAGGAACGTCTTAGTATATAATTTGTCAAGGTTTTTTTTTTATTATCAGGGCGGGACATCGTCCGCCTGGCCTACTAGTTATAAAAAATAGTATATAAAGAAGATACATGCAATGTATATTGCAGATAATAACATCTATTAAAAAAATGACACGCAATTGAAGTAAAAATATGGCACTACAGGTAATGAAGCTTTAATTTGTTACTTACTTACATTGAAACCAGATGGCAGCACGGTCGCGCGCTCATATATACATAATTAATTCTATTGTATCATTTTTATTATTATTCATTAATTTTCTTTCAAAAATTTTTGATTGGTGTGTTTATAGATTATTTATTGACAAAATCAAAAATATTTAAAAACCGGAAACGTGACGCCATATTTCCGTAACGGACTTCCGTTGCGTTGTCGTCTAATTAACTCCTAGTCGTGCCTAAAGAAGTTTTACTTCAAAATTGTACTCCTTATTTTAGTCGAATTTCGAACACTGGACGACCACGAGTATACATAATCTGTTGATTTTGTTTACCAAAATAAATATTTTCAATAATTCTTTGGTTCAGGTTACATACTTTCCGGTACATAAATATCCGAAACAGCCTCCCATTCACGTTGGCTATTATTACGGTCGTGTTTTGTTTGTAACAAAGCATTGTTCCACAACAAAGCTAGGGGTTTATTGTTAAGATTTCGTAATAGTATTAATGATTAACTTATGGAAATACATCGGGTTTTATTTAATATAGGTTATAATATAGCAGACTGAAAATATAACCTTACAATTTTTTTTTTAATTTGATAATTGTAATAAGGTGGCTACTGATCGGTGTTACGGTGTACCATTCGCAGCGAGCACGTTACGTTACACCGTGGGCTAAAATCCGTGTAACATGCTCGTTTTGATCTCTTTGCTCATCAGTGCTCCAGAGTCGCAAGACAGGAGAAGTCAACATGTCGGACAACAAAGTTGTGTTCGGATCTTTGATTTTAGTCAATTATTGTTTAGTCCAAATTTAGAAAAAAGGAGAAACGATATTGGACAATTTTTTTTTATGTCACAGGATGCAAACGAACAGGTCTGTCACCTGATGTTAAGTGATCACCACCGTCCATAAACACTAACAACACCAGGGGAGTCGCAAGTGCGTTGCCACCCTTTGGGTTGAAAGAGAGGGAGAGAGAGGGGAGGGGAGGTAGACCTCCGGCGCTTTCACTGACCGAAAGAAACGCAACGATGCAAGCACTGTTACTTCACGTCGGTGTTTCTGTGAGTCGGGTGGTAGAACCCCGAGTGAACCGACCCATTCATGCTGAAACCAGTAACAACTTCAGCGTGCCTCTACCACCTACAGAAGATTATAATTCGAAATTAATTGTTTGATTCCTAACTAATATTACAAATGCGTATGTGAGTTTGTTTGTTACATTTTCACACCTTAACTACTCAACCGATCACCATAATCTTTTTGCATAGGTTGCGCGTTATTAGTGGTAGAGAGTAGATGCAGAAAAAACACTATTTCCGAGGGTTAGATTAATTCTACATAAACGCGAGCGAAGCCACGAGCATAATCTATTATTATGTAATGTAAATTTGTATATAATATACGCAATATTTGAATATAAGGGTGATTCTATTATGTAATATTTACTATTTAATAGACACCCTCGTCTATGAATGTATAGGGTGACTATTTTCTAGCGTAGGGTACTATTGTTTGTTTCATATATTTATTATAATTTATTCGCACCAATGCGTGATAGGTTGCCGTGGATTGGTTATTTAGTTTACATAGATATTTTTATTTCAAGGCAACAAAGTGATTACACTTTATGTCTCAGTTAAGCGCAGTGGAATCTAAAACATCGATAATGTCTTCATATATAAAAGGATAATTGACTGAGTGACTGACATCTCAACGCACAGCCCAAGCGATAAGGCCCAAACGATTTCACTAGGGCTGTGAAAATTTTATAATACTCACTTAAATTTTTAGAAATTCACCCTCCAAGGAGGTAGAAAAAGGAATTGAAATCCGTCATTTTTGAGTCAGTCAGTGAGTCATGAAATAAAGAGTCGAAAATAATTATTGCATAGAAAACGCTTCCGAAGCCGAAGGAAATTGGTAGTCTATATCTTCTCACATACTTACATATAATAAGAAAGAAAATGTAACGTGTCTGTAGATTTTAGATTTTTTTGAAAAAAAGAAATGATGCAGGTGTCTTGAAATAATAATAAAATACATTTCAATTATTTTTAGAAAAATCTGTCTATCTATTTGTTTGAACACGATTCACGATAAAACCTCACTAAGGAAATCATAAAACATGTCCTCGAGTAATATTTAGTCTTAGTTTCATTAAAATCGGTTCACGCTATCAAAAGCAATTGTAATTTAAATGACGACGCGAATTAACTACGAGAGAAAAGTAGATAAATAAATGGACTTATTACATTCACATGATTTTATTAGTCACTGTTTTTTTAAATTAGGTTCCATACGGACGGAGTAGCGGGCACAGCTAGCACATAATAAATCACTCGACTGTCGTAATTTTCATACATGCAAGATGTATGTACACTGTGTGAATCTAAAAGGCGACAAACTAAAAGAGAGTATATATATGGTGTCAGTATTCAGCCGGGCACAAACACTACATCGCTTCGTAACTAAGTTTACATCGGATGTCACGGAACGCTTGCTATCCTGCTACACTAACAACCTCCAAGCTTGCTTACAAGGGCGTGTGTTACACAGGCAATTACTACGCCATGCAAACAAATTAGCAAGAATACGCAAGGGTATGGTAGAGATTTTCCTAAATCCGTCTAGATAGATACCAACCCTCAAGTTGTTAATTTGTCGACCAATCTATAGGCGTGTTTAGTTTAGATTTAGTTTAGTTATTTACTATTTCAGACCACGTCGTCATTTAAGATCAGGTGACATTATTGTTAAATGATAAAACTTATAAGATATAAAAAGTGGACCTTGGAAGTATAGAAGGACAATACCAAAGAAATTCTTATACGTAATCATGAGTATTTGATTCGGACTGACACTTTATTTGTCATTTGTTTTTTGACATTGACATTGGCGAAATTGTCTACAAAGGCAGGTGCCACTATAAAAAAAAACTTCCCTCGAGTGACATAAACATCAGTGACCAATGACAAAAACATGAAGTAGATAATTAATAGCTTCGGTTTTCTTAATGTACTTGTGGGGACATATAACTGAACTCTAGATAATAGTTCTGGACAGTCTATAATTCCATTTTTTTTTTTTTTTTTTTTTTTATCGTAGCTCAGCAAAGTGACTGTACTATGCCTGATGGTGAGCACAGTATAATCCAAAAACAACGGCGACTACCGAGAGACACGCTATCCCTTATCCCTCACCGGTCGCCGCTGTCATGCCGGCTTGCATAAATGTCTCTTCACGTTACGCTTGAAGGACCCCATATTATAGGAAGGAGGGAACACACTGGCCGGGAGATTGTTCCATAGCTTCACGGTACGGCAGAGATAAGAGGTTGCGAACTTTTTAGTTCGTGCCCAGATAGGATTTACCGTAAAACTATGGCTCCGAAGCCCAGCGCGCGTGGTTCGGGTATGAAAAGGAGAGGAAGGGATTAAATTAAATAGCTCTTCAGAACACTCGCCATGATACAGACGGTAGAACACGCTCAGTGAGGCAATGTCTCTACGCAACTGAAGCGGCTCTATAAATTGTGTAATGTCTGAATCATTAACAATGCGGACAGCCCGTCTCTGCAACCTGTCCAGGGCATCTAGTAGGTATTTGGCGGAACCGTCCCAGAGGTGCGAACAATATTCCACACAAGGCCGAACTTGTGCCTTATAAAGGAGGTATAGTTGATCAGGCGTGAAAAACCGTCGCACCCTGTTCAGGATTCCGAGTCTCCGAGATGCAGTGGAGATGACACTCCCGATGTAATCCCTGAGATTGAGGTCGCTGCGAATATCTATACCTAAGATATTGAGGCTGTCTCGCATTGCGAGCGAGACGTTCTGGAGAGCAGGAAGAGGGGTAAATGGAGATGTTTTGCAGGTAAACGCGCATACTTGTGTTTTGTTTGCATTAAACTCCACCAAATTGCTTGCTCCCCATGTTGAAATGAGATGCAAGGACCGGTCGAGTTCAATCACAAGTTCTTGTCGTCTCTTTTCTGCGTCTCCCCGACTGCAAGAAGGCTTGCTGTAGTAGCACCCATGGATGGTGCTATCATCTGCATAGCAATGAATATGGCCTAAAGGCAACATATCATTAATATGCAGAAGAAACAGAGTAGGTGAAAGTACAGAGCCTTGAGGAACTCCCGCATTTACTGACATGAGCTGCGAATCACATCCATCGACAAGGACACGAATTCTGCGCTCATGTAGAAAGCCAGAGATCCATTTGCATAACTTGTCGGGGAGACCGTATGCCGGAAGCTTGGGCAGAAGACCACGGTGCTAGACCCTATCGAAGGCTTTGGCAACGTCGAGACTGATTGCCAAGGCCTCGCCGTGTTTGTCAATTGCCTCTCCCCAGCGGTGCAGTACGTAGGCCAGAAGATCACCCGTTGATCGGTTTTGGCGAAAGCCATATTGCCGATCATTAATCAACGAGTGATCCTCGAGATAGCGGACAAGCTGGGTGTTGATGATCCGCTCCATTATCTTGCACAGTACTGAGGTTACGGCAATTGGGCGATAGTTATTGGGATCAGACCGATCCCCCTTCTTGGGAATTGGTTGCACGTTGGCTTCCCTCCAAGCCCAAGGCACGACACCAGAAAGATAAGACAGGCGGTATAGGCGCGTAAGTACTGGAGCCAACTCGGCTGCACACTTTTTTACTACAACCGCTGGGATACCGTCCGGACCACTAGCCTTCCGGACATCGAGCGATCGCAGTTGTTTGAGAATGTCACGCTGTCTGAACTTTAATTCAGACATAGTGACACCGAAGCAAGGAATAGTGGGCGGTTGCGCGTTTCGATCGTCGAGCCGAGAATTAGCCGCAAAGAGATTAGCTAATAATGTGGCTTTCTCCTGCGGTTCGTAGGCCAGTGCCCCATCAGAGTACCTCAACGGCGGCATCGTTGGATGACAAAAATTGGCTTGCACGGCTTTGGCCAGACTCCAGTAGACTCGACTATTGGTCGGATGGCTTACGAGTTCTAGACCCAAGCGTGCAACGCGCTGGGCATCCGCTCTAGTGTATGCTCTCTTACAGGCTTTGGTGGCAGAGTTATAGATTGATTTGAGGAAGCTGGTGTTAGGATCCTTATTTGCGCGACCCTTGATCCATTCGCGATACGCGGCTTGCTTTTTACTAATAGCATCGACGCACTCGCGATTGTACCAAGGGCGTCCTTTGCGATTACCGACGATCTCGGAGGAAGGAATATAATATTTCATTGCAACTGCAATTTCATCGGCAATCGCATCAGCAATCGCTGAAGGGTCCCTCCCGTCAAAACAACGTTGCCGCCAAGGAATGGAAGCGAAATAATCTCGCATTCCATCCCAATCTGCTGACGAATAGTGCCACACCTTGCGCTTAATTCTTACGCTGGGTGGAGGTGGAGCGCGTGGCACAGATGATATAACGAGGCAGTGATCCGATGTGCCCAAGGGGGCATCGACTGACACATCATACCCAGTTGGATGGCTCGTCAACAGAAGGTCCAGCAATGAGGGCGCATGACCTGTGACATCCGGAATCCGGGTGTGCTGGATTACTAGTTGTGTCAGGTCATGTGTTAAGGCGAATGCGTGGGCAGTATGTCCTGCGTGGTCCGTCCTGGAGGAACCCAACCACATTTCGTGGTGTGCGTTAAAGTCCCCCAAGATCACCAATTCTGCAGTGGGAAACTGCTCCTGTGCGTCATCTACTGCCCTACTCATGTAATCAAAGAGCCGAGTAGTCTCATCATCTCCATTATGGGATCTGTAGAGGCACACGTAGATACGGCTCTGAGTGCCCAGGTCTACGTGTAGCCAAAGGATAGAGAAGGAGGGGTCCTCCATACAGCGCAAACGACGACAGCACACCTCCGACCTTACAAACACACATACGCCGGCCTTGCTTTGAAAGTTCTCCTCAAGCACGTAGCCGGGGTAGTGTAAGTAAGATGTGTCGGCCGGACGGCGAATCTGTGTTTCCGTCAGGAAGAGCATTTCAGGCTGAACCGTTTCGAGTAAAAGCGGTGTAGGGGTTGTGCACCGCTGTCGAACCCATACTCATTGTCTGCGCTGTCATGATTTTTTTAGGGAGAAACGAGAAGAGCGAACAACCTTCGTCCGTGTCCAGAAGTGACCAATGTTAATCGCCGGCTCACGATAACTCCTGCAAGAATTGCATTGCACTGACCCGGCGGACGGAAGGGCTCCCGTACCCCCCCGGCATAGGTCGCCGGGACCCCAAATCCGGTCACCAACCGGCACGACGAACCTACCCGAGATTATGCGCGGCATGGTGGGGCAGCCTCTCATGGTGGTTATACATGATTGGGCCCCTGTACTGTACCGCGGGCGGCCAGCGGAACAACCGTTTCTACAGGTCTCCCTGGCCGCCGGGTCAGTGCAGCACTCTTAGGCGGTGAAATACCGGAGAATCTCACTGGTACCCGAGCCACGGCGAAAGTTATTCGGTACTGGATATGCATGAACTGATCCCGAAACGCGACACGCAGAACGAATCACTATTACGGGTTTTTTCGCTACATGCATGGTGGTCGCGACCCAGTCGGGCTTCAAAACCCTACCACCCCGCTGTCGCCATTGCCTCGTTCGTTACTGAGCAGGGTGCACCACGTGCAGGTGAGGTTGGCTTGGGTGTCTCAAGTCTTAAGATGTTATGCGACACCCCTTACACTCCATTACCTATATTACTTAAATAAATTAAATCGGCTATTAGTGCAGATTATTCATAGAATAAAAGTAAAACTTTAAGGTTTTTAAAACATATGGAAAGGCAGTGCCTGAAGTGCGAGTAGTGGAGCGTCGGTAGGAGCTCCTTCGAACTACACTAGGAGGAATGCTTCGAGCTCTTCTCCTTTATCTTGCAATACGTTAGACGCAGTACCCACAAAGTGCTTGTATGCTAGGAAATTCGTCTCCAACACAACAAAGAACATCTTTTTTTTAAACAGTCTACGTAACTTATTCGTAACACAATCTGTATCAGATCAGGAACGTTACAAGATGTACGAGTAAATAAAATAAAGCAACAAAAAGCCAACGTCACGCGGTGTTCCCAGGCGGTCACCCATCCAAGTACTGACCGCGCCCGACGTTGCTTAACTTCGGTGATCGGACGAGAACCGGTGTTTTCAACGTGGTATGGACGTTGGCAGTAAACTCTTCCCAACTACAGGTCCGTAACAGATTAGTGACGTCACAAAACACATAATTTAATAAAAATACACCAATCTCTATCAGATCAGGAACGTTACAAGATGTACGAGTAAATTAAATGAAAAAAAGCAACAAAAAGCCAACGTCACGCGGTGTTCCCAGGCGGTCACCCATCCAAGTACTGACCGCGCCCGACGTTGCTTAACTTCGGTGATCGGACGAGAACCGGTGTTTTCAACGTGGTATGGACGTTGGCAGTAAACTCTTCCCAACTACAGGTCCGTAACAGATTAGTGACGTCACAAAAAGCATAATTAAATAAAATTACAACAGTCTGTATCAGATCAGGAACATTACCAAATGTACAAATGTTAATTACTTTTTTTTAATAACAACAGATCATAGTGAACAGATTCAAATTAACATTGCTCCATCGTAACTAATATTATAAATGGAAATGCAAGTTTGTTTGTTTCATACGTTAACTACTCAACCGAACATTATTCAATTTTGTATACACGTTATCAGCTGTATAGAAAGGGGCGTAGATTACTTTAATCAAGAACAAAAGTACTGTTCCCGAAAGATAGATGATATCTACATTAACAAAAAAGAAGCAGTGGGCTGAAACTGGTAAGCCAGTAAATGTAGTTTGTATATTTGTTATGTAAAAAGTGTTATATATACGAAAACCATTAACGAAGTGAAATAATAATAATCTAGATTAATAAATATATATTTCAGTCTGTAATAATTCATGCCAACATTTATCTAGTACAGTATTACTACAACTTTGCAGTAACAAAGAACACGGATTCCATAAATAAAAGACAAAAATGTTTATATCTCTTTTCAGGTATTTCTAACTTCCATTGGGAATAACTTCACCGATTTCTATACAACTTTGTACGTCGGAAGTATGTGGCAGTCTTTGATTGATACGATATCTTATAACCTCGAACGAGAAATTCTTGTAAACTTATTTCGTACTAGCTGAGCCCGTGACTTCGCCTGCGTGGAACCTTACTTCACCGATTTCTATACAACTTTGTACGTCGGAAGTATGTGGCAGTCTTTGATTGATACGATATCTTATAACCTCGAACGAGAAATTCTTGTAAACTTATTTCGTACTAGCTGAGCCCGTGACTTCGCCTGCGTGGAACCTTACTTCACCGATTTCTATACAACTTTGTACGTCGGAAGTATGTGGCAGTCTTTGATTGATACGATATCTTATAACCTCGAACGAGAAATTCTTGTAAACTTATTTCGTACTAGCTGAGCCCGTGACTTCGCCTGCGTGGAACCTTACGTAAAAAATAGTGACTAATAAACTCATCTGAATGTAATAAGTCCATGTATTTATCTACTTTTCTCTAGCACTTAAAATGCTTTATGATTTTCTTGAAAATGTTTTATCATGTACGTATGGTACTTTGGCAGTGAAGCGTTTCCAAACATATAGACGGACATTTCTAAAATGCGTTAAAATATATTTTAATTCTTATTCCTAGACACCTATAACATTTTTTTACAAAAATCCAAAAGTACAGAAACGTTAGATTTACATTCTTATTATATGTATAGATTTCGTATTCGTATATTTAGGAATCGGTTCCTATGATTTTACCAAATTTTATATCTAGATGAGATTTTGCTTTCTAACTTTATTTATATCGGTGTCGTGAATGAAAAAATACGGTTTAACATTTACAAAAATGGCTAATTATTAGTGAACCTAAGCCCTGGGCTTCTTATGAAAATGTATGAAAAAAGTGCCTCGACTTACGTTGCGTATTTCGAGTACCTAACATATCGTAAGGCCGAGGTATATCATTCCACAGTTCATTATACGTAATTCATAGTGGTCAAAGGTTTGACCGGTGGAATATCTATCGATATCGGCAGGATCAAACCTCGGCAATATACTAATAAATTCTTCGAAATTAGTACTTTCACTGATTCTATTTGGTATCAATATCGGGTGACGTGGAAAGAAAGAATTTAGAACTCTAGACTTCACGGAGTTGGAAATCACCAATACGTCGTGGGCTAGCGTGGTGATTATGTCTCCCATTCAAAAGAAAGGGCTTTAGGTCCAACAGTCTAACTCTTACAAACTAACGCTATTAATATTCTGCCATCGAAAATTTACAAAATATTAATAATAGATTTAGCATTGCCCTTTTTTTTTCAGGAAAACGATTATTTATTCTCAACTAATTTTCAATTTATAAAATGAATAATATATAAATCCGATATAACAAGGTTACCATTTAGAAAATACTTTCTGTTAATATAAAATAATCACAAAAATGAGTCGGGATACAAATACAGGTCCAAAATTATTAGTATATATATATAGTAATTATTAGTAATGCAGTAAACGCGTGGAAAGCTTTACTATCAAATGACTATTAAGCTACTATCAAATGATATTATAAGCCTTTTTACTTATAATATTATTGCTAAAAAGTAAATGTTTTCAAGTTTATGTGAGAATAGAGTTACCAGATCAAATAATGAGATTTACTGAGAACTGCTTGACTATTCGGTATTTTTTCTGTCATTTAGTCATTCCTGCTCGCAGCATTTATGTGAAAGTAGCGAATTTTTTTAAATAAACACCTTGTAGGATGATGATATCGCTTATTGTAAAAAGATGTGACAAAGAGGATCGGGGGATTTAAGGAAACGTGACATTCGCAGCTCATTAAACAATTTTGCTCAATTTCTCTCCATTTTATTTCATTTTAATTTTATTTGCAATATATATATTTTACGTATATATTTATAAAAGTATTGTGAGATGAGGGATTTATCATTCGTGACGCAATGGGGTTCGCAGAAAATGTGACAGCACGACGAAGAGGCAGGACGCCGGACGGGGGCCTATAAAGGTAAAATTTTCGTGACATATTTTATGAACAGGCTCTAGCGATTATTTATAAAAGCCGTCAGGGATGAATACATTTAATTCAATGATGTTAAGCTTCAATGAAAAATCTATGAAATTTTATTAATTTACCAAGTAGAAAAAAACTCCGAGTTTTTTTTAATGATGTACTTGGAATACTGAATTATAAATCAAATCATGGCCGTAGAGAGACTGTTAAAACTGAACAAGATATGCTGGGTCATATTTGAAATCTAACTACAAAATTTGAACGTCAAAGGCATGTTCTCATTAGTAGTAGTGCAGCTGACTAAACATATAAGTGGACTGTCTACAGCTTCTATGAAGGCTTTCCTCTTGACTATTGCCTGATCAGAAGATTTCTACCTAACTGTATAAACTTTTTAAAGCATATATGGAAATTGATGTGTACAAAATGTTAATGGAAGTTTACGTGGTAGGAAAAAGAGGAGGTAATAAGGGATCCAAACAGTTTTCGCATAGGTTAAGACTATTTTTAAAGCAAAATTCGTTTGTTTTTATAGAAAGAAAACAATATAGCTTTTCCAAACAAGTTTTCCCAAAAAATAGATCACTTCACTGGGAATGTCGTACGTAGGGTATACTTTTTAAATTTTAGCAACTGAAACAAAACACTCGCAAGTAACATTAGGAACTGTCAGTGCAAATTTCAGAATAGATTAAGTGCAAATGCGGTACAGCCATCTGACTATTCGAGCATACGAGAAAATATCTAAGGAGGAGGAGAAAAAAATAATAAAAGGAACAAAATTGATTGATTGAATAAATTAACCTATGAATTATTGAAGTGAACGTTCACAGTGCGTTGAGCGGTATTTTTAGCAGGAAATAAATTTATAATTTCGCGTCATGATATCCTAGTAAGCGTGACCGGCCGTGTCGCGCTTGCCCGGCTTGCGTCAGACTAGGGACGCGTAGTATAGGGTGGGGACCCAGATGAGGTATCTGGGCCTCACCCTGGACGGACGCTGGCGGTTCGAGCCCCATTTTAGGGGGCTCGGACCGCGCATAGTTGGGGCCGCAGCAGCGCTCGGACGACTCCTCCCCAATACGGGGGGGCCGGGCGCCGCCTGCCGCCGCCTTTACTCAGGGGTGGTACGGTCCATGGCCGCCTACGGGGCGCCGTTATGGGTGGACGCCCTCAACGCCACCAACATTCGTGCGCTGCGTGCTGCGCAGCGCACTGTGGCGTTGAGGGTGATACGAGGATACCGGACGGTGTCCTCGGCGGCGGCCATGGTACTGGCCGGTTCCCTTCCCTGGGAGCTAGAGGCGGAGGTGCTTGCCGCCGTATATAACTATACGGCGGCTAAGAAACTGTTGGGGGAGCCTCTGGCTCCTGGGGAAATAGAACGGAAGAGGAAGGAGGTGAGAGAGGAGAAGTTACAGAGGTGGAGGCAGGACCTGGCGGACGCGCGTTACGGTCGATATACGATCGACGCCGTCCGCCCGGTCCTGCCGGAGTGGAACCAAAGGAAGTGGGGCTCCCTGACGTTCCGTCTGGTGCAGGTGCTGACCGGGCACGGGTGCTTCGGTTGGTACCTGCACCGGATAGCTCGCAGGGAGCCGACCGCCGTATGTCACGAGTGCGGCGTTGAACCGGACACCGCGCAGCACACACTTTCGGAGTGTGCTGCGTGGGAGGAGCAACGCCGCACTCTGGCTGCGGCGGTAGGACAGGAGCTCTCGCTGCCGAGCGTGGTTGTGGCCATGCTCGGCAGCGAGGATGCGTGGAACGCAATGGCCTCCTTCTGCGAGGAAGTCGTCTCGCAGAAGGAGGCGGCGGAGAGGGTCCGGGAGGAGAACACTCAAAGTGACCCTCTCCGCCAACGGAGGACAGGCAGGAGGAGGCGGCAGTTTGACCGCCGCCTCCTCCCACCGTAACCGGACCTAGGGAGGATGGGTCGGGGGGCCCATTCTCCCATTGCACAGGTCCGGCGGACGGAGGAGACGACCGGTGTGTACACGGTTGTCTCCTATCAAGACGGGGTCCGGCGGCGGCGCTTTCGCCGCTGGGCCAACCGCTGGGGCGGCACGATGAAATCTGTAGAGATCTCGTGTCGCCCCAACTATAGCGGCAGACGTACACCGTGGGGTTTTAGTCCGTGCAAGTCGGACATAACCCATCCTCTCCCCCGAGGGGGTGGGTATCCATAAGGGATTTCCCCACGTAAAAAAAAAAAAAAAAAAGGGACGCGTAGTATAGGGACCTGTGTATATATAATATTAATATTTTGTAGCTCATCGTACGTTTATTGATTGTCTTTATAAAAATTTCAATAAATAAATTCTAAAATATAAATATTGTCATTCACACTATAATTCATTTAAAAATTCAAATGAGAACCCAGTTGTTTCATTGTTTTGAGTTTTCACTTTTGTCGGCAGTCCTTATGGTTGCCTCGACTGTTGTTAATTTTATTAAGTTATAATTATTAACTATTGAAAAAAAATTTTTTTTTTATATTAAAGGTTGCAAACGAACAGGTGAGTCACCTGATGTTAAGTGATCACGACCGTCCATAGACACTCACAATACCAGGAAGTTTGAAAGTGCGTTGCCAGCCTGTGTTTGGGGGAAGGGGGGGAGGTAGGCCTCCGGCGCTCTCACTGACCGATCGAAACGCAACAATGCAAGCACTGTTACTTCACGTCGGTTTTCTATGAGAGGGTGGTAGTACCCCGGTCGAGCCGACCCATTCATACTGAAACCAGTAATAGCTTCAGCGTGGCTCTACCACCAATCAAATGATAAAAAAAATGATGAATAGGTTAAAATTATTAATATTTCAATTTCAGAAAAAATTAACCATTACCATTTTTCCTTTGCTTCCTTCAAAAAGGGTAAGAATTCAGGAAAATTATTGTCGTCTGTCGATTATTTGTGTATAGTGCGGTACTATCACTGTTTGAGAGGTCCATTTGATTTAGACACTATAATATAGCTCCTTGCTCACTATCTTATACCTATATTATCTATGTATCTACATTATATATAATCTTTTCTTAGAAAGTACATTTGACACCTTTGTATATTTTACTGTCTTTTTTCAGATCAATTAAGGCTACACAAATGAAATCAAAAGTCGAAATTATCAGCAGTTGAATTTAAAAAAAACATATTACTTTTTGTTACTAATTATTTAGGTATTTTAAGCATTTTTCGTTGGTTTCTTCAATTCGATATTAAACTTATTTCAAATAAACTTTTGTATGGTACAGACTTCGATAAATTAGCCGTCAGATGCTTTTTTGTGGCATGGTTTATTCTACTCATCACTAGATGGCGCTACATTTCAATTACATGTCTCTCCAGTTTATAGCATTTTCTTTATCTTGATAAAATTAAATAATAAAAATAATGTACATGTTTTGGAGATTACATATATATTTTTTTCATTAGATTTTAAAAGTATAAAAAATTAGTTCCAAAATTTAAGTATAGATGGCTCTTATTCCATTATTGCCATTATGAGGATTCTTCACATTCTGGGTTGCAAAAAAAAGCCTATACACCATAATATTAGGGTAATAATGTAATTACCATAATATTACCTAAGATTTGATAATATTACCGAAGATTTGGGTTTAAAATAGTGTGCACCTAAATTCAGAGACTGAAAATTTTGAATTTGGACTAATAATTATAACAAACTGATGGCAAACAATCGTTTCCAATAATGGCTTGAATTCCTAAAACTCGTTACGTTTAATTTATTATGCTTTAGAAGAATAAGGGCTACCACTCTATAATAAGCGAAAGAGTCCACGTTACCACACTCTAGGCTCTAAGTTTAAAATGGAGACCGACTCTCGAGTGTAGATTTCGGAATACACCAACAGGTATGTGGCAATTTAACTTCAATGCAATAAATAAATTAGGCGGAAACTAATAAATGTCCAGGGACGGATTTAGGGTTGATACTTGTGCATTTTTATACAGAAAATATATGTACTTACAAAGAAAGCAAAATTTACATTCTCGAGTACTTTTTTAAAAATGTCTCAAAGTACTCATACTTAAAATTATTGCGGGGGCCTCCATTTCTTCGTTGCTCCTGGACCTCCGAACGTTAAATACGGCTTTATAGACATCTCACCATTATTCAAATATGTATCATTAAGTACTACTAATTGCCTTCAGCTTCGTTCGCGATTTCTATGCTGTAACTATTTTCGACATTTTATTTTAAGTTAGTAATATCTGAGACATATTTTATGGTTCCTAATAGTGAGACTAATAAATTCATCAGGCTGTCAATTTTAGAACGACATGCCGTAATAGATACATGCTTTTGTACTGCTTAATATCAGTTTTCTTAGATCTATGTTAAATAATGACGATTTTTTTATAGAAACTTTCATCCCTTTTTTACCACTTTAGGGGTTGAATTTACAGAAATCCTTCCTTATTGCTCACGTACAGTGTAAAAGGAACCCACATGCAAATTTTTAGTCCTAGTGCCAGTAGTTTGGGCTGTGCTCTGAAATGTCAGTCAGACAGTCAGTTATTCTTATATATATGTCTGTAGATTATTATACATAGTAGTATATTTAAAATTAACTTAGTTTTTAATATGCCTAAGTCTTCCTTAATTTCATGATCGTATTTTGCAATAAAAAAAAAAACTGTTTCGTAGAGAATGTATTGTAACGTTATGTTCACTATAGTATACTAATAATATATGCCCTAACTAACATATTTCTATTAATATTTTTGTTCATTAATTGCTTTATTGATTTCGTACGAACTAATAGAATGAACTTTTGTATTTGTTGTAGTGAGTGGATCACCTTTTTCAAGAATAAGAGGAAATAACCTGAAAATTAAATGTCTTTTTTTCTTTTTTATTTCGAACTGACTGCGCTATTGGCCTAGCAAGGTCTTAACAGCTTCACCGAGCTACTAAGGCGAGGGCGTAAGGCACTCAGCCGATTTTATTTGGGCAACTAGCTCAAGGGTGCACGGCACACCTTAGCTTGGGCTGTTGCCCGATACATGCAATTCGCCACCTATCTGAGCTAACCTAAGCTAAGCTACATATTCATACTTATATGAGTTATTGAAACATATATGTGTACCAAGCATACATACCTCGCCAACTCTTATATGTATTTTGTGTCGGATAATTTTTCTAAAAAAGAAGGGAAAAAATAAAACCCTTCCACTTTCATGTGTAAGCGTATGCGTGCACGTGTGTGGAGGTGATATGTGTAATGTTGTTGCAGCGATGTAAGATTTTGTGTCACTGTATCGTGCGAGCAGCGCACTCAAGGGCTCCACGCCGAGGAAACGGACCTAGGCTAGAGCCGCTGCCGAGGGGGGCCTACTCTGGTGATTAAATATCTGTTTTAACGATTTACTCTCTTAGTACTAACTACTTTACTCCTCTACATTTAGCGTGTTTACTATCTTAGACTACAGAAGAAATATACCTCAAATTGGTATAAATGTAACTTTAAATACTTCTTTATAGTACTATATAGTAGACATATACAAAGTTCATTAACCCCTTTACGTCATCACCATAATAGATTTACTAACGATTCTAAACTCTAAGTTGTAATGGTACTTTACTTATGAATCTCTTGACATATATCTTTCAACAAGGAAACTCTAATACTAAGAGCTCGAATCACATATCAATGTCTAGACTTTGTAATAAAAACAGTAATTTATTACGAGGATATTAATCTTAAATTGATATATTATTCGCGTACTTAAAAAGACTTTCTAGGAAGTTCGCTAACCTTGTTATGTCATAACCATACATAACGTCTCAAAACTATTATAAGGTTAATTTTGTAATGCGTTCTTGTTAATCTTTCAAGACATGTCGAACTAAGTAAAGCTCCGGTCAGATTACGGCATACATATTAAAGTATTCGTGACCGATAGAGGTACTTGTTGTCAATGGTAAGGAATAAAAAATTAACAACCAGAACACGACCCCTAAAATATTTATGAAATTATTTAACATCTGTAATAAAAACTCTATAATAGTTTATTCATATTGTATGCATACAGTGCACGTACTTCTAACTGAATACAATAATTGCATACAATATTTCGCCTAAAGCGCTGAATACAAAATATTTTCCATTTGGATAAAAACGTTGAACGCACCACGGTAACAGTTAGCCGACGCGTGGAATTATGAAAGACCATGATTAATCAGCTTCAACGCAGTACATACGCTTTGTTCCACAGCTCTATTTACTATGTACATAGCGGTGACATCTCATTATATACCGCGTATACGTACATAAACGCGATCGGTTATCTAGGAAGTTTGCACGCAAAAATCTAGCACTAGGTGTTCCTGCCCCCGGCGGGCGCACGCACACAGTACCACGTCACGCACACATATACGTATAAGGAACGAGGCTACATGCTAGAAAAAGACAGCCATAAAAAACACCCGTTGGTATGAGGCGCTGCCCCCAAAAAAAGCACCAAAAACGCTATCTGCGCAACTTACCGGCGCAGAATCGTTAACGACTCCCGCTCTCTTTATCGTACACGCCGTGCCTCCTATATTTCTATTTTTTCTCCCTCTTTCATTTGGCGTAAGACGAAACAAAATTTTTCAAACAATCGTCTCTATTAGTTCACATTTAAAATCAAAAATCGAATGATAAAAACGTGGCACTTAAAACGTTGACAAGCCGATAAACACACACAGCTGCACCGGAACAGAAATAACGATCGCATTTTTGACCGAAAAGGACGGACAGATGGCTGAAAAGAGAAGAAAAAAATGACGACCATTTTGCTTGGCGCACCTACGAGGCGAGTTGAGGTTTTATGTATGCTATCTTTTTTTTGTTATAAAAAAACCAACCAAAACAAATGCACGTGGCCGGGTGTTATGACCGAAGTTGGGAAAAATTCTCTCGTCTGCTAAGAGATGCCGTTACGAGCGCGGCTTTTTTTTACAGAAACATTTAGTTGAGGAAAAAATTACGCGGTGGCGCTTTCGTTCCGATTTGACTTAGAAGAATTTAGAAACTTGTTGTTCTGCTTAGTATTGTTCAAACCGCAAATCTATTTCCTTACTTAAGGCTGAATCTTAAATTTGACTTGTTATGTTCTTAACACGGGCTTATTTAAATTAAAATAATTGGAATTCTTAAATAGTATGCAATTTAAGAAATGAATTCTGTATTCTTATTACAAATATTTCAGTATGTGATAATAACATTGCCTTTAAGTTTTATACAGCGTGAATGCAAGGTCTATTCTATCATTTTATAGATGTCCATTAGTCATCGTATGATTATTTAATTTTGTTTTTTTTTCTACTGTATCAATTGGTTTATATTCTTATCGGAGTTTATTTGATTGGAAGTGAATATAAAAGAAATACCTTGAACAAACTACCGATTGTAATTTATAGTAAATTATTTGCGTTCATCTGTTTGCGTTTTATTTTCCAAAAATAAAGTTTTATAAGATAGCATTAAAAGCGCTTTAGGCGAAGCAAAATTAGCTTAAACATGAACTTATGGAAATATGTAATAAAACAAAATTTGTTTTGAACAATTTATTTCATATAAATATATATACTTAAAACTATACAAATAAAGTTGACTGTCGCTTGTCGAGACTAGTTTCCTAAACGGTTGAACCGATTTTAATTAGCCTTTTAGTGATGAATAGAGAACTTTCCAGAATATTCTGTAGGGGACATGTCAAAAGCTCTCCCATAAGACCTCAACTAATAACAATATTTACGACTGATAACTTAAAATCAGTGTTTTATAAGATAGTAGTATAGAAAAAAAATACAATTTATAAATCCACAAAACAATTTTGACGAGTATGACGTCATCAGTACAAAATAAAAAGAGAAGATATTTTGAAGAAAATAACTACATTGTTTTAAAAACATTTTTGAACATTATGATATGACATGTTATAGGTAGAGCCTTGGTGGTGGCCACCAGCATTTACTAAGCTCGCCTGGGTAACTATCACCTTTAAAATTTAAAACCTATAAGCCTACAGGTCTGTTCCGGCAGTTATCTTTCAGATGTAATTGTCATGGAGGTTTAGCATTTTTACAATGTCAGATTACATCCCCACTTAACATCAAGTGTGATTAGGGTTAAACGTTATTCCTGATTACTAAAAATACAACGTTGTTTACTGTTTTCTTGTTTGTATTTACAGCGCGTATGAATCGCACGGTCAAATTTTAAAGAAAACCATAACCGTAAAAAATACCGATTGTAGAGTATAAAGCACATAGTCAAAACCTGTCATAGTGTCTCGTTTAGTAATCAATCAACATAACTCCAAGTAACACATCACTTCTATTTGTATTTTGTAGGTTCGTGATAATGCTATTTGTAATGATTAATTAATTTTTGATAGGAACAGTGATAACAGTAAATTGTTCTTGAAACAAAACAAACAAAGACTTATTATACCCATAGAAAGGCTAATTGCATAATAAAAATTGACAGTTTTTACGTTAGTCGATTATACTTTCAAATGGCTGTATATCTCTTTTCATTATCATTACTAAGTATAAAACAAAGTCCCCTACCGCGTCTGTCTGTCTGTTTGTTCGCGATAAACTCAAAAACTATTGAACGGATTTCCGTGCGGTTTTCACCAGTGGATAAAGTGATTCATGAGGAAGCTTTTGGTATATAATTTGTTAAGGATTTTTTTTATAATCAGGGCGGGACAACGTCTGCCGGGCCCGCTAGTTAAACTATATAATATTCATGACACACAACATGAAGTAGAAATGTAAATACCGAGGAATAGTAGTGATGTTCAAAATATCGATAAAGTACATTTGAATAAGAAATGAAATTTATTTATTATTTGTATTTTATGGCATTAAAAAATATATATATCTTTTATGATTGATTTTATTATTCTAAATCGACCAAGTGGTTTCGCTATGTAATGTTAAATAGGTACAGTGATCGCGAGTTTTCCCTATAGATGTAGTGTTTGCCTTTTTAGACCTCATCCTCATTTAATACCAGGCTAAACTGTGATCAGTCATTAGCAGTAAAAAAAATAACAACACCATGCAGGCGTACAAACCTTAAGGTAGCTGTAAATAGACTGTCTGGTCCCGAAAATGGTAGAACATAAAAGAGTCACTGTGACGGGTTCCGGGATCCAGTCGCGAACATACACTAGCTATATACCGGTTGATCGCAGAACGCTTTTTTTTTATTCGAACTGATTACGCTATTGACCTAGCAAGGTCTTAACAGCTTCACTTGAGTACATCGCAGAACGCGATATGACCAAACATGCCTTTATCTGTATGTTGCATCTAACGTAGAACGTATTGCAAATAATATAGTGTACCCGGTTTTTGATTTGTCACGTCGGAAAGAAGATCGCGATAGCCGGTCAAGTTCGGTGACGTACAATATTATCTCTGTCTATCGCAGCCATTTCGGTGTGCGATAGCGAGAACGCATTACAAAATCTTAGCCGAGGACTCACTCTTCTCTCCGACGTGACAAATCAAATGCCAAGTACTGTATATCCTTTATCTTTTTCTTATCATTTAAAGTAATGACGATAGAATATTTTAAATTAAGTACTACCTTTATTTAACAAGAGAAAGTATTACATAAATAAGCGCAGAGGCGCGTAAGCAAAAGCATAGCGAAGTGATTTATAATGCTTACACGTTTTCACTTATTTCTTCTTATTTTTGAGTCTTCATTAAGCCTCTCTGCTCTGTAGAAGGACAGCCCTAAAACTGGAATATATAAAAAATACATACATTAGCAAACATAATAAAGATTTTTGTATGAGATTCATTTAGTTCGTGAGTATATATATAACAGTATATTGCGCCAAATGTATTGAATATGTACGTAAATTGTATATTCAATAATATGGTTACTTAATATCGGACTAAATTGTAACCACACGTTAAATTACATTTTCTTATATATGTGTGAATGTAAGTATGAAGGTGGAAAGATATAAGAGTGGAGGAAGACCTAAAAATATATATAGACCGTATTAAAAATGATATATACGTAAAAGGTGTGAATACTGAGATGACATATGACAAGGGATAGTGGACAATATGTTGTGCCGACTCTATTTAACTAAGATAATGATGATTTTTTTTTCGAACTGACTATGCTATTGGCCTTGTAAGGCCTTTACAGCTTCACCGGACTACTAAGGCGAGCGCTTAAGGCACTCAGCCGATATTTTTAGGCAACTAGCTCAAGGGTGCGCGGCACACCTCGGCTTGGGCTGTTGCCGATATCCCGGATCTGACCTAGCTAAACTATTCTAAGCTATTCATACATATAATCGTTTGTGAGTCATACAATTGAAATTGTATGATTCACAAACGCTCACATGTATATCTGATGTGAAACAAACTAAACTACTCGATTCAGTTCGATTAAGGGGGAAAAAAATAAAACCCTTCCACCATGTGTGTAATGTGTGCACGTATGTGAGGTGAGTCACTGTATCGCGATAGTAACAGCTCGAGGGCTCCATCCGGGGACGACCTAGGCTCGAGATGCCACCAAAAGAAACGCGACGTATGTGCGGGATCGAATGAGGATAATGATGATTACTTTCTTCTCCAAAGGTTCAATTACAACAAATTATAATACGATAAAGAATTGCTTTGAGACCACAATCTCAATCTTTGACTTATCAATGTTAGAGAAATACTATTTCATAGATTGGCCTGCGCGAACCAAAAATTCCAATGTTTCAAAAATCATATTGATTTACGATAATGTCTGATGAAGAATTTGAAAAAATTGATTCGCAATACTTAAATGTGTTTTGAAATAATTTCACCCGTAAAATGAATCTCTATACCTTTGTTCGTTAATCTCTTTGAAGATTAAAAATCAATTAGTAATAACCCTATTAGAATCAATTCTAAAGAGCGAGATACCGATTCCTGATCGACATTTTCACGTTTTTAATTCGAGCATTGTAAGTGTTGAGAAATGACTAGATTACTTTTTTTTCTTCTATTCAGATTCTTGGTCTGCACCTTTTTTTTGGTTTCGTTTAATTCTTTTTTTTATGTCATAACAGGCAAACGAACAGATGGGTCACCTGATGTGAAGTGACCACCACCGTCCATAGACACTAACTACACTAGGGGGGTCGAAAGTGCGTTGCCAGCCTGTGTTTGGGGGAAAGGGAGGGGGAGAGGAGAGGGGAAGGGAGGTGGGCCTCCTGCGCTCTCATTGACCGAACGAAACGCAACAAGGCAAGCACTGTTACTTCACGTCGGTTTTCTATGAAACGGTGGTACGATCCCGTGCGAGCCGACCCATTCAGGCTGAAATCAGTAACAGCTTCAGCGTGGCCCTACCACCTACTACTGATTAATTTGTTGTATACGTCGAAATTCGTATCTGTGAGCAGCTACTGGGTGTTTTTCATTTTTAATTTTTTTATGGCATTTATCTATTTATTTTTATTATTTTATTTAACAAGATTACTTTAAACTATAGCTTACCTGAAGAATATATTGGATGGATCTAGAAGATAGGGAAGATCGTTGTCAGTGTTGAAACCAGATCTGTAATTAGAAAATAAGAAATGCAGATTTATATAAAGTAAATAATTGATGGCTCACTAGCTAGTGTGTTAAGTCACCGCGTCGATGTAGGTTCCAATCTTGCAAATAAACTGGAGGTTTGGCTAAAAGAAACCATCGCGATGAAAAACCATAGAACGATGTTAGAACTTTTAAAGTAAAAGTTCTCATAAGAGTGCCATTCTCACGGGAGGGTCTTTAAATTCTGATCCGCAACCTTATTGTGTGGCGAAAAATGGTGAGGGTAAATACTGTGTCGGGTAGAGTCGAAGCAGTGTCTTGCTTGCCTTCGAGTATTGGAGAACAGTGAGACATATACACTTCACGTTCCTCGAGTGTAAATTAGACACAAAAAAATGTTTTATAGGCCCATCGGACTAACTACCACCTTGGATTTGAGAATCTATCGCCAAACCCTTATAGCTGTACTTAAGAGCCCATCCTCCTCTAGATTTAGCGTGTTTGCATCTTAGACCACGTTGTTGTTAATGTTAAATAGATTAAGTAAGATTGTGGTCAAATATTTATACCTTTAATAAAGAACGAGCGCTTAAAGTATCTTTTGTCGGTAACAAATGCTTATCAGGTAAGTTTGGACATTTTACAGTGGAATAATTTGTAGGTACAAAGTTCGACAACAGAATTGCTATCGCTGTATATATTCCTGTATCGAATGCCTATTGCTTACAATTATGTTTTTAGATTATTTTTTTTTATGTCGTAGGAGGCAAACGAATAGGTAGGTCACCTGATGTTAAGTGATCACCACCGTCCATAGACACTTGCAGCACCAGGGGAGTCACAAGTGCGATACCATCCTGTGTTTAGGGGAGGGGAGGAAGGAAAGGGGGAAGGAGAGGATAGGTGGTCCTCTGGCGCTCTCACTGACCGAACGAAACGCAACAATGCAAGCACTGTTACTTCACGTCGGTTTTCTATGAATGGGTGGTACTATCCCGGACGAGCCGACCCATTCATGCTGAAACCAGTAATAGATTTAGCGTGGCTCTACCACCTACAGGATACCAAAGGATCAAAGGAGGAAAGGACCAAAGGATATGAATAACAGCAATAATTGGCACATGAGATCTCTTGACACTCCTAGGAAATTGATTATTGAATGAAATTAATTACGACTATGGTTATTTTTGTGGTTAAGTATGAATAGCTCTACAGTGACGATTTAACATCAGGTGGGCATCGTGACTGTTTGGTAATATAGTTATTAAAGAAGCTTGTTTTACTATATACATAGTTTTGCTTGCAGATTCGCTCGCGTTTATAAAGATTTAAACTACCATTCGGAAGCAGTACAAATGTTCTGCATAGAACGTACCCTATGTTCTACTCTGTACCCCTGACAATTTATATGCAAAACTCCAGAGTGATCGGTTGAATGATTAAAGCACGGAAGGGTAACAAACTCCTATTCGTATATATAATATTAGGTCTTTACCTATGAAATTGCCGTTTTGTATGAAAAAATGTAAACGAATTTTTTCCATGAATTTTTTATTTGTATTAATCGAAGTAATCACACATGCAATCAATGCATATTTGCCAACGCAGTGGCAGTTTATTGATGTCCTTCTTAAAGAAATCAGCTGGACGGAAGGCAACAAATTCATCAAAGGCATTTTGTACTGCCTCTCGGGTATTGAATTTTTTTCCCGCCAAGGAGTTATTCAAATTCTGGAAAAAGTAGTAGTCTGTAGGCGCAAGGTCTGATGAGTAGGGCGGATGACGGAGAACTTCCAACCCCAGTTCTTGCAACTTGGAGACCGTCTGCTGTGCAGTATGAGGTCGCGCGTTGTCGTGCAGGAGCAGCGGAGACGAGCGATTGACCAATGCTGGTTGGAGATGTGCCAGCTTCTCCATCATTGTGTTCAGTTCTTCACACATCTGCAGTAATGCTCACCCCGTTTGGTAAGAAGCTGTGATGAATCACACCGGCGCTAGACCACCAAACAGTGACCATCACTTTTCTAGGGGTAAGTTTTCGTTTAGGGCATTGTTTAGGTGCTGAACCAGGATCCAACCAACTTGCTGAGCGCTTGCGGTTATCAAACAGAATCCATTTTTCATCGCAGGTAACAATGCGGTTCAAAATTATTCCTTCATTTGTGTGTCTGTTGAGCAGTGCAAGGCACGTCTCGACGCGTACTTCGCGCTGGCGATCATTGAGTTCTTGGGGCACCCATTTGTCAAGCTTTTTTACCTTGCCAATTTGACGCAAATGGACCAGTATTTTTTTGACGCTAACGTCGAAAGCTGCTGCTCATTCAGTTTTAGATTATGTATCATCAGCTTCCACAATCGCCTTTAATTCGTCATTGTCGACCAAAGTCTTCGGACGACCGCGAAGTTCATTTTTCAGGTCGAAATTCCCAAAACGGAAGCGAGCAAACCAATAACAGGTGGTGCGTTGGTTTGTAGTGTTAGCTCCGTAAACGTCGTTGATGTTGTGTGCCGCTTGTGCCGCGTTGCTGCCACGACGGTACTCATATTCTATAATTACTCGAATTTTTAACGTATCCATGATGACAAAAAAGATTGAAATGCGATGAAAATGTAACACTAATCAATAAACAAATGACTACTTTTGGAAAAAGAATTCCATGTTTTTAAAATAAAATTAATTTGAAATTAGTATTCTTAGCGAAACAAAAATTATTTTGATTTGAAATGGCCAGTACTGCAGAACGGCAATTTCATAGGTAAAGACCTATTATTAGTTAGATCATATAAGTACCTAGACAGATTAGGTTCTGATTTTTCTTCGATGCCAAACACCGTGAGTCCTAAGATCCTCAGTGATGCAGAATATCTGTAAAAAATTATGAAAATATCTTAGAACCAATGCTTCAACATGTAATGGTCATAATATCAAAATAGGGAAACAAACTTGCGTTAACATGCAGAATTGATACATTATTATTATTATTTTGAATAGGAGGCAAACGAACAGGTACACCTGATGTTAAATGATCACCACCGTTCATAGACACTTGCAACGCCAGGAGAGTCACAAGTGCGTTGCCATCCTGTATTTGAGGGGAGGGGGACGAAGGAAAGAGGGAAGGAGAGGATAGGTGCCTCTCCGGCTCTCTCACTAACCCAACGAAACGCAGAAATACAAGCACTGTTACTTCATGTCGGCTTTCTGTGGTTCGGGTGGTTCTACCCCGGGCGAGCGGACACATTCATTCTGAAACCAGTCATAGATTCAACGTGGGTCTACCACCTACACCTAAATATTATTTGTGGCTGCTTCAAAAGAAATATGATGTAGTACTACAAGTTTATAACTGTCTCATTGATGTGGAAAACCTCTCCCTCAAGTTAAGACATATATTCATTAATCATCGATAAGTAACTCATAATTATGTTTTACTTATTGGTTTATTGTATTGTTATGAGAATTTTTTTTTTCGAACTGACTACTCTATTGACCTACTTTCACCGGACTAAGCACTCAGCCGATTTTATTTGACAACTCGCTCAAGGATGCACGGCACACTTCGGCTTGGGCTGTTGCCTGATACATGCAATTCGAGACCTATCTGAACTAACCTTTTTTTTTTTTAATGTGGAGAACCCTCTCCACAGACTTGCCAGTTCCCCGGGGGATATATCTGAGCTAACCTAAGCTAACTATTCATACATATATGAGTTGTTGAAACATATATGTGTACCAAGCATACATACCTCAACAACTCTTATATGTATTTCGTATCGGGTAATTTTTTAAACTATTTCAGTCTGATAAGGGAAAAAAATAAAACCCTTCGACTTGCATGTGTAAGTGTGTATACGTGCACGTGTGTGGAGGTGATATGTGTTATATTATCGCAGTGATGTAAGATTTTGTGTCACTGTATCGCGCGAGCAGCGCACTCAAGGGCTCCACGCCGAGGGAACGGACCTAGGCTTGAACCGCTGCGGAGGGGGGCCTAATCTGGTGTGCGGGAGCGAAATTGACACCCAGACCATGGCGGCGTGATCTGTGGTTACGCGGGCGTGGCCGTGAACACGCTCTGTTTGGAGAGACAGTCTGGCACTGATCGTTCACTACCGTTATTTCATCGGGAGGGTCGGTAAAAATAGGTTATGAGAATATATTTTCCCATACTTTATTGATTTTACCGTTTAGTTACAATCTTATCTGATGTTAAATGACGATAGGGTTCAAGAGTTAACGTCAAATATCTCAGATTTCTTGGTAATGTTGATCGATTAAATTTATTTAAACAAAGTGATAAATATTTTTCGGATATACCACGTTTTTAAAACTGCCAAAAATTATAATTTCCTCAAGTCCCACGAACGATAAATAGATTTTTAACATCTCATACTTCGTCCTGAAAACCTTTTAATGTATACCTTTAATATATACTAAAATACTTGGAATATTGGAAGCAAAATAAACGGGGCACATATAGTTATAAATAGTTTAAAAAGGAAATATAAAATAGAGAGGTTATTTATCGGTTTAAATGCATCTCGGTACAAACGCACCTTGCGTCTTTCATTTCAAATACTAGAAGGATTGTAATAGCTAATTAACTTCGGGAGCACTTGGGTTGACTTTTTAAAAACTACAGTCGATATTAGACAATTTATTAATAGTTATGTCGATTTTAGACATTGATTATAATATAACTTAAAAACTATTATAGTCAATTTTAGACTTCCTAACCTAACGAGTACATTCTACGAGAGTCGATTCTAGACTGCCTATCCTAATTTCTTATTCTAATCATTCCTTATTCTAACAATGTTGTAAATGCTGACCTAGCGTCTACCTCACATCCCGTACGGGGAACGCTAGGCAAGCTTAAAGTAATTTAGGCACGTGTAGAGGATCTATGGGAATATAAGTAGCTACTCAATATTTACAATGACCAATCTTTAAACCAATTTATAAGATAATATATTCTTCATGAGACTTATAGTTTCCTTTAAAAATACTACTAGACATAAAAAAAAAACTGCATTTTTTATGGTAGTACAATTGTCAACTATGTGTGAAATTTAAGTCCCTTCCTCATTGACATTACTTAAAAATCTGATACAAGATTCCGGTAAACAAGAAACCGAGTTAAAAAGACCTGTTAGAATTGGTTACGACATACTATATCCATATCTTCTATACATATAATAAGAACGAAATCTAACGTGTCTTTACTTTTTAGATTTTGTGAAAAAAATTGTTGCAGGTGTCTAGGCATAAGTAATAAAATACATTTTTTAGAAATGTCTGTCTGTCTGTCTGTTTGCTTGATCACGCTTCACTGCGAAACTACTACAAGATCATCATAAAGCATATTCTCGACTAACATTTAGTTTTTGTTTCATTAAAATCGGTCTAGTTTATCAAAATACTGTAATTTGAATGACGGCTCGAGTTAGTACGAGAGAAAAGTAGATTAGTAAATAGACTTAATACATAGATGGCTTTATTAGTCACTGTTCTGTACATCAGGTTGTACGCGGACGAACTCGCGGGCATAGCTAGTATATATTCTTGATTATATGGTAATCACGTTTTATTTACCTACGTAAAATGACATCGTAAATTTGCCTAAAATTTTGCCCATAACTCATTTACGTTGCTAATCCTAACGAGATTACTTTCAAATCGATCCCTCATCATATATTCGGACCGGCGTAAATTATCGAATAAATTTGGTAAAAAACGAATTACCACTCCCCCCACTTAATCACGTTATCGTCTCAACTGAACGGGATATAATTTACTTCAGACGACTGCCTCTTTCTTCTTATTTGTTCTTTAATCGGTATTTTATGTAGATAAGTAGGTATTGCGAAAATAACTCCGTTTCACTTATCAAAACAAAGAAAATTAGCGAAAATTAATTTAAAAAGGAAATTAATCATTTATAATAAATTAATTAAGTAGCTATTTCTCCTGTATACCAGCCGATTTTCTTTTGTTTTGTAGGTACTTATAGATCCACCCTTATCAAGAATACAACTCAATCATCCTTGTTCTAAGAACTCAGAACTCTAGTTACTATACGCGCTAAAGTTAGTTATAGAATAAAAAATAACCATTACAGGTCTTGCGTAAATAAGTGTCAATAAAAAATCACGAAAAATTCTGCGAAAATAGAACTGAAACACGTTTTTAAATATTTATACACATAATACACATCAGTGTGTCGCATAAATATAAATTGTACATGTAATAGATCACATTGTAACTACACGGTCGAATGTGAAGCGGGTAGGTGACGTAGTGCACGGGTTTGGATAAAGCATAAATATGTCGTTGTGTGTGTGTAGTTTTGGACGAGTTCGCGAACGCTGTGGGCGGGCGGACGCGTGGACTTCTGTTTCTATACATGTATACGACAAAGAATCAGATGAAAAAAATTGTCAATTTTTAATTTTATTCAAAAAATATTTTTCTTTTAAGTTTGCTAATTTTTAACAAATTACGTATAACTATTTATCGTTGTATCGTCAGCTTTTTATTTATTAAGTTTCTGAATTCTTCGGCTGGTTTTTTAAGACCCAAATTTCAAAATAGCAGATTATGGTTTTAAATATTTGGACTTTTTTTAAATTATAATTTTATATTACATCATTTATTATTGTTCAAGTTTTTCAAATATTATAATAAATACGGTATTTTAAAGTGAAACTTTTATTACATCGTCTCAAACTTTTTCGTCTGTGTGTTGCATGTCGCGTGATGGTCGGCCGCGGAATAGGGATAAAGTGAAAGGCGCTCGTCAGAGCAGCCAGGGCCAATATGGCGACGCCTATAGTTCGCAGCAGCTGACCGTGTAGTGTATAGACTATTATTAGTTAAATGTCTATAGTGTGAAAAAAAGATTCACTTTTACCGTGATTTCATAAAACCAAACAATCCTTTTTTAACTTATGCTGCCAAAAGTCTCTTCACCAGTGTATTATTATAAGGGCTACATTCCTTAGTTCGGAGCTTGAACTAATATAGTTTTTGACAGTCCAGCGGTTAATACTATTTAATCGACGGGCTAGGCTCGCGGCTTCGTTCTCGTAAAATAATTTTATTGGCTCATTGCAACTACGTATTTCTTCTCGAGCAATCGTGGGACGATTTTTACTTTTAAAATTATAATTCTATCATTACTGCTTACCCTCTACAAACCTATAGCAGTTTACGCGTTACAACACAACAACTCTCTTTGTCTCTGTCTATCCGTTATTATTTTGCTTTCGTTCAGATTTTCGTATTTACACTAGCTTTTTCCGGTACTACGTCTGCATATTTTTTGGTATGTTCAGAGTCAATATCAGCCTATATCGGTGTCTAGGCAATATTGTCTCTACAAACCAAATATGTATGGATATTTATAACATTGTGGATAGTTATGTCCCACAGGAAAACAAATTAAAATGATAACCGCATTTTATTTTCAGAGTGGTATGTATAAGGAAAACAGATAGACATGTTAGAGTATATGCGAAATCTATACTAATATTATAAAAAGGTAAAGTTTGTGAGTTTGTGACGTTGTAGGAACTACAGAACCTATTTTGAAAATTCTTTTACTAAAAGAATGCCACGTTATTTGTGAATGTCGTAGGCTATATATTAACACGAAAAATGAAGAGAATTTTTTCTGGTAGTCGCATTTGCAAAGAGTCGGTGAAAAAACGGCCGAACGAAAACTTTTCTTACGAACGCTGCCTTAACAATGAGAGATATGTCATTGAATTCTAGAGAACAGATGTAGAGCACGATAATGCCTACAAAAAAGTCAGGGGCAGCGTATGTCTAACTTTTATATTTAAGTCACAAAAAGTAGTTGTTTATAAATGTTTACCGCCCAACGAAGTGGACACGGGTCAGCTAGTTCGTAATAAAAAGGGCGGATACCAAATTTTTTTTTACAGGAGCAATTTCAAATGAACACGTGTAATTATGGAACCTATAATTCGTTCAAACGGTTCAATAAACATCATTATTGTCAATATATTAAAGTGGAATTATTTTTGGAATAATAAAAATTTTGCTCCATAAATCTTAAGTTGTACATTAGATACGAGACATTTAAAATTTAAAAATATCATAACCAACACACCTTATTATCAAACTCAATTTGAGAAACTGTCGCCACGCAACAGTTGGTGTGTTCCGGCAGTTGCACTTGAAAGCCAACCGCCTCTAGGTTTAGCGTGTTTAGTGTTTAGACCACATTTAACATCAGATGAGAAAAATAGCTAAAACCAATAAAGTATTAAAAAAAAATAAAAAAAAAACAACACTATAGTCATTATTAAACAATTTTACAAAAACTTACAATACTTAATTTAAATATCCAACCGTGAGAACTGATAATAATAAAATTTGAAATAACAAAAGCGATTCCGTTGAATTTCCACATAATTATAGGAATCGTATTAGAATTATAATAGAATATTTTAGACGGTATCGGGGAGATGGACCGGTTGGCGTGAGATCGCCACGGTCATAGATCGAGCAACTTATTAGAATTTCTTTTGAATCCGGTGACCACGTGTGCCGACCTTGAGTGACCCAAGCCCTTCGGGTTGACCGTTGATCTTGCATAATAAATTCTATAAGAAATGTCATCTTGAACATTGTATTGTAACGTTTTTTTTTACCAGACTATAAGAAATGTAATACATCTCGAATGATTATATGTATTTGACACAATCTATAAGCTAAACAGTTTATTGTATTTCGTTCGATTTGTGTTATTGGTAGAAGTGATTTTTTTAATATCACGTATTTAAATCAAGAAGAGAGGAAGGGTAAAAATATGTCACTACAATCTTTTACTCGCTATATTAAATACTAACTTCTGCCCGCGACTTTGTCCGCGTGGAGTAGTTATTATTTTTGGGCTAACGCTAAAACGCAGCGGAAGCTCTAAAATGGAATAAAAAAACGATTTTGAAATATTCTTCATTAGTGCTCCACTCTTAACGTGGTGATATAGCCTATAGTTTTCCTAGATAAATGAGCCATCAAATCGGACTAGTAGTTCCTGAGATTAGCGCGTTCAAGCAAACGAACTCTTTAGCTTTATAATATTAATATATATAGATTAAGTATAAATATAGTATAGAAAGAATCACTCATATTTTTTAAACTTAAATATTGTGTAATTATTTATATAATCAAGTAGAGATATATTTTCAAATAAAGATCCGTTTGTATGATTTCTGTGAAGTTTTAACATATACTGTACGGGATTGCTTGAATTCACATCGGGGTGGTGAAGGCGGATCACTTGAGGACGACAAAACGCGTGAGTCTGTATGTGTGTGATACATACAGTCAGAAATATACACAAATTTATAATTAATTAACGTTCTGAATACTAGACACGAGTACTCTATTATATCAATTAATAACTCTGTATTAAAATTTTTTGATAGATATGTATGAAGCCTTCAAACTTTATAATAATGAGTTTGCTGAGTATATCTATATATATAATAAGAATGTAAATCTAACGTGTGTGTACTTTTTAATTTTTGTGAAGAAAATTGTTGCAGGTGTCTTGGAATAAGCAATAAAATACTTTTCAATTATTTTTAGAAATGTCTGTCTGTCTTTTTCTTTAAATACGCACCACTGCTAAAGCACTGCGTTTACAATAAAACCTCAAATCATAAAGTATATCCTCGAGTAACAGTTAGTCTTGGTTTCATTAAAATCTGTTCGGTCTATCAAGAGTTATTGTAATTTTAATGACGACGCGACTTAATTGCGAGAGAAAAGTAGATGGTAATTAGATTTAATACATTCAGATGCAATTATTAGTCACTGTTTTCTTATATTAGGTTTCACGTGGACGAAGTCGCGGGCACAGCTAGTGTTTATATAAACTTATGTAAATATCTGAACTGCCGATGGATCAGTGATAATGTGGCTGGACACCGCGTCCATTGACGTAGGTTTGAATCTATAAGCAGCTGGTCCTTTCCGCGAAGGAAACTATCGCGGTAAAGCCATAGCATGTTAACAGTACAATTTATAAGCTAATGTGGCTAGCTAACGACTGTCAAGTTGAAAATTTATCGCCTATAGGTATATTTTATCAGCATCACTGGAGAGCCAGTTTTTTAGGTTTAACGATTGGCCACAATCTTAATTTAAGTCAAATGACGATGACTTTCCACTTGAGGGCGGTAGTTAGGTAGGTGTAGGTACTTAGGAAAGCTCTACTTTTCATTCGCAAGGCTTACAATATTCGACGATCGACAGGAAGCCGAAATACGCCAACCACGGAGCATTCATTACATAATTATTCAAGTGCAATCTTATGTGTGCTTGATTCCAAAGTAAGCAAAGCTCATCCACAACTTATTTACACTCATAGGCAACTGACAATTATGTTCATAATCCAAAAGTCCTAAAGTTAAATCTACGAACTCCTAGCTCAATAGTATGTCTTACTATTAACCCATCATTAAAAAAAACAATTAATTGAGAACTTACTGAATATACTGTATGAGTCTATAGCTGAGTAGTCTGCGTCATTACCATTGGATCCCAATGTTCAGTATCCGCTGTAAGCAATTGTATCCATAGATTTTGTGAAGGTAATCGCTTCATGATCTAGAAGGTGAGGTTGTCCAGTGCTGCTCGTACCTGAAAACATAGAATTAAATCCGTAATTTAGCAATTGTTACCTTCGCCATCTTTAACTGCATACAAAGACTTATGACATTTCTTTTATTGTAAACTAGCAGGCCCAACAGACGTTGTCCCGCCCTGATTATAAAAAAATCCTGGATAAATTATATACCAAAACGTTCCTCGTGAATCACTGTATTCACTGGTGAAAACCACATATAGATCCGTTCAGTACTTTTTGAGTTTATCGCGAACAGACAGACAGACGCGGTAGGAGACTTTCTTTTATACTATGTAATGATATGGATAACACAACACTAAAAATAAAGATAATAAACAATGTTAGACCTAATTTCAAATATAAATAACGTAGATAAGGATTTACTGAGAGTTTTTCTAGGTAGAGGATAGTAGGTAGCTATCAGTTAGCTATAGGTGTTTACGCAAGGGTAAAAAAGCTTACACTGGTCATTACATAGTATAAAACAAAGTCCCCTACCGCGTCTGTCTGTCTGTCTGTTCGCGATAAACTCAAAAACTACTGAACGGATTGTCAAGCGGGTTTCACCAGTGGATAAAGTGATTCATGAGGAACGTTTTGGTATATAATTTGTCAAGGATTTTTTTATAATCAGGGCGGGACAACGTATGCCGGGCCCGCTAGTACAAAATATAAATGAAACGTTTGAAAAAATTCAACAAGAATAAATACAAAAGTGACACTTGATGAACAGTAAAAACAAAATGAAACCATGTGAAAATAGAATGATAAATGTAATTTATAAAATTAAAATGCTTAATAGAATATTGAAATGCAACTTATTATATACTAGCGGGCCCGGCAGACGTTGTCCCACCCTGATTATAATAAAACCTTGAAAAATTATATATCAAAACGTTCCTCGTGAATCACTTTATCCACTGGTGAAAACCGCATAAAAATCCGTACCGTAGTTTTTGAGTTTATCGCGAACAGACAGACAGACAGACAGACGCGGTTGGGGACTTTGTTTTACACTATGTAATAATGATAATCGCGTAAGGTAAAAGTGTTATTCTTACACTTGTATAACCTCAATACTGAACGCTTGAAAATTTCTTAACAACTCAATTTTAGTATTTTTGACTTATAATTCACTATTTTATACCTTTTTTAAATGAGAGTTCGACGTTGGATAACACCTATTGACCTATGGAATGGCGACCAATTCCTTATTAAGCGTAATTGCTATAGCACATATTTCGCGACAGATTTTACCGGGTGATAGATATTAGTAGCGATAGTAAAATAGTAATGATATCTACAATAACATCTATATGATTCATAGCTTATAAATAGATATACCTATAAATCGGATGAGATAAAATTTTATAATAAAACGACATTACACAGAATATTTGAAAATTTAAGTAGAAGCAGTCTCGAACGAAGCTAATTGAAGTGAAACTTCTTTATCGGCGTTGGAAAAAATTTACCGTCACATTTTTCCGTTACGCGCCATCTTTTTTGTATTCATGTCTATGTTAATAAAATCCTTTTGTTTAAACTTTATCTAATTTAACTTTATTTTTTAATATATTAATGAAATTGTTTGCCATAAAGAAAGAAAGGGTTTTTTTTGTTTTTTTTTTTTTTTTTTTTTTTTAATCAATTTCTGGAAAGTTGCATATAGATCATTTTGCGAAAAATAAGGCCTTAAACAAGTTTCACTTCTTACGTGTGTACACTAGTACACGCACACATTTTTTTTTATTATAAAAAAAACGTATTGGTAAATTATCCGGACATCAATGACTCAACAAAACAGTAAAGGTTCTTAATTTTAACAGACCTCTCAAAGATAAATGCTCTTTGGATAGTATTTAATGCGATGAATCAATAAGCATTAATTTCCCTGATACCTACCCCAGGGAGATGTTCACAAGCAATATCATGTTTAATGGGATAACGTCTTATAAATCGATGAACGCCGGCTGCACGCACGAGAAAGCATGACTCACTGTCACGTTCCGCCTGAGCCGAGCGTGCAAGCGAGAGCGCGGAACAAGCGATAGAGAGGCGCGATCATCCTAAGCGTTCGGATTGTGACACATCTATCTCTCTTCCACACCATCGGCCGATGCGTCCGAGTCGTTATCACGTAAAATTATCGACCGTAAACCGACTTTACAGGTAACCAATTTTTTTCGTATTAATTTTAACTAAGATATAGACATTACTTTAAAACAAGTTTAATTCAAACTTATGTAGTTATCTCCTTAGCTATAAATATGAGGAAACAACTTCACTCAAACCTATGTAAGTCGAATCTAATCTGCTAAAAATAAATATATAGATATCTAACATCCGAATATATAGAATTGACAATTATTCGCATTACACAAAAATCAATCAATCATGATCAAAGCTTGATTCTATATATTCTAAAGCCCAAGCCACAAACCGAGATGTTTGATCACTGGCACCTTGTTGCTATACGGCTGAGTGTCTTAAACGCTGTCAAGCTGTAAAGGCCTGTCAGGCACACAACGTATAGTCAGTTCTAAAGGAGGCTTTATTAACAAATACGCCATAATGGTTGCCAATTGAAATATATGTCTAGAACGAAACGAGATATCAATTATTACTCTGTTGACTCAATAAACTACATTTATTTCAATAGACAATTCACATATTTTGAATTAAGAACATTTAGTCCAAGCCATCCTTAGTTCTAATATTTGCACGGTATGCAGCTATTCATACGAAATATTACTTCCATTAATATTTTATTATTCATAAAATCTTATTTGCATTCTCACTAATAACTTTAATACGTACGAAATGTTGCCCCAAGGAATGTATTCCTAAAACTACATATTTCATATATACGTGTCTACTAAACTATATACTACATTACATCTTAGGTTACACATCAGCAGAATCTTACAGACACGGTGTCGTACTGTGCCATATTAGTATGACTAAATAATGAGTAAACGTGACACAGTGAGTGTGATGGAAAACGTTCTATAACTTTACGAATCTAATCCCGAGTGAGCTCCACGTTACAGCCCGCGGCGTCATTCTGACGCCTACGATCTATGTGTGCGTCTCCGTTACTTAATGTGTGTGTGTAAGGAGAAGTTAGATCGTCCACACTTTACCGCGGACCTCGATAGGAGATGTACACCTGAATGAAAAATTGGAACTCGAATTAAAATTTCTGCAATTTTAATTCTAATACAACAATGGGCTATTTTTAAAAAGTGTTGTGATAAGCGTAACATTATCTTAGAATATACAAAAAAAAACTTGCAGCTACTATCCTCTATTTAGAAAAACTTTCACGAAATCCGTGAAAAAAATGCCGTTTATGAGTTATCGTTAGCTAAGTTACGAGATATTTACCTATAACTCAGAAAAAATATGAAGGTATGCAATAAAGATAATATAATATAATTTACGTAGTCCGATGAAGCCATCACGCCCGTCAGGTTAACAGCGTAGTCAGTTCAAAAAAATAAAATTACAATGTGATATTATATTATGTCGATATTTAGTTGATAGAATTCAATTTAATTTAAACTAATGAAGAAACCTTTTTGGTAGGACATTCACAGGCTGGTCGTACCAGTATTGATAGCATTAATATCTATGCCACAGATGAAAACCATGTGAATCCGACGCGACGCATAGATGACATAATAAGTATTTTTGTCCAATTTTGCGTTTCATCAAGTTCCAATTTGTCAACCGGCGTTATTTTGGTCAGCTTCTAACATCATTAATCTAACTTTCGTGCTACCCTTTATAATAGTTCGGGCCGCTCCCTCAGGCCGGGGCGCGTGTGTGCAAGTCTAAGGGGTGGTAACGATGAGGGGCCGCTGAGGGCGGTGGGGGGAGAGCGGGGGCGTATTAACATACGAATTTGGAGCTATCCGCGCCAACCTTCTTCTTAAAGGGGGAGGGAGGGGACGACGAAATTTAAGTTTCACTTGCGTATTGATCCGGTACGTTTTACTAACCAATTGTGTATGCTATATTCTGTAATAGATGTTTTCTTTTAACAGCTGATGTCATTTTTTTTGTGAGCTTATAAATTGTGAATAATGACATAATCACACAGCACATCTTACGCAATACTAAGTAGGCAAGTAATATTTTGTTGAATAAGTTAAAATATCTTTAATTTGATACATAATTAATTACAATACGCCTATGAAGTAAGTGCATTTTAATAATTGTTAAATCTATATTTTTCCAAAAAACAATTAGCATTAACTTAATTAAAAATATTAACGTGCATATTTGAATAGGCAAACCAGCCAAAACGCATTGTCGCTTTCATAATTAATTAAAAAAATCATTTTGATTATATATTCGATGAACGTAGATATTTTGCAGCAGAATTTTAGACTACAACCGGTTTTAAAGATGAACCCATAATCAGAAACTATGACGAGATTTTAATGCGTCATTCTGAGTGTGATGCATATGCATTATTTATCGAATATTTACTATATACCATACCGATCCCATAAATAACATGAATCTAAAAATCGAAATCTAAAAGTAACCATATATATTACAATCCTTCAATCAGTTCAGGCCATATAGCCTCTATAGAGCGTCTCAAAGGAATCTATACATACATTACACATAACCTTGAAAAACATAACTCTTCTTGCTGTCGGTTAATACTAAGTATGGAGTGATAACTCCTTAATATATAATACAAGCTGTCCTCGCGACTTCGTCTCTTCTTCGGAATAGTTACTTTGGGCTAGGGCTAACACGCTACGAAAGCTCTCAAAATGGGGAACAAAACCCAATTTTGAAACATTCTTCATCCTTGCTCTGCTCCTATTAGTCTTAACGTGATGATATATATAGCCTTCCTCGATAAATGAGCTATCTAACACTGAAATAATCTTTCAAATAGGACTGGTAGTTCCAGAGATTAGCGCCTTCAACCATACAAACAAACAAACTCTTCAGCTTTATATATTAGTATAAATTACGATTATTAACCGACTTCAAAAATAAAGTAAATTTTCAAAAAAAAGTATTAACCGACTTCAATATCAATCAAAACCCCATAAGGCACTAAAAAGCGGAAAATAAATAGTTTAACAAATTAACTAAATTAAATAAAACATATGAATATGTGTGCTACCTAGAGATGTATTGGAAGTCGGTGCGAACCGAAAATCATATCATCTACATAGGTACAAAGTTTAAGTCCACTCTCGCGTCTCTGTAATACATTTCTACCTGGAACAAATTTGAAATTTCGGTTGGCACCGACTTCCAATACATCTCTAGGTAGCACACATATTCATATGTTTTATTTAATTTGATTAATTTGATAAACTACTTATTTTCCGCTTTTTAGTGCCTTATGGGTTTTTGATTGATATTGAAGTCGGTTAATACTTTTTTTTGAAAATTTACTTTATTTTACTATCAAATAATTATACATGATGTCACTTCATAGTAATTTTGTCAGTTTTGAAGGCGCAACGTCATAATTACCTTGTCTGTTCTGAAGGACAAAATATATTAAATTCAATTGACAATCGACAAAGTTCAGCCAGAGCTAAAATCTCGTCTCAATCTGCTCTATTGAATCGCAGAGAAGAGGAAACAGAACAAAGGGACAGTGGTAATATGGAATCAATTAGTATTCAAGCCGGATTCAACGAGATTTTACTGTAAGACTTAAACCGGTTCGCGTATTCACGTAGATTGTAAATTATACGTCTGAATTTCATTTCAAATATATCAAATGTAATCTATATCTATATATGTATAATGAAAGTACAGTTTCTTTGAAGCTCAGTTCCGTCGAAATTACTTAATGTATCGGCATAAGTATATGACCATTACATACGAAATTATTTGCAAAATTCTAGGCAATTTTTTGGTTTCCATTGACTCTGCCATTATTTTTAGATTAATAGTCTATATTTAATACCTAGTAACGTGAGTAGGGTATCAGCGAGTTTTTGATAAATAACATTTTATATCGTTTTCTACAAGAAATGATTATAGATGGGTTTTAAATGTATTTACGCATATATTATTGTTTATGTTTATTTATTAATTGAAATAAAAACAAATATTTTATCTTATTCCAAACATAATCGATTTCCATGTTAATTTTAATTTGAATCCATTCAGCCCTTCGGATGTAACTGAAGGGCAAACATTGAAAGAAACTTACTGGTTGGATATAATTAGTTCACCCGATTGAATCGAGACCCCTATACCACCTGGTGTAAAACACTGGGTGCACTAAAATTTCTCCAACTGGCCACTTATACTAAGAATATTTCTTCTTCGTTTTATTTTCGGAGCTGTAAGCGGTGTCGAATAACATCATAAGACTTGAGACACCCACCAATATTACAAAATATAAAATCTAATAATAAAAAATTATAACATACAAAATCCACTACATGACTGACTCAGATCCCGCTAAGAACTTCATTAACGATATTTTAAAACTAACTGCGACTTTCGAAAATGGAACTTTTTGGCTTTAAAATACAGTTCGTTTCATCTATTTGTTACTGTTAATTCTTTCGTCTGTTTTATTTCACGAATATTATTACTAATATTTGTCACTTGTTTTTACATTGTGGCACAATTTTAAATATTGCTCGTCTACGTTACCATGGACTTAACTCGTGGAAATTTGTTGTATGATTTACTACAATTTTAAACGTAGTTTGACGCTTTTTAGTGTCGCTTGCATTCTAAATGCTTTTGGCAATGAAGCACTATACAAGTCTACTGTTTTTACTTTGCAGAATTCAATCGCTGTCGTGCTTAGTGGCGAATTTCAAGATGGTCCTCCATCTACAGAAAACATTGATTCTATACGCCGTATGATCGAAACAGACCGATATATGAACTACCATGAGATTTGAGCATCTTTAATTATAGGCATGACTTAAATACAATCAATCCTACAAAAACATTTGGGTGTGAAAAAACGATGTATCCGATGGATCACTCATAATTTAACTGAGCCTCAAGCAACGATCCGGCCAAGTCACTTGGCACAATGCTATGCTTACCAGATTCAACGAAGAGATGTCAAATCTGGTGTGGGATGTAGTGACAGGTGACGAAATACGGATATTTGCAGGTGGGCACAATGTGGATCAGATCGATGAACGGTACAGTAGTTTTAAAACAACTAAAATAACGAATAATTAAACTGGGTTTAGTAGTAGACACGTGCGGATAAAACTAAAGACCAGTTACCGCGGACGAATAGTCGGACAATGCACCGGGTGACAAAGTCCACATCTTTTGATCTCAGATCCGAGCCGGTTCAGTGATCACCGCCTACGTCTCCAATGAACCGTGTTCTGTCGACGCCATTTACAGATTGTTTGCAGACGTATATAAGTTTCGTTTTCCACTATTGGAATTGTATATTTTCCATAGTAACACTAGCAAGAACGCCAATAGTTTTATGAATTGGGAAATTTTGTGAGGTAAGGCCGTCAAAATGGCCACTTTTAACACAAAATTTATTATGTAATAATAACATCAATATAGCACAAAAGTAACCTATTTTTTTGTATAACTTGCTCCACATAAAAATGTATGAAATTCGTAATACAAAAGCAAAAAAATGTGATCTATTCTCTAAAGAATATAAAACCTGTAATATTTAATATTTTTCACGATATAATTACTTATAATTTGAATTAATTATATTGATTATGGTTTTAACGTTAAAAAAAAATCTTACTTATAACATTTTATGTCAATGGACAACGTTGTATTTTTGCCTTAACTTGAGAATCGTAAGTAGCATTTCAGTTTATATTTTAATCTAATAAACTTGTTAAGTCAGTTTCAGGAGAGTTATAATGTTTGAGTTTCTCTTGAAACTGAAATTCATTTTAATATTATTTGCTCCAGGCAAAAACGATACTTCTGGCTGCCTTATCCTTTGAGGATGGATGGATCTTTGTTATTCCTTCACCCAAAAACTACGCAATATATTTTGATAAAACTATAATAACGTAGGACATGCATCAGAATAACACATAGGCTCTAATTTATAAGTTGTTGTTGAAACTGGTCAAAATATGATGACGTGTCCTGTAATTTAGAGAAATCCTGCCATCGGAAAGTTATATTAACGTGCGCTGCATAAACCATTAATAAACCATACACAAATATAATCTATTGTCGTCATTTATATAGATATACAAATGCAGCCACTTATCGTTATGTTTTGGGCAATTTAAACTATATCTTTATATGTTATAGCTAACATATTATTCTGATATATACGCTGTATTATTATAAGCACTCAATAATATCAGTTTAGCAGGTTATGTGTGAAAGTGTAACAAACACACGTGCATCCTTCCAAAGTTTCTCCTTTATAATACTAGTAAGATATAATTATATATTTGTTAAGATCAATGAAATGACTGATCGTGGATAAGTAACTTTTTTAGTATGTTATAGTATCGTTTGTTATAAATACAAATGTTTGAACAAACTTAACCTGTACGTGGGTCTTAGTGGATATGGGGTAACTGCGACATTTTCAAACTGTTTGTTTTCTTAACCTGTTCTTTTCTTTTCTTCCAATCCCACCTAGCCACCTATCACCCTAAAGTTGAAAGTCTATCGCCAAACACCTATTACATCGGTGTGCTCCGGCACATATTGTAGAAAACTTATTTCGTATTCACCTACCAAAAATATATTATAATGGGGACTGTAGTTGATTACAGTTTATATTATAATGGTACAGATATACGACATAAAACCAAACCTTTAGATAAATTCACGAGGGAATACAAAAACCCTCGCCCTACTTGAAAACACCGTGACTATTGAAGAAATTGCGTGCCTTTGGCCGAATTACGCTTTATCTAGCGCGGGCGGGTCCCTTTGACAGACCCTTATTTCTCCCACCCACAACGCTTACATATATGAAATGGAAATATCATGATTATGTGTGTTTTAAAATATAGAGAATCTGTAAAGTTACTCTAGGGTAACAATTGCATTTATGATATACTAGCGGGCCCGGCAGACGTTGTCCCGCCCTGATTATAAAAAATCCTGGACAAATTATATACCAAAACGTTCCTCTTGAATCACTTTATCCGTTGGTGAAAACCGCATAAAGATCCGTTCAGTAGTTTTTGAGTTTATCGCGAACAGACAGACAGACAGACAGACGCGGTAGGGGACTTTGTTTTATACTATGTAATGATATTTGATGAGATGTTACTATGCACTTCCGTCTGGAATTGATTGGTTGCCACGTGCAACAATAAACATTTGATTTTAATTGCGTGTACCTTACGTATACCTAGAAAGGTTATTATTAATTTCAGATTAAACTTTTTCAGGTATACGTTAAGCAAATAAAATAAAACATTTTTTGTTACAGCGGGATGTAGCAATGCTCAATCAATTCGAGGCGGAAGTGCAAAGTGATATCCAAATCATAACTGTACCGGCTGCACCGGCTAATCAACACAAAATAGAAGTGTAAAGAAAAATGAATATTAAATGTTTTGTCATCATGCTATACTCAGTTTGGAACGGTCATGTGTGAAATCTATACACATATATAAACATCCCAAGACCGTTTGAACAAGCACCATGAAAGTCGGTTCACCAAATGGTTTTTCCTTGCAATACATGAATTTCTATAGCGTTCAATTAATCGTAAGTTCATTTCTATGTAATATATAAACGTGAAAAATGTTTACATAATATACATTTTCTCTTTTTTTTTCTTCGAACTGACTACGCTATTGACCTATTGGGGCCATTTTAATCTAACTAAACTATCTGTAATTTATAGATTTTTGTAAAAAAAAATATTGCAAGTGTCTAAGAATAAGTAATAATATACATTTCAATAAATTTTAGAAACGTCTGTCTGTCTGATTGTATAAACACTTTTTTTTTTTTTTTTTTCGAACTGACTACGCTATTGACCAAGCAAGGTCTTAACAGCTTCACCGGACTACTAAGGCGAGCGCTTAAGGCACTCAGCCGATTTTATTTTGACAACTAGCTCAAAGATGCGTGGCACACCTCGGCTTTGGCTGTTGCCTGATACATGCAATTCGCGACCTATCTGAGCTAACCTAAGCTAGTATAAACACGCAATACTGCTAAAGTACTGCGTTCACGAAAAGCCTCATCATCATGCGAATTGCATGTATCAGGCAACAGCCCAAGCCGAGGTGTGCCGTGCACCCTTGGCCTAGTTGTCAAATAAAATCGGCTGAGTGCCTTAAGCGGTCGCCTTAGTAGTCCGGTGAAGCTGTTAAGACCTTGCTAGGTAAATAGCGTAGTCAGTTCGAAAAAAGAAAACCTCATATTCATAATCAAATCATATCTTCGAGTAACATTTAGTTTTAGTTTCATTAAAATCTATATCAAAAGTTAGTGTAATTTTAATGACGACGCGACTTAAGTACGAGCGAAAAGTAGTTAAATGGACTTAATATATTCAGATGATTTTATTAGTCACTTTTTTACATTAGGCTGCACGCGGAGTCGCGGACGGAGTCGTGGGCACAGCCAGTTATAAATAAACCAGTATTTATTTAAAAAAAAAATCAACTTAGTATGTACGAGGACATTTCCGAAACGTTACCCTTTAGTGGGGTGTCCCACCCCCCTAGATTACTCCTCGAAGATCATCCCGACGCACTTCCCCTCTTTAATTGTGACTCCCGGATTCATTATTGCCGTATCCTTTCGCGACCCGCTTTAATCTTATCTTTAAATGTACCTCACGTTTGTGTTTTACAAGAAAATTCTTTATATATATATCTTGCTTATGTATATTAGATATGCCCGTAGTATATTTAGATTTGATTAGTCAATGATTTTTTACATTAGGTTCCACGCGGACGATGTCGCGGGCACAACATATCTTGTAATATTGGTGCTCTTTTACGTAATATATTTTGATTATTATGCGCAAGTGAAGTAGGTGGATTACGGAGCATGAATTTTAAAATGTCACAAAAAGCCCCCTGGAAAGTTCTAACAAGAACTGGCCCACCATCCTGTTAGAACATTGAATTATCGCAAGACACTTCTAATATTGTCACCTACTCGACAATGACAGTAATAATCTGGAATATTGTAGGCCAATAATAAAAGAGAGAAAGAACGTTCACCTGTATCTACCAGGTAACATGATTGGTTAATATTAAATTGTTCTAAACAGGTCTCAATAATGATTTGTTTAATATCCTTTCAAGGTACTTTCGTTTTATGACGTTTGGTGAGTATTTACTGTTTAGTAAGTGTTTGACACCGACAATAAATTCACAACCCCTACAAGAAAAACTGACTACGTTCATATAATATATACCCTCTGCCCGCGACTTCGTTAACACGCAGCGGAAGCTCTCAAGAGGAAAAAAAACCCCGATTTTGAAACATTCTTCATTGGTGCTCCGCTCTTATTGGCCTTAGCGTGATAATATATAGCCTATAACGTTCCTCGATAAATGAGCTATATAACACTCAAAGAATTTTTTAAATCGGACCAGTAGTTCCTGTGATTACCCCCTACAACGTCACAAACTCACACACTCACAAACTTTACCTCTTTATAATATTAGTATAGATTAACACTTGTGTAGTGTGACAAGCTTGTTTGTGTTTATGTGCTGATTCGTTTACGTAATTCTGGTCTTTGAGTGTTCTCTCACACCACTGTCAGCAGGAGCCATTGATTTACATAATATTTGAATGGCCTGAGGGTATTTTACGATCTAATAGATAATTGTAGTAGACTCTAAAATATCCGTAAATTAATTTTCAAATTGTTTATAAATTTTTAAAGAGTTTTGATTACAATCCTTTTTAAGTTTTTTTTTTATGTCATAGGAGGCAAACGAACAGATAGGTCACCTCAGGTTAAGTGATCACCATCGTCCATAGACACTAGCAACACCAGGGTAGACGCAATTGCATTGCGAGCCTGTTTAAGGTGAGGGGGGAGCGGCACGGGAGGGAGGAGGTGGGGAGGGAGGGAAGTTGAGGTGGGCCTCCGGCGCTCTCACTGACCGAACGAAACACAACAACGCAAGCACTATGACTTCACGTCGGTTTTCTGTGGGTCGGGTGGTACTACCCCGGGTGAGCCGACCCATTCGTGCTGAAACCAGTAATAGCTTCAGCGTGACTCTACGAAAAAATGAAAATTTGATCCAAAATGACGGTAAGCTTTGAAAAAACTGGTTCTCAAGTACCAGTTACCAGAACACACTTAGAGGTGCTTGGTTTAATTTTAAATTTAAATCATTCCTATTACCATGACATGGTCTTATTACAATGTTTTCCTTCAAAGCAAGCTCATGCTTTATCGTTAAACTAGTTTTTGCCCGCGACTTAGTTTGCATTGAATCCGTACTGCGATTAACTTACTTTTTATATCCGAGCTATCTTCAATCTTTATACTTTTTCATAGGTTTTGACGACAACAGGTAAAAATATCTACGTATTAAAATGTAAATAAATGAGATGTAATTAATTACAGGTATAAGCAGTAATTTAATTTAAATTATCCGTGAATTAACTTTTTTCTTTTATATCATAAGATGCAAATGAACAGATGGGTCACCTGATGTTAAGTGATCACCACTGTCCATAGACACTTGCAACACCAGAAAAGTCGCAAGTGCATTGCCACCCTGTGTTTGGGGGATGGGGAGTGGTGAATGGGGAGGGGGAGGGGAGGTGGGTTATCCGGCCCTCTCACTGAACGAAACGCAACAATGCAAGCACTGTTACTTCACATCGGTTTTCTGTGAGAAGGTGATTGTACCCCGGGCGAGCCGACACATTCATGCTGAAACCAGTAAAAGCTTCAGCGTGGCTCTACCACCTCTAACATAATTTATATCTCCTATTTGAGAAATGTTTCGTTCCCCATATAAATTTTCACGCTCCCTTTTCATCACCTTAAGATATGATTTCCGGGTTAAAAACTATTGTATGTCCTTCCCAAGTTCTTAAACTATCTCCACACCAGATTTCACCAAAATTGGGTCAACGGTATTGAAAGTGAGAAGATAGCAAAGTTACTTTTGCTTTTATAAAATTAGTATAGTTGTAATTTATCTATATCTATCTATATATGTATACATATAATAAAAATGAAGTATCTGTATGTAATATCAAAATATATTTTTTTACTGAATGGGAATGAAAGTATACACGCTACTGATAACAAAAATGCAATTTTCAAAATTTTTTCGGTCTGTCTGTCTATCTGTCCGTCTGTCTGTCTGTCTGTCTGTTTGTTCCGGATAATCTCCGAAACGGCTGGACCGATTTTGACTGGAATATCACTGGCAGATAACTAAAATTACAGCGGGTTACACTAAATTAGACTAGCTGTTAACAGCGTCTTCGTCCGCAATGCTATCTCCAACACGGTTGGACCGATTTTCACGGGACTTTCACCGGCAGATAGCGGACATCATAACAAGTAATTTAGTTTATTTTAATTAAGACTAACTGTTAACCGTGGCTTCGCCCGCAGTACTATCTCCAAAACTGTTTAACCGATTTTTACGAGGTTTTCACCGGCAGTTAGCGGATAATATAAAAAGTAATTTAGTTTATTTTAATTTGAACTAGCTGTTAACCGTGGCTTCTCCCGTAGTGCTATCTCCAAAACGGTTCGACTGATGTTTAAGGGCTCTTCACTGGCAGATATCGGGCATTATACAAAATGAATTTAGGCTATCTTAATTTACACTGGCTGTTAACAGTGGCTTCGCCCGCAGTGGTATTTCCAAAACGGTAGGACTGATTTTTACGGAACTTTCACTGGCAAATAATTGACCCTATTGGAAGTAATTTAGGTTATTCTGTTTTGGAATAGCTGTTACCCGCGACGTTGTCCGCATGAAATTTAGCAAAACTATGTTATTCACTGTAAACATGTGCGTAAGACGTGCGTTGTACTGGACTCCAAGAATAAATATAATTGAAATTCATATATCTATATCTATGTATGTAATTTGAATTATATTGTCTTTTTGGACATTTTGACGGCCATTTTGTTTTATTTACCGCGCTTTCGTCTACATAACTTAATAACCATAGTAATATATAAGTATATTGTATCGAGTTCAATGAGCAATATTTAAATTGTCAAATATTAAAAACTGCTTTGACAGATATAAATGTTTTATACCTTGATTTATATTTACATAAGATATCAAGACGTCAGCTCATTCATTGTTTACAATTTAACATTATAATTGTTAATAGTAATTTTGAAGATAGAAGGGGTCTTTGTAATAAGATATTAGACCATAAACGTATTACTTATTGTTAATATGGGCATATTATATCATTATCTATCTTTAAGTCATTTTTTCATTAGTTCCTTATACAGTGTAAGTGAGCACTGAGGTAGTTATATGGTGGGTTAAGGTTCCAAATATGTTGCTGATGATAAACCTCATTTAAAACACTGTTAATATTTATATATCTAATGTATACGTTACATGTTACTGTAAATGGTGTGCATGTCGTACTTACAATTGTTTTAAAGAGCATAACTGTAATTGTACATGGTCTCACAATTTTATATTTCTGAAGCTGCGGGTACAGCTAGTATGATAATAAATTTGCTGGTTTTAGTAAAAGTATAAATTTATTTAGTTGATTCACATTTTTTAAATTATATTATGCATGCATTCCACTCGATGTGGAGTGGTCACTGCAGCCTATAGCCATTTTAATTAGCGTCGAAAAATTACAGTCATTTGTGCATCAGTACGTATTTTGAGTATTTTCACATAGTAACAATAAATCGTATTTTGTTACCAAAGAAACAATCACATTTAATTAAAGTAAACAAACACCCAAAGGGAAATAAATGAAACCGTGTGGAAACTTTAACCACTATTCGGGCGTTTTGGAAATTAACAAATTCTCTTTTATAATGGAGGACGTGAAACAATGTGGTGAAATACTTAGCCCTGGGGATGTCAAATCGACTTAAAATTATATATACGTTTCATTTGAAAAGTATCCTTATGCCCGATAAATGAAGGTCGCTTTTGAATTTTTTGGCAAGTATTTTGTGAGGAGATTAGTACAGAGCAACACGTATTAGGGAGCTAATGAATACCACAAGTCAGCGTTTCGTTCGACTGGAATAGAAATTATTTTGGAGCTGAAAGTTGAACAGTCCTTTTATTATCTTTTTGAAGTTATAGCTATAAATATTTACTATTTTATTGCCACATTTAATAAAAATAGTGAGAAATTTGGCGGCATCTTAGTCTGTCGTGTAATAGCTTTTATACCTACCTCTCTAGCTGTTCTCGCGGCTTCGTCAGCGCGGAATAGTTAATTTAGGCTAACGCTAACACGCAGCGGAAGCTCTCAGAAGGAAAAATAAACCGATTTTGAAACATTTCTCATTAGTACTCCATTAATCTTTTATCCATTAATCCTATTAATCTTACTGTAATGATATATATATATATATATATATATATATATATATATATACTATACTAGCGGGCCCGGCAGACGTTGTCCCGCCCTGATTATAAAAAAAATCCTGGACAAATTATATACCAAACCGTTCCTCGTGAATCACTTTATCCACTGGTGAAAACCGCATAAAGATCCGTTCAGTAGTTTTTGAGTTTATCGCGAACAGACAGACAGACAGACGCGGTAGGGGACTTTGTTTTATACTATGTAATGATGATGATATATATGTATATATATATATATAGCCTTCCTCGATAAATGACTGATTTAACATTGAAATAATATTTCAAATTGCACTAGTTAGCTGAGATTAGCGCCTTCAACCAAACAAACAAGCCTTCCAGCTTTATAATCTTTATATATAAATTTCTTCTGTACGTGTGTATGTCACCGAACTCCTCCAAAATGGTTGGACCGATTTTGTGTGAAATTTTGTGTGCGTGTTCCAGTGGATCCGAGAATGGTTTAGATTCACAGTTGGACCCGGTAGGTGGCGCTGCGGTTGAATTTTAGTTTCTATTTTATTATCAAGGCAGGACAACGTCCGCCCGGCCCGCTAGTATTAGTATAGATTTATATAGTCTTGTATTTTTTGACCCTATACTCTGTGATATTAGTGGCACTTATGTAACATAGTTCGGTTATTATGCAAAAGTGAAATGGATGGAATATAATACCACGGAACATGAATTCTGAGATGCCACAAAAACTCCCTGGAAAGTTCTAACAAGAAGGCCACCATCTTGGCCTCATAAAAATCTCATAAAAATTATCGCAAGACTTTTGTAATATATTTTATTCTCGACAATGGCAATAAAAATCTGGAAGATCGGTTGCCAAAAAACAACCAGTAGTGGTCGTCCAGTAGTCGAAATTTTATCGTATTTAATTATTCTTTTTTAGTTTAATTATTACTGAGGTTTTTCGCGAAAAAGCATACATATATTTTAGAACAGTTGACATAAAATGTTGACGTAAAAAAACAAGATTAAATAAAATACATGTATTAACCAATTGTAGTCGTACACTGCTTTGGCAAAAACTATTTAAACCTAATGTCTTATGGTCGAAATTCGATCGTGTTTAAATATAAAATGTATTAGTATACAATAAACATTTATGTGTAATATAATATATACGCGTAAGTAGGTTATAACTATATCGGTCATTTTTATTGAAAATCCTGGGAGAAGAAATTACTAATTCGTTTTAATTGATGTATGTATCATAAATCAATCTTAGTTATTAGACACAGTAGATTTTGCAGAAGCGGCCGTTCGGAAGGCGGGAAATGGCGTCGCGGCCGGCGCCGAAAGGCACGATGGCGCGATGCCGGAATGGCGGGAACGGAACGCGAATGGCGCGCAATTCCCTCGTGAGGGTTGCTACTAGATAATAGAAAACCTAGTTAATTTTTGGAAAATATTTTTACTATATATACACAATATATTTATATAAAAAGGCAGTTGGGCAAACGGATGAGAACATCTCCCTCCTCTGTTTCTCAGCCGATTCTTTTATTTTTTTTTTATTTTGTAGCTATTGAAGAGCTCTAGTGTTATCAAAAAAATGGAAAACGTTATTTTTTTCTCTATGGTCAAAATTCGACCACTGGACTACTACACATGAATATAATTAATCAGTACAACATTTTGTCACTAAAATCTTCACTAATTATATTTTTATTGAAATGATACTTATTTTGGGACGACGGGCTGTGTGAACTGGATTTCATGAAACAAAAATATGTGTGGAAAAAGATATAGCTATAAATGTATATATAGGTTTTAGGCTGTGAGAGAATTAGTCAGTATATTATTAATGTACTCAAAATATATACAAAGAGAGCGAGAGAGAGAAACGTCAAAATCTATAGCACTTTTTTCTGTAGGATCGTAGTGACAATCGCGGACTGTATTGCGGAGTGTATTACTAGCAATGTTAATAAGTACATATCAAGATATTACAAAGTAATGCCGAAAATTAATGTCTACATGGTACAATGAGATGAATAGATATCTAGATATATCGTATATAGAATAGATAGATATCAAAGTTAGATAATGAGATCATTATCTAAAAAAATAATCAGAATACTAAGTTTAACTAAAGGTGTGATCTCACACTCAATTTTTTTGACATTTTTTTAGACTTGCATCTCTGATCGTGAAGCCTTGTTTTCCTTAAGCAACGTTTATCGTAATCGTTCACTTCTGGATCAATTATTAGTTTTACACGAAGATATTCGACATGTCAAGTTACAAATTCAAATGAAAAAATATATGTTTTGATTGAATTCTTGGAGGACGCGCAATGACGCGACGCGATGTCGACAGCCAACGTATTCGTGAATCTCGAGCTTATTTAGCGTGACAGCCCTACTAGAGTTGAATATCTCGCGAGCCTCGTGTAATTGAAAACATAGTGTATCTCGACAGTTTTAATGGTTCTCATGTAATGGTCAATACGGTACACAAATATTGTAAACATTTCATAACCACAGTAGAACGAGTAGGATAAAGGAAAAACGTAATAGCTGACTTCAAAAATACCTTGTTATTTGATTGAAGATATCGCTACTTTGCGGAAATTCATCATTAAATGTTATAGTGAACGTTACTTGGCACTTCCGCCTGGAATTGATTGGCCGCTACTACGTCTCACGTAATCAAACGTTTTTTGTTACAATCAATTCCAGGCGGAAGTGAAAAGTAACGTCGATTATAATATTTAAAAATATTAAAAATTATTTTGAATTTCTTAATAAAGAAATTATTCAGTGAGTATAAGTAAGTTAAATATTTTATCTCTCCACTGTTTTTGATTCGTTTTTTCGAACTGACTATCCGCTTTTAGTATGACGAGCCTTCACAGCGTCACCGAGCTTAGTGACCGTACGCTTTAGGAACTTACCCTAAATGGCAATTATCGCAAGTATGCCAAACTGGTCAGACCTCGGCTTGAACTGTTACGTTGGATACAATATTATTTTTTTAATATTTTTTTTTAAACCCAGCTGGTTGGCCACTGCCCCCAAGGTGAAAGTCTATCGCCAATCAGCTATAGGTGTATTCCAGCAGTTACAATTATGAGCCCGTTTCTTCCAGGCTTAGCGGGTTTACCACCTTAAATCATATCGTAATTTTAGTTTTAACATTAGATGTGATTGTGCTAAAACTAAACTATATAAACGTTTTTTTTAATTCAAAATAATGTTAGGCCAGTTTAGTACTTCGTAACTATCTTAATATATATATTTCTTGTGTGCGTGTGTATGTGACTGAACTCCTCCTAAACGACTGGACCGATTTTGATGAAATTTTTTGTGTGTGTTCGTGGAGATTCGAGAATGGTTTAGATTCACAATTGGACCCGGCAGGTGGCGCTGCGATCGACTTTTAGGATTTTTTTTGTTTTCAAGGCAGGACAACGTCCGCCCGGTCCGCTAGTGTAATATAAAAATCGATAGATAACAAAGGCGTATGAAGACGCGAAAACAGTTAATACGTATATCTACATTTAAAAAATTCCCACTTTCATAATATAGATCATTAAATATGTACTTCTTTATATATTTGTACATATTCAATATTTCCTCATAAAAACGCAAGCTTAGATTCCAGAATAGAGTTAAGGCAATCAAATAATAAAATATTACCCGCTTTCACCCACGTAGCATTCGAAACATAAGTACTAAATTAAATAGGTACAGTAGCTGTAAAAGACTCTGGTTCTCAAACGCAGACAATTAAAACGCACTATTCTCTAGAAGTTTCAAAATTATTTCCCAAAAAATACAAGAAAACTTTCAGTATTCCTGGTAACACTAAAAAATCTATATAAAAAATGAACATACAGTTCCTTTGAGACGTCAGACGTCTACCACGTCAAAATTACTGATCGCATCGGACTATGACCACTTGATGTGGAATTGTTCGTACATGGTTCTAGGATATTTATTTTTTGGATTAGACTGACCCTTTGCTATTATTGTTAATGGGCTACGAAGTGGACGGGAATCAACTTGTGAACAACACAGAAGTCGAGTTTAACTCGTGTACTAACGAAAACCCGTTTCACCCGAAAAAGTAGTTCCAACTCATTCCAGTTATATAATTTAACTAAACAGAGCTTAAAAGAGGAATATCAACTAAATGCAACTGTAAAACTTCTCAGCAATGCTTAGGTAATTGTTAAACGTACCGTACCCGCTTTTTACCGCAACATTACGTCAACTACTGGCAAAAGTTGGCAACTGGTGCGCTTCTGGCGGAACTACAACTCTACAACTTTCTAGACTATATGGTGGCCACAAAGGTAAGCGCCAGCTGGTATCGGTACATCAGCGCTATCTGCTTTTCAATGCAAATGAGTTGGAAAAGTTCTACGGAGTAAGAAAACTAGCAGAGTTTATACGGTGGCAGCTAAAATGGCGCTTTTTTGAAAAACTATGTAAATGAAATAGGATCAAAGAATTTGACGTTCTTAAGACATTACGAAATATTTTATTTTAAGGATAATTACGTCAGCGATCATATCTGAAAATGACTCCAACTTAGGCATATTAAAAATTATAATTAATGAGTGTAATGTAAACTTATACCATTTTTTATAATTAAGGTCAAGATTCTAAAAATTCTTCTTGACGACTGGAGGAACGTTTTCCGAACCGATGGTAGTGTATTGACTTCCGGAAGCACCTTCACATTCACAGCGATTAAATTTTGTTTTAATAGTTATTTTAAAAATAATTTAGACAATAATGGAATACAATTTAAATGTAAAATAAAGCCCGAATCAAACCAAGGTAAACGAATTATAACGGTATAGTTGGCACCATTGTGTCAAAGGGCTTGCCAACCTGTCATTAGTTATCATTCTTAATTATCATATTTTGGATTTTTCTAGATGTTTTTCGAAAAGCGTCAGCTGTAGTCCCAGGCCCACGAGGTGTGGGTATTGCCAGAGGGGAGGGCAAAAGTTTGCCGCGATAGTTGCGGCCCCAGCCTCTGTGGTACCGCCCATGCGTTTCTCCACAATGGTTGCAACACTTTTAAACGTTGAGAAGTGGAGCAATGTTTTTTATTATGCATATAAAATATATTCTTAAGATAATTAGCGACGCAGACGAAGACGGGTATCAGCTAGTTATAAATGCGGATGTGAGTTCGTTGGTTTCTTACGTTTTCACTCCTTAACTATTCAATCGATCATGTAATTTTGCATTCATGACGTCAATTGTACAGAAAAGGACATGCCCAGGGTATTTTCGTCCAGAAAAATCAGTACTATTCTCAAAGCATTGCAATTCCAAGACAAACTATTATCAATATACATGCGTCCACTGTAGAACAGTTCGGACTATCTGAGAAAGTAATTTATAAAGTTGGATCGCTCGACGATAGCTCCGCATTATTTATTTTCATCTACATATGTGTATGTACCTTTATAACTGTTGCTTACTTAATGTTGTTATATAAAATCTTCACTATTTGATTCTAACATATAGTTATATTTAAATTTTCGATCATTCAAAAAAATGAATGAAAGCTACAATACCTAACAAACTGCCACATAATTTCACAATTAAAATTCTAGCTGTATTCGATAGTCTGTGTTATAATACATTATTTTATTTTAAGCCCGGTCTGAGTTACTTTAACTGTAGTTTATCTGTTCAATAGCGTTATCGGTTCGATAACTTGTCAAATTGCGTTTCTGAACGCACAATCATACGTAAACGTCAGTAAAACACAACGGGCCATTTGACAGTTTATATTATGGATAACTTTGTTGAGTCAATAACTATTGGTAGTTTAACCGAGAATCTCAGATCTAATAAAGTTTATGAATATTTTTTATTACATTTTCATATTGGTAGGTAGTTACATGATATATGGTGGAGATATATGAAAGCATCGATTTAAATTTTTTAAGAGCTAATTACTTAACTTAAATTAAAATTAACTAATTATCATACAAATACAGTTTGATATAATTATTATTACAATCTTAGAAATAAGACTAGATCCCTATAATAATAAGAAACTATATATTAAGTGGTGATGTTTACCAATTTCTAACAAATTACGTAAAACTTATTTCATTAGTTTTCAGCCTTTTCTATTAGACTTTTTAAGTAAAATAATATTAAATACGTGTAACGTTCACTGGCAATTAGTACTTATTATTTCCTTTCCATTTTAAAAGTAAAGATCCTTATTATTATTTCGATTTATTTAAATTTCTGTTCGAGTAACGGCTGATCTTTCGACCCCAGCTTCCCATCTTAATACGAGTTCAGTGACCTCTTGGACCCTTCGCGATTAATGTCCAAGGGGTCCGCAAGACTACTAATACAGAGAAATTAAGATGACCCCTTATAGCCATCTGTGACCCCCACAACCCCCTTTGTCGAATTCGCAAAATGGTTGCCGATTGAGTGAACATTACAGTTTAAAAGATTGAAAAGGAGACTAATAAAAGAATAATAGTTATAGATAAGTCTTCAGAAATATAGCAATTTATTTCCATATATATATAAAAAGAAATACAGATCATGAATATGACATAAATTATATATATGTTCGCGTTAAAGTAAAAGAACGGCTTGATTAATTGTAATGACGTTTTTTACACGAGAATGCCATGTTATTCGGCAATTGATGTCTTAAAAATTATCAATAACACTTCCAAAAATAGAAAAAAAACAAACACCTACATTGTTACTGTTATTTTTATATTATATTATAATTTTATACATGCGAAGTCATTTAAATATTGATAAGTCATACAAATTATTAATAACACTTTCAGAATGTTAAACAAAAACACCTATTTTTTATTCAAGACTGATTGTAACGAAACTTGTATACAGAAAATATATGTCGTCTCGAAATTGAAAAGATGTAATGATCATCAGCAGGACTTTTAGAAATAGTAAAATATGAGTCATAAATAAAATTTCTAGACGAGAACATTTACTGTGTTGTAAACGCGTGAGGAAAGTTATCAGTCAATATAATATTAGAGAAATATTAAAAAGAATTCCTTAAACGATTAAGTTTTAGAATATACGCAAATGATTTTTAAATTAGCAATAATCGAAGGTAAATAACTAAATTATAAACTTTCCTTGCATGTTCATAAATGGTTAGGGGAAACGCCCATTTTATCAGATGTTTGCTTTTCTAACTAAAATTAGTTTCCGTCTGCGTTTTATAGAATCAAATTAGAACTCTCCCGTCGACCATTTACACGACAACGTACTTTAAATTTTATTATATTCTTCGAATTTTAGCTTTAATGAATAATAATTAGTGGTTTGTTCATGAATGCGTCTAATTAAAACTACGTAATTTGTATTCCCTATAAATAACTCCATTTTTACTGCGAATTGTAAGTTTTTTTGTACATTTTATTTACTATGCGTTTCAATTAAGAAAGTAACTGTCAAACTGTCATTTTGCTTCGCTTTTTGCATGCATTTCAGAAAAAAAAATACAATCGGAAAAACAGTAATATGTTTAAATTATGACTTCTGTCACGTGAACAACCGTAAATTTATTAAATACAATGACATAAGTCATACTCTATAAGAGATATAGATATAGATATATAGATAAGTCTATAAGAGATATAATAAGAATGTAAATCTAACGTGTCTGTACTTTTTCGATTTTCGTCAAAGAAATTGTTGTAGGTGTCTAGGAATAAGTAATAGAATACATTTCACTCATTTTTAGAAATGTCTGTTTGTTGAGATGTGTGCCTGTCTGTTTGTATGAACACGCATCACTGCTAAAGTACTGTGTTCACAATAAAATCTCACCAAAAATATCATTAAGCATATCTTCGGCAGTAACTTAGTCTTTGTTTCATTAAAATCGGTCCACTCTATCGTATGTTATTGTAATTTGAATGACGGCTCGAGTTAAGTACGAGAGAAGAGTAGTAATCTTTAACTAATTTGGTTGAACGCGCTAATCTCAGAAACTCCTGGTCTGATTTGTAAAATTCTTGCAGTGTTAAATAGCTCATTTATCGTGGAAGGCTATAGCTATATATCATCACACTAAGAATAACAGGAGTGGAATAACAATGAAGAATAGTTCAAAATCGGGGTTCTTTTTTCCTTTTGAGAATTTCCGCTGCGTGTTAGCGTTAGCCCAAAGTAACTATTCTACGCGGACGAAGTCGCGGGGAGACCCTAGTTGTTAATATAAGTGTAACATAAACGAATATTTACCATCTTAATCAAAAATAAAATATTCTAATCACTACATATTATAAAACAAAGGCCTCTGTCGCGTCTGTCTGTCTGTCTGTTCGCGACAAACTCAAAAAGTACTGAACGGATTTTCATGCGGTTTTCATAAATAGATAGAGTGATTCACTAGGTACATTTAACTATATAATTTATCAAAATTCTATGTTAATTGGTAGAAATATATCTATAATTGTTGGAAGTGTCGGTAGAAGTCAATTCGCTTAGGAGTTTTCGTCACCAACTCTGCCTAATCCCTTTGACATATAAGAAAGAAGATAATAAACGACGTAGACGAAGTCGTGGGTATCAGCCAGTATATTTTATGAAACAAAATTCATTTTATTTTATGGTAATTAAAATTATTGGTTTATATTATAATAAAAATAAAAACAATGCTTGTATTTATTTTTCTTGATGGCGATACAATTTTGACAAAAAGTACCGAATACACGATTATCTTCTCATTTGAATGCATAATATATGAGTATATTTGATAATTTCATACATAAAATATAATGTATATATGTGATGTAAACTATGATAATTGTTTTTCTTTAATCTTAAAGTTTAAAACATTATTATTAATTAAAAAAAACATTAATAATTATAACAGACGTCGCCTTCACAACTTTTAGTTCACATTATGAATACGGCAATCCAAATAGTGCCCGTCCTAGTTGATTGCTAACGCAAAGGCTAGCAATTAAAACTTCTTTGTGCGGTTGTACCAGGGTGGGGAGGGTGCTACCCTCGGAGAGGGGGGAGCGGTCACTTGACTGAATACATAATTGGAAAAGTTTTCCTATGGGCACCCAGTAATGATAACGGTTACTTATGTCAAAGCGTTCAATAGCGCTCAGGACATTTCTTCAAGCGCATATATCCATAAATTACATATAGCTAATATGGTTATACGTTATTTTATAGAACTGGGGGGAAAAATGTAGTGGTGTGGCTTATAAAGAACTAGCTTCTGCCCGCGACTTCGTCCGTGTGGAATAGTTACTTTGGGCTAAAGGTAACACGCAGCAGAAGCTCTCTAAAGGAAAAAACCCCGATTTTGAAACATTTTTCATCGGTGCTCCACTTCTATTGGTCTTAGCGTGATGATATATAACATATAGGCTCCCTCAATAAATGAGCTATCTAACACTGGAAGAACTTTTAAAATCGGACCAGTAGTTCCTGAGATTAGAGCGTTCAACCAAACAAACTGACGTACTGACAATATTTTTTTTTCCGAATAAAAAGTACCCTGTCACCTTTCTTATATCATTGACATCGTGTATGTCAAATTTCATGATGATCGATTCAGTTATGAATGCGTAAAACTTGAAAGCGTACAAACAAATTCAATTTCACATTTATCTTTGGCTAACCTCTAAGTATAGATAAGAATGTATTATATATTTAAGAGTTCATATGTCTGTGTAGGTAGTACATTATCCAAAATTTAAATATACCTATTGAAATCGATTTATTAGCTTTAGTGAAATAAGTCCTCAATGTCATCAATAGCTTAAATAAAATGTGTACGATTTAGCACATATCTTAATTCGAGCAAAAATAATATTATCAGATGAGAGTGTTTAGTATGTCTCATATCATTTGAGAACTAAATAAACTACAATTTAGAATACAATGTGCGCCTGCGACATCCGCTTCGGGCGGATTACGTTGATAGACGTCGGCGCGAACGGACGTGCCACGCGCACACTAAGTGGTTAATCTCTATGTTATATTCTAAACCACAAGTACCCAAACGTAAGGCATAACATTGGCGACGATATATCCAATATATAGCACTTGTTGGTACAATGTTAATTTATGTTCGCCATTCACCGTACAGCGCTTTATGCATCGGTACACGTCCATTGGTCAGCCTTTCATTGTCTTAAGGGAGACCAAAGTAGGCTGTTAATGTCTGAATACCTCCCACTATCGTATTGTTACCTGCATACTATTTACTTAAACAATACTCATTGTTTTGATACCGTTGGAAGATATCTTGTCTAGAATTGTATGAACCCTTGTTGTCCCTGATCACGGATCTAAAGTGTATGAAAGAAAGAAAGATTTTTTTTTATTCATAATTCATTACATATTTTACAAGTATACAAAAGTGGATAAAAATGTGCATATCACAGCATTATGAGATGGAGTCCAGCTCAGCATATGTTAAAGTCTTTTATGAGAAGCACTTAGCGCTGATGCACTTAACCCAATGCAAGTCACGATGTGTAAAAAATAAATACCAATTGAAATTATGAGATATCATTACATAGTATAAAACCAAGTCCTCTACCACGTCTGTCTGTCTATCTGTTCGCGACAAATTGAAAAACTACTGAACGGATTGTCATGGGGTTTCAAAAGTTTTGGGCTATAATATGTCAAAGTTTTTTTTATTATCAGGACGGGACAACGTCCGCTGGCCCTGCTAGTGAAATATGTAGGGAAAATAAATTATGTAATATATGCATAGATTTATTCACAATCATTTTCATATAATTGTGGATCTCCAACTACAGCCCTAGGTGTTTCAATGGTTTTATAAGGAAGAGGTGGAATGGTCATAACTAAACAATATCCTTTTATAACCTACTAGGGACCCGCCCTGGCTACGTCCATATAAATTCTTATACGTACAGATATATGTTATATATGTATATATGTTATTCTTACTTTTACATTATATGAAGACGTTGCAGCAGAATATTGCAAATCTTTATAAATAATAGGTATTTACCTATGAAATTGCCGTTCTACAGTACTGGCCATTTCAAATCAAAATAATATTTGTTTGGCTAAGAATTATAATTTCAAATTAATTTTATTTTAAAAACATGGAATTCTTTTTCCAAAAGTAGTCATTTGTTTATTGATTAGTGTTACATTTTCATCGCATTTCAATCTTTTTTTTTATCATGGATACGTTAAAAATTCGAGTAATTATGGAATATGAGTACCGTCGTGGCAGCAACGCGGCACAAGCGGCACGCAACATCAACGACGTTTACGGAGCTAACACTACAAACCAACGCACCACTTGTTATTGGTTTGCTCGCTTCCGTTCTGGGGATTTCGACCTGAAAAATGAACCTCGCGGTCGTCCGAAGACTTTGGTCGACAATGACGAATTAAAGGCGATTGTGGAAGCTGATGATACACAATCTACGGCTGAATTAGCAGCAGCTTTCGACGTTAGCGTCATAACATTATTGGTCCATTTGCGTCAAATTGGCAAGGTAAAAAAGCTTGACAAATGGGTGCCCCACGAACTCAATGATCGCCAGCGCGAAGTACGCGTCGAGACGTGCCTTGCACTGCTCAACAGACACACAAATGAAGGAATTTTGAACCGCATTGTTACCTGCGATGAAAAATGGATTCTGTTTGATAACCGCAAGCGCTCAGCAAGTTGGTTGGATCCTGGTTCAGCACCTAAACAATGCCCTAAACGAAAACTTACCCCTAGAAAAGTGATGGTCACTGTTTGGTGGTCTAGCGCCGGTGTGATTCATCACAGCTTCTTACCAAACGGGGTGAGCATTGCTGCAGATGTGTACTGTGAAGAACTGAACACAATGATGGAGAAGCTGGCACATCTCCAACCAGCATTATTGGTCAATCGCTCGTCTCCGCTGCTCCTGCACGACAACGCGCGACCTCATACTGCACAGCAGACGGTCTCCAAGTTGCAAGAACTGGGGTTGGAAGTTCTCCGTTATCTGCCCTAGATTCCGCCGTAGATTGTGTATCATCAGCTTCCACAATCACCTTTAATTCGTCATTGTCGAGCAAAGTCTTCGGACGACCGCGAGGTTCATTTTTCAGGTCGAAATTCCCAGAACGGAAGCGAGCAAACCAATAACAGGTGGTGCGTTGGTTTGTAGTGTTAGCTCCGTAAACGTCGTTGATGTTGCGTGCTGCTTGTGCCGCGTTGCTGCCACGACGGTACTCATATTCAATAATTACTCGAATTTTTAACGTATCCATGATGACAAAAAAGATTGAAATGCGATGACAATGTAACACTAATAAATAAACAAATGACTACTTTTGGAAAAAGAATTCCATGTTTTTAAAATAAAATTAATTTGAAATTAGAATTCTTAGCCAAACAAAAATTATTTTGATTTGAAATGGCCAGTACTGCAGAACGGCAATTTCATAGGTAAAGACCTATTATATAGATTTGCATATGTGGAAAAAAACGAATAATACAATCTCCATACAGAAAAGACCATAACTATTGTGTTATAATGTGTTACGAAATTTCGATACTCCACTAAAAAAATCACGTAGCTATAGTATATTTACAACATTTATGTATTTTAATATTCCCGTGGCAAAGGGAGCACGTAGCAAACAGAGAGGTTACAGTAAACACTTTAAAATTAAAGCACAGGTTTTGTGTAAATAATTTGTTAATAAGTTATTTACTCGCGTCGATATTTGTTTGGGAACACATTAACGGAGTTCGTGTTTTGGTTAGTTATCTATGTTTATATTTATTTAGTTATTTAGTATTTCATCTTTGTATAGATATATAAAAGGTCAGAGGGAAAACGGTTAATAACACTTCTGTTGCTCTGTCGATTTTCTTTTTTATTTAATTAAGAACGTTTTTTTTCTATACCTACATTTTATATATAATAAGCAGACAGATTAAGCCACTGGTATCAGATAGTATGTAATACATACATGACAGATATCCAGAAATATCGTTTCAATCTTCTATAAATAGTTTGGAAAAACTAAAAAAACATGGTGCATATCAACTGTGAAGCGCGACTTGAGTGAATAATTGCCTTAATATTTTATATAGGTCATATACAATAGGAAAATTTAATAATTATCATATAATTTAAGTTAATTATAATAGTTTTGCTCATATTTGACTATATTAATTTGATAAAGTATATCGGATAAATCGGATTAGGTACATAAAACACGCGGAGGACGTGAAACTTCTTTGGATTTTGTGTATTAAACTGTATTCATATGAGAATGCTCATAAATTAGATACCATACGAAGTTCCGTAATATAAACACTTAACTATACATTTACTCATTTTAGGACAGACACCTGATACCAGATACCAGACACATCATACTCTTATACATACTTACACATAGACACAAATACATATCTACCTTACGTTCACGTGTAAAGAACTATTTTCCATACCATGCCATAACACTACCATAGAAGATTCACTTCAAAGGTATACCTGTAGAACAAGAAGTCATTTTCTTCTTCATCTTACCCTTATCCCACATAAGTAGGATCGGTACAACATGTTTGTCATGTTGTGGTATATGATTTGGCTTAATTTTTACGATCGGCCGCCTGCCTGACATCAACCCTCCTTGGGATTATTTACATTGTATTTATGATCATTATTATATAGTTACGAAGTCTGATGGGATCTTTTAGCCTTACAACAAGAAGAACTTACAACAAGACTGTAGAACAAGTAGTACTTTTCTGAAATATAAATCTATGCGTATAATAATAATGTAAATCTAACGTGCCTGTACTTTTTGAATTTTTGTGAAAGAAATCTATACCAATAATATTATAAAGAGGTAAAATTTGTGAGTTTGTGACGTTGTAGGGGGTAATCTCAGGACCTACTAAACCTATTTAAAAAAAAGTGTGTGTGTATCTATGTACGCGCGTTAGAAGTTATACTTCTTTGGCGTAACAAGATAAAAATCTTTTCAAAAATTTTATCTTTCGTCTTATTTTATTTATTAGAAATATCTGGCTGTCTGTCTGTCTGTTTAAGCAAGCATCACTGCTAAAGTACTGCGTTCATGATAAAGCATAACTGAGAAAATCATAAAGCATATCCTCTAGTAATATTTAGACTTTATTTCATTAAAATCAGTTCAGTCTATCAAGAGTTATTGTAATTTTAATGACGGCTTGACCTAAGTACGAGAGAAAAGTAGATAAGTAAATGGACTTATACATTCAGAAGATTTTATTTGTCACTGTTTTTTTACATAGCGTTCCACGCAAGCGAAGTCGCAGGCACAGCTAGTAATACATAACAAACACATTGACTCAAGAGAATAACATGAAATTTAATTTCGCCCACCCTCGTTAAACTACAGGACGAAACTAGCAAATTAATTATAAAACACGTCAAAACAAGGCGCAAAGTTCGAGCTACCCATCTGAGACGCACAAAGGGCGCCCTTAATTCACGACGGAGCGCTTTTACCCTCATCGTTGGGGCCTAATCTCTCGCCCCTCCATCGATCTTACGAATAAGCAGGACCCTTCGGGGTGGTAAAGAAAATCGCGAGGGTGTAGGTAGGTACTATTATTTCTGAGGGAGTTCGCTTTATGCAAGTTTGGAAAGGGTTAGTTTTTGTTTTGATAATGAGTTTCGCAGTTAGAGAATTAAAGATGGAGTTATCTATTTTTAGTATAATGGTTCTGTAACGTTAAAGTTTTATACTAGGTTTTGTTCGCGGCTTCGCTCGTGTTAGGCTATGTTCACGTGAAAAGCGCTTGACGCGCGTTGAGCGCGCGCAAAAGTTTTTGTATAGTGTTCACGTGGTGCTGCTCGCTTGTCAGGCGTTGAACGTGAATTGCCGCGGCCGCCTTGGTTTAGTTTCTTTCTACATTTGTCCGTTATCCGCGTCAAAAGCGCGCGCTCATGTGAACGGTAACATAGAAAACCAATGATCTCAAAGCGCGCGTTTACGTGCTCTGACAGCTGCCGAGCGTGAGCGCAGCGTTCAACGAGCGTTTTATGAAAACGCGCGTAACCATGTGAAGAGCCTGAATAAAATGTGTGTAGTTGTTAAGCGCTTGTCATGTGCACATAGCCTTAATGTAGCTTAGACTTATCGCTCGGGAGCAGCGTTTTCTTCTTGATACCCTATATTCTTTGGTAGTGAAACTTTTTATGACCCGACAAGTAAAAAATTGCGTTACGTGTTACGCGTTAAACGTAAGGTAAGTGTGTATTTGTGTCTAATAGTATACCAAAATGAGTAAATGTTAAGTATTTATACAACGAGACTTCGTATAGTATATAGTTTATAAGCATTTTCATACATATATCATTTAATACATGTAAGCCAAAAATACACTTCCATCGCGTGTAGACACTGACACACGCATGTTTTTTTCCGAATTACAGAAAACGTGTGAGTATTGCTCACAGTAATTGGTTCAGTAGTTAAGAGTGTGAAAACGTAAGAAACAACCAACTTTACGTTCGTATTTATAAAATTTCTTAGCATTAGGATATATATATGAATTCAATTAAAATATAAATTTTAATTCACAAAATCAATAGAACTTGTACTAATAAAAGCAAGATTAGAAATTAATAGCTGTGCCTCGCCGAGTCATTCGCATTTTAGTTTTCCTTGTACCTCTGTCCGTTTCCAGTCCGTTCGTACTACAACTTCATTCTCGTAAAACGTATTTGTAACCAATTTGTATGGTTTTTTCAAACTGTCTAGCGCAGCTATACTCAAGCTGCGGCTCGCCGGGTCTTTGTAGTTGGCCCACACGATTATACTTTATTTTCAATTTCGTGTCCAGCAGAAAAACTATAAGCACGCTGAGCCCAGATAACCCGACCGCAATGCGTTCCTTATGATACAAGGGTAATAGCAAGCTTTTTTTACAACTATTTTTCACTACATTAATACGTGTGTAATTTGAAATTAAAACCTAAATATTTGTACTTTACGACCCGCAGCACCATAAGCGAAACGTGTTTGTGGCCCCTTTAAAAAAACGTTGAGTACGACTAGTCTAGCTCTATTGGCTCAACGTGCCTTCACAGCTTTACTGGGCTAAACAATTTGTACGGTAATTGCTCCAGTACTAAGAGTCGCAGCGTGGTACTTCGAGAAAGTGCACACTACGAACTTTTCACCGCGTGGTGAAAAAACCTCCAACGTTGTGACGTGTGAGAAAATAATTGAATAACCTCAAGAATGCGTAATATGTCGTAAAGTTGATCAATATCAAAATGAATTTAGTAGAAGTAGCGTGTATTTCCACTATTATAATAATATCATATTTCTAATATATTACAAAAAGATGATGAAACACCGTGCCTTGTAACTTGTTCGATTTTTCACGGCTGCAGTGATTTTGTCGTTAGCTGCACGCAATACAATTTAAAATCCTCTGTTGCGTTAATGCGTTTTTTCGCCGCGCGGCGAAAAGTTTCTAGTACATGTCTGCCCTAAATATCGCAATAATTAGGCTTTTTTAGAGATTCGCTTATACAAACCCAAAAAATAATCTCTTGCACTTTATTATTTACTAGCGGGCCCGGCAGACGTTGTCGCGCCCTGATTATAAAAAAATCCTGGACAAATTATATACCAAAACGTTCCTCATGAATCACTTTATCCACTGGTGAAAACCGCATAAAGATCCGTTCAGTAGTTTTTGAGTTTATCGCGAACAGACAGACAGACAGACGCGGTAGGGGACTTTGTTTTATACTATGTAATGATGATGTAGTAAAAGATATTTCATTTCTGACATTTATTGTTATTAGAAACTAAGGTAAATAAAAGGACTTAAAAGAAAATTCGTTTTTAATTTCATTTGAAGTGTACACTTTATTTATTTTAAAAATATTCACTGGTTAAAAAAAACTCGCAAAGAATAATAACAGAATATATTATTGAGTCTCGGGCGCCTCATTTCGTATTCAAGTGAACCCTAAACGAAAGATGAACACGGTTCAACACATCTAATATCTAAATTGTCAAACGAGTCACGACTCACGAATGTTCTGTACGAAAATTGTCCAATATACTCGGCCGTCATCTTAGTGTGGGTGGGGTGGCTCCAGGGTGTATGGGAGATTACGAGGAGGGTTTTATTATAGGTCCGCCAAGCGGTTTGCGGCCAGGACCCGCGCAGGGGGCGTACTTCTTACAGCAATTGATGGTAGGTAGGGCTGTTATTTTGAAGTTTTTGGGTACAGTTTTCTAATTTGCTTTAGAGTCCTTGAAAACACGTCCTCACAAACGATAAAAGTGAGTGTGTGCTTATGACCATACGATAGAAGTGAAAACGTATAAATAAATACATACATATTAACCAGTCTGGATAGCTTCCTTAGCAAGAAGACCAACAGCTTTATTACCCTGGTTCCCACTATGTCCTGGTATCCATGCCAGAAATACATAAATTCCTAAACAATGGCGTTGATACAAATGGAATTTAATAATTATGATAACTGGGGATTAAAAAAAAAATCGTTGTTGTATTGAATTGTTTGTAAGCTCAGAGCTAACTCAGAGAATCTGTCAATATGATAGGTTGATCTAATTTATGTGATAGTACATATTTGATAACTTCTAATATAGCAACTACTTCACCTGTGTAGGGGGTAGGATAATGAAGGGTATTTATTACGTTCCATAATATTACTGTCGATAAACATGATATATATATGTAATGTATCACATTGTCATATAAATAAATGTATTATTGTAAGCATACGGGTACATAAATGTCATTGCCGAATGTCGCGAATTTTAAAAAAGTAATTAAAAACTTAGCGTATACCATTTTGACATATTCTGGCTAATTCGGAAGCCGATGGGTTAAATGTCAATGTTGTCAATGTTCATATGTAAATAACTAGGTGATTACCCGCAACTTCGTCTGTGTTGTATTTTATATACAAAATAAGAAATACAAAAAAATGTTACAACAAAATTATATACCTACTTTCCTTTGGTTCTAAAACTTTAATAATTATATTTTAAATGTAGTTATCTCGTTTTAGATAAATAAAACTAAAACTATTTGATCGAAATCTATTAAGTAGTGTTTGCGTGATGCGCTCAGAACGACAGACCTGAACCATTTTATTTATATAGATTAATTATTAGTAATATGCAATACATACACTGGAAATATTACATTGATTATATAGAAGACATACATAATATTATTTTATATAAAGTAATTATTGGAACGATGCACTCTCTGTCAGACAGCGAACGTGGTTGATGACGACTCGCGCCGAGTAAACCCGATTCAGGGTCTCGGACCCGAGCGTGACGTATCACTGTTTAACGCGCCTAATAAACTCACTTCAAAATTTCGGAAGTAAAGAAATAATCGATCGAAAGTATCATATAATTCAAAACCTTTCTAAAGATATCTTCGCACTGTAATGAAGAAAGGGCAAATAAAGAATATAATAAATAATGCTTAATTGCAAGTCGTACATTATGTCAAAAGAATCTGTTTACACAATTGTGATATTGAATTTATTGTAATGGTGCGACATGTTTACAATTTACTTACTTGTATAATAACTCGATTCAACGTATTTAATCTATACTAGTATTACAAAGAGGTAAAGTTTGTGAGTTTGTGAAGTAGTAGGGGTATATCTCAGGAACTGCTGATACGATTTGAAAAATTCTTTCAGTGTTATATAGCTCATTTATCGAGGAAGGTTATAGTTTATATCATCACGTTAAGACCAATAAGAGAGGAGCACTAATGAAGAATGTTTCAAAATCGTTTTTTTTCCTCTTGAGAGCTTCCGCTGCGTGTTAGCGTTAGCCCAAAGTAACTACTCCACGAGTAAGGGTACTTACTACTATTGTTACTGAGATAACACTACAATTATAAATAGGTAAAGTTTATTTGGTCGTGCTCCGATTTTAAGAAGTCAATAACTAATAATACATTATTATACAGTTATTCTATAATATATTTACTGAGTAAAAACTTTAAGCGGTTGATATATATAAAAAAAAAAGATTTCGCTACTGAACAAGCAAACCATAAAATCCAATTTGAATGTAGTTTTCAGAACCTTTTAGGACTGAACTCGTAGGAAGATCTAAACTATATATAACATTACAGTGTACAATAGAGGGTAAACAGAAATTATAAAATTAGGATTAATAAAATTGACCTAATTGTTTCCAGAAAAGACTGGTAATTCCTGTTGAAAATCACAAATATTTTTATGTAAACAAAGTCGCCGGGACAAGTTAGTTTTCCTTTAAATTATTGTTAGATACTTAGTTTTATTCCAGTATTATATTTTAATTTATTTAATATTTATAATACATATTGCATTTATTAATTCTGATTACATTTATACAAGCTTTATTTTCGTTGGAGTGTTTCTATGAAGTCGGATTATCTAGTTCTAAACCTAAAGTAGTCTTAATTAACCGCACGTAATAATAAAGTCAAAATCTACTTTTGGTATAAAATATGGGAAATTTACAAAAATATAGCTTTTGCTCCCAGCTTCGTCTATCTAATACCATCTAATCTTTATTAGATTTTAAAAATAAAATCCAGTTAACCCTACTCATTGATAATATAGTTTCTATAAGTGAAAGAATTTTTAAAATCGGTTAAGTATTTTTTGAGTTTATCCTTCACAAACAAAAATTCAAATTTTTTTATAGTACTATAGAGTAATTATTTTTTGTCGATTATTGTTCTTTTGAGGAACTATTTTCACAAATTCTCGCTTAGTACCCTACTACGTTATATAAGGAACCCTCGTATTAGATTTTTTGCTTCCAAAGCCAACAGGTAAAGCGCTATAGTGGCTTTTGTGTCCATCAGTAAGGCTTAAGAATTTTATCAAGTAGATATTTATTTCGATATTCAACCGCTCGACTGTTTTTTAAAGATCAAGACCGCATACTGCGAGGCATGTTTTTAAATTCCAAGCCAATTTGTCTGTTGACTACTGAATCTTAAAGTCTACATTCATTTGTATGGAATTTAAACCATTATTATTTTCGACAATCCACGGGGTTAACTAACTGTTCCCGGCTTCATCTTTTTTACTATTACCATTTCTTTAAACAAATAGTCGAGTTATATAGTAAAATTGTAGTTACATAATAATTCTATAAATTCAAATGTATACATCAACTTTCATGACGATTGACTGAGCTGAATACAAATTGATTAGTTGTCGCGGTATCTAGTTTCGAGCTACAATAGACTGAAAGTAATAACAGTATAGAAACCTTCAATAGTTATTATATAATAATCAACCAAACAATGATCCTGTATATACCGATTATATTGAAGAAAGCCTACCCAATTTCAAGTCAGTACATATAGTCACTATTTAGTACAGTACTATTCAGATCTCAGTCCAACGTATACGTATATATAAATAGAGAATGAACAATAATTACTTTCGTCCCAAACATTAAATTCCAACCCTGCTCGGGGATCTGGCGAGCACAAGCGCCTCCCACATTCGGGCGCAAGAAATTACATACTTTAATCTTATCTCTGGTCTGAAATAGAATATTAAATCGGGCTGTCGCCGACGAATAGCCGCCGGACCGTACTAAACAACAAATGCTATGGATAAACACATTCGATTTGACAGGACGGCCCGGTTTTAATTGTGCAATGCACTGTTTTATGAGTGTTAAAGAATATATTAAGTTTAGTTTTAGACGCGTTTATATTTAAACTACTAGTGATTGCCGCTCGCACCGTTGGGCTTTAAAAATGGCAAGGGTCAATCTAAGCAAAACAATAGATGCTAGAACCACCTACAGAAATTCTACATCGAAGGGTCATATATCCTATGCCGATACATTCAGTAGTTCTGACGTGATTTAAACTTTTTAAATGGGTTAATACATTTTTTTTTTCATTATAAATTATGATTATTGCATTATTCTTTGATAAATAGTTTATCTACTTCTTTTTGGTATCTTACGTGATTCTGTATACCTATAGATTTATAGAAAATAATTTTAAAACCTTTTAAAGCTAATTACATTTGTTTAATTAATACGTAATTCAATAATTGCATTTCATTTATTTTTTAAGCTAAGATATGACTTTTTACGTACGTCCATAACGTACATACATACGTTTTTTTTTTATATAAATAATTTAACTTTATGGAATACAAGCATATTTCTGTAATCGCAGTTTCACAATAAAAATAATTATCGCTATCATTAGAACAATTGTTATAAAATGATTAATTGCTCTTTGCATTCCATAAATTGCTGATTGTGTTAACCACGTACAGTTGTAGTGGTGAATCGATGAACAGTAATATGTACACAGCTTTTGATTTAGCACGTTGGAGACAAGACCGAGATAGACTGCAAGTTCGGTTTCGTATAACGCTATCTCTGTCTTTCGCAGTAATTACGTTGTGCGATAGAGAGAACGCTCTACAAAGCTAAGGCAAGGTGACCTCATCAGGACATCTCACTCTCATCCCCGACGTGCCAAATAAAATCCCGGATACTGTATGAAGTTATTTTGTTTTTTTTTTTACTAAGACTACCGATTGAGGGTAAACGAAATGTATCAGAAAATAAATAGAATGGCTTAGAATGAAAAAATATCATATCTACATGATCATACTTTATTCTATGAAACTTTTTTTATAGTAGGAAATAAAGCTTGCAGTCCACTTGATGTGAAGTGGCCACTGCATGTAGTAGATATATACAATGATTTCAGAAGGACTCCAATTACAATCCTATTCCTAACAAGTAAATAGGAACGTTCTCTGCGTATAACGATTTTTGACAACTATATATATACTTTGATTTTAAATGAAGCAGCGCCACCGCTGCTGCTTTGCGATAAAATCTGGTGTGTCGGTAATATATTGTAGTCAGATCTAGCATAGGTGTTTCCAGTCTTGATCTATGTGTTAAATCTGTGATGTATTTTAAAAGTAAACATTTAGTTGTAATTTTTTATGTAATATAATTTTTATATGCAGCCTGATTTACAGCTAAGCACTACAATACAAACTAAGTTACGCTTTATTTCAATAATAATTCTATGCTATCCTAATCACATATATTCATATGCGAAAATGAGTTTGTTCTTTTCGCTTTCATACCTTAAATACCTAACCGGTCATTATGAAATCTGGCATGCATGTTAAAAAATAATAAAACGTCTTTTCTCAAACGGTAGAGTAAATCTTCAGTCGCGAGCAACAACTATCTTTAATATTTCGGCCAATAATAATTTTCGATGGAAATTAACAAACAGTAAGACACCTAAACAGACTGTTGAATTTAATATCTTAACTGTGCATGTCAACTAACATCCCAAAGCACCGAAACTAAGCATAAATAAAGCCTTTATTATATCACAAAGCTTTCCGAACATCGTCACTAGAGAGTCGACGCACACATACCCGCAGATTCGTATCTTTTGGGGTCCACATCGCGCACAAATATATCTAAGTGTCGGGGGTTTCGGTCAGTCTTATCCTTTCCCTCCTTTTACTATAAGCGCCCACTTACCCCTCTCTCCCCTTTTGACCCCCTCATAAACACCGCTAAACATCGGAGCGCAAAATTGTAAAATTCGGAGTTGCCCTGTTTTGTCTCTGTGTAACCGGGCGTCAATTTGTTAAGATAACATTGTACGGTGTTATTAACGATCGAGGAATTAATTTTGAAGGTTAATTATTTATGGACGAATGCGATTCCTGTGTTATATCCCATTTCTAGTAGGAATTACATCTCATAGGAAACACAAGTACCTATATTTTTATGAGATTCTATGAGAAACGTTTCTCTTATTGAATTATGAGGTTGTATTAATAAAATTTTTACCATAACATATTAATAAAAATGGTTAGATGAATTAAAACCAGGGTAATATGGCATATGTGAAACTTGTTGTTACTCTACTTTCAAGCAAAATTATTTAATTAAAATTTTAGATACTTATTTATCCGTTGTCAAAATCTGATTGCTATCTCATAGCTTTTTCACTCATAACTATATAACCGATAAAAGTGGTTCCTTACTGAAACGACAAACCTATTGAATGCAGTGTCACTATATCGCACTAACAGCGTGCATGAAGACTCTACTAGAACTATTTCACTCAATCGATCTTAGGCTTGAGACGCTGCTGAAGAGACCGCGATGGTTGTACGGGAACGAAGTTAATCACGCGTCCACGGCTGCGTGGCGTGATCGGTGGTTATTTCTTCTTTTTTTTGTACTACGCTTTCTGTAGGGCTTAATAATTTTAACAGCACATAAATACTTTTTGACTGTAGACGGGATTTTTCCCAACAGGTATAAATTATGTTTTCGATGTGGGTAAAAATACACGTAACGCACCGTGGTATTATGGCTTCTATCTTAAATTCTAAACCGAATGATAACGACACAAACAGATACTTTGCTCTACACAAATGTAAAAAAAAAAAAACAAACTAATAATAAAGTAAATGACCGCGGTCAGTACGGCCAGTAAAAAAATCGATAAGTCAAAAATATTCAATTAAGTACGAACATTAATATTCTAGCGTCGCGGCCGTCAAGTGGCGTGGGCATAGTGCGGGCGCGGCGACCCCACCCGCCGGGGGGCGTACGGGATGAGGGCTGAAATCCACGTTTTTAGGCCTAACCGACCTTTTAGTATTCACGTAAAGCTTTGTGGTAGTTTTAACGTTTATTTTGATTACTAGCAATATGCTGATTAATAATAAATGAATGTTGATTTTAATGAAGCTATTATGCGTTAATAATCTCTGTAAAACATATTCCTGTTTTATTCACTGAATTTATGAATTAATAGTCAACACATTTTGCTAATTATTTATAAATATGTTTAAAATATGACGCTAATCCATTAGAATCAGCGTCTGTTTCAGATTTATAGTACTGCGGGATATTATGATAATACGTTACCCAATATGACAAAAAAGGGCAATGTATGTCGGTATTCTTAATTTAAATACCCTATTAGATAACCTGCTAGATACAGATATCTTTTCCAGGTATATTAATATTTTTTTTTTAAACTCTATTACAAAATTCTAGAACCAAAGTAACATTTTACATCTATAATAAATTGATAGATAAAAATGGATTTAACAAGACGGCATTTATATTAGCAAATCAAAAGGTGTAGATACGTGCAGTTTATACTTATATCAAAAGGCTGATAGTGTATTTGAGATTGATAAAGTCCAACATCGGAGTTTTTGGCGGGATTTTGGTCTGTAATGTAGTGGATTTTATTCTTTATTCATAATCTTCTGTTACTTGAATCTATATTGTGTAAAATTCGTGGTGTTTTATGTAATATAATTTGTTTATTGTGCATAAGTGAAGTTTAGAAAATAATACCACGGACTATGAATTCTGAGATGCCACAAAAACTCCATGGAAAGTCCTAACAAGATGGCCACCAACTTGTTAGTTCATTGAAATTATATCGAGAAACTTGTAATACCGATACTCACTTGACAATGGCAGTAATAGTCTACTAGAAGACTGATTGCCAAAAATGGAATGGAAGAAGCACTTGTAATACTGAACTACTCGACAATGGCAGTTATAATCTAAGAGATTGGTTGCCAAAAATAAACTTAAATAAAGTTAAAAAAAAGTCAAACATCGCAAGATTGATCACTAGATGGCGTTGCAGCACATCAACTTCTGTACCGTTCAACCGATCCTTATAAAAATTGGTATATGTAGATATTTACATGATAGCCATCCTAACTAATGCTATAAATGGGAATATAATTTTGCTAGTTTGTATGGTGGTCTTTTTGGTACACTTTCACACACTAAGTACTCAACCAATACTCACTCACTCACTAAGTACTTTGGCAGGGGTACAGAAAAGAGTATAGTGTACCTTTAATCTTGAAAAAGGTACTGTTCCTGAAAGATAACTCATCTTTATTAAAGCCAGTGAAGCAGCTAGCAGAAGCTACGTTTACTATAAGGTAACTATTTATTACAACTAATAACAAATGCCTACGAAGCATATTTAGTCCTTGCTAATATTACCTATAACCGATTGAGATTCTGCTTATTTATTTGTTTTTATGTTGAATTTTAAGTTACGCTTACCTACTCCACCGATCAATATAAAATATTGAACACACGGTGGTAGAGTATTGCCCACATTGTACAAAAAAGGACAAGGCCACATTTAATCCAGAGAAAAAGTACTGTCTGTTCCTAAGTAATAGGTCCAATCTACAGGAGCGAAGTTGTGAACGACAGTTAGTATTATATAAAAGAAAGAATAACTGTCGAAGTAAATACAAAGGTCAGTAACGGTAACTTCCATTCGTGAATAAATAATTCATAAACATAATTAAGTTGGTCGGTCATAATCACAGCGGTAATATATGAAAGTTGTGGGCGGGTGGGGAGCGCAGCGCTATTAATCATAGAAAATGACATAGCGCATTGAGTGTCTCGGCTCGACTCAAAATTGTGAAAACCTATACAGAACGGCCAGGCGGACTAATAACGCAGCGAGCTCACACTTTCGAAATACCCACCGGGAGGTACCGCACGCATATAAACTTCTTTTTTTATTATATTATATTTGATTTATTTATGGTACTCTACTTAAAGATTACTGAACGGATTTAAATGAAAGTTTACAGTAATGTAACTTATATACTATAAAGATATTATAAAACAAAGTCCTGTGCCACATCTGTCTGTCCGTTCGCGACAAACTCAAAAACTAATGAACGTATTTTCATGCAGTTTTCACCAGTAGATAAAGTCTTTCATGAGGAAGGTTTAGGTATATAATTTGTCAAGGTTTTTTTTATTATCAGCTCAGGGCAACGTCCACCCGGCCCGCTAGTATAAGAATAAAACTGTTAGGGCAATGATAGGGTTTATAGAATCGTCGACAGAATTTTGATTATATTTCGATATATATCTGTTGGCTGTTGTATTGTCCAATATTATAAATAGATGAATAAAAATATAATATAAAGTAGCATCCCCTAGTGGCGGATTACATTATCATGAAAAAACACTTATTTCTGGCAACTTTCGTGGTGTTCAGTAACGCGGTCTTGGAATTTGCATTTACAAATTCTTTAATGCTAGTAGCTATTCCTTGCGACTTTTATATCTAATATAAGAGAATAACTGACTGACAAAAAATTACGGATTTTCATACAAACTTTCATCCCATTTTTCACAACCTTGAAGGTTGTATTTTCGACAATCTGACCTCATTGCTCATCTAATCTTGAATATTTTGTGCTGTGCGTTAATATAAACGTCAGTCAGCCAGTTACTCTTGTTATACATGAGATATATAATTAAAAACAACAAAACTGTAGTAACTTCATTCCGGCTACCTGCTTCTGTGTATCGTTACTGTGATTATTTTCAACGCTATACAACTATTCAACTAGAAACCTGTCAAATTAAAATAAATATTGTATTCAAGTTCCCTTTTGATATTTTTATGACGATTCCTAAACAACTTGACCGTGTCACCGATGTATTCTGTATATCGTTATTGATTTCGTCATTTGTATATTTTTGTGTTTTTTTTCTAACCGTAGACAATAAATGTTGACGATGACGCTACGCGCATGTGTGCGTACTGACTGGCGAGTCGGTGTGCGTCGCGCGTGACATTCTGCGGCCGACGCGTAGTGATATATTGAGGCTCGCTACAAAAATCACTATTTAGCGTACTGCAGTAAGGTAATGTGCCGTGCAATTTGTTGTGATTTTCGAAATTATGACAATAATGTTTATTTAGCATATTACAGACTCAGTCACTTAGTTTAATTGGATCCGGTTAATAGATTTTGTATCCTGGATGCCAGTGTCCAACTTTTCGTTATGTACTTGGTTGACTTGATTAATTGTAGGAAAATTACTATATGTTATTATTTCTAATACAATGTTTTTATGTAATAAGAATAATAACGGTGTATGGTAGCAACTGAGATCAAAATCTCACAAAAGATGTTGCAATCTAAAAGTAATGGCACACGTGGTCTTCTCAATTAACATCAGCAAGCAGGTCTCTTATAAACTTCGGAACTTCTTATTTTTAGCCGGAGCTTTTTCTGTACTGATTTTCTGTACATTTTGTTAATACCTCATTGGTTTTAGTGTTTGACCAGAATCTCATTTAATGATAAAATGACGGTGTGGACGAATCACGATTTTATAGTGTCACAGATCGATTCACTGAATCGATCCGATGTTTAATATCGATTATTTTAATCGATTTTTCCATTACTAAGTATCAATTATCTGATTAATCGATCTCAGATGGTCATCCTTAGATTAAAGTCTCTCGCCAAGCGCTTATACATGTGTTCCGGCAGTTGTACCTACTTGAGAGCCAGTTCCCTTTAGGCTTAATTTACATAATAATTATTACCTTAGCCATTGAAGTAGTTATATTTATCAACGGTACTTATATAAGTCTAGATTGCATACAATAAAGGACTAACATATTTCATTATGATAAAGAAATTATTTAACTCAATTAAGATTACTATTTTGCATGTCATGTTTAACATTTTTAGTTTGTCTTGTTACATAAAAGCGGTCATTGTGATTTATATATATAAATTATAATACTGTCGATTTTTTATAGTAATTTGTACTTAAAACAATCATCTACAGTATTATATTGATTTATATATAACTAGCGGTCCCGGCGGACGTTGTCCTGCCTTGATCATAAAAAAAAATCTAAAATTCAACCGCTACGCCACCTACTGGGTCTAATTGTGAATCTAAACCGTTCTCGGATCCACTGGCACACACACACAAAATTTCGTCAAAATTGGTCCAGCCGTTTAGGAGGAGTTCAGTGATATACACACGTACAGAAGCAATTTATATAGAAAGAGATAGGAACGTACTTTTATACAATCGCGCTAAGACCAATAGGAGCGGAGCAGCAATGGAGAATGTTTCGGTTAATATATAATAATTGTTTTTTTTTCCTTTTGAGAGCTTCCGCTATGTCTTAGCGTAAGCCCAAAGTAACTAACTATTCCACGCGCACGAAGTCGCGGGTACAAGACTGTGTCTAATAAATGATAGTGATAAAAAGTTTTAGACCAAATAATTCCTTAATATATGTAATAGTAGATTAAAATCTTTTCTTCGAATAACTCCCGGAACACGTTGGAGTTCAGAGGTTACATATAAAGGTAGTAACAGTTAAAGATCGAAAACTCTAGTAACGCACTCGGAAGCCGCATTTATCGACGTGGATAAGAAATTGTATACAAGTTGTCTGATCTCTCAAGTTGGTAATCTCTTCTACGTTTCCATTTACCGAAGTTTCAATTGAACATTTTTATAACGAAATATGGGATGCAATTACAAAAACTAAACCGTTATATTATTGTTTAAACTCGTTAATCGTGTAACATGGCGTTTTATAAACGCATCTGCAGAATAGATGCGAAAGTCAAATAAAGCGAAATCATGCATTCATTCCAGTTCGCGTGGCATCTCATTTGCGGTGCACACTGGAGGAACAATCGCCGGTGTAGGTATATTTTCGAATTTTATGCCTACCACGTCCCGACCCCTTGCCGGAGAGGCGCGTCGCGGCACTGTGTGCGTGTAGTTTTTGCTGCGGGCGTGTTTGCGACCGGTTTATCTTGACATCGCTCCGGTATTTCCGTTCACTTAACCGCTTGTAACTGTAGAGGTCAATTATAGTTGGTGCGTACTGTGTGTTATAGTCCAATGATAGTTACCACCCCCGTCCCATCATCGCGCTGACTATTGCGTCTGTGTTAGGAACATTTAAAATGCTCACCCCCTTGACGATCCCGGTGCGGCCATTTTCTGTATTTTTTTTTTCAATTTTATACTTAACTCTAATTTAGAAACGAATTTAAAACAGAGACGCGATTAATCCGTATTAATTATTATTTCTAAACTTCGGAAAAGTTTTTTTTATTTGTTATTGCAATATTATTAACAGCTATCTTCTCCTTCGATTTCGCTTGTGTATTTTTCGATATATTCAGAAAGAAAAACAGTCTCTGTCCTTCTTCAGATTGTTAAACTACATATAAATTTGGCGATTGGTTTAAAAATCTAGTCATAAATTTGTAACAAGCAGACGGACACAATTCCTTTACAATGAATTAGAAGCGAGCCGACCCGGCTTCGCATGGATATAACATATTAATCTGGCGATGCAAACGCCTGGTCACATAATTTCTTATGTAACGTAAGCTTTTTTTTTTATGTTCAACAGGTACGTGCTTGGCCACAATCTCACCTGATGGTAAGTGACGATGAGACCGACGATGTATCGCGCTTACCCATTAGATGCCTGTTCACTCTACTCTTCAAGACTCCCAAGTTATAAGATGACGGGAAGACAGACGCCGGGAGTAATCGGCTGAGTTCCTTAAGCGCTCGCCTTAGTAGTCCGGTGAAGCTGTTAAGACCTTGCTAGGTCAATAGCGTAGTCAGTTCGAAAAAAAAAAAAAAAAAAAGACGCCGGGAGTGAATTCCACTCCTTAGCCGTACGTATAATAAATGTGGAAGTAAATCTCTTCGTACGAATTACGGGAACATCAACCACGTAAGGGTGGAAACCCTTACGGAATCTAGTCGTCCTCTGATGGAATGGGGACGGTGAAATTATATTATGTAATTCCTGTGCACACTCTCCAAAGTGTAACCTATAAGACACTGAGAGACAAGCCACTTTTCTAGCTATTGTAAGCTAAGCCAATATAGCTAATATAGCCAGATTAGCCAGCCAATATAGCTATTGGAAGATATTAATATACGTTACTTTTTGGCACACCCTAATACACACATCAAAAAAGTCTAAGCAACATGCGTGATATTACAATTTTTACCATTTATATTAATTAATTTCTAAGTATTTACTCAAACAAAGTGCGTAGGTAAGTAAACTTTTTTGTTATTGATAACATACTGGCTGGTTGTAAAAAAAAAATTTGATTATGTTTTGTTTTTTTCATAAAATTCAAATGACTGCGAATTTGTTTGACTTTAAGTGCGTTTTAATTGCTACGTTTAGTTTTGATTTTATAATTTTACCAACCATTTAAATAAAGTTAGCGACAAAATTGAATAGTTAGATATTCTTTACGTCATGAAGCGACGTCATTTGATGGCAGATGAAATGCAAAGAGCTGTAGGGTTGTTGCAAGCGGGAAGTAATCAATCTCAGGTATCTCGACATTTTGGCATTCATAGAAGTGTTATTTGTCGTCTTTGGCAGCGCTACAATAATACAGGAGAACCCGCTGAACAGCATCCAGGCCGTAAAAGGAGTACAACCACTCGGCAAGACCGGTACATACAACTGACTGCAAGACGCCAGCCGATGTTAACCGCTCGAGAGATAAGTTTTGACGCTACAAATTTCAAGTGGTGTTGATGTAAGTCCTCAAACTGTGCGAAATCGACTGCATGAGTACGGCCTACGAGCTCGACGCCCAATCAGGTGCCCACCGATACGTCACGGGAATCGCGCTCGTCGATATGAATGGTGTAGAGAACGCATAACATGGACCCAGGAACAATGGGATAAAATTATGTTTTCCGATGAGTCGCGATTCGGGTTTAAGCCTGATACAAGAAGGGTGTGAGTGTATCGTCGGCCCGGAAATACTGAAAGGCTCAGGTGCGTTCACGAAGTTCATCCATACAGCGGCTCAACAGTTATGTTATGGGCGGGTATTATGAAGAACAGGCGAACTGAGCTCGTTTTTGTAAATGGAAACATGAATGCTGAAAATTACATTGAGGATATTCTCAGACCTTATGTCTACCCATTTGCACAAACCTTTGGCTCCGATTTTAGGTTAATGCATGACAATGCGCGTTCACATACAGCTCGGCGAACCAGTGAATACTTTGCAACGGAGAACATCCGGGTATTGCCCTGGCCTGCACAATCGCCAGATCTCAACCCCATCGAGCACGCATGGGACATGCTCCAGAGACGTGTTTTGAAGGACTTGGATGGAGCGACAACAACCCAACAGCTGAAGGATTTGCTACAATTCCATTGGGAGCGAATACCACAAGATGACATAAACAGTCTCATTAATTCAATGAATAATTGTTGCCGACAAGTTCTGAATAGCAGAGGAGACCATACTTTGTATTAAATTGTTCTATTCTTTCACAATAAATACATTTTCTTTAGAAATTTCATTTTGTAAGAAAAAAGTTTAGTTTCTTGTGTATCTTAGTTTCTACAGTATATTCTAATATTGTTCATTTCTGTTATTAAAAGAACTTATAAAGACAACAGCTGTTATTTTTACATCATAGAACCCTAAAGATATTATTTTAAAAATAAAATACAACGTTATAATGTGAAGAACCATCCTAAAATTTAAATTAGTACATGTTGCTTAGACTTTTTTGATGAGTGTATTTAGGTTCATAATAATTTTAATTTCATTTCAATTTTAAAATTTAATATAAACATGTATATATTAATAGTTAATCAGAGTTACAGTATTAATCTCGCAATTTCTTATATATTTTGGTTGTGTCAACAATCGCCTTTGTTAATTTTATTTTTACTGCTTCATTTCAACGGAAATCGTCGCGATTTATTGCCTAAATAATAATAAAAGTGATGCATCTGCTAGTAAAAGACTTGTCGAAATCGGTTCAGCTATTATGTAGATTAGCCCGAACAAAACAGACATATTAATTTAATCTGTATCTACCTATAGATTAAGTATTTGTCTAAATAAATGAAAATTACAACAATGGTTAATTTTTTTAATTTCATTTTTGGCAACCATACGTCATTATTATTACTGGCATTGTCCAGTAGGGAATAATATTAAAGTGTCCTGTTACCATTTCAATGTTCTAACAAGATGGCGACCCCATTGTTAAAACTATCCAGAGAGTTTTTGTGGCATTTGAGAATTCATGCTCTGTGGTATACTTTTCTATCCACTTTACCTACGCACAATAACCTAACTCTATTACGTGAAACGCCAGCAATATTACAAAATATAGAGTCAAATAACACAAGATTATGAATAAAAAAATATAAAATCCACTACATGAGAGACTTAGATCAAGAGTTTTTGCAAGACAAAAACTCTTGCAATACAGATTAAACTGTTTTAATAAATTACTCCAGTAAAAAATAGCGACCATGAATAGTTAAAAGACGAAATGGCTAAAACATTTATTATTATCAAATAAAAGCTTGTGGGAAAATTATTATAAACAAAAGTCAAGAATGACCTTTTATATATTATAAACTTAATAATATTTGAAACAAAGTAGGTGCCTCCTTGAAATATAAAGTGCATACCTATACAAAATTTATCGCTGGAAATCTTTAAACATATCGCTTCCATGTTCGTAGTATGAATGTTCACGACACTTTTCTTAGAACTCACTACTAATCAATCCATCTAACACTATAACGATTTTCGAGTGCACAGGTCAACGTATGTTAAGGTAATGTTTCTGTCCCATGTAGAGGGCATCGGTTATTATTTATTTCTCACATAAATTTGTATGAATTAACATTTATTTAATGTACAGGGGTCATCTCGCGATAACCGGTACCGCTAATACCGGTTTCATGAGATTATGTGGGATCTATTTATCTCATCTATTTCTGTGTGCACCAATGATTCAGCCCTTGGTGCGAACGGTAAAGACGCCTACTAAAATGAATTATTTAAATACTAGTTGTTACCCGCGATTTCGTCCACGTGGAATTTAGCAAGACAGCTTTTGTTCCTGTTCAAGTCTTCTGACGTCTTTAGTTCTTTACTAGCGGGCCTGGCGGACATTATCCCGCCCTGATAATAAAAAAAACTTTGACAAAGTATATGCCTAAACTTTCCTCATGAATCACTTTATCTACAGGTGAATACAGCATGAAAATCCGTTCAGTACTATTTGAGTCTATCGCGAACAGACCAATAGTTAGGCAGACAGACAGACATGGCAAAGGACTTTGTTTAATAATATGTAGTGATATTTACGCAGTTGGACAGATTTTGATGGAACTCAAAAAAACCCAACCCCACCTGTTCGTTTACCTCCTACAAAAAAAAAAACGTTTCGTTTATAAACAAAAAAAAACAAATTACAAAATATTCGGAACCGATGCGAATACAATTACAAAAATGTGTTTGTCCATTTTGCGTCACATACATGACGTGCGATCAAATTCAAGACATCATTACTGTTTCACTGACATCTCTCGTCTTTTCTAGTACCTATTACTGGACGTTAAATCTACTTTATTGATTACAGTTATACATTACTAGTAGCATGTCACTAGATGGCGCTGTTTTAATTTTTTATTTGGCCATCTATTAACATTTGTACATGGATCACGACTGATATTTTTGAGATTTGTAATTATTAGTATTGAATCCAAAAGTTCTTGTTAATGTAAGTTCGAGTTTGCGCACAATATTCGTAATATTCGTAGCGATCAAAAACTTGTACACTATCATATCTGTCATAAAAAAATATGGTATGTTAACAGATGGCGCTATTTCGAAGTATATACGATGTTATTCGATTATATTTATATATGTATAATATATGTATATTTTTATCCCTATCTATACATTTATACGTCACGTGGATTCGCCAACAAAACAATTGCTGACTCGGTCTATATTTTTTCTCGTTCCACGCTTTATCCCCAATATCCTACTGGGGAGTGCGTACTGCGAGTGGTACAAGGCAGCTTCGTCCACAGAGGCATCGGCTGCATGCTGCCAGATTACCCGTTGGCGTTGCGGGCGACAAAATTGCACTGATAAGTGTCGTTTTCAAAACTGCGTCTATAAAGTTGAAAGACATATAAAGTTAAATCGAATAATAGAGGCAAAGTAGATACGTTGTCACGTTTGCCTCTGCCGTACGACATTAAATGGGAATCAGTGCTGGAATCGATGTGATACGCTAACTATGTCGATGAGGCGTTTCCGATTAGTCCTAAAGAAGTAGCAACAAAGATGCAGGCACATAATGTGTCCAAAATTACATATGAAGACGGAAAACCGTTCTTGAATCGCAAAGACAACTTGTCTGTCAATAGAGGCTGCGTATTATATAAATGTAATATTATTATTATTCCGAAGGCATTGAGAATGTCAATATTAAGATAATCGCATGAAGGGCACCTAAGAGTTGTTAAAATGAAGAATTGTATACTGGCCTCAGTTAGACTCACAAATAGAAAATCTATATACTTGCTTTCATTAACAAGATCCACCACCGCGGTCGTTATTACATCCCTGGTTATTTCCAGCCCGACTGTTATAACGAATACATATTAATTGCGCAGTTTTCTTATTGCGGTTTATCTGTGTAGTTAGTTAATGATGGTAATCCTCCATTTGGATCTTGTGGAATTGCAGATATTATATGAATAAATGTATAATAACGCACACGATTACTAGTTCTTATAGACTGGCTGCTAATGAAGACACCGAAAATGGTGTAAAGTCAGTATAATAGGCTATTAAAAGGGCCACTCATGAAGAGGCGTTTGTTGCTACGATGATTACGAAGTTTTTTTCCGAAATAGGAGTTGCAATGATGCTGCCACTGGAGCAGCGCCAGAGCCAGAGCAGTTTTTGGTAATCATTTGAGTGATAGGTTAGACGAGCTTAGACCAAGTCCAGAAAGAAATATAAAAAGCACCTGCAGAACAAATTGGGTGCAAATCCGGCCTTATCAAAACATTTCGTTATGGTCGGTGTTCGAGTGCTTGCTCGCGACTATAGTGCGCGTCCAAAAGTGGACGGCAGCTGAGGTTGTTGCCAGAGACGCTCCACTTACTTATAAAATCAGTACTTTTAATGGAAATTAATGGAAGTGTCACATAGACCAATTGTTAACTACTACAACTTTAGTTGAACAATGTTACTTGCAACTAGTTCGGGGACAAGATTCTTTTTACCGAATAATGAAAACGCGTAATTTGCTATTGTTGGTTCAGATAAAAATGATGAATATAATCCAAAGCTTCTACGGACTTGATCAAACTCACGAAAATTTCCTATGGAACTGATCAGCCCCTTAATAGTAACAATGATAAATCGAGCCCATCGAGACAACTGCGTTCCTTATCAATCTAGATTTAAGCGAAAATGTAAATTAATATCGTTTTTGTCTTTGTCTTTTGAAGATTTATACAGATATTTAGTTTCACTTATCTTTTTCTTTTGGGTTATACTCTACCATTTGTTGTGTTTAAAACCTTTAATTTTAGAGGTGTGTAGTATCTTTGTACATTATAGGTCATCTGTTTACCCCTATAAAATAGTTGTGTCGCGGATTCGGATATACATAGTAAGTACAGTGCCATCTAAACACAACGGCGACTTCTGAGAGACATAAACTTCATTTTTAAAATCTATTAGTAGCTACTTTTATCCACAAGTTATCCGGCAGATGAATATGAATTTGCTGACAATGAAACGCAACGAACCTAACGAGACTCACTGCCATAGGTTTATCACATTAGTCGCGGCTCAATCGAATACATGACATGTTGCAATTTGCAAAAAGGTGTTGAGGATAGAAACGAAGTCGTTAGATTATGCCTCCCGGAGTCATGATCTCGACAACTTATAAATGTAAATAATGTAGGTACTGTACGTAATAAAAAGGAATCAGAAAAAAGAAACAGGTTTATCCATTGGATCCACGGTAAAATGATTCTAGGCATAAATAAGTATATTAAAACTCATTTTCACATGCTGATATTTATTGATAAAGAAATAAAATAAAATGTATCCGGTCAAACATAGAGGAAATCACATTGGTATTTAATTAGTGGACGGAAATTCTGGAAGCTTCATAGCTATGTCTGTGAGAACACGGCCTGCAGCATATCGAAAGAAGTGGATGACCTTCAGTAGATCTACCACTTGATGACGCCGCAGCTGCCGCTGCTGCTGCCGCCGCCGCCGCTGATCCCTCTGAATCGTAACCGCCATCTAATACGAAGCCATCGTCTGTTCCGTAAATTCCGACTGGTCGACTAGCACCTGCGCCAGCGGCAGCTGCTGCTGCTGCGGCTGCAGCACTTCCAGCTCCATATGCACGATCATGCCCTGCGCGTCTTGACGCTGCTGCTGCCGCCGCTGCTGCTGCTGCTGCCGCAGAAGATCCTGAACCATAACCACCGTCACCTCCTCCGTAACCTCCACCTACTCCTCCAGCACCTGAGCCTGCTGCTGCTGCTGCTGCTGCTGCTGCCGCTGATTCTGAACCATAACTACTATAATCCCAGCTATAACCACCGCCTGAACTTCCAGCAGCATGGTCATGGCCCGCTCGTCTTGCAGCCGCTGCTGCCGCTGCCGCTGCTGCTGCTGCCGAAGAGCCTGAACCATAACCGCCGTCGCCTCGTCCTCCAGCACCCGAGCCGGCTGCTGCTGCCGCCGCCGCTGCTGCTGCTGCGGCTGAGTCAGACCCATAACCGCCATCACCCCATCCATAGCCACCGCCTGATCCTCCAGCACCTGAGCCGGCAGCTGCTGCTGCCGCCGCAGCTGCCGCTGCCGCTGAGTCAGATCCGTAACCGCCATAGTCCCATCCATAACCACCTCCTGATCCTCCAGCACCTGAGCTAGCTGCTGCTGCCGCTGCTGCAGCTGCTGCTGCCGCTGAGTCAGAACCGTAGCTGCCATAGTCCCATCCATAACCACCGCCTGATCCACCAGCACCTGAAGCAGCCGCTGCGGCTGCAGCTGCTGCTGCCGCTGCTGCACTTCCTGAAGAACGTCCGTGACCTGCTCGTCTTGCAGCCGCCGCCGCTGCTGCTGCTGCTGCTGCCGATGAGCCTGAACCATAACCGCTGTCACCTCGTCCGTAACCACCGCCTACTCCTCCAGCACCTGAGCCTGCCGCTGCTGCCGCTGCTGCAGCTGCTGCTGCTGAGTCTGAACCATAACCGCCATAACCGCCATCACCCCATCCATAACCACCACCTACTCCTCCAGCACCAGAGCCCGCTGCTGCAGCTGCTGCTGCCGCTGCTGCTGCCGCTGAGTCTGAACCGTAACCGCCATAACCGCCTGATCCTCCAGCACCTGAAGCGGCTGCTGCTGCTGCTGCCGCAGCTGCGGCTGAGTCTGAACCATAACCGCCATCACCCCATCCATAACCACCACCTACTCCTCCAGCACCAGAGCCCGCTGCTGCAGCTGCTGCTGCTGCCGCTGCTGCTGCCGCTGAGTCTGAACTGTAACCGCCATCACCCCATCCGTATCCACCACCTGATCTTCCAGCACCTGAAGCGGCTGCTGCTGCTGCAGCTGCGGCTGCGGCTGCTGCACTTCCTGCTGCACGATCATGGCCTGCTCGTCTTGCAGCCGCTGCCGCCGCTGCTGCTGCTGCTGCTGCCGACGAGCCTGAACCATAACCGCCGTCGCCTCGTCCTCCAGCACCCGAGCCGGCTGCTGCTGCCGCCGCCGCTGCTGCTGCTGCGGCTGAGTCAGACCCATAACCGCCATCACCCCATCCATAACCACCGCCTGCTCCTCCAGCACCTGAGCCCGCTGCCGCTGCCGCTGCCGCAGCTGCCGCGGCTGCCGCTGAGTCTGAACCGTAACCGCCATACCCGCCTGCTCCTCCAGCACTTGAAGCGGCTGCTGCTGCTGCTGCTGCCGCTGCTGCTGCCGCTGAGTCTGAACCGTAACCGCCATCGCCCCATCCGTATCCACCACCTGATCCTCCAGCACCTGAAGCGGCTGCTGCTGCTGCAGCAGCGGCTGCGGCTGCTGCACTTCCTGCAGCACGGTCATGGCCTGCTCGTCTTGCAGCCGCTGCCGCCGCTGCTGCTGCTGCTGCTGCCGAAGAGCCTGAACCATAACCGCCGTCGCCTCGTCCTCCAGCACCCGAGGCGGCTGCTGCTGCCGCCGCCGCTGCTGCTGCTGCGGCTGAGTCAGACCCATAACCGCCATCACCCCATCCATAACCACCGCCTGCTCCTCCAGCACCTGAGCCCGCTGCCGCTGCCGCTGCCGCAGCTGCTGCCGCTGCTGCTGAGTCTGAACCGTAACCGCCATACCCGCCTGCTCCTCCAGCGCCTGAAGCGGCTGCAGCTGCTGCTGCGGCTGCTGCCGCTGCCGCTGAGTCAGAACCATAGCCGCCATCACCCCATCCATAACCGCCACCTACTCCTCCAGTACCGGAGCCCGCTGCTGCTGCCGCTGCCGCAGCTGCTGCCGCTGCCGCTGAGCCTGAACCGTAACCGCCATCGCCCCATCCATAACCGCCTCCTGATCCTCCAGCACCTGAAGCGGCTGCTGCTGCCGCCGCTGCTGCTGCTGCTGCTGCTGAAGAGCCTGAACCATAACCGCCGTCGCCTCGTCCTCCAGCACCCGAGGCGGCCGCTGCTGCCGCCGCCGCTGCTGCTCCTGCGGCTGAGTCAGACCCATAACCGCCATCACCCCATCCATAACCACCGCCTGCTCCTCCAGCACCTGAGCCCGCTGCCGCTGCCGCTGCCGCAGCTGCTGCCGCTGCTGCTGAGTCTGAACCGTAACCGCCATACCCGCCTGCTCCTCCAGCGCCTGAAGCGGCTGCAGCTGCTGCTGCGGCTGCTGCCGCTGCCGCTGAGTCAGAACCATAGCCGCCATCACCCCATCCATAACCACCACCTACTCCTCCAGCACCGGAGCCCGCTGCTGCTGCCGCTGCCGCAGCTGCTGCCGCTGCCGCTGAGCCTGAACCGTAACCGCCATCGCCCCATCCATAACCGCCTCCTGATCCTCCAGCACCTGAAGCGGCTGCTGCTGCTGCAGCTGCGGCTGCGGCTGCTGCACTTCCTGCAGCACGGTCATGGCCTGCTCGTCTTGCAGCCGCTGCCGCCGCTGCTGCTGCTGCTGCTGCCGAAGAGCCTGAACCATAACCACCGTCGCCTCGTCCTCCAGCACCCGAGCCGGCTGCTGCTGCCGCCGCCGCTGCTGCTGCTGCGGCTGAGTCAGACCCATAACCACCATCACCCCATCCATAACCACCGCCTGCTCCTCCAGCACCTGAGGACGCTGCTGCTGCCGCTGCCGCAGCTGCTGCCGCTGCTGCTGAGTCTGAACCGTAACCGCCATAACCGCCTGCTCCTCCAGCACCTGAAGCGGCTGCAGCTGCTGCTGCGGCTGCTGCTGCTGCCGCTGAGTCAGAACCATAGCCGCCATCACCCCATCCATAACCACCACCTACTCCTCCAGCACCAGAGCCCGCTGCTGCAGCTGCTGCTGCAGCCGCTGCTGCTGCCGCTGAGTCTGAACCGTAACCGCCATCGCCCCATCCGTATCCACCACCTGATCCTCCAGCACCTGAAGCGGCTGCTGCTGCTGCAGCTGCGGCTGCGGCTGCTGCACTTCCTGCAGCACGGTCATGGCCTGCTCGTCTTGCAGCCGCTGCCGCCGCTGCTGCTGCTGCTGCTGCTGAAGAGCCTGAACCATAACCGCCGTCGCCTCGTCCTCCAGCACCCGAGCCGGCTGCTGCTGCCGCCGCCGCTGCTGCTGCTGCGGCTGAGTCAGACCCATAACCGCCATCACCCCATCCATAGCCACCGCCTGCTCCTCCGGCACCTGAAGCGGCTGCTGCTGCGGCTGCTGCTGCTGCCGCTGAGTCAGAACCATAACCGCCATCACCCCATCCATAATCACCGCCTGCTCCTCCAGCACCTGAGCCCGCTGCTGCAGCTGCTGCCGCTGCCGCTGCTGCTGCCGCTGAGTCTGAACCGTAACCGCCATCGCCCCATCCGTAACCGCCGCCTGATCCACCAGCACCTGAAGCGGCTGCTGCTGCTGCAGCTGCGGCTGCGGCTGCTGCACTTCCTGCAGCACGGTCATGGCCTGCTCGTCTTGCAGCCGCTGCCGCCGCTGCTGCTGCTGCTGCTGCTGAAGAGCCTGAACCATAACCGCCGTCGCCTCGTCCTCCAGCACCCGAGCCGGCTGCTGCTGCCGCCGCCGCTGCTGCTGCTGCGGCTGAGTCAGACCCATAACCGCCATCACCCCATCCATAACCACCGCCTGATCCTCCAGCACCTGAAGCGGCTGCTGCTGCGGCTGCTGCTGCTGCCGCTGAGTCAGAACCATAACCGCCATCACCCCATCCATAATCACCGCCTGCTCCTCCAGCACCTGAGCCCGCTGCTGCAGCTGCTGCCGCTGCCGCTGCTGCTGCCGCTGAGTCTGAACCGTAACCGCCATCGCCCCATCCGTATCCACCACCTGATCCTCCAGCACCTGAAGCGGCTGCTGCTGCTGCAGCAGCGGCTGCGGCTGCTGCACTTCCTGCAGCACGGTCATGGCCTGCTCGTCTTGCAGCCGCTGCCGCCGCTGCTGCTGCTGCTGCTGCTGAAGAGCCTGAACCATAACCGCCGTCGCCTCGTCCTCCAGCACCCGAACCGGCTGCTGCTGCCGCCGCCGCTGCTGCTGCTGCGGCTGAGTCAGACCCATAACCGCCATCACCCCATCCATAACCACCGCCTGCTCCTCCAGCACCTGAGCCTGCTGCCGCTGCCGCTGCCGCAGCTGCCGCGGCTGCCGCTGAGTCTGAACCGTAACCGCCATACCCGCCTGCTCCTCCAGCACCTGAAGCGGCTGCTGCTGCTGCTGCCGCTGCTGCTGCCGCTGAGTCTGAACCGTAACCGCCATCGCCCCATCCGTAACCGCCGCCTGATCCTCCAGCACCTGAAGCGGCTGCTGCTGCTGCAGCTGCGGCTGCGGCTGCTGCACTTCCTGCAGCTCGGTCATGGCCTGCTCGTCTTGCAGCCGCTGCCGCCGCTGCTGCTGCTGCTGCTGCTGAAGAGCCTGAACCATAACCGCCGTCGCCTCGTCCTCCAGCACCCGAGCCGGCTGCTGCTGCCGCCGCCGCTGCTGCTGCTGCGGCTGAGTCAGACCCATAACCGCCATCACCCCATCCATAGCCACCGCCTGCTCCTCCGGCACCTGAAGCGGCTGCTGCTGCGGCTGCTGCTGCTGCCGCTGAGTCAGAACCATAACCGCCATCACCCCATCCATAATCACCGCCTGCTCCTCCAGCACCTGAGCCCGCTGCTGCAGCTGCTGCCGCTGCCGCTGCTGCTGCCGCTGAGTCTGAACCGTAACCGCCATCGCCCCATCCGTAACCGCCGCCTGATCCACCAGCACCTGAAGCGGCTGCTGCTGCTGCAGCTGCGGCTGCGGCTGCTGCACTTCCTGCAGCACGGTCATGGCCTGCTCGTCTTGCAGCCGCTGCCGCCGCTGCTGCTGCTGCTGCTGCTGAAGAGCCTGAACCATAACCGCCGTCACCTCGTCCTCCAGCACCCGAGCCGGCTGCTGCTGCCGCCGCCGCTGCTGCTGCTGCAGCTGAGTCAGACCCATAACCGCCATCACCCCATCCATAACCACCGCCTGATCCTCCAGCACCTGAAGCGGCTGCTGCTGCGGCTGCTGCTGCTGCCGCTGAGTCAGAGCCATAACCGCCATCACCCCATCCATAATCACCGCCTGCTCTTCCAGCACCTGAGCCCGCTGCTGCAGCTGCTGCCGCTGCCGCTGCTGCTGCCGCTGAGTCTGAACCGTAACCGCCATCGCCCCATCCGTAACCGCCGCCTGATCCTCCAGCACCTGAAGCGGCTGCTGCTGCTGCAGCTGCGGCTGCGGCTGCTGCACTTCCTGCAGCACGGTCATGGCCTGCTCGTCTTGCAGCCGCTGCCGCCGCTGCTGCTGCTGCTGCTGCTGAAGAGCCTGAACCATAACCACCGTCACCTCCTCCGTAACCTCCACCTACTCCTCCAGCACCTGAGCCTGCTGCTGCTGCTGCTGCTGCTGCTGCCGCTGATTCTGAACCATAACTACTATAATCCCAGCTATAACCACCGCCTGAACTTCCTGCAGCATGGTCATGGCCCGCTCGTCTTGCAGCCGCTGCTGCCGCTGCCGCTGCTGCTGCTGCCGAAGAGCCTGAACCATAACCGCCGTCGCCTCGTCCTCCAGCACCCGAGCCGGCTGCTGCTGCCGCCGCCGCTGCTGCTGCTGCAGCTGAGTCAGACCCATAACCGCCATCACCCCATCCATAACCACCGCCTGCTCCTCCAGCACCTGAGCCCGCTGCCGCTGCCGCTGCCGCAGCTGCCGCGGCTGCCGCTGAGTCTGAACCGTAACCGCCATACCCGCCTGCTCCTCCAGCACCTGAAGCGGCTGCTGCTGCTGCTGCTGCCGCTGCTGCTGCTGCTGAGTCTGAACCGTAACCGCCATCGCCCCATCCGTAACCGCCGCCTGATCCTCCAGCACCTGAAGCGGCTGCTGCTGCTGCAGCTGCGGCTGCGGCTGCTGCACTTCCTGCAGCACGGTCGTGGCCTACTCGTCTTGCAGCCGCTGCTGCCGCCGCTGCTGCTGCTGCTGCTGAAGAGCCTGAACCATATCCGCCGTCGCCTCGTCCTCCAGCACCCGAGCCGGCTGCTGCTGCCGCCGCCGCTGCTGCTGCTGCGGCTGAGTCAGACCCATAACCACCATCACCCCATCCATAACCACCGCCTGCTCCTCCAGCACCTGAGCTGGCTGCTGCTGCTGATGACGAGCCTGATCCGTAACTGCTATAACTATCGTGTGTTTCGTAAAATCCACTTCCTCCTCTGGCACTTGAGCCAGCTGCAGCTCCCGCTGCAGCGCCTGCAGCACCTCCTGCTCCATGTGAAGCCTGTCTTTCAACTATAATAGTTTGTCCTGACCCGGCGCTGGCACTAGACGCTGCAGCAGCGCTAGAACTGGCCCCTGGTACTCTATTGATAACAACATCTTCTTCGTAGATATCTTCATGACCATACGGATCCTCTTCGAGGACAATAGTCTCGACTAATCGTTCATTACCAGAAAGATGTGGACGCGTTGCGGCGTTCCTTTCATAATGTTTACGGGTTGTGAATCTTTCGACTAATTGCCCATGATTATCTACATATTCGTCGTGGTGATGTAAATTATTAGCAGTTGCATACTGTAAGTAATTGAAATTTATATTGCTTTATTTTCCCAGTTAAAAAATAATTATTTAAAATTATAAGTGTATGCAATATTATTATTATTTATTTTTTTATTTATTATTATATTATTCCATGAAATTATTTAAATAAATGTTGGAACTCACCTGCAAAGCGCAGCACAAGATCACGAAGGCTGTTACTCTCATGGTTATGAGAGCTGGAACCGAACTGATAATGAGACCAGACTTCGGCGCTCTTTTATACGAAAGTTTTGTAATGTCGTTTACTATTTCAAATAAACAATTTTAAATATTGACAAAATGGAAAAGTAATGAATCCTATAGAATTAAAACAATATCATAGTTAAACCCCTATCATGAACAATGTAGAGTAATTACATTCTGATTCTTATTGTTGTTTGGTTATATTGTCTCTCAAAGAATAACCGATGGGATTTTATTACAATATTTTCTTATGACTGTTATACGTTAATTAATACCCTTAAACATATTAAATGTCCATCCAACAGGAACAGTTTCAGATTACATTTACAAATACATACATACTTAGAAGACTTTATTATTGCCCGCACTTCGGTTTTTTTTTGGTACGAATTTATTTCCGCAAGATATGTAACCTATAGAATTGTATGGAAGCGCACTCTATGGGAAAATTTTCGCACTGGATTTAAATACGGTACATTTCTACTCTTTTCTTGCGGTGCGGAAAAAAAAACGCCAATTATCGTAGTAATCCTCGAATAACGGCGAAGGAGTGCTGTTGCTACGTGTTTTAGATACAAAGAGGTGGTGTCTTTATGGTCTATATTTGCAATCAAATTGTCAAATAGTTTTATTGTATTCTAAAGTAATTGAAATAATTTTATATATCTCCGTACTTTCGTAAAAAAAATATCTGTATATTTGTGTGTTTCCTTAGTGTTTCTGAACTACGTAACAGATTTTGACAGTTTTCACAATAGTTGAGACATATTTTTAATGGTTTTATGTATAATAATCACATCTATAGAATATTTATATGAAGTAGAGAAAAATCGACGTATTCTAATGAAATTGTAAAGTATTTTGGAGCGCTCTCATTGGTAACGCTATCTAAACCTTGTGAGACATATAAATACAATATACATAATATAGGTTATACGAAATTGTGCATCTTCAAAATACCTACAGTATAGTATTTAATGTTTACATTAGGAATCACTCGGTATTTTTTTTATATATTAGGTCTTTACCTATGAAATTGTCGTTTTGTATGAAAAAATTTAAACGAATTTTTTTCATGTATTTTTTATTTGTATTAATCGAAGTTATCACCCATGCAATCAATACATCTTTGGCAATGCAGTGGCAGTTTATTGATGCCCTTCTTAAAGAAATCAGCTGGACGGCAGGCAACAAATTCTTCAAAGGCATTTTGTACTGCCTCTCGGGTATTGAATTTTTTTCCCGCCAAGGAGTAATCCAAATTCTGGAAAAAGTAGTAGTCTGTAGGAGTAAGTCACCAGGAGTAGTGCGGATGACGGAGAACTTCTAACCCCAGTTCTTGCAACTTGGAGACCGCCTGCTGTGCACTATGAGGTCGCGCGTTGTCGTACAGGAGCACCGGAGACGAGCGATTGACCAATGCTGGTTGGAGATGTGCCAGCTTCTCCATCATTGTGTTCAGTTCTTCACAGTACACATCTGCAGTAATGGTCACCCCGTTTGGTAAGAAGCTGTGATGAATCACACCGGCGCTAGACCACCAAACAGTGGCCATCACTTTTTTAGGGGTAAGTTTTCGTTTAGGGCATTGTTTAGGTGCTGAACCAGGATCCAACCAACTTGCTGAGCGCTTGCGGTTATCAAACAGAATCCATTTTTCATGGCAGGTAACAATGCGGTTCAAAATTCCTTCATTTGTGTGTCTGTTGAGCAATGCAAGGCACGTCTCGACGCGAACTTCGCGCTGGCGATTATTGAGTTCGTGAGGCACCCATTTGTCAAGCTTTTTTACCTTTCCAATTTGACGCAAATGGACCAATATTGTTTTGACGCTAACGTCGAGAGTTGCTGCTAATTCAGCCGTAGATTGTGTATCATCAGCTTCCACAATCGCCTTTAATTCGTCATTGTCGACCAAAGTCTTCGGACGACCGCGAGGTTCATTTTTCAGATCGAAATTCCCAGAACGGAAGCGAGCAAACCAATAACAGGTGGTACGTTGGTTTCTAGTGTTAGCTCCGTAAACGTCGTTGATATTGCGTGCCGCTTGTGCCGCGTTGCTGCCACGACGGTACTCATATTCCATAATTACTCGAATTTTTAACGTATCCATGATGACAAAAAAGATTGAAATGCGATGAAAATGTAACACTAATCAATAAACAAATGACTACTTTTGGAAAAAGAATTCTATGTTTTTAAAATAAAATTAATTTGAAATTAGAATTCTTAGCCAAACAAAAATTATTTTGATTTGAAATGGCCAGTACTGCAGAACGGCAATTTCATAGGTAAAAAGACCTATTATTTGCGAAGTCTGATTCGCAAACAACCAATTATATTTTAATAATGTGTAAAAGATCAGTATGGTTATTTTGGACTATCTTTACATGTTCTATAAGCCTTTTTAAGATATCTTAAAATGATCTTTATTGTTATCTTAATTGTGTACACTTAGCTTCAATTATAGTAAACCTGTCCGATATAACACAAAATAAAATCATCAAAATCCATCAAGAATTTCATTTACTATAACATTTTTGACTTTTGAAGAACTCCTTGCGATTTATGGGACAAATAGTCTATACTAATATTATAGAGACGTAAAGTTTGTTAGTTTGTGACGTTGTAGGGAGTAAGTAGGTAATGTCTGGATCTACTAAACCGATTTTGAAAATTATTTTACCAACAGAAAGCCGCGTTATTTGTGAGTCTCACAAGCTATATATTAATCCTAAAACTGAAAAGATTTTTTTGTGGTAGTCAGATTTGCAAAGTAAGTCGGAGAAAAAACGGTCGAACGGAAATGTTTCTTACGAACGCTGCCGTAACGATAAGAGATATATGGTTGAGTTCTAGAGAGAAGCTGTAAAGCTTGATAATGCCTTTAAGAAAATCAGCGACGGCATATGTCTAACTTTTATATTTAAGTCAGAAAAAGTAGTTATTTATATTAAAAAAATAATTTAAATCGTTAAATGATGTTTATTTGTCATATTATCAACAACAATTATGAATTCTTATCAATATGTAATGATATAATAACTGAGCCACAGCAACGCGTGGTCTGATCAGCTAGTATACTATATATTACTTTATAATATTAGTTATCACTGTGTTAGGCTTCGTTAAAATTGGTTCAGTACTTTTAGAGTGATACGCGTACACAGGGACAGACAGACAAGAACTCTAAATAAAATATTTTTCTATGTCAAATGTCAATAACAAAGTCCACCCCACCCCGATTATAATTTTCAATATAAATATTTAATGTACAGATTTGGCCAAGTCACAGTTTTATTATATGTATAGATAATAGTAGGTTTTATCTTTATATACAAATTTCTTCAGTACGTGTGTATGTCACTGAACTCCTCCTAAACGGTTGGACCGATTTTGATGAAATTTTGTGTGCGTGTTCGAGTGGATCCGAGAATGGTTTAGATTCACAATTGGAGCCGGTAGGTGGCGCTGCAGTTGAATTTTAGATTTTTTTTTATTATCAAGGCAGGACAACGTCCGCCCGGCCCGCTAGTCTTTATATATAATTTTTTTCTGTACGTATGTATATCACTAAACTCCGCCTAAACGGCTGGACCGATTTCGATAATATTTTGTGTACGTGTTCCAGTGGATCCGGGAATGGTTTAAATTCACAATTAGACCCGAAGGGCGCGCTGCGGTTGAACTTTTAGGATTTTTTTTATTAGCAAGGTGGGAAACATCCTCTTGGCCCGCTAGTATTCATGTAAAAATCATGCTGTTCTTCGAAAGTTTTTATATATATAAACATCATATGTATGTATTTTAATACATAGAAATCTCGAGAAAATTATCTAAATGATAATGAAAGAGGATGAGTAGGTTGCGTACCTAGTTTATAAGAATTACACGCACACATAGCCAAATTGATATTCGAATTATTATACTATTAAAAGACAGAAGGATGAGTAGAATATAACCTAACAACTATTTTCCTTTGATCCCGTTAAGGCCAACAGACCTACATCGTGCTTTAATTTAAGCAAAGAAGAACTCTTGGAAATGAACGTTTCTCATGAAACCAAATTTAAAAGATAAGATAATCGTCGAAGCTGTAGTACAAATAATTAAGAAATAACGTACAAGAATACTAGCAGAAGGCAAGCAAGTGAATTAACTTTCCTATATAAAATAGTTAATTATATTATAGATTGTCCACAATTACTACACTTGCTTAATTTTAACACCGACTTTCGCGGTCGTTGTACTTGGCTGTTTCATATTCCTTTCTATATAAATAACGTTTCCTTTAATAATCCGATTGCTGACATGTGTCGCTCATATAATACTATCACTAACTGTATCTCCCGCTGTGCCGATATCGACATAGACATATTTCATCTTATTCTGAGTAAATTTCGTCACATAGTCCATAAACATAGGTTTTCTCCTTAATCATTACATAGTATAAAACAAAGTCCCCTACCGCATCTGTCTGTCTGTTCGCGATACACTCAAAAACTGCCGAACTGATTTTCATGCGGTTTTCACCGGTAGATAGAGTGATTGATGAGGAACGTTTTAGTATATAATTGGTCAAGGATTTTTTTCATAATCAGGGCGGGAGAACGTCTGCCGGGCCCGCTAGTATCATATATTTTTTTAAGTTAGCATACTCTTATATGATCATATTTGTTAAGCATATATGTGCATGCATATAGTTTTGGATAATATAGCAGTCAAAAAATAAACTATAAATTCTTATTGTAAACATAGTTATTTATTATCTGTAATGTGTGCCTTATAAATAAATATTGCAAGCTTGATTGCATATCGTATATATAGATACAAGAATATCTACGTTTCTGTAGTGAAAAATGTATAAAAGCGAAATATCTACGTAGGTATGTATAGTTGCAAATGTGCGCAAATATATATAGACCCAAGGATATCTACGTTTCAATAGTTAAAAATGTATAAAAGCGAAATATCTACGTAGGTATGTATAGTTGCAAATGTGCGCAAATATATATAGATACAAGGATATCTACGTTTCAATAGTTAAAAATGCATAAAAGCGAAATATCTACGTAGGTATGTATAGTTGCAAATGTGCGCAAATATATATAGATACAAGGATATCTACGTTTCAATAGTTAAAAATGTATAAAAGCGAAATATCTACGTAGGTATGTATAGATGCAAATGTGCACAAATATATATAGATACAAGGATATCTACGTTTGTATGGTTGAGAATATATGTAAATGTAAATCACACTTAGATTGCTATTCTTGTTCGGATTGTTATCTACATTGCAATACGACATTATTTTGAACAATTTTTGTTATATACTAACAGCCGCCCGTGAATTCACCCACATCAAATTATAATACAAAACTTTATAATAATAAAATTTGGCTGGAGTCACCTATTTGATCGGGCAAGCGGTGTTTGAGTTTAACAATTTCAAATATATATACCAACATACATTTTTATATATTCCTGCATACATATAAATAAAATATTGTCAAGCAAATGTATACTTTACACGACTTTATGCATTTTAACTTTGTTTTGTATTAAAATTAATTTACAGCTATAATTAGAGCGACCAAAAAGATTAACGAGGACTTTACATAGAAAGAGTTTTTTTTATATCATAGGAGGCAAACGAAATAGCGGGTCACCTGATGTTGAGTGATCACCGCCGTCCATAGACACCAGCAACACGAGGGGAATCGGAAGTACGTTGCCAGCAGTATTACCAACCCCAACAAACCAAAAATAGGACTCACATACATTGTTATATTTATAATAACAACATATGTAATAAAAAAAAACATAAATCAAAGTAAAATTATTTTCCACTTTCATTCTCAATCGCCTCATCTTCAGTATGTTCATACTCATTTTCTTTTTTTTCCACCGTGCATTAAAATATGAGTCTCAATCACATAGTCGGGGAATTCCCTCAAATCGCAACGAGAGTTGATACTGTCATCTAGTATCATTACGATTTGCACTGAACACTAATTGAAAGCACAGTAAAAATTAGGAATGAAACAGAAAACAGGGACATCAATCTGAAAACAGCAAATCTACTGTTAAAACAGTAGAGTTGGTACCACTGGTTGCCAGTCTGTGTTTGGGGGAGAGAGAGAGAAGGAGGGGGAGAGGGCAGGTGGAACTCCTTCGCTCTCACTGACCGAACGAAGCGCAACAATGCAAGCACTGTTACTTCATGTCGGTGTTTCTGTGGGTCGGGTGTTAGTACCCCGGACGAGCCGACTCATTCATGCTGAAACCAGTAATAGCTTCAGCGTGGCTCTACCACCTCCTAAAAGTAGCCTAATAATAATTTAGTGGTAGCCTATTAACACATAGTGTCTATTAACGTAAATTTCTCCATTTAAAATTATTATTCTATTTAAAAACTCTTTATTTGAAAAATATAATCTTAGTCCGAATAATCTTAGATTTATTAATACTACCTAGTGTTAAACATAACTTTACAGTACAAGACAAAGTCAACCAAATTAATAATATTTACTTAGATATAATAGTATTGATATATAGTTGATTTTACAACATAATGCATGGTATTTTGCTCGATTGTGATTAACGCATTTGTATATGCACTTGTCCAAATAAATTGATTACTGTATTGATACATCAGAGTATAACAAATGCACTGGTTATTAATTGCGACCTTACTGTTCGCAAATAAACAAAGAGACAAGAGGTTAAATTCTAAAGAATCAATGAGTTTGTACAGAAAACACCTGTATCAGTATTATAAAGCAAGTGTACGTAAGTCAATAAATGTGAAGTCATCGTATACTAGCTATCGTGCGCGGATTTCTTTCCCAAGTACGCAAAGGACAATCTATTGTATGTACTTGGATGTTAATATATAATCATCGCACGTCGGGGCCGTCGCCTATAAACGTGCTGACGAGTTGGCGAAGTGGACCGTATACAAGAAAACCACCGCCGACTGTGATCCGTATCAGGTTTCATACGCTAAGTAAATCTTAGATAGCTTGACAGTGGAGCAATGTTAGGTGCGCTACGAGGCCTTCGACACGGAGGCGGTGACACGGGTCTTCTTCCCAAAGCTGGACGAGTGCCACCGGGTCCCGTCTGTCACCCGTCCACGCGGAGACCCTAATGCGACACGGGGGCTTTGCAGCCTACCTGCATCCTTTAAAAATCAAGGATTGTCCTGCGTGCTAGATGCTGCCGAGACGGTGTTCCATTTTCTCATACACTGTCACTTAATGTTTTTTAAAATATAATTTTATCATATACCAGTCGCCCCGTGCAACTTCGTCTTACCGGTTTCAATTGTGAATCCAAACTATACAGGGACTCACTCTAACATATATCCAGTTGGTATGTGAGATTTTTTTTTAAATAAGCCTAGAACCCGTTCGCAGTATAACCTACCTGGTCCATTTAAGATAAAAACTAACCTACATATATTGGCGATAAGTGAATTTTTGCCTATTTCAAATACATCCCTTGTGATTCACTATTGAAAATATATATGTATTTGCCAAAATAAACATTGTCTATAACAGTGAGGGATAATATACACTTCACACACACACACATACACTTATACACACAAAAGATTTCAAAATCGGATCACTAGTACCAGGGATTCCTTGCATACAAAACGATAAAAATATGAAATATAGCTCAAATGTTTAGCTAATCTGTCTGCTATATTAGCACAAAGAAATTATACCAAAATCCGTCAAGAATTTCATTAATTACAAATTTTTGATTTTTGTCCGTTATCCTGGAAAATCCTATGGGACAAAAAGTATCCTAGATGTTATCACTGTGTTAAGTTTCGGCAAAATTGGAAGTGGATTGGAAGTCACTTTCAGAGTGATACGTCTTCATAGCGACATACAGACAAAAATTGTTAATAGATTATTTTAGGCATCTATATCGATAACAAACTTTACCTCGATTATAATTTTCAAAAATATTTAATGTAAAAATTTGGTCTAGTTACGGTTTTATTATAGTGATAATAGATTAATGATATTATAAATTGTTATGTTAGTTTACGCTCCTTACGCCTACAATTTACTATATTTATAAAAGATTCAATACAACTATACTATTTAAAAGAAAACAATAAATAATACAGATAATGATATCAATACATTAACCAATGAAGAAAAATTTTTATACCCCTAATTATGGTCCAATTTCGGCCACTGGGTGACTACTAGTATATATAAACCAATGTCCCTTTTTACACTTATTTTTATAAAGAAAAATACAAATTAATAACAAAAAACGGCAGAATTACCACAGTGTAAATTAATATAATAATAATTTATACTGTGGAATAACGGCCGTTTATATTAGAAATTTCTTAATATCTCCATAACAAAAACTATTTTAAACAATAAACAGTGAACACGTCGGTAGAAGATATAAAAAAATGATTTGACGACATATGCTCTGAAGGATCAATAATTTGTCAATCGACAAAGCCGTGGGAGTCATCATTAAACAGTCAGTTCTTATTGTTTGCACTCATAAAAAGTTTTAGGAAAAAAATGCATAAGAAAAAATCATCTTTTTTATTACAATTGTAAATGGATACAAAAGTTTCGGCGATCGTCCTATGAGTATTTTTTATATTATTATTACTTATATTTTTCCTATTCAATTTTGAACCTTATAATCACATACTTAAGACATATTATGTTATGTTTCAATTGTGACTATTACAAATATTTATCCGGTACAAAACTTGGCACTGACATTTCTACTCTTCAATACAGAATATTCCTAGATGCAACTGAAACCCTTCTAGCATAGACACTGCGCAGACTATGCATGCCTTCAAAAATTAAGCTAAAATTAATCCAACATCAAGAAGCAAGATAAACAGATAAGATATCACTCCATTTTGACCTAATTAAAGTCTTTGATTATATATCACAGGTTTTTATATTGTCAAATATAAAAAAAAAACTTAGGATTCGTACCAAAATCAAATAAACATATTTTTTCAAACATTTTATTGTAAAATATCAAAATTAATTCGTCGAACACATATAATTATTTATTATTCGTGTGAATATAATAATTAATATTAATAATATGAATAGTTAAATGTATGATTATTTTTTAAATATTCATATTTTCATTAATACTTTAGACAATTAACTCTGATTTACTTTTAAAATTTATTATACTATTAAACAACTCCAGGCTCAGTGCAGTTCTCATATTATTGAAGTGAAACTTCTAATGCAACTCAATGTTGCGAAACAAGGTTGCGTTAAACGTTCAACGCAGGAGAGGAGGATCCTGGGGAGGGGGTATAGAAACAGACAGAGTGAAAAAAATAATGAAACATGTCGTATCTTACTTTAGTTATCATAATCCTATTGTAAATGTTATAGATTTGGATATTTTTCCACTCGAAAATGATAATTAAAAGATGCGATCTTGTGAATTGTAAGTAATGTTAATAAAGTTTGTCTTAAAGAAACAATATAATATCACTAAAAATCAATTTCAACCCCTTCCTATTTTCATTTCCACATTACGAAGTTTTACTTCTTCCGCGCGGACGGACTCCATGCACTATTTTTATTAATTAAATTCTAGCAAAAAATTATATTAAAATACATTGACACACTACATCGGACCATACAATAGCGTTCATGAAACAAACAAAAATTATTCTTTGTATAGATAATATGAAACGACGCTTGCTGGATCCTCCGATACTGATCAACATTATAATGTGCTATGAACAGACCAACACCGAATTTACGATGAATACATTTAATAAGTGCCGGTACGCTCCGAGTATGGCACGCGACGTTACAAAACTGTTGTTTGCAGACAGCCAAAAGCGTTGTAGTCGCGTATGCTCATCGTTCTAAACTTACCATTTCCTTTGAGTGCTAATTCTTATAAAGGTCATTTTGTAATTGTTATCGTGTAAGTTTTTTAACGTAAAGAATGTTTAAATTGTAAACATATACGGTGTTATTACAAAAAAGTTAAATACGTATTGAACCCTGGCTTTAAAAGGTCTCATATTAAATGCACCGCGGTCACTGATTGTTCGCCATCTTGTTCTTTTGTCTCGCTTTGGTTACGTTAGGTTAGACTTATGAAAAAGGATAATACGAACTTGCCTCGGGCGAGCGCGGTGAATTTATTAGAAAACTTTTTTAAACCAAGTATTTAATACGTATTTAACTTTTTTGTAATAACACGGTAAACGTTTATTTAATTTTTAAACATGTTGTAGACAGCTACGATACGTTCTAGCAGCGGGTATAGTACTCGTTGTGTTTTTTCGTGCTTGTTACGTTTATAGCACGCTCATAGAATGAACCACTGTAATGGGCTGAGACTATTGTCTTGAAGGGTATATAGGGCACAAGATCTATAAAATATTTTGTCTAAACTAATGATATTAGTATCTAAGAAATAAAATAAAAATAGTTATTTATTATTTTTTATTCTTAAAAATAGTTTATTGTTATTTTATCTAAATTTTTAATATACACTAAGCCGAATTTGTTATACAATAATAGTGTTATGTATTTTTGAACAACGATAGTATTCCTAAATTCTTGTACCGTATCACAAGGTCGTAGAATAGATGTACACAAAAAATGATAATAGACCAAAGCTGTTTCGAGTTGCATACGTGTTGCTAAATTTCGAAAAACACCAGGACACTTCCTTTGCGTAATTGACAAACAAAACACTCTTATTAAAGAATAACGTTTTAGCAATATGTCTATTTCTAGAGTATTCTTCAAGTCGTCAATATTACGCTTCGGTAAACACGGGCGCTTTACAAGCTCGCGTTAAAAAAACTTTCTCTGGTATGTATTTTCTAAAAAGAGACGAACTTTTTTATTAATTGTGGATTTAACGTGCGTTTGAGTAGCGCTCGTGAGTGGGTAAAATCTATTTAAACTAACTATGATACTGTATAACTATGCGGGTAAGTAGCGACGGCCATCTTTAGATTTCTTGCTCTCTCGATGGTTATTTATGGTGTTGGATTTACCACTTCACCAAGAGTTCTGTATGTTTTTTTCTTTTGCAACAAATTGACATTAATGTTCCAAGTCTTTACCGTATCTGTATGTCAATAGGTCTAGTCCTGGTGGGCATGTGTTCGAATTCATGACATGATTAACTTTTCTTAGACATAGGAGAACTTATACAAGATTCAACCCAACACCATTTCTACCACAAAGGTTGCATATATGTAATAGTATATGAGAGATAATCCAGAAGCAGCACTACTTCTCAGTAATTTCTCAATAAGAAGCAGCAGCTTTTTTTATTGGAGCTCGACAAAGTAATTGACTGTATACTTAATGGCATGCATAATGATATTTTTTTCGAATTTTGTTGATTTCGCTCAAAGATATTTAGAATTAGCAATATAAAGGGAGAGAGGGGTGATAGCACTTTGATACGAGTCACTTCTCTCCCTAGACGCGTTGCATGAGCATTATATAAAAAGTCTCAAGGATTTGTCACTCATGATTTTGATGCAAGTTCTGGTATATTCAGAGTTCGTTGAATGCCTTGAGATTAATTATCACATGCTTGACAAAATTATCATACGATTTGATAGCTTAGACTCCTTCTCCATCAAGCGCAAAAGATACCTAAAACAACTATAGAGGAATCTATTACAAGCACATTTTTTTCTATACTTACAGGTTTATATATATATATATATATATACATATATAGGTAGGTATATTATGCATGCGAAAGCCAGTGTGTTTGTTACGTTTTCACACCTTAGCAGTAACCGAAATTGAACTTTATCAGGGGACAGAAACGACACAGAGTATTGGTCCCGAGGGATAGGTCTAATCTACATTATAATGCGAACAAACATATTTTGTCAAATAAACATTTTGTCCTATCAAGTAAAATATATGAAACTAGCTTTTGCCCGTGGCTACGGGAACAGTAAACTTTTTTTAATGAAAGGTCCTTTCCTGTACTTCTGACAAGTTGTATGCAAGATTTCATAATGATAGGTTCACTAGTTAAAGGCGTGAAAGCGTACCAAACAATCTGCCTTTCGCATTTATAATATTAGTTATGACAGACAATGGGAAGGCGAGTCGACGTCTTCTGATAGAACAGTATTTTAAAAATACCTGTAAACTAGCTAAACCGTGTCCACTTCGTTAGGTGGTAAGCATTTATAAGAAACTACTTTCTGTGACTTAAATATAAAAGTTAGACATATGCTGTCTGTGACTTTTTTGTAGGCATTATCAAGCTCTACAACTTTTCTCTAGAACTCAATCATATATCTCTCATCCTTAAGGCAGCGTTCGTAAGAAACGTTTTCGTTCGACCGTTTTCTCTCCGACTTACTTTGCAAATCCGACTACCACAAAAAAGTATTTACATTTTTCGGGTTAATATATAGCCTATGACACTCACAAATAACGTGGCTTTTTGTTGGTATAAGAATTTTCATAATCGGTTTAGTAGTTCCTGACATTACCCCCTACAACTTCACAAATTCACAAACTTTACCTCTTTATAATATTAAGTATTATATACAGTGGAAGCGTTCAAACGAGTATCAAATGAGTGAAGTTCTATAAAGTAATACTTCACCATGAACCCCCCAATCGAAGTGAAGATAGTGTCGTGTAATTGTTTGTAGAGGCCCACAAACATCGTAACATAGTTCTTCGGTCGTAAACACTCCCCTGTTGGTATGTCTCAAAGCTTAATTAAGAGCGGTCGAGATTTATTGACGACTTGAGTAAGCAACATTGTTTGTCGTCGCGTCGTCCGTTGTTAGATTTTTTCTGGTAAACTTACCTTTTGTATTAGACGCTCACGTAACGTCACGAAAATTGGAACAGTTGTGGGATTGGAAGTATTTATTTTTATTAAAGAAAACAAGTGGTTGAATTTTTTTTCATTTTATTTGTATTGAGAACCATGGCCTAATAGCAGTGTGCTCAAGTACATATAAAAAAAATTATAGACTCTACGTACATTTTATAGCATCAACGTACATTTTAAAATTGAGGTAAGGCATTTTGTGTGGCTTGTACATGAAATCAATTCAAAATATCCTTTATTCAATTTAGGCTCTGAGAAGGCGCTTATAAGGCTTATATACCATTTTAATCGAGGTATGAGATTAACTTTCTGTTCATAAAACTTTATAATAATTGTTCAAACCTGTTTAGTCAAATACTGATGTATTTAAACTTTGTAATAAAATTTTATATTTTATATAGAAATATCCTATAGCGCCATATCAAGCGGGTTTTCTTGTCAAAACGCTATTACACAGTGAATCATTATGTGAACGATGGTGATGTCTGGAATTGACATCTCTCTCTGTGGATCCACGATGACTGGTTTGTTTTCCATACCGGTAGTAGTTTTGACTTTCATAAGCGCCTTCTTAGGTCCTAAACTTAATCTTTATTTTTCAAATTTGATTTGTGTTAAAAATAATACCTTAAATGTCATACATTCAATCATGTGACTGAATAAGCAAAATTATTTGACTAAAACGAATGAAACTAAAGGTGGTAGAGCCACGCTGAAGCCATTACTGGTTTCAGCATGAAAGGGTCGGCTCGCCCGGAGTAGTACCACCCTCTCACAGAAAACCGACGTGAAGTAACAGTGCTTGCATTGTTGCGTTTCGTTCGGTCAGTGAGAGCGCCCGTTACCCACCACAGATACCCATCTCCCGTTCCTTCCCCTTATCCCCCCCCCCCCACCCCTCCCAAACACAGGCGGGCTATATATATAAAAAAAAGAATCATAAAAGTCCATAGTGTAGTTTTTTTACTTTTTTTAATACCCATTAAAATATAATAGATCAACGCGCATACATAAAAATGTGTCATAGAAATTACTGTTATGTATTGTTAATGATATTATTTCTTTATATTTTTTAATGAGGGACAACTCAATCGACCGTATGTCGCTTCCGTGCGTTAAGGGTTCTTTGGCAGAGCCGGATTTGTAATAGCAAAGGTAGCAAGCGTTACAGGGCTATACGTCTGAGGGGCTCGTTCTTTAAAAGAAAAAAGATGTGTGACTCTCTGAGGTATACGGCCTTTTTTGTGTTTTCTTGAAATTTAATTCTTTTTTTTATGTCATAGCAGGCAAACGAACAGGTGGGTCATCTGATGTTAAGTGATCACCACTGTCCATAGACACCAACAACACCAGGGGAGTCGAAAGTGCGTTGCCAGCCTGTGTTTGGGGGTTAGGGGAGGGAGGGGGAGAGGAGAAGGAAGCGGAGGGGAGGTGGACCTCCGGCGCTCTCCCTCACCGAACGAAACGCAACAATGAAAGCACTGTTACTTCACGTCGGTTTTCTAACGGGAGAATGGTACTACCCCGGACAAGCCGACCCATTCATGCTGAAACCAGTAATAGCTTCAGCGTGGCTCTACCACCTATTGAAATTATTAACATTCAGGACTGTGACGGCTTAATCCCTCTCTGATCTTTGGAAATATACATTCTTTGAATATACTCTTGAAGTGTTCCACATATAGAGAAAGTACTCAATTTTGATTATAACATTCAATACAAATTAATTTAACTCTCACAATATATTTACATTTGAAAAAAGAAATGAATATAATTCTCATCTATACTAATATTATAAACAGGTAAAGTTTGTGAATTTGTGACGTTGTAGGGGGTAATCTCAGGAACTACTACTGGTCCGATTTGAAAAACTCTTTCAGTGTTATATAGTTAATTTATCGAGGAAGGTTATAGGCTATATATCATTACGCTAAGACCAATAGGAACGAAGCACCAATGAATAATATTTCAAAATCGGGGTTTATTTTCCTCTTGAGAGCTTTCGCTGCGTGTTAGCGTTAGCCCAAAGTAACTATTCCACGCGAACGAAGTCGCGGACAGAGGCTAGTAACAAATAAAATTAATTTGAAATTTTGAATAAACTTACTACTTTTACAAAACAAGAAAGAATATTTATCTACGACCAAGTGAGGCGATGAAATGATAATAATAGCGTTATTATTTGTAAACGACAAAACTGTTTTTATTTGTTTGTAAACCTTATAACCACATACATCGCGAAATGAAAAATATTTTTGAATATTTCAATTGTGTAAAACAGAACTTCAAATGATGACAATTATTTTAGAGGTGTTTTTTTCTTTTGTCTACATAATAAGAGGAGGAATTGTAGTTGGTAGAGCCACGCTGAAGCTATTACTGGTTTCAGCATGAATGGGTCCGCTCGCCCGCGGTACTATCACTCGACCCACAGAAACACCAACGTGAAGTAATAGTGCTTGGATTGTTGCGTTTCGTTCGGTGAGTGACAGCGCCGGAAGCCCACCTCCCCTCTCCTCCTCCTCCTCATCCCCTCCCCCAAACACAGGCTGGCAACGCACCTGCAACCCCCCTGGTGTTTCATGTGTCTATGGACGGTAGTGATCATTTAACATCAGGACCCACCCGTTCGTTTGCCTCCTATGATCCGTGATTTACCTAGAAAAAGAACGACATTTTTTCTTATTCATTTATATTGTATTTAACCCGAACGAAGTCACGGGCGAACACTACTAGTTATTTATAATGAAAGTTTTCAAATATAAAGACATCAATAATAAAGGGTTCAGTAGAAAAAAAAAACAAATCGTTATATAACAGATTAACAATCATCAACGTCGTAAAACTATTGAGAGCTTTTTAAAGGCTCCCGGAACTAATCAGCTGTCAAACCCTCTTCCACATATTTTAATGAGCCGACGTAATATAGTTCTTAACGTTATAGAAATAAGAAGCATAAAATATGAAAATTACATTGTAGAAACTATAACCGTTTTTTTAACAGTATCCCATCATTTAAATAGTTTTTCAATTAAGCAGACGTTTGCAACCTGTTACGGTCTTTAAGTCAAGAAGTTTTTTTTAAGTTTTACATATCATACTAACCTGATACTTATTACATTAGTTATAGAATCTTCAATTAAATGGTAACGAATGAAACGTCTAAATTAAATAGGACTTAAAAAGGAAATTAGTAAAAGTGCATTTATTTATTAAACATTCAAAAAAATTTCAACAATTCAAAGGTATATTTAATTAATTCGCGGAACCCTGGTGAGTTTTCCACGGAAACCATGGCTTAAGACGTAAAAAAGGATACTTTGTTTTCTAAATATCGATAGAAGTTTTGTACTTTTTTTTTATCGGACTGCATATACTCGTATGTATACTATTATGTATATTTCTTTAGAACGCTCTGAAGTACAAAATTGATAGATTTTAAAACATATACAGTGTTATTACAAAAAAGTTAAATACGTATTGAATACTTGCTTGCAAAAAAGTTTGAAAACTTACGTATTAAATGCACCGCGCTTGCTGAACGTTCGACATCTTGTTCTTTTATCTCTGTTTGATTAGGTTAGGATTGACTTGCGAAAAAGGATAACACGAGCTTGCCGCGCAACGGTCGGCGAGCGCGGTGCATTTAGTACCTAAGTACCCAAACTTTTTAAAGCAAGTATTCAATACGTATTTAACTTTTTCTTAATAACACGGGAAGTAGCGGCGAACCTTAATTGCAAGTAACTTTGGTATTTGGTATATGTGAATTAAATAAGAGAAGAAAATTATTTGTTTTTTTTTGGCAACATTTATATTTACTTTATAGTTATACGTTATAGTATTCTTCAATCGATTATTATATTTATTTATTTTCTTGTATTTAAATAAAATGGATCTATACATGCCTATAATGTGCGCGAATCAAAAACTACAGGTTAGATTTCGATCAAATCTTTTAGTTATAATTCGAAGACGCTTGGCCCTTATTTAAAAAAAATATCACGATAGATTATTATCACACAGCGTTATTTAACTAAAAAAAAATGGGCAAACCTCTTATTTTTTTTATTATTATTTTGTAAATAAAGTCAAAGTAGTTACAAGTAATATATACGATATCGTTTCCATCTAAATTCACACAACTAATCTAAGAATCAATTTGCCACAGCACTATTTTGTCGCGAACTTTGTTTACCGAGTAGTCGAATAGTTACGGAGTAGTTTGTCATGATCCAATTTGTAGATTTAACACTCAAACGATCTATCTCTTCGTCTAGAACTTATCGAGCAATTTGTCTCTTACTAGAGAAGTTCCGCTTTGTTTCAAATTCACGATAGATAAGACCACCTTTCACTATAGATTCTGATTTAAACTTTTAGACATTAATTTTTAATGTATTTTAATGAAAATATAATGTTCATTGTAAAACCGGCAGTTTTTTTTATTATTAAAATTCAAAATTATTAAAAATTATAAGCATGAGTTTACCTATTTTTAATAACTGTCTAAAATCTTATTAGGTTAGCTATAAATTTAAAACTATATTTTTTTGATATTTCTTATAGGTTGAGGGAAACCTATGAGAGCCTTTTTCCAGAATAATAAGACTGCGGTCGAACATTCCTGAAGGCAGATCCTTATAACTGGTCATCTTCAAATCGATTACTCTTTCAGTTGGAACTCGCTTGAATCGTTGATAGACTCATTTGAAATTAATAGGTAATATAAAGATAAAATCACAACTAATTGTAATAACAAAGTATTTTATAGACTTTTTCTAGATGTTTAAAAATAATATCATTATCAAGTAACCGTTCGGATAAACTGTATTTTATGAAAAAAAGCAAAGTTTTATAAATATGATTTTTTTTTCTTTTATTTTATTACAAAGAGTACGAGAACGGTACGGAATACTTAATCTCCTCATTTCACATAAATTTAAACTTTTAAAAACAATACCTACACATTCACAACTATTTGATTCCAAATAAACATCGCTTTTATTTAGAACTAGATTCTGCTCGCGACAACACGCAGCGGAATCTATCAAAGGAAAACAAAACGATTTTGAAACATTCTTAATCGGTACTCCGCTCCCACTAGTCTTAGCGTAATGATATATACCCAATAGCTTTCCTCGATAAATGAGCTATCTAACACTGAAGGAATTTTTCAAACCTGACTAGTAGTTCCTGAGATTAGCGCGTTCAAACAAACAAACCCTTCAACTTTATAATAGTAATATAGATTACTACTTTTCTCTCGTACTTAACTCGAACCGTCATTCAAACTACAATAATTTTTGATGGAGTGGACCAATTTTAATGAAACAAAGACTAAGTTACTCCCGAAGATATGCTTAATGATATTCTTGGTGAGTTTTTATTGTGAATCCAGCCCACGACGTATTGGTGATTTCATACTCCGAGAAATCCACAGTTCTATATTTTCCCACATACTGTGACACTATAAGAACATTTCTCAGGTTTAGATTCCCTCACGATGTTTTCCTTCGCCGTTAGCCGATACTGTTATCCAAAGACAAAACTTAGAATTATCTTTACCACATAAAAAATCAGTCACATGTTGATAAAACGCGTGAGCTCCCGGCACAAATAAATTTGTAAAAAAAAACAAAGGAAAAAATGCTCAAAATATATCCAAAACCATTACTTAACTCTCAGGATGGAGCACTTTATTGTTGATAGTAACGATAACGAGAATAGTTTTTTTTATCAACAACTGACGGTCTATAATTATTATCGTAGGTAACCATACTAAACGTCTCAAGATATAGGGTTGTCACCCTCGAGTTGAGACGCATCCTGTCTCGTGATTACAAAGTATGACGACTCGGGCGCTGTAATTATACATTTCATTAAATAAAATCGTACTTAATCCTCCGTACTAGAGTTCAAATTGAAGTAAATAATTATTTCCATAAAGCAACACATTGGCACGTTTATGGAAATTGGAGACATCCGTTCGTGTGGCTAGCACGCGTCTTGTGTTTTATGATAGCGTTATGCTTGCATGCGTATGCGTTTGTCCAGGTGTTATTTTAAATTTGGAACTATCTTTTGGCAGAACAGCATTTTTATTTTTGACGTCTAGCTCGATAAGTAACCGAGGATAGATTAAATAAAATTACAGATAAAAATATATTGCGGTACATCTAACAGAATACAACCTCTATGGTAATGATTTGATACTGTTTCCCTTATTGCTACTTTATCAATCAAACCTCTTTATTGAAGATGATTACTGTCATTATCAAGTAGGTGATTATTATAAAATCTCTTGTAATGTTTTCAGGGTTCCAGCAAGATAGCGGCTCTCTTTTCAAAACTTTTTAGAGGGATATTGTGAATTCATTCAGAATTCATATTCCGTGTTATGATTTTCCACCCACTTTTGTAGAAGTTCCAGGCTATATCTACTAACCTAAATGCCACCAATGCAACGTAATAAGAGTTCTATAATATCGGAAGCTTATGAATACAAAATAAAAGTCACTACAAGACAGTCTTAAGTCCCGCAAAAAATTTCAGATAAAAGCACTGATCATAAAAATATTTAGGTATAATTGAGCATAAATTTAATCTGTATATATTTTGCCAATTACTTCCTTACTCATCAATTCTAATAAAGAGTTTTAAATTATTTAAACGCATGCTTCGGAATTATGATCTAAGATATAATAAAAAGTACGTTACTTTCGTTTCGGTAGAGCGCTTGTTTTTAAATTTCGAAGACGCATAACGTTCGTCCATAACGTTCATACAATGAGCAGGGGTATTGCACTTTCGGTCCTAGAATTATCAACTGTAGACTAATATTAAATATTGGTATCATTTTAAACTTTGAATCAATATAATATATACTGTAATTTTACTTTTTAGTTATAAACTAAATATTGTTTTATTCTTAGTTCAAAATTTATACATAATATATAACATATTATACGCAACACTAACACTAGTTTCAGTAGTACTTAGTATTATTATTTACTTAGTATTACTTAGTAGTATTTCACACAAAACATCTTTGATTTTATTTAAATTATTAGAAATTTTACAATACCCTTATTTCAAAGATAGTCAAATTAACAAAAAATTCTAAGTGGTGGAATCTGTGCAAGATTGGCTTGAAGAAACATCACTGCCATAGCTGTTTCTCGTGCAAAGTGATGGCGCTATGCGATTCTTTATTTCCGCTTCGTACAGTGTTATTGACGACAGGCACTGAACTACAATTCGCAGGAGTAGCGTCTTACCACTGATGAGCAGGGTGTCGTTTAGGATTGTAATCCTTTTTGGGGTTAATAAGTAATTATATGCTGCGATGATCGATCAGCATTTGTGGAACTGCATGCTCGCGTACACCTTATTTTCGCTAGTGAAATAAAAAGCAATATTAATATTAGGTGAAAGAAAAGACCGAACTTAGCTAAATTCTATCCAATAGATAACTTTCAAAAGCTTATATTAAAATGTGTATGTCTAAATTACAATAAATAAAAAATCTTGATATACATACATGTAAATACATGTAAATGAATTTGAACTATCTATTTTTTTCCTGTACTGATCTTCGAACGGTTGACTGATTGTAATGAGAACTTTACTGGCAAGTCTAAATGGACTATGGTCTAAATCTAAATGGACTCCATTTAGACTAGCCAGTAAATAATGATAGAACTTAAAAACGATATAAGGATTTTTTTTTGAACTGACTATACGTTGTTGGCCTGATGGGCCTATTCAGATTCACTGGCCTTTATAAAAGGGGTTTACATGTTCAGTATTGGTAAGATATTTCCTAATGTCTACTTTGCTATATAGGACAAGAGCCAGTCTTAGGTTTATCGTATTCCTAATTTTTGGTCACAATGTAAGACAACAGTTTATGCTATTACTATAGTTTATAATTGAAATTAGAAAAGTATTTTAAATTATACTGTGATATTCTATTAGTTTTAGGATTAAACTAGTAAGACTTTGTGTCTAACCATTTATTTTGCATTCGTATCCAATAGAAATTATTTTAACGTAGACCTAAGGTTCTGTAGCCCACAACAAGGCGCGCGCCAACTGTATGACCGTTAAAAATAAGCCACCGTGCATTACTTCCTTCGACAGGCACGGATTCAGTACGACTAATAATTTCGAGTAGATTACCGATATTTTTTGTTTCATTGTAAATTCTACAGCAAAATATATTATTTTGCTGTTTATGTCCCAGAAAAATTACAACTTTATGTATACTACTAGTTACTACCCACTACCCATTTAGAATAACCTATATGTGAATGACATTTTTTTTTCTGGGTAAAATTTACCTTATTTATTTTATTTCCCTACAAAAGTTTTAATGTTTTTAAATTAATGAAATTTCATAATGGTCGGTTGAAAATTTAAGGTGTCAAATTGTAACAAACAAGCAAACTATCACATTTATAATATTTATTAAGACTAGTTACTGGTTATAATACTATGCACAACGACAACGGACGACAAAGGAGTGCTCGAACTCACCAGAACACTGATTCTCTGTAATATAGAAGGCTCTCGTCTTACTCTTGTTTCATAGCTATAGGAGCACACTCCATGTAAGTATCACTTGTTAAAACCACAACGTAATATCTATTAACTGATTTACTTTAGTTTCACAGTCACCATTAATGTTCGCTGATCGGGTTAAAATTTGAACTAACGTAGGGGTGAAAGAGATTGGTGGCAAAATAGAAGGCAAAAAGAACGGACAACGATATAGCTAACTTATAAAACATATACAGTCGTTCCATATAAAAATACTGTTTTTGTCTTTTAAGGGTTACATTATTCAAACGAACACATTAATACATTATTCAAATGAACACATTAATGAGATAGGACTACTAAGTCGACAACTTCTTGGCATGTTTTTATTAGACAAACCGGCACTGTGCTTCCTTATGGTTACGGAAACTACACTCTGCACATTGCAATTTATCGCTTTTAGAGTTTTTAGCCACAACCTTAAACAAATGCTGAGTGTGAGAAAGTTTGCGCTCCGACGATGTGGCCGCCCCTGTAAGCGCACTCTTAATACTCTCAGCGATTCGTAACGCCTTAGCCAATGTTAAAAGGTATTTAGATCTATAGCAAATAACTTTTCTCATTTCGCGTTTGGTAGCATCGCCATCACAAATTATCTCTCAGTGCTTCTTCCACGTTTAGGAATCCACAACGTGTAGTCAGCCCGCAAAGTTTCGCCGCCCAAGTCGCGTAGTTCTCACCATCTTCCACCACCATTAGTTGTGACGCTGTGTAAAATTTATGCCTCTGGCTAAACCCACATCTCTTGGGAATGAAAGCATTGTCGAGAAGCTTCAATATATATTGAAACGGCACCGGCTGAATTTCCTTAGGTAAGGCCAAATCCTATGCAAGCTGATATGTGGCATCCGCGACTGCGCTCAATAAAATCGCACGTCATTTTTGTCCCGACGGATTCTTAGGTTCGTTAATATCATTCACAATAAGCCATTGCGTTAATCGCCCTTTATACGCTTACCATGTCTGTATATTATGATCAAAATTAGGCAAAATCACAAATTGAACCATAATTAGACATTTTTTTTTATACGCGAGTAGTTCGATACGAGTGAAACAGCAGCTAATTGTATACGCACTGACGTTTATTACAAGAACTAACAGTGAGCGTAGTCACGGAACATATACATATAACAATACATACATAACATATACTTCTAAAATTTTGTGACAAAATAACAAAATTTTCATATATTTTTATAAAGCGTAAAATTTATGATTTTTTTTAAATATTTACGAATACAGTTACTTAATAAAGCGATGGTTCAGTAATTAGAGTGTTCGTACAGCTCGTCGATTGACGTAGGTTCGAATTCTTTTAAATGAGCCGGAATTTTTGGTGAATGATAACATTGTGATGAAACCGTAGCATAATAGTGGGCTTTTTCTGACAACTCTATTTTCAACAAGTTGAAAATCTGTAGTCACGAACCAAGAGCTGTTTTCCGGCAGCTAATCTTCAGAGCCAGTCCCACATCTAAGTTTTTTGTATTCCTCCATTTTCGACCACATCATTTGACATTGAATCAGGTGAGATATTGGGCAAGGGCTAAATAAAGCCAATAAAGTATAAAAGAAAATAAATAAGTAAAACTGAATACGATCCTGTAGTTACAGTAAGGTCCTTTATATTTACGAACAACAACAACGATCGTGAAGAAAGCTCACCCTTCTTTAATATTTTTTTATTCGCACGTTCCGGTTTCGATACGATCAGACTCTGTGATAAGGCGCATAAAATTCAATTTGCGTTAAACGTAAATCGGGAACCAAGTCTACGTACCTCAATTGTTTGGATTTTATAGTGATAACGTCGCAGCCGCCGCGCTGATTATTTCAATGCCATGTATTGATAAGTCTTAAAAGTCTAATTTTTGTACTATCATATGTTCATACCCCAATGTATATGCAATTTGGTTGTGGACTTCTGGTAACAGCATCGAACCAAAGCAGCAACAGCTTTATCTAAACTTCATTTACTTCAGCTGTTGTATCTTCCATTGATGAAACTAACTCTGCACTGGAAAATAACACTTTTATTTGAAACAATCGTTTAAATATTAATATAGAAACCTTCATTGTAGCGAACTTAGTTTACCTTAACAGATTCTCGGTGTTGAATCCAAGGGAACACTCAAGCCGAGATTCGGCTACTTTGGCACTCTCAAGTTTGTTGTCAAGCTGTGAAGACCCGTCAGGCCAATACCGTAGTCAGTACGAAAAAAAAAACCTTAATTTTCTTCTAATGATTATTCGTTCAGTTGCATGATGGTAGGGCATTTTCTAAGCCTACCAGATTAGCTACGATCCTCAAGTTCAAAATCAAAGTCAGGTGTTCAAGCAGTTGTATTTAGGAGCCAGTTCTTCTAGGCTTAGCGTGTTTACTACCTTGGACTACGACATTTAACGTCCAATGAGATTGTGTTCAAAGGCTAAAACCCGAAAAGCATAAACAAGTAAAAAAATGAGTCGAAATAATCTTTCAAAATATGAGCCATTATTATCCGAAAGCGATGAACAAACGAAGGGGATTGAAGGGTCCGACTTAACGTCTTTTCGCCCCCAAGACGTTGAGTTCCTTGTCGACCGTCGTACAAGCGGGCCGGGTGCGCACCGGTCCTGACTGAATAACCCGGCAAATTCAAATTTGACAGTTAAATTTAAAAAGTTTTGTATATACGTTTTATTATTACAAAGCGTTTACATTCTGTACAAATTTGAATTTGTTTTATTTATTTTTATTCCGGTTTTTATACACGTTTACCGGTGCAATATTATATTAGTGTTGTGAAATAGTTTCCTATTGGTGCTTTATTCTTGGGAGTGCTCAAGTGATTTGTTTGTGCTTGGATCGGCACGAGAGATATAAGGAGGTTTTATGAAATACTCTCTTCTAGTATGTGGTAAGTTATTGTTAATTTTCTTGTTTTTATTGTCACTGTTTTTATCCTGTGAGCACTGAATTGAGGATAATAGTGATCGTTCTTTTCTCAGTTATAACAAGTTTCAATTATTGTTATTAATCACTTTCCAATACAAAATTAATGATTATATGGTCCAAGATAAATATGCCGAGATTAATACAGATTTGGTTTCAGTTATTGAAATATAACTACGTATGATTGGTTTTTAATTTGAGTCCAACCAACCAACCAGTTAAAAATGGTTGGCTTTTTAATAGTTAATCAATAAAGTAATTAAAAACCATGTAGGTACAATGTATGCTATTATTGATCACAATAGCGATTAGCGATGTACCAAAATGTCTGTATATTATGCATATATTTATTTTTATATTAAAATAATAAGAGGACAATCTTATATATGTTTTTTTTATGCTATGATAACCAAACTTTGAACTGGATATATAGAAATTTAACTTCTTGACACATACCTGACACACACTATTCGTAGAACAGTCCATGTACAGGAATCGATCCCGCAACCTCATCATTCGTTAGTAGGGCTTACAACCACGGCGCTATGAAATCAATATCAATCACGATCCCCTAGTTACCTAGTGGGAACTTATGACTTTGACGTGTTGTTTGTAGTCCGGTGAAGCTGTTAAGACCTTGCTAGCTCAATAGCGTAATCAGTACGAAAAAAAAAGAAAAAAAACATCTAAATATATAAAAATCCCGTGTCATGATGTTTATCCACGATGAACTCCGAAATTACTCAACCGATCTTCATAAAGTTGGCATTTATATACAATTTGGTCCAACTTGAGAGATAGGTTAACTTATATTTCGATCAAATGGCCTCAATATTTTTTAATTACAAATGAAATAATTGTCAATGTTGATTATTGTTATTAATTGTAAGTTTCATCATTCTCGAACAGATGGCGCTGTAAATTAGTTTGTTGGCAGAAAACTGTACGACCGACTGTTATAGACATCTCACAGATGGCGCCACGTTTTAATTTTGATTTTTTATATTTCAACTCCAGTTTATTTTATGGTGCACGTATTCTGTTAATCTATTTACTACGTAACATCTTTTTTTATGTATCGATAAAATGTAAAGTTGGAAATGATATGTTGATTTGTACTTAACTGTATTTTCTAAATACTTTCTTGTTTCTTAATCACTATCGGATTTCAATGTAATTTTCCGTTCTTAACCCCGACACTCTTTAGGCAGACTCATTACCCCAACAAGATGGTGGCCCTCCTGTTACAACTTTCCAGGGAGTTCTTGTGGCAAGTCAGAATCCATGCTCCGTGGTATTATTTGCCATCCAGTGCATAATAACCGAACTATATTACGTAAAATACCACCAATATTTAAAAAAAATATAGACCCAAACAACATAATAATTATGAGTAAAGTTTAAAATCCACTACATGACATTCCAAGATCTAAAATCAAAAAAATACTTTATTCGGTATAAACCCTGAGAAGGCGCTTAGGAACGTCAAAGCTACCATCGATTCGGAAAACAACCCATTTATCGATAAAAACCGGCAAGAAACTCAATCTGATTTATCTTTTCATGACATATATTTTTACAAAACAAACATTACATTACATTCGTTTTTAGTGGATGCATAGAGAGGGTGTCATTTCCAGCCATCATCACCTATCGGTCACATATTGATCCACCCTATAATTAATATTAATAGACCTTTAGACATTAAAACCCGCTTGACATGTTTCTTGAACTCGTTATCTGGCAAATCGGTAATGTGCTTTTTTGGGACTTTGTTATAAAACCTAACACTATTACCTACAAAAATGTTTTTGACCTTAGTGAGTCTGCCGAATACATTATTATCTGAAAAAAAGGTTTATTATTATTATAACCTCTCGTAGCCGCGTGACGTCATAATTGGCATGGCTGTCGCGTATCGCACCGCACACATCCGATACGTACCCGTACGGTGCGGGTGAAAGCGCGCGAAACACAAAAAAGGAACGTTATTTTTAAACGTTAAACGAAATAAAAAAAGTAATGAGTTATTGATTCAACGGCCGGCAATGCATTGTGACCTTGGCAGTGCTTCCGGTAATGTAATAACTCCGTGTCAAGGTTATTGTTGTTTACTTTTGACTGAATTAAAATGCTTCCCTTATTTTAATTTTACTTAATTGAGATATAATTTTTATTTACATATTTCCTTACTGATTAACGATTTCGTATTTGTTTTATATTCCTAAATCAAACGTTTAGTGGATTATGTGGGACGTGTCCGCGAAATATAAAATATACTTTTAATATAACTATTTATTGATATTAGATTACATTTTACTTATATTAAATCTAAAACTAAGAAGTGCCTACAGTTCGAGATGTGAGAGAATAATGCCTTCAAATCTGAATTTAATATATTAAGTGGTTCTGACGATCCCACGGTGATGACAAGTCCCCAATTCCTTATATTGTCACTTTGCGCTACCGATGGCTGTTATATGTAAACATAACTTATATCACAACTTGCCTGTTTTCGTGTAGACCAAATCCATAGCAAAACATTTGTCGGTGTATTCCACTAATTGCACTCACAAGCTAGTCAATTTTTAATTACTTCGTCACTCAACTATAAATGTAAGTTGTGTTCCGCCCTTCTTTGTTTTAATATCACTTGTTTAACAAATCTTAGCATATAAGACCGGCAATATTGGCGATAACACACCCAAACGACTTGTAACCAGGGGCTAAAATCTAAACCCACGCGCTACTCAGAGAACTGTCACTTTTCACCCGGGACGCATAGGCACGCCAGCGTAAGACAATTATAGCCATGGTATGAATCTATAGGAATAAATAAAAGTGATGGTCTTTAATGACAAAATAATAGCTTTTTACCAAATGGATATGACAGCACATGGGGTATTTATAACAAAAAAAAAAACAATTTTGTCTGTCTGTATGTCTGTTCCGACTAATCTCCGAAACGGTTGTGCCGATTTTGATGAAACTTTCACTGGTAGAAAGCTGGTGTTATAAGAAGTAACTTAGGCTACTTTTATTTTTTTTAAATAGGGTTACTCGTAATTATAATCGTTTATAAAGATACAAAGACAACAAAAGTCGCAGTCTACTGATAGTGATCAATAAATTTCTAATCTAGAGTTTGCTTCTATTTTTTTTATCCGGCCAAGCCTAAATCCCTACTCTATATTCGCTAGTAAGTACACTGCCATCCAGAAACATCACTCTATGTCCAGTTGCATCTGTCATATTGGCCAGCAAATACACGGAGACTAAAACCAAAATGCGAGGAATTAAAACAGAGCATGTCCCCTGTCATGAATTTATCACAATGATTGTCATATATTCGTATACCCTATGTGTTATATTCGATATAGTACAAATAATTTTGCAAAATCGAACTTTCATTAAATTGACCGGACAATGTTACCAACCGCACGGCCGCAAGAAACCTGTTTAATTGTCGTCCAGATTTACGAGCTGGGGATGTGTTTGCCAAATTGAAAGTTCACTATAAATTACAGACTCCCCCCTCCCTCCGCGTCCCTATTTTACCGCACTCCCCGCTGCCCGTTGTCCACGGTCGTGGGGCACTACTAATGTATACGTTATAGCGTGTGTAGCGTATAGCGTGATTTACAATCGTCGAAACGTCTTTGTTGTGTCGATTTGCTAATTAGCCATAGTAATAATGACTATACTATTAATTCATAATTGCTTTGTTTTTTAAATCATTCGATTATTACATACATATTAACTTTTGCTCGCGTTACTGTAGATTTGATCTATGGAAAGGTATCCTATATTCTTTTGAGTATCCCTCACAACCTGAATGCAAAATTTCACGATGATCTTTCATTTTTTTTAATTGCAATTTTATACAATTTGTAGAGTAAGTTTGAAAATAGCACCAATGACAGAGAAGTTAAGGAGTAACAGGTTGCCACGGTATGGGCATGTCATGAGGAGAGATGAAAACCATGTAACTAGAAAAGCTTTGAGTATCATGGTCGATGGATATAAGAGTAGAGGAAGACCGAAAAAGGTATGGATGGATTGTGTGAAAAATGATGTGTGTAAAAGGTGTGAATACTGAGATGACATCTGATACTTGATAGGCGAGAGTGGAAAAGGAATACATGTTGTGCCTACCCTACGTAGGTAGGATAAGGGTAAGAAGATGACGATACGATCTTATAGCGATTTTAAAGTATCTCAAACAAATTTTATCATTTCTGCTCGGTCACTGTGAGAAAGCGTAATCATATACCTATACTCTAGAACAGCGGTGGCCAACCTTTTTCAAAGCAAAGGCGCAATGAACAATTTTGCCAGCGAGGTGGGCGTATGTTTGTTTTTTTTTTTTCAGGTGGAAATCTAGCCTATGGCATACATTTTAAGAAGGGGTATTTTTAAATTAGTGTTTTGGAATTTGCAGCGGGCGCATTACAGATGAATCGTGGGTGCGGCTACCACTGCTTTAGATAAAACTCGGAAAAGTCCCTCTATCTGCTCGTGAAAACCTCATCAAAATCGCTACTTCTGTTTCGAATATTATCCCAGACATATACAACAGACACTTCAATTTTATTTATACCTATAGATAAAAAAGTGCAATTTCTATAAGTTCATTAAATTATAAATATTAGTGTGAATACGTCTAAGATTCTTGCAAGTTTAAAACAATTATTTTAACAATTATTTAGTACAAAAAACAGTTCAAAAGTATTCACTTTCCGTGAACACCGTTCAACTGGATCGTATATCTCATTTTATTAATATGTTTGCATAGCCACAGAACAAAAAACCGCATACTTTTTCGGTGTTCTTCATTTAACTTATATTTTTGTAAAGTATTCTTAAAATTTTACGAACTTATTTTAGGGTTATTCTACCTCTTCACCTTCTTTGTATTCATTTGTTCCATAGAATGTTCTTTTTGGATTAAAATTGTTTCTTAAATATTTTGATGTAGTAAAGAGATTATATCGTTTCAAATATAATAAATATATGTTATAAGACGATAAAATTTACACAAAAAGAACATTCTGTATAATGTGCATTAAAGTAAAATAATTTATGCCACGTCACCACTTCTGTCATTTATATAAGCAAGGAACCTTTGTAGTCTGGTGAAGCTGTTAAGGCCTTGCTAGGCCATTACTGAGTACTTTAAGCGCTCGCCTTAGTAGTCCGGTGAAGCTGTTAAGACCTTGCTAGGTCAATAGCGTAGTCAGTTCGAGAAAAAAAAACACAAAATTGCTAGGCCAAGGCAGAAAAGAAAAAGAAAAGGCAAAGAACCTTTCACGCGTAACTGTTATTTTTCGTATGAAATGGTAAAAATAATATGCCATACGATAGTTACCACTTTTTATTATTGCTATTTCTCATGTGCTACGAATGAATTTGTAGTACTGTTATTTTTCATATGGAATGTTTACTGTGTATTGTGGTATATGTTACACAACAGAACGAGTATTTAAAAAAAAAACACTTAAGTAATAGTCCTGTGGAGTAACACTTTTTTTTATATATAGTACATGACCTGGCAGTGAAATAGCAGACATTAAAAAAATAATTTCACCACTATACAATTATAATGAAGAACTATAATTTCCATCTTATAGATCTTATACGTGTATAAATGTGTTAGCTATAGTAAAATATTTTAGTGTGTTAATTATCATCTTTTGTTTTAAATGCCATTTAATTTATTAAGAAAACAATAGCTTCATTATTTTCTGTGGTATATGTGAGTTAGTTTAGGTTTCAGAAACCAATGTATAGTTCTCCTTCTTACCATTGTATATTATATATCATTTTATTAATATGTTTACTAGGGTCAAAATCTCGCTGCAGGTCGGGTCATAAATCATATTTTGCCTAGTCATGTGCACTGCACAGGCGGTATACTTTAATAACAGACTGCTCGCGTTGAAGAAGTTATCTCACGAGCAACGTAAAGTACGCACGTCCATTTGTAACTGTAACAATGCTAATTCCGATGCTATAAGTATAAGTAAGTATTTATTTATAATAAGTATTTTTTAATATATATATTATAGGGGGCAAACGAACAGGCGGGTCACTTGATGGTAAATGATCACCGTCGTCCATAGACACTAGCAACACCAGGGGAGTCGCAAGTGCATTGCCAGCCTGTGTTTGGGGGAGAGGGGAGAGGGAGGTGGCGGTGAGCCTCCGTCGCTCTCACTGACCGAACGAAACGCAACAATGCAAGCACTGTTACTTCACGTCCGTTTTCTGTGGGACGGGTGGTACTACCCCGGACGAGCCGACCCATTCATGCTGAAACCAGTAATGGCATCAGCGTGGCTCTACCACCTACAACATAAGTATAAAGTAGCATACCATATGCTCCGCTCTTTTAGCAGGTTTTACTGCCTATTCTGCCGCGAGGTTTTGTCCTTACTAAATAGTTTTAAAGATAAATTACTTTTATCCAATATAATTCAACTTTACTTAATGCACAGACAAAAACATACTTTTAGTACGATGACCAGAAAGTACATTTTTATTTAACGACATCTTATATGGACACTGTAAAATTGAGGTTTATTAAAGATATAAAAACTCCGATTCGTTTTCATGCAAACGAATGTCTCATAGGAAGCTCATAAACGGACTTTAAGGTTTATCCCAACATTATAAGAGTACAATGTTTCGTCACATCAAAAAGGACGTCAGTATTCAAACAAATCCTTACGGAAAGAACGTCACAATGATATATTGAAATTTACTGCAATATAAACTTTACTTCTCTAAACGTAAAGTTGATTTTACAACAGCGGTATATTTCACATGTAATTTTGAAACGAAACGAATGTAAATGTTTTTATTTATCTGTTTATAACTACCGGTAGGTGAATTGCATCTTTTTCTCTTTATACATAAAGTTCATTTTAAAATGTAGAAAGATGATAAGGCTCAATAAAACGTTCCAAATTCAAAGTTATCCGAAATGCGAAAACGTTAAAGGTGTACCAATAAAAAAGAAGTTAGCTTCTTACGTAATGCGAAAACGCAAGGTGCGAATGGGCCCCGGAGGTGACAATACTTTCGTTTGTACAAGAATTGATGTATTCCGTTGATCGAAAGGGTGATTGGCCATTATATTACGGACGATGATTTGGTATTATTACTAGATATAAGATATGTTAAAAAGAAATCTATAAGTACTAATATTAAAAAGCTGGAGGGTTTGTTGGTTTGGTTGAACGCGCTAATCTCAGGAACTACTGGTGCGATTTGAAAAATTATTTCAGTGTTAGCTCATTTATCGAGGAAGGCTATAGGCTATAATTATCAACACGCTAAGTTTTTTTTTCTTGAACTGACTATGCTATTGACCTAGCAAGGTCTTTACAGCTTCACCGGACTGACACGCTAAGAACAATAGGAGCGGAGCACCAAACGAAGAATGTTTCAAAATCGGGTTTTCTTTTTCCTTCTGAGAGCTTCCGCTGCGTGTTAGCGTTAGTCCAAAGTAACTATTCCACGCGGACGAAGTCGCGGGCAGAAGTTAGTATATTATAAACATAAATACACGTTAGCTATAGTTACAAAATTATGAATGCTATATTTTCTTATACATATTTTTTAATTCGGGAACCGTAAAAGTATTAACGAAATAAAAATGTAATAAATTTAAATGAAAAAAAAAATTGTTTCTTAAATCGGAATCGTTAGAAACACTGATCGAGTATAGGTTAGCTGCCCGATAAGAGCCGATCATTACCGAATACTATCGAACAGTGAATGCCAATGTTGGCGAGGTGCGATGTCGCGAGGCTCAGTCTAATGTCCGGTGAAGATGTTAAAGTCCGTCAGGGCATTTAGCGTATAATCAAGTGCTGTTCATTCGCGCAGTCGGCTGCATATGCCACAGTCCTGCTTGGAATTCGCTTACATGAGTCCATAGAACTTACCTAGTAACATATTAAAAAAACAGGGGTGTCGTAAAAAACACACGACAGAAGTGAAACTTTGTATTATAGGTAAACATTGTAATTCCAAAAATATAGCAAAAAGACAACGTCATACGGTGTTCCTATTCGGTCACCCATCCAAGTAGTGACCGCGCCAGACGTCACTTAACTTCGATGATCGAAGGAGAACCCGTGTTTTCAACATTCTACCCGACACAGTGTTTACCCCATAACTTTTCGTCACACAAAAAGATTGCGGATCAGAATATCAAAGCCCTCCCATAAGAAGTTTCACTTCAAAAATAGTTTATATTTCAACTGCTTAGAGTGAAAAGTACCTTATTTATGCATTTCCTTATGGGGCACAGTTATAGTTCCATTTCAATTAACCAATAATTTACTCAACATTTGACTACTCAAGATAAATATAAGAAGGTACATTGATTTCAAACTAAATTAGAATTTATTTATGTAATTATATAGTATCGCCGTCGCCATCGCCATCCGGTATTTGTACAGCTTGTCCTTCAACAAAGGCCTCATATAAAAATGTCCATAATTTTAACTATTAAACTTATCAAATGTTAAATTGTTATATTTCAATCAAGTTATGTTTTATATATTTAAAAGGAAACAGGTCCGTACTGTGAATAAACGCGAAGACGGATTATAACTGGTAGTTTAAGGTGAGCGAACAAAACGAGTCAATCTCCGTGTCGCGAAGAAGCTGGCAACTCGTTTACGAGGTACTTTACGCTTACAATTACAGGGGAGACGGGTTTATGATCGAGGTGCGTGAGACTCCCGATGATGACATTAGAGTCGATCCTATCGAATATCCTTTTTTATATCTAACGTTTGTAGATGTATTGTGCTTTAAAATTTTCTCTTCAACTTCAGTGGATCAATTAATTTATTTAGAAATCAAAAATACTTTATCTATTTTAGACCCTGAGAAAACGCTTATGATCGTCTAAACTACGGCCGGTTCGAAAAACAGCCCAGTCATCGAGAAATATCGGGAAGAAAGTCGATCAGGTTTATTTATACATGGATACATGTTTTTACAAACATAGATAGTTACAATCGCTTTTGGTGGATGCACAGAAATCGATGTAATTTATAGACGTTACCATCGTTCACATATTTGCACTATTACTTCATTCTATCTTACCATACTTTCTGACCTACTATTTATAAGGTAATTACTCCGTTCCCAACGATCAAAGCGTGATATTTCGATAGCCTGGCAGCTCTTTAGATCAATAACATAAAAATCTTTTTATAATCCAAATGGTAATCGCTTGATTTATTAATATTAGTAATGTTTAGTGATATTTGTTGTCCGGAAAACAAAACCGTATTTTAGTATTATCAACACAAGAGTATGAAACGACCGCAAAAAATAAAACAATACCATAAATGAGAGGACAATAAATTATTTGCCATACCTGCTGAATTAAATCAATGTTTTTTCTTTCGAACCAACAACACGCTATTGGCTTAACGGGGTTTCAGATTATTTTCTCGAACTGACTACGCTATAGACCTGGCAAGGTCTTAACAGCTTTTTGATTTAATGTCAAGTTGAGAACCGCATCCGCTTAAAAACAGTGAACTATTAAAAGCGCGAGCTATTCGATAGTGTCGCCATCTTTTAACAACACAGAAAAACACTACTTTATGACTTGCCAAATTTTATATCTTGAGTTCACTGTCGAATATGAGTGTCATTAACGGTAATACCCGACACCTAGGTGAACGCAGAAAAATAACACGTTAGCTCGGTTTTATACAAAATGAGTAATCGTGTAACAGCGTTTACGAGCCGAGTTTAGTGCTGCACCCGTAGGTTGGGTGACGAGAGGACCTTTAACAAAGTTGTTATCGTTAAGTTTATTCAGATTGTTGTTTGATCCGAGACACCTTTTATATCCGCGTCTCCTCACAGTTATACAGAATTGGAATGAAATCTATACTAATATTATAAAGTTGGAGGGTTTGTTTGGTTGAACGCACTAATCTCCGGAAGTACTGGTTCGATTTTAAAAAAATATTTCAGTGTTACATAGCTCATTTATCGAGGAAGGCTATATGCTATATATTATTACGCTAAGACCATTAGGAGCGGAGCACCAATGCAGAATGTTTCAAAATCGTTTATTTTTTTCCTTTTGAGAGCTGCGGTTGCCTGTTAGCATTAGCCCAAATTAACTATTCCACGCGGACGAAGTCGCTCGGCAGAAGCTAGTATAACATACAAATGAGAATGCCACTTTCCTTTTTCTCGTTAATTACACTTTAGTCCGAGATTGTTCAGTATCTAAGTACCTATTTTCTATACATATAAATAAAATTTAATTGTCTGTTGTTTGTCCGAGTTCGTCGCCAAAACGGCTGAATCGATTTTGATGAAACGTTCACTGGCAGATAAATAACTTTCAGATAATTATCTAGGCTTAATATTGTTACATTTTTGCATATGGATAAAATAGTATGAGTATTGATAATGTTTGTCAGATTTTACTAAAAATTTGTAAAAGACAACTCATCGTGAAAATAAAAGTCGGAAAACATGTAAAAAATAAATAAAAAAGTAAAAATGCTCATTATTATTTTATATATATTAAAAGTTTATTATAACTGTTTAACTTTAATTTAAGTTAAGAAGTCCTGGGGGTCGACTGCTGTGATCGGCGGAATATCAGTCCCATGCTCGCAGGTTCGAACCCCGGTATATACCAATATTTTTTTGGGAATTCACATACATTTACTAGCTTCAATTGTTAACACTATCGGCAGGCGGTGCAGGAAATATGATGAAGAAACCTGAACCTAATAAATGTTCTTGTAGTACCAGATATAGATCTGTGGGTTTCTCGGAGTTTAATATCACCAATACGTCATGCGCTGGCGCGGTGACTAGGCCCATACCTTCCTTCAAGAAAAAACCAGGCAGGCTTTTTTACCTACTGTAAAATCGAAATCAACAAGTTTATTAAAAAAATATATATTGCCCCTAACTAAGATTCTGTCGTTCAAACAAAAAGTGCGTATCTATAGTTTTAAGCAGTAGGTATATAGGTATATTTTTTCAAGTATATAGGGTTGCAATATTTAGTTTTATGTATGTTTCGAATCAGAAAAAAAGTGCACCTAATAGAATTTTTGAAGTGAAAACTATAACTTTAACGGCGTTGAGCAATTTTTCGTAGGAGAAAAAGTTATGGGTTTCCATCACGAATGACCGCGACATGCTCCTAATATATTCCGCTTCGCCAGACTAGCCACTCGTAGTATAGCGGCCTGTAACATGTAAGTAAGATTGATCTATACTAATATTATAAAGAGCTAAAATTTGTGAATTTGTGACGCTGTGAGATTGCGACGTTGTAGGGGGAAATCTCAGGATTACTGGTCCGATTTGAAAAATTATTCCAGTTTTATATAGCTCATTTATCGAGGAAGGAAGGGGCGGAAGAATAGGAGCGTAACACCAATGACGAATGTTTTAAAATCGGGGTGTTTTTCTCCTCTTGAGAGCTTCCGCCGCGTGTTAGCGTTAGCCCAAAGTAACTATTCCACGGGACGAAGTCGCGGGCAGAGGCTAGTATTTTATATTGAGCTTCTGTCAGCAGCCCTCATGACTGCATCGACTTTATTTTGTTCATGAGTTTCTGTTATGAAAAATTGTACTTAAACATATTCCGTATTATTACAAAAAAGTTAAATACGTATTGAATACTTGCTTTAAAAACTTTGATCACAAAAGATTGTCTAACCCTTGTTTACAAATGCACATTATTTAAATTTAAATATTCTCTAACACTTGTCTAAGTTCACAGTTCTTATTCTACTGTTTTAATTAACTGTATCTCTATTTACCGGCAAAAGAAGTTTCATGGTTAATTATGGATTTCGTGGATGTAATTAATTTGGAAGAAATAAATAAATTAAACAATCTTAGACATTCACAAGTAAATCATAACTACTAATATTTGACACTATTGACATCTGACAATGTATTTAATCTGTCATTGTACTGTTGTTCCACCTTACTGACCTTACGCACTTTGGAGTAATATATAACTCCTATGAATTGCTTATTTTATTTATTTTTTACATCATTTTCTTTCAACTAAAATATCACAATAATGATCACCAATTTAACGTATAATAAGTAAATTTTCTTAATGAAGATCTGAACAAAAATATTATTCAAAAATTGAAATTGTTTGCAAAATATGTATCTAATGTGTGTATCTAATGGAACGTTTCTGAATGATGAGATCGAATTGAACAAATGCTATTCAGAGTTGCTCGTATAAAAAACTTAAATCAGATGTTTAGCTAGTGACCGCTTGAACACGTGTTGTAATAAAGTATTTTAAACACGACGTCAACTAGATTTAAAATTTTAGGCACTGCTTAGTAAAATTCGTGTTATACCCGTGTTCATTTTTGTTTTTGTAATAAGACCGATTATGTTTCGGTATATACACGCAGACTTTTTTATTTTTTCCCCGATATGTGCTTTGGTTAGGTAGGTACCTGTATTTCGTCAGTATGTATTATATTAGTTTGCCTTCTCTTCTTAATCATTTCATTCTTTGCAAAATAGTTATAATTGTGAAGCATAGTTATGAAATTTTTACGTTCGCGTTACGATCTTTTGTCAGTTGTTCTGATCGCTCTGGTGAAAAGGTTAATGCAATGTGCCGCACAGAATATACCAGGTGAAAGGTTAAACACTCGCAGTATTCTGGGATATAATTCTTCATGGTCATATTTAACATATAAAATAATAATATCAAAACAAATATTAATAAATAACAAAGAGAACCTGAGTTAAAGTTTGTTCTAAGACTTTCAAATGTATAAACACAATCGTAATAAACCTAGGTGCAATGACCGGTGCCCAAAGCTGTAAGGTGCGACCCGGAATGAATAACCTTCGATAATAAAACTGGCAATGAACCCTTTTGTTTTGTTCATGCCGTTCCCACGTCTGTTTTTGCACAAAATATATACCCATATAACGGTCTTGGAAAGGAAGAATGAATAAGTTTTTACTGAGTGAATGTGTTATAGGCCTCGCCCTCACTTAACTTCAAGTGTAACTGAGGTCAAGCGTCGTACAGTATGTTATAAAAAAATACAATTAAAGCTATGACCAATAAAAAAAGATGAAATTTGCGCATTTTATGCCTCTTACCTTATCTTCAGCTCTAGTGTATCATAACTTTGTAGTAACATAGAACTTGGACAGGATGAGTTAGTACCACATTAGATAGACAATGCCTAAGACCAAGTGCCTAAGGGATCGAGGCATTGCCACAAAATCCAGATCATAATATTCCAGACACTTCTCTTCCAGTATAACGTCCGTAGACGCTCAATTATTTCATTCCAGCCTCTCGCAGTGTCCATGTCTCTGCAACATATAGAATTATAGAAAGCCAGATGAATACGAACAAATTTTGTAGCTTAAGTGATATCCGAAGTAGATGATTTTTTATTCCAACTTTACCTATAAATACAGTTCCTTTGACGCTCAATCATGTCTAAACTACTGAACGTATCAACTATAGACTCTGAGTAGATGGTTCAAGACAACGTATTTTTTTAATTTCGTTTAACCTTATAAAAATTTTTGATGCCCAACAAAGAATGCGGGAATCGGTTCGTAAACAATAAATAATAATAAAATTTCACACAATCCGAACGAAGTATACCTTGTTTATATATTTACCACACATGTGTAGATATTTAACACCCACACAGTATTGACAATTATGCTCACCTCTTCAAAGTTAATTATGTACACGGATGAAACCCGCAACAGATGCAATCTCATCAGCAGTAGGGTTAAATAAAACAGCATAATCTGACTTATCGAATAATTAAAACATGTTATTTAAATAATGTTTACAGCCTTATATTATACAACTAACGCCATCTATTATAATTAGTATGAAAACTCTTATAATTACAATATTATTTTTAATTTCAGTCTTTCAAAAATTATTTGAGTAAAGTTTCTAGTATCATTTTTTAATTGCAAATATTATTTTGCCTTTCAACATGTCAATCATTCAGTGCAGTTGTGTTTTGCAAACGCAGATTCAACGACATGATCAAAGCGTCTGACAAAATAACAATGAAAAGTAAAAAAAAATGCAAACAGAAATGGCCGTTGAATACCCGGCGAAGTGAACGTTGCACTTTCACGATTAAAAAATAAAAAACGAAAATAAACGATGCCGTTAGAAATGAACCATCCAGAGTAGTTCTTATTGGTGTCGATGTTATCGATGGCGCTAGTGTCGCCAGCCAGCGAGAGTGATATAATTAGTTCAGCTACTCGACGCTACGACAATAGAGCGCTACTGGGTTGAATGAGTTTCTTACTGAATTTTTAATAATCTATACTGTGTAATCATTTTTGTTTTTTTTTATTACTTAATAAAATTCATCTATGTTAATCTAATGTTCATAATAACAAATCAATTATATTTCAATAAAAAAGATCTAATATTATTATAAAAAAGCATGCTGTGCACACTTAAACAATTTATACGATATCTATAACATCTTTAATGAATTTTACTACATATTTCGATATGTGGGAAGTATTCCTAACGAAGCATCGTGCATATGAATTAAAAAAATATTGAAACTCGGCGATCACATGATCGGCAGATCGAACCGGGTCAAGCACAACAGGTGAGTTGCGAAGCGCATCAACTAAAAAATAAAATATCGAAATGTGAAAAATAATAAAAATCAGCAAATATAGTAAATTAAAAAAAGTGTAGCTACGTCCTTTGCGCACTTGAAACGAATAAATCAGTGCGTCTCTGTCGTGAGTCGCGCACGTGGTTTTCGGTAGTCCCGGCTGGAGACGCGAGGGGGCGTGCGCGGGTGTGCGGGAAGTCATAGGACGCTAGGGCCACATCCCGTCGCGGCCCGCGCCGTCCGGCTGCGTTGCCCGTAACCTCCGAATGACCTGATTTTTTTTTCTTCAATGTAAATATTCGGCTGGTTTTGCCGCATAGTCTATAAGTGGTATTGAGTTCCTTAGCCGCGTTTATATTTTTTTTTACCATTCAACATCCTAATTGGTGAACGTTCTTGACTTTATAGTGCTTAATACTTTCATGATATAGTGTAAAAAAAATGTTATTAGTGAAATAAACTTGTCGATTTTGGACCGTAGTATTTTTTAAATGTAGTATGTAAGTTTTTTGCAAAACATTGAATTTTTGATTGAAACTGTTAAAATTTGCTGTTCGTTTGTGATTTCGAATTTGCGAAATTGTGAGGTAACGGCAAAGTTCGTTGAAATTTTGAAGATTTAGTGTTAACTTACACATGAGGTAATGTTATAAGAAATACAGAGTGTTTAATTTATACGTAGATTTTGACAGTATTTATTTTTTTTATATATATTTTTTTCGTTGTAGCTTGTCTCTTTTTATGTGTAGAAAATAGTCTTTTCAGTAACGGTTCCAGTGTAAATTAGCTAACCAATAACTTATCCTTTTAGAAATTAAACATTTCAGATTTTAGTCTGGAAAATTTAATACTGAATCATACAAGTAAAATACCGTGTAATATTTTCAACTCCAATCCAAAAATGTGATTTTTTTACGAAATTACGTAGGGCCGTATGTAGAGTCGTGTTTTGGGTTTGATTTAAAATGTTATTTCAATAATTGAAATAGAACCAATTGCGTATATGAATAAATAATCTACAATTATGTTCACTCAAAAATTTAGTAGAAATATATTTTTAAGTCGCGTCTCACAATAGAAGTGTCTGAATGAATGTCATCCGTAACGCTATAAAAGTCGGATACATACGTTTGTATTAGTAATTTCGTATTTGAAAAAAAAACCTAACATACATTTTAAATTACATACTAATTTGAGAATCAATAAAGAAACGTAAAAATTAATTGAAATAACAAAGATGGATAAAGTTTTAACAAACCTAATTTCAATTCTTCTATATCATTACTTGTATTTTTAATAATTATTTCTATAAGTGGTACATGAGTGTATAAATATTGAGATATATTCACGTGAATCACTCTGATAATGTCTGTTGTATTAAAAAAAAGCGCTAAGAGTCGTCGACCCCGGGCCGGACGCGGCGTCAGCTGCCGGACCTCTCTCTGATAAAAGTACCGTATTATTTTTCACTCGACGCTCGCGTTCATCTGTTTACGGTTTACACATCAACAGAACGCTACAATGCAGAGGTAATTATTCAAGAGATACACGTGTATTAAAAAAAACTTTCTTTCGTACTCATTTCGGTAATAAAATCACTATTAATTGTAGTCAAGAAAATTGTATCATAATTTAAAAAAACATACATAAAATCTATAATGTTTTATTATTTAAAAATGCGTAATATTAGAGTCCATATAATGAATGTTTGTTTTATTATGATCTCTATGTCTAAATGAAGCTACCAAGTTGTCTGGTTAAATAAACATAAACATCACATTATTGACGTAAGTGAGCGTTCGTCAGGTACAGTCAAAGATCACATTTGGACCTTGTTAAAATCTCGATTACTGTGGTGTAAACTATTGCAATATAATGAATTATGACATATTCATTCATTAAAATGCACAAACTACATATTATCTATAAATATTTCAGATTGACAGACAAAAAAACACCATTGCATAGTATAAAACAAAGTCCCCTACCGCGTCTGTCTGTCTGTCTGTTCGCGATGAACTCAAAAACTACCGAACGGATTTTCATGCGGTTTTCACCGGTGGATAGAGTGATTGATGAGTAACGTTTTAGTATATAATTTGTCAATATTTTTTTCATAATCAGGGCGGGACAACGTCTGCCGGGCCCGCTAGTAAAACATAAAAATCATGCTTATAAAAATATTCCATTTAAGTGCTTTTAATTAACCAAAAATTTGGAGAAATATAAGAACACCATAAATAATATTTTCTACTTGTTTTAAGGTTGTTTCATTTTTCAATTGTACACCTATTAGACGTTAGATACGTACAAATGATTGAAAAAGAGAAATAAAACTCAAAAGCAAAAAAAACACTCCGATCTCTCGAGAATGACGTCACATTTTATAGTAAAATTCAGCGTTAATGTGCGATCGAACACGTCCCTCATTGTTATTGTCGGGATGTCGATTACTGTGGATTTTTCTACGAATGATTGAATTTTATTTACAATTAAACCGGCTCGACACCGGTGAAAGCGAAAGTGACGATTAAATGCCATTTAAAAATAAAGCATTCGCTGCAATAATATTGTTTTCCCGACATCATTCACATTACGGCAACATACACGTATGTATAAATTAACATAGACATGTTCTATTAGAAATTCTATAGTAAAATCTTTGCTTGCGTTGGGAATGTACGGAATTTGTAAGTAGACAAATAATCGGTAAGGCGTGAACGAAACCGTCTTAAAGTATAAAAAAAACCGCCCCAAGTGCGGCCGAGACGGAGAGAGCCCGCCTAATTTGTCTTAGGCGGAAAAATCGCGAGGAGATTACAAGTGGCTCGTAACGAAGTCGGCCCGGGGGCGGACGGGCGGGGGGGTCCGATGCGAGGAGGGGGTGGGCTATGCTCGGGTGACGGAGCAGCGGGCCGCGGTTACGTCTCAGTCGTCCGTCTGGAGTCGCGCCGGCCGGCCGGGCCGCGCGGCGTAATACACGTTCCTCGTGCTCTTGTGATTATAAATTTTAATAATACAAAATTTAAATAAAATTAATAATAAAAAAAAATCAAATAACCGCATCTAATCGAAAATATTTTTAGGCTAAAATCCCCATCCTTAAATTTTTTCTAAACTGTTGGCAGTGGAGACAAAAAATTTTGGCAAAATTTTTGATATTTACGTCGGTTAAATTTTGAAAGAGATTAAACTTTCGGCCGTTACTGAGTATATTTTTATTATTTGAAAATTTATTTTTCTTAACTAACGAGACGTCGAGAGCGCGTTCGGATAAATAATTAAGCGTTGAATTAGTCTTAAGTAATTAATTATAAATGAACATACAGACTGCCAGAATAACTGTAATATAGTGTTTAAGGTGGACTTATTGTGTTTATTGAGACAGTCGTGCTGAACAGAAGAACTTCTTTCTGGACCAAGGTTGATAGAATTGTAGAGCTAAATTTTTTGTTAAAACTATTATTATCATTTACGAGTATTGATTTTTTTTTTTTTGCAAAAAGATTTATTTTTTTACAAAAAGTAAAATTGCTTATTTAAATGTTCACGTTGGCGTTTACCCGTCGCTGTATAATTTCCAACGTTTGATGTTATTTCATTACATTTTATGTTCATTTTATTTTGTAGTTCTAGAATTAAGTGTCATTTATTTATAAGATTTATTTTTCATATTTTGTTATTCTTTTTTTTAAATAAACTTTATTATTTTTGTTGTTTTGCTTTTTTATTTTGATAATTTTACCTTATATATTTTTTTATTGATGTGATATGATAATGACCATTTATACTAGATTTCTACGTAGTTTTCTTTTGGTTAAATCTAATAATATATAATATGTACTGATGTAAAACATATTTGTGAATTACACGAAAAAAATTACTAGATACCATTTCTATTTGCAATGTCGATAAGTTATAGGTTTTTTCCTTTAAAAAAATCTGAATTAGGGTTCAAATAAAATTTCTATGATTTGTGATCAAGCTAAAAACTTATGCACTGAGATTTTTTTTATTTTTAGTCTCTTATAGCTATCTATATCTTAATATATATATTTCTTGTGTGCGTGTGTATGTGACTGAACTCCTCCTAAACGACTGGACCGATTTTGATGAAATTTTGTGTGCGTGTTCCAGTGGGTCCGAGAATGGTTTAGATTCACAATTGGACCCGGTAGGTGGCGCTGCGGTTGACTTAAAGGCAGGACAACGTCCGCCCGGCCCGCTAGTTCTATATATATATCGTTGTATGAGATGCTTGTACCGTTTTAAAATCCGTTTAAAATAGTATTTTGTTTATATAAACGCTTTCAGTAGCTAATCTGAGTACTCGGACTGACTGTTGCCCGTGACTTCTCTCTTGTGAAGATGGTATTGTTGCTTCATAGAAAATACTTGTTTTTTTTTATTTGAATCAATTATGGGTCGACTTTCATTTTTTAATTGTAATTTTGCCATACATATTTGATCCATCTAGAAATCTTTTAAATTATTTGAAAATATATCTGATAATTTTTATTATTACTGCTTAGTTTCTGTGGTAAAGTGAACGATATACCTATTGTATAGCCTTTATAATAATGTAAAAAACCCCTTTATCTTTCTGTAAACATCTCTTTATAACAATTCAACCGTTTCGGATATTAAACTCAGATAAACAGCAGACACTTGACTTTTTTTAATACGTATGTAAATAATTGTAAAAAAAACCTCACATAGTTACTACTGCGTGTAATTTTGTTACGAAAGTTTGCTTATAAATTCCTGTGTAGGTACTATTTTTACAATTTAATAATATTTAGAAAACAAAACGAAGATACGTAGTTTGAGGGTCACAATGAAAAAGTCTGCTACAAAAGACTACTTTGCTATGAGTGAATATATGTATATAGAAGTTTAATAACATTTTAGTAAGCTTGTCTGAAAGAATGTAACAACTGTTGATAGAGCTTCATCTATCAGCGGTGAGCATTATTTTTAAAGCATACTTAATATGAGGTGAGGTATAATCAACTTACACACGTATTTTTATATATATAATTTATCTATATATCTTTATCTATATATCTTTCTCTTCTGTGTTTTGCAACCGATTTAACCGATTCTAAAGGATCTCTGACTCCTGTTTCTGTTACTACAGACGTGGAACTTTAACTATGCACAGTTTTAGGGATATAATTAGTCTTACTTTTAGAAATAATAAGTATTTTTATTTGTTATCGTGTTTCCTTCTGTATTCGGAATTGTTCCGACGCTAGATCTATTGATATTGTATAACAGTCATTTTTCGTGTCTGTCTGTTTGTTCTGTATTTTTATATGGTTTGCAATATCGTTTAGATAATTTATATTTATAATATATGTATATTATATTTATGATAAGTAGAGAAAATATGCATTTTAATGAAGTTGTAAGAATGAGTTTTCTAGCGCTTACATTGGTAATGCTCGCTACACCTTATGAGGTACTTAAAAATAATGTTCTAGAGAATTATTATACATCTGATGGACTCTATCTCTGCAACGCTATTGATCCTTATCCAATTAAATAACCATTGGATATTTGATTTTGATCAAAACTGGCATTTACATCGTGTCATTTCAAAAATATATCTATACTAATACTAGCGGACCGGGCGGACGTTGTCCTGCCTTGAAAACAAAAAAAATCCTAAAAGTCGATCGCAGCGCCACCTGCCGGGTCCAATTGTGAATCTAAACCATTCTCGAATCTCCACGAACACACACAAAAAATTTCATCAAAATCGGTCCAGTCGTTTAGGAGGAGTTCAGTCACATACACCCAATTAAATAACCATTGGATATTTGATTTTGATCAAAACTGGCATTTACATCGTGTCATTTCAAAAATATATCTATACTAATACTAGCGGACCGGGCGGACGTTGTCCTGCCTTGAAAACAAAAAAAATCCTAAAAGTCGATCGCAGCGCCACCTGCCGGGTCCAATTGTGAATCTAAACCATTCTCGAATCTCCACGAACACACACAAAAAATTTCATCAAAATCGGTCCAGTCGTTTAGGAGGAGTTCAGTCACATACACACGCACACAAGAAATATATATATTAAGATTATAAAGCTAAAAAGTTTCTTTGCTTTAACGCGCTAATCTCAGCAACTACTGATCCGATTTAGATAAATTCTATCAGTGTTAGATAGCTCATTTATCAAACAAAGCTATAGGCTATATCATGCTAACGCCAATAGGAGCGGAGCGCCAATAAGGAATGTTTCAAAATCTGGGTAACTTTTTCCTTTTGAGAGCTACTGTTGCGTGTTCGTGTTAGCCCAAAGCAACTATTCCACGAGGACGAAGTCGCGGGCAGGAGCCAGTTCCTTAATACATACATTTTAAATTTACACACCATATAAAAAATGTTTGTGAGACGATTTTTATGCTAATTCTATGACTTCGATGAACCGTAAATATGAAAGCAGCAAATATGGATTTAATTTATTTACATCAGTGGTCATCATACTTTCCTGGCCAAAGGCAACATACAACTATCTGAAGTTTTACTAAGGGTTGCATATTCATATATGTGATTTATAGGTAGTTGAGACCACCAACCGATTGACATACTTTTATGAATTCTCAAGATGCGATTACCCTATAGATTTTGTATGGCAAATGGTGAAGCTATTATTTGCTAGCTCAATTGACTAACAATTCATTAATTTCAAAGCAACTAAATATATAAATTGTCGTTAGTTTCAAGGCTAAACTAAAACTAAAAAGTATCTTAGAGAAATTGTGCCCTGGAATTGTTGATTGTAGGTGTCAAGTATCCAATTGCATATTATTATATTAGCAACACAAGAAGCATTATCGAAGTGGGCATGGATACATAAAGTATAATAGAGTAGTTAGTAGTTAACACCATATGCAAAGTTAGTTAAGGTAAATTTCCTAAAATTGATTAGTATGTCGCGGGCCGCACAAATATCGACTGCGGTCCGCGGGCTGCAGTTTGACGACCACGGGTGTAAACATTTATAATGCCATATTGGTACACTGCAGCCATGCGAAGCCGGGGCAGGTAGTTAGACAATTATGACGATAAGGACTTATAAAAATAAAAACATGATCTGTCTGTCTACTTGTTCCGGATAATCTCGAAAAATGTTGGACCAACTTTTACAGGACTTTCACTGGCAGATAGCTGACGTTATAAGAAGTGGCTGAGCCTAGTATTGTTGACCACTACATAAATAAAGAAAAAAGCAAAATTATTTAATCTTTGTTTAGCTCAAATTAATACTCAATCTAAAGATTCCATTAGTGAATTGTCGGCGATCGGAAATGTTGTAATACGGTTACAAAACAAACTCTTGTTATAAATTATTTATTTACCTACACGCAAAGGGCGATTTCCAAACGATGCATAGGTATGTAGAATTTACATGACCAATATTAGGGCGTGTCGAGTTTTGGACGAGAAGAATTATTTCTATAGGTATCTATGTCGCATCCATTCTTCATCTATTCAGAAGAAATCTCACTTATTTCGATTACCAATACACAAAGAGATGTCTATTATAAAAATTAAATTATTGTTCATCTTATCGAAATAGGTAAATGATTATCATTTCTTATTTTTATGTCTTAGATCAATAATTGATAGCTTCTTAAAAAAAGTTTTCTAGCAAGTTTGATCCACAGAGTACGTTATATAAATTGATCCATCACCTCGAAAAGACCATTTTACTATAATTTGTCCACTAGGTGGTGCCAGGCCATAACTTTTATATCGTAAGTCACGTGGACCAGGTTGGGGTCGGTTACTAGTTTAATATAAGTTTGTCAAGTTTGTCAATAGAAGTAACAATAAATATAATTTAAAATGTAATCCCAAAAACATAAAAATGATAATCCTTTAAGAATATTAAATAATTTTAGCGACATCTACAGGTTATAATAAGAAACAAATAATTTTAACGATTACCAGTCCATACTTAGTTCGTCAAGTTTCCCATAGGTGGCAGTATTGACAATGGCGCAAGCGCATGTGTACTATTTAGTTTTATAAGGTTACACTAGAGGACGCTATAATAATAATCGAGTATTATCTACAATATCTTGTAGTACTAAATACGGTGGTTAATTAAAAAAATATTTATTAAGTTACTAACATTAATTGCTATAAGAAATTCAGTTAATAGATAGATTAATACAATCAGAATTAAATGCGACATCTATTATTCAATAAGTAAACTAAACACGTTTTATTATTGTATTATATGATTCATAGATGTCACTAGTTACTTCTGTTTATAATCCTCCGGTATTTAGTATAAGTAACTAGCTATGCCTGCGGCTTTGTTCGCGTGTGTTACTATTATCTTTATACAAAGATATTTTCTATGAAGAAAAGCTAAGATTTATCTAAATTGAATAAGTAAAGAGATAAAGTCTGTAAGTTTGGGTATTATTTTAACAGGAATAATTTTAAAAATTACTGATCCGATTCTAAAAATACATTTACTGATAGAAAAGTGAATCCATATAAATGATAATATATTTTTAGTGTTCGTAAATTCTTAAACCAAATATAAACAATTTTTATGAGTCTAATTTATACATGTTATATTCATAGTTCTTCAAGCGACATTTCCACGAGATCGTGGTACCTACTTACTATACGAGTATTTGTTGATATAAAAGATGTATATACCTAATACTATATACACTCTTCTCTCTTTAACTATTTCATCTCTCAGCTCTGAGACTAGCTAAAATCGATTCGATAACGCGGTAGGTAATGAATGTACTTGAACTTATGAAAATGATAAACAATTATATATATATTCTAGTATCAGAAATGTGAAAGTTTGTTTGTTTGTTACGCTTTCACGCCTTAATTGTTCTACCTATTACTATAAAATCCGTATGCACATTATCAGGAGTAGGTACCTACCAACAGAAAAGGCCATAGGGTACCTTTGCTCCGGAATAAATGTACTGCTCCCTAGAGATATGTGAAATGTATTTTAATGCAAGCGAAGCCGCGGGCAAAAGCCAGTTCTATATTTTATGGACTGTAAGTTACAAAATTAGTTAGTTACCTCTTGTAACATTGTCTTGATTATTTTTGTTTATTTTTTCTTAATTAATTTTCTTGAGTTTTATTATAACAATATTGGATTATTAATAGATAAGTGTTAAGTGTTTATATTCAGATTTGTTAAGGAACATTGGTAGGCGTATTCTATGACCGTGGGTGGACGAGTTGGGTGGGCGCGGCACATCTAAACTTCTAAGAAAGTGGGTGAGGTAAGACGTGGGCGGAACTCTGCGACTATTGGCCAAGCTTAGTTAGGGAATAGAATGTATTAGATGTTATTATATCCAAGAATCACATATCTATATCATTCGCATATCTAAATAGGACTAACAGCATCCTGCGACTTCGTCTGTGTTCGTATCTTTATAGAGGATTTTATAACATACTAGCTGTGCCCATGACTTCGTCCGCGTGGAAACTTATGTACAAAACAGTGACTAATAAAGTCATCTGAATATATTAATTCTCATTACTTATTTACTTTTCTCTCGTACTTAATACGCGTCGTCATTAAAATTACAATAACCTTTGACAGACAGAGCCGATTTTAATAAAACAAAGACTAAATGATACTCGAGAATATGTTTTATAATTTTCTTGGTGAGGTTTTATCATGAACAGAGTACTTTAGCAGTGATGCGTGTTCTAACAAATAGACAAACATTTCTAAGAGATATTGAAATGTATTTTATTACTAATTCCTAGACACCTGCAATTTTTGAAGTGAAACTTCTTTATCGGCGTTGGAAAAAATTTACCGTCACATTTTTCCGTTACGCGCCATCTTTTTTGTATTCATGTCTATGATAATAAAATCCTTTTGTTTAAACTTTATCTAATTTAACTTTATTTTTTAATATATTAATGAAATTGTTTGCCATAAAGAAAGAAAGGGTTATTTTTTTTTTTAACCAATTTCTGGAAAGTTGCATATAGATCATTTTGCGAAAAATAAGGCCTTAAACAAGTTTCACTTCTTACGTGTGTACACTAGTACACGCACACATTTTTTTTACATTCTTATTATATGTATAGATTTATTTAATTTGAAAGAAACTATAAAAAATACTTTTTATTGACCAACCGAATTAATAAATACCAATTTACATAGATATCTGTTTAAATATCGTGTAGGTATAACAATCATGAATACCGAGAGATAAATCGGATTTATATATAATATACTAGGAATTTATCGCACCTTCGCACGCCTTTTCTATTGAAATTATTATTTTAGACTCTTTATTCTATGTCTTTATACCTATATATATAAATAACTGAAAGTCTGATTGACGCAAAAAAGACGTATTTTTATAAAAACTTTCATCACCTTTTTCCTTTACATTAGGGTTTGATTTTTCCAAAACGTCCCATTAATAACTTAGCTATAGTGTAAAAGGAATCTGCATGCGAGTTTCCAGTTTTCACGGTCCGTAAAGGGATGATTTGTCCTCATTTTCTTTGTTAGTACAGCCGAGCGAAGCCGGAGCGGGCAACTAATATTTTATAAATAAAATTTGACCAATATAACGGGAAAATATTTATAATAAAATAAATTAATATTACGTACCTAATACTCGTATGATTTTAGTCCACATTTAAAGTATTTAATTTCCTATATATATATATATATATATATATATATATGGGTATATCATTTTAAAACACGATTGTGGTTACAGTTACCTAGCCACTCGAAAAGTTCTAAACACGATAACGTATTTATTTACGGTAACACAGACTTTACCTTATTTTTGTATCTAAAATACATATGTAGACCTGTGTTTCAGTATTGAAATTCTAATTTATATAAATTCAATCGTAGAGATCTACCGATTCACGCGTATTACGAAGAACTACTGGGAGAGATTAACATACATTATTTTTAGTTTTAGCTGTTATACACTAGTATCCGTGTATAAACACTATAACGTAACGTGTCTGTACTTTTCGATTTTCGTGAGAAAAATTGTTGCAGGAATAAGTAATAGAATAAGTTTTAATCATTTTTAGAAATGTCTGTCTGCTTGTTTGAACTCGCATCACTGCCAAAGTACTGCGCTCATGATAAAACCCTTTCAAGAAGATCATAAAGCATATCCTCGAGTAACATTTAGTCTTGGTTACATTAAAATTGGTTTACTCTATCAAAAGTTATTGTAATTTTAATGACGACGCGACATAAGTACGAGAGAAAAATAGATAAGTAAATGGACTTATAATTATATTAATATTATATTAATTATAATTATTAATATTATTAATATTAATTATATTAATTCAGATGAATGACTGTTTTTTTACATTAGGATCCACGCGGACGGAGTCGCGGGCACAGCTAGTGTATAAATAAATATTTACACATGGTCATATTTGTGGTAGTTATATGTATATTATATATTACTTGTATGTTAGTGGGTATATGTAAATAAAGTGTTAGTTGAACATCGCCATCTTGCTGTTTACTTCATGGTGACAGCGGTGTAGAAATTTATTTAAATTAAAGTGTTATAAAAGTCAAATTATCAAGAAATTATCTTAAAGAGTAAAGATCTGTTAACAATAAATTATAGTTAATAATGGAACACGCGCGACCTCCGGCGGAACTATCTTTACAAGGCGGCCCTACCGAACGCGCCGAAGCTTGGCGAAAATGGTTACGGCAATTTCAAGTGTTCGTAAAAGCATCGGGAGTGCACAAAGAGCCAATGGATGTACAGGCTAGCCTCTTGATTAACTTAATCGGTTCTGAGGGGTATGATATCTACTCCACGTTCAAATTTAACAAAGATAATGATCGCGATGACATTGAGAAGGTAATAGAATATATCATTTATAGGGCTATCACTAACATTGCCTACGTTTTCTATATTTGTAATATCATCTTTTAATTCTGGCCTCTCAGATCTATGCAGTGAAGGATTGATTGGCATTTTTATTAAATGTCGTCTATTTCTCCTGTATTTTTTCCCCCATTTATCAGTAACGAAGTATGATCTTGGTTGCCCTGCATGCTCGCTAATATAACCTTCTCGTCTTACGGGTCCATCTATTGTGATAACTCGATCTCCTACTTTCAAGTGTTTAAGTTTACGAGCTCGAACGTCATAATGAACTTTATTTCTTAATTGATTTTTCTTTATATTTTCATAATCCTTATTATTATCTCGCTCTGGTTTCAATTTTTGTGCACTGCATGGTAGACGTGTGTTTAATCTGCGTCCCATTAGAAGTTGTGCAGGACTGGAAATACCGTCTCTAGGAGTATTTCTATAATTTAAGAGAGCGATATAAAAATCAGAACTATCGTCTAATGACTTTTTCAGTAAAGACTTCACGGTTCTTACAGCGCGCTCACTTCGACCGTTGGATTGAGGGTAATTAGGAGATGAGGTTATATGCTTAAATCCCCATGTCCTGGAGAAAACATTAAATTCCTTGGAGGAATATGCAGGACCATTATCAGTAATAACCTCTTGTGGTATTCCGTGACGCGCAAATTGATCCTTCATAGCCTGTACAACACTTCTGGATGTTATACTACTCAAAGCTGATACCTCAACAAAATTTGAGAAGTAGTCAACTATGATCAGAAATTGTTTCTTATTGTATTCAAAAATATCCGAACCGATCTTTGCCCACGGCAGATCAGGAATATACTGAGCAATCATGGGTTCACGCTGTGGCATTGTGGCATGTTTTGCACATGTGTTACAACGCCTAACAGTTTCCTCAACATCCTTGGACATTCCTGGCCAATACATCACATCTCTTGCCCGTCTTTTGCACCTATCTATACCCAAATGACCTTCATGTACACGAGATAACATTTCCAAGCGAAGTCTTTTGGGTATAAATACTAAATTATCTTTAAATATCACGCCATCAACATATTCAAAACATTCACGATAATCCCAATGGAGTCGAACTTTTTCTTCTAATTGATACTTGTTTAAAGGCCAACCATTTTTAATATAGGCAATTAAGCTTTGACTCTCTTCATCACTCTTAATTTCAGTTTTAATCTTATTAAGTTTATCTTCACTAAACCTTACATTATTAAGTAAAAAACATGTTTGTTCATTTATCTCCTCGGTCACTTTACTTTTCATTATGTCAGCTAGTGGTGCTCTTGATAACGTATCAGCAATAAACATATATTTACCAGGTTTGTAAACAACCTTAAAACTATATCTCTGAACTCTAAGCATCATGCGTTGTAATCTAGCAGGTACCTCATTTAATGATTTTCTAAAGAGCGTTTCTAGCGGTTTGTGATCAGTTTCAACCAGTATGTCGTTTTTTCCAAATACATACTGGTGAAATCTTTCTAGTGCGAAAACTATAGCCAGCATCTCTTTTTCAATTTGAGCATATCGTTTTTGTGTCTCAGTAAGAGTAATGGAAGCAAACTCTACAGGTCGGTCGTTTTGAAGTAGCACAGCTCCAAGAGCATGTGAACTTGCATCCACAGAAAGTACTGCAGGTGCCTTAGGTGTAAACAGTGCTAAAACAGGTGCACTACATATATCAGCTTTTAACTGTCTTACAATTTCTTCTTCGTGTTCACCCCAGAACCACTCTGTGTTGTTTTTCAATAAATTACGTAATAAGGTTACTTTTTCGGAGTATCCCGGAATAAATTTACATAAATAATTTACCATACCTAAAAATCTTTCAAGGGTTTGCCGGTCATGAGGACTGGGCATCTCCAGAACTGCCTTTATTTTATTTTCATCAATTTCCATACCTTTTGCGCTAAACTTATGGCCAAGATAAGTAACTACTTGCACACCAAATTGACATTTTTCTTTATTGAACTTAATGCCTATTTCTTTTGACCTATCCAGCAGTTTTTTCAAACGATCATCATGCTCTTCCTTTGTGGACCCCCAGACTATGACGTCATCGATAAATGAATCTACCCCATCTAAATCTTCTAGCAATTGTCTGACTTTGGCATGGAAGACTTCAGATGCTGAATTTATTCCATACGGCATACGCAAAAACTGATACCGGCCAAAAGGAGTGCCAAACGTACACAGATCTGAACTATCATCATCAAGACGGACCATCCAAAATCCTGATTTAGCATCTAATTTACTAAAATACTTAGCACCATTTAATTTAAAAGCAATTTCTGTTAAGGTAGGTAATTGATAATGTTGCCTACGTATAGCACAATTCAGCGGTCGGGGATCCAAACAAATCCGTAGACTGCGTAGTAGCCCTATAAATGATATATTCTATTCTCCTAATCGATACGAGACACCACCGCGAACAGAAACGGAGCATCTTACGATGCGCACCGACATGCCTATGCCATCAAGTAGTGCTCGTATAGAAAGAAAGGCGGCACAGGTGGCTAAGAAAAGACTCCTACAGTACAAAGATTAAATAAAACTAAACTAAATAAAGTACAGTATAAAAAACTACTAGTAAAAAAAAAAACGATATGTAGGTATATGTATAAAATTTATATGTTTAATATGTATACTTCACATTAATTTTATATGTATCCTAGCTACTTCTAAAAACATATTGCTTTTGTTGATTTACAATTTTTGTGATATATTGTAATAGTTCGTTGTAGTCCTTTGGTCTACTGTAAATAATTATTTTCTTATGTTTATAAAAAGGGGAAGATGTGGTAGTTATATGTATATTATATATTACTTGTATGTTAGTGGGTATATGTAAATAAAGTGTTAGTTGAACATCGCCATCTTGCTGTTTACTTCAATATTTTTTCGACACATTTAGAAAATTGTACTGTTAAATTGTCTATAAGCGGAATAAATCGCTTTGATATAAGTCAATGAATGTCTTTCGAAGGCGTAAGTAAGGTTTCGTAAGAAAGGGGGTGTTGTGCGCTAGGAGGTGGGAGGAGTGACCGGGTGTGCGCAAGACGGTGGGCGGAGCTTAAGTTTGTGCTAAGTTACTCCGATCGATGTCTCCGAACGCGTAGATCGTATCTTAGCGATAACTTAAAAAATGTTTTCGTTCCATTCTAACTTACGTAACGTATTTAAGACGCTGACTGCCAACAATGAGGTATCTCGTAGTTTGTTAACTTGCCCACTAGGCCAAATGCGAATTATCTTTTATAGCACTATTTGTACAGTTACGAGCAAAGTCGTTATACTCGTATATCAGTGTAAATATAGATCGATGGCTACAGGAAAGAGAAAAAAATCAAGTTTCAAATATAATTATGTATACTTAATTTTAAATATATATGAGATAATTCGTAACATGTTTTTCTTACATAAAAAACATTTTTTTTTAAGTTCTTGATTATATTATATACTATAATTACCATTTTTACTAACACAATATCATTGAAACAAAATGGCTTCCCAGATCAGGTTCATGAAAAGTTCAGTGGCAGTCAACGTGTTGAAATAACTTCTACATAAAAATGAACACTTAGGAGTCCACACAAACAACTTCAGTTTCCATTTCTTACAATTTTAATTACACGTACCTAAATAAAAAAAAAATATTACAATAATAAAAAAATCATTGTAGAATATGTGCTTAAGAATTATTTACATTATTTATCTATTATTTATATATAAGTATGCGAATTCAAAGTTCGATATGAAAAGTGACACTGGCAAATGTTTCTCCGGCACTCAGATAACGACAATAAATATTCGGATATACCCATATTTATAAATTTCTCCGCTAGATGGCAGTACTATGAGAATATTTATGTAGCATCACGACCAATAGCTTACGAAAGTATTTCACAAAAGTAAACCGATAACCGAAATGACTGGACATTGGTTTCGAATTGGTAAAATTGGATTATGTATTATAATGTAGATAGACTAAAGTATGCAATTTTCTTTATACATTTATTTGTTATAAGACTTTATATTATAAATTTTGTATGATAGAATCACCGTCGTTATTTTTCTAAGGCCTGGTTATTTTTAGATGACTTGAATTTAGCAGTTTTAAGCTACTTTCCACAAGCAAGGAACCTTTAGTTGGATAATTCAAATCTATAGACAGGGATGTGAACGAAGCCGTGAGCAAAAGCTTGTAGTTTATAAAGATACAAACGTAGACGAAGTCGTAGGTGACTGCTAGTAATTAATATAAAATTATTTACGTAATATATATTTTCCCGTTTCAGGCTTCGTAGAACAGAATCCTGTAAGACAACGCCCGCCTAGTGGTTTAACTCGTCGATTAGTTTAAAGGTGAGTAGTAGAAGTTAACACGAAAAAAAAAACTAGAAAAAAATTTACTGTAACAATGTTTCAGAACGTGCTCTTGCCATTGTTAGGTACTTATCTAGTCTTAGATTATCATATTCAATTCCGAGTAGTGTCCTAGTGTATTTATGAGATCAAAGTTTCAATGATAATGGAATGAAAATGGGACCCACTTAAAAATATTTACAATAAAGATAGACTTCTACAAATCGGTTTACAAATGACCAAGTTCTGAGGTAATAAACATTTTAAAAAATACAACCGAGTAGAGAACTTTTTCAAGTCGGTTAATAATAATTTTAAGATATTATATGTCATTTACATATTACATTATAGACACAGATTACAGTACCGTCATACGAAATGTTAATCTAAGAATCATTTATATCTCTACTTACCCGTTAAAAGAGAAATAGGGTGAATGTTAATTAATCTCTCGTATGGTAACTTGTTAAATTAAAAATAGAAAATTAACTGACGATTATTTTTAATTATCAGGTATACTTTTTTGAAAGATTAGTGCCTAATATAGGGCATGTATGAAAGGATTTAAACTACAAAAAAGGACGTGCTCACAATATCTAAGTACCACGATGGTCTCCGTAAGTTTACCTATAATCGTTTTACAGTTCAAGAATTACAATTTAAAGATACAAAAAGGAATCTCTCGTATCTGTTTGGTTGATATTTCACCTTTTTGACCTTTTTTCACCTGAACCTTTTTTGTTTGAAATGAATATTGTAGTACTTTAGTACGTTTTGTATTTAGTGTTTCTGGAACATTTTTATGACTTTCCACGAAATTGTTTGGTTCTAGACTCATAACACAAATGATTGAACTTGATTCTAAAATTTTTATATTCTTTTCTTAATTTTTAATGACGAGCCAAACTATCTCTGCTGACTCTGTTCATATAACTCGAGTCGTGATCATATATTATCTACCTACAAGCACTGGCCGTATCGTCTGAGTGCAGTGGTGCGACATCCGGTCGCTATCACAGTACTCAGCGTTCGACGTCACATCCGCCGATAATGGCCGTCTCTTGAGAAATATCATTTTTTAATATTCACATTGTACCATATTCAACGATAACTGAATTTGTCCTGCGTCTCCTTTCCCGCGCTTTTTGGTATAACGAATTTAGTTTTACTTGCGGTTTTGTTTTTTCTTCATAAACTGATTTTAACTTATATGAATATAATATGAATTTACCTAGTTATTTTAATCAACAAGTACATTTCCTATGATTAATTAAAAAATACATACAATAACACAAATATTTAACAAAATTATATATTTTTGGGTGTAGCTATTGACATTGGCAAATGCGCAGACCGTTCCTACCAAATACCGTACCATTTAAAAAAGGAAACTGTCAAATCCGTTCCACTTGAATCGTACTTTATATATAACCTTGTTTTGGCATTATTTGACAGATAAGGCAGAGCTATCAAATTTTGTACTTTAATAAAACTTTGCGTCCGTTTTTAAGCATATTCCGGGTACCAATGAGTATGTGATTTGACATAGTTAATGTTCAGATAAAGAAGGAGTACATAGAATAAAATAAAACATCCATTTATAACGTTCATACCAAATGTCAAACATAAATCAAATATATATTATTACTCTGTGGTCAAACAGTCGCTTTAATAAAGAAGTTATTTTATTATGAATCGAATATTAATGTACAATAATGTATTTATGACGTATTAATACAAAATTTCAAAAATGAGTTACAGTTAAGTGGTCATTCAAGTATTACGAAAGCACTGATGAGGGGGGGGGCTTGATTTGTTTATTTTTAATGACATAGGGATTGGGAGGTCTGGAAGGTGATTACATCAGCAATATTATTTACCGAATTAGAACAGATTTCAATATACTAATATAAATGTTTACGTAGTTATGGGGGGGGGGGGGGAGGGTTAAGAACATTGCATACTTTTGGTGACCTGCAGGAGGGAGCGGCCAGAAATTACGAAAATTCTACTTACATAATACTTGAATGGCCCCTAAATTGCTACCACTGGACGACCACTAATCCTAATAAAAACGTAATACATATATGTATGTAGTCTAGATAATTACATAGTCTGCAAAGTTTACTATCTATCAGTATAAATCTCACGAAGAACGTTTTAATAATTTCGGAAATTAATCCGGGAAAGCAACAAATATTATCTACAATTTATTCATATATAAAAAATTTCAATAATTCTCTGATTATACGAAAATAAACTTTATTATAAGGTCAAATATTCATCTACCACTATGAAGGTTATTAAAAGGTTACCACCTGTATACATAAATACATACAACTTATGTATATAAATATCTTACATCCAAGCGTCGGAAATAACCTTAGTATCAAATACAAATAAACCACTAACTAAATTAAAACGTGCACTCCGCCCGCCTGTATACATGTAGGATCATTACTTAAACTCCATCTTTTAAAACGTTTCCAAGGCTGAATGGAGCTTCACCCTTGAAGCGGTTTAGAAAAAAAAAATAGAGAAAACTCACGCATCGCGTTCCATTGTACGTAGACGTGTTGAAGGTGGATCTCGTTAGCGGGACATTCGAATTAAGAACCGTGCAATGGAGCGGGTATCTTACGAGATCATTACGTGAAACTGAACGCGTTGACATGTCAGAATCTACGCGCTATTTTTTTTTACTGTGTTATTATAATACTTTTTTTTATCATGTTAATACTTGTCGAAGAAAAATGAGATAATCTAATAAGAAACCAATGGAGTCGTTATATTAGAAAATGAGCTAAATCCAATTTTATCGGTTTCTAATATTTTACGTAATTTTTCAAGATATTCAAATCTTGTACCTTATCTTAAGATTAAAAACCTTATGGACGGCAAAATTTTAACTTCATTCTCTGTGTATAAAAACTGGAAATAAAAAAAAAATTAAACATGTTATATGATCGATTAGAATTGGATTTAGCTTATTTTTAAATGGAACAACAAAATTATATAATACTAGCGGGCCCGGCTGACGTTGTCCCGCCCTGATTACCCCCCCGCAACCCCCCTTGTGGGTGGAATTTCGTAAAATCCGTTCTTAGCTGACCTCTACTCGGCGAAAGGAATATTCCTACCATATTTCAAGTCGCTACGCCTTATGGTTCCAGAGATATCGTGATGAGTCAATATATAGGTGGGAATCTCTATAGATTTAATGTAAAGAAATGTAATTGTAAATGTAAGGAAATCTTGAAATCATTTTTTTTCTTGATAGTATCTAATACCCGCGAATGCGTCTGTGTTGCTTTTTATCTTAATAATATATTTTATGTACAGAGGAAAAAACATAAAAAATATAATCATAAAAAATAAAATAAAATCAAAAATAAAATCCAAAAATATACCTTGCTTACACAACTTTTTAGCCTTTCTTAGTGGGTATAAAAATTGTAATGTATCAAAGTTTAATAACTTGATATTAAATAAAGATAACATGATATTTTTTTTAGATAAGGACGTTGTGACTAACTACTAAGTCGAAAAAAAAATCGAAATATATCACGTATTTGCGTGATACGTATACAACGGCACATTTCTATCATTTGATTTATATACGGAAATAGTAGAGTACATTCTATTTGTCTTGTAATTAATATATATTTAGATACATACTTGAGTTGATATATAACGCTGTCTAGTGCTTTTGCATCAAAATTAATAATAAAAACCTTCTTAAAAAAATACTCAGGTTTGTCAACTTTCGTCGTAACTTGTCAAACTGTAGTCCAAATCTATTGATTTCTTTTTTAATTTCTTTATAATATTTAGGGTTTGAACACAATTTCACCTAATATTAAATAAGTTTGTGGTTTACGTTGCTAAAGTATGATAAACCTAGAGCTAACTGGCTTAACTGATTCTCAAGTGCAGCTGCCGATACACACCAAGACTTGCTTGGCGACAGATGTTCAACTTGAAGGTGGTAGCTAGCCAGGGTGGCTTACAAAAAGTAGTTGTACATTTATGTGTATTTCATATATTCGATAGGTTTGCTATTTTATATAATAACCGAAGAATATCACAGTGAGTAATTTCTATCTATACATATAATAAGAATGTAAATCTAACGTGTCTGTATTTTTTTGATTTTCGTGAAAAAATTGTTGCAGATGTTTAGGAATAAATAATAGAATACATTCCAATCATTTTTAGAAATATCTGTCTGTCTGTTTTTATGAACACGCATCACTGCTAAAGTACGGGGTTCACAATAAAATCGTAAAGCATATCCTCGGGAGTAACTTAATGTTTATTTCATTAAAATCGGTCCACTCTATCAAAAGTTATTGTAGTTTTAATGACGACGCGGCGTAAGTACGAGAGGAATGTAGGCAAGTAAATGCACTTAATATATTCAGATGACTTTATTGATCACTGTTTTTACATAAACTTTCACGCAGACGAAGTCGCGGACACAGCTAGAACTAAATATATCAATGTTAAAGAAGTAGTCGGTACAAAATAGTCCAGTTGTAAGACTTTGTAAAGCCACGTTAAAGCTTAAAGAGCACAGATGCACATTCCGCTCTCCATTAACGAAGCGCTAGGCTCAAGTCTCGAGTGAGATGCAACTAACGGCTTAAGATTGCGCTCAACTATGCCGCCATTTTAAAGTGACTTTACTGTTCTCGCATTTAGACCTGCGTTATTGTTCATTTTTAACATAAACGGGCGGGTTTTTAGCGCTCTCTTAACTGTATGTCGATGGAATTGACTAACATTTACTACATAATCTTATATACAAGTAATATTAAAGTGTTTATTTATTGTTTATTAATGTTGTACTTCGAATCGAATCGACTACTCTAATTAAACTTGTACTAGACAATATAGAACCTTTACGGTGTTATTACAAAAATGTTTAATATGTATTGAATATTTCCTTTAAAAAGGTTTCGAACTAAATGCACCGCGGTCGCTGAATGTTCGTCATCTTGCTCTTTTGTCTCGCTTTGGTTACGTTAAGTTAGACTTGCGAAAAAGGATAACGCGCACTTGCCTCGGGCGAGCGCGGTGCATTTAATTCGAAACGTTTTTAAAGCAAGTATTTTACTTTTTTGTAATAACACCATTCAGGTTTAAGTTAATCCTTACGCTTTTCAATATGAGTTAACTTGCAGACTGGCGAGCTTAACGTCACATAGAATTTTTTTTTACTTAACCATAGGTATAGTTATCAAAAATAAAACGTATTATAGGTAGTGCAAATATAAAATACGCAAAAGAAAAATGAATAAGCTAAAGTCATAATAAAAAGGTAAAACAGTTAATTTAAAATACATAAAAAAATAGACTAGAAAAGGTAATATAGATAAAAAATGTAATTCTTATGAAGCATTAGAACGATTAGACTAGTATAACTCACGGGTACCGACTAATAATAATTACAAATAATTTTTTATGTAATCTTATATGTTTAGTTTCGAAGGAAATATTTTCAGCTAACTTATAATAAGTCGGACTATGTATTTATTACAAAAAACAACAATGAGAACAAAATAGTTGTGTGGTTTTATGAAATCATAATGCAAGTTAAACATTTTTTGGATCGTAGGCATTTAACCGAAAATTTTTAGAAAATTATTTCATTTAAGACGTTAATCTCGCGTTCTAAACTTAACTTAATAATTGGAAAATTGGAATGATAATAATCCAACTATAGAATTTGAATTTCAATCATTGAGTACGGAATACGCAATAAAATTAAAACAGAACACAACATTTATTTAAATCATTTTGAATTGAGTCACGGGCGCCAACATATTCGCCTTGCCTGCGCTGCCGAACGCGTTTCACTTTAGCCCTACTCCGTGGCCGGCTGTAATGCGACATGCAATAGATGAGCGAAAACAATTGAGGCGATGAAAAAAATTTCCACTTTAAAAATTGATCCAGTAGTTTTTGCGTGATTCGCGCACAACGACAATTTTTTTTTTCTATTAATAATGATGTATTAAAACAGTGTTAAATCTTAACTCGTTAAGTATTGTTAAGCAAGTAATTATCAACAAAAGACCAAGCTCCTTCCCGCTTTTAGACAATGAAGTGTCGGCGTTAGTCGCGAATAGCTCGCGAGGTGGCTCACAAACTGAATGCTAAGGTGTGAGGAAGGAAACACACAGAAACGCATTGGGTATTGGCCCGCGTCTAAAAATTTTAATTATGTTAATGATCGAACCAGTGGTTTTGAACATTTATTATACAACTGTGAATATCTATATATATAAAATAACCGTAGATAAAACCGTTCAGTACCATTTTTCATCCCTGGTTAACCGATTTTCTTATTTTTTTTATATATACTAGCTATATATACTAACGATTTCATTTATTTTTCATTTATAGATTTTAAAAAAATGTATATTTTATCGATATTTTTCATTACAAGCAAAAAAAAATCTGGAAACAATTTTTTTCCCCTGATACTTCACGATCCTTACGTTTACCAGTTAACAATATTTGTACACTTTTCCTCAAAAAAATCTAATAATATTAAAACTTAAGTAATTAATCAATTATGGTTCAGTTTCGACTATAGGACGAATACTAGTATTTTTTTTTATTTGCTGTAATATTTTTCATTACCATTAGATGGTAAGAGTTTTGTATACAGTTCTCGAATAAGATATATCACAATGGATCATGGAGGATCACCATTAGTGGTGTACTTAATACATTATCGTATTATATTATAGAGAGTAATTTGCTAAATTGTAACAACACAAGAAAATTTATTTGATGGTAATCGAACTTAAAACTCCATAGTTTTAGAAGATATCTTGTGGATTAAAGTTACAAGGGAATGGCATGATGATATTTGGCTTATAAAACATGAGTGACTCACTAACTTATACGTGTACTAGTTTATCTAGCTTATCTTAGTCAGAAAAGCGATGTTGCATTCAAGGCAACAGCCTAATTCATGGATCGCCAGTTCGGCGTCCTGAGCTTGTTATCGTACCGCTGAGTGCCTTAAGCGCTCGCCTAAAATGGCGAATACTCAGCCCATAAAAAAAGCTGTATCTTGTTGGATCGCTACCACCATACACATTGTAATAAAACCGTTCAAGTGACACCCTTCTATCACGTTTCGGAGTCGTTTGCTCGGATTAAAAGGGATAAAGTACGTACTTACCTACAGATAAATAAAATTTAAATGTCTGTTTGAAGTACCGATATAAGAGCTTTTAATAGACGGATATGAAAGTAGATACAGTAAGTATAACAAACAAAAACAATTTTAAAATCGTTGTCTGTCTGTCTGTTTGTTCCGGCCAATCTCCGAAACGGTATGACTGATTTCGACCGGACTTTCACTAGCTTAAAGCTGATGTTATAAGGAGTAAGTACAATTATATTTTATAATAAATAATTAGAGATCCACGTAAATATAATAAACTAAAGAAGCAGTGTCCAGTACTACGAGCGCCTCACGTTTACACTGAACAATATTTGCTACATTCCACGCGGACGAAATCGCGGATAATAGCTAGTAAATACTATTTACGAACGTCGACGTTCGCAATAATGTCCCTTATATTTCGTGCGTAAAAGCATCCGTTATACGGCATCTTGGGCGTCAACACCTCACGCATCCACACTCTCGAATAGGGAAATGCGAAGAATTTATAAAGTTTTCACATTATCCACAGTGACTTTCTGATTACAACGTCTTTGAGTTCAACACTGCTTGATGGATAGCTATACTTCTGACGCCACTAAAGCAGTAAACTAAACGATGAACTTTTAGAACGTAATTTATTATATTATACTTTCATTATAATCCTATATTTCTTTGCTGTTTATATTTGGTTTACTCATAGATATTATATCTATACATTATTCCCACATACATATTATTATAGACAATATTTTACTGTCTTTTCTGTTTTTACTTCTTTACTAATATAATAAATCCGAATGTGATTTTGTTTGTTACGCTTTTACAATTATGCATGCCCTTTATCAGGGGTATAAAAAAGAAAATAATGTGACCATAAGTCACAAAAATACTATTGTTCCCAAGGGATATATCAAATTGCATTAACAAGAGCGAAGCGGCGAGCAAGAGCTAATACGCTTATAACTCGACAATCAGTATACCGCTTTACATGATTCCTATCAGTAATATATACTGATCGAGTTTAATATACGTTTTGTTACATTATCTAACATATAGAACAAGCTATGTGTGTAAAAGAGCGTTAAAACACGACCAGTTCTTTGTCGAGGGAAACTAATGTCTAATATTTTGGAATATATAATTGATAATTTCTCATCATTTATCATACCATAATGTCACCAAGCACCCTTAAGCTTGTCTTGTCCTTTGTCTTTAAGCGATTTATTTATAATCAGCCTTTTAGAAATCAAAAAGCAGTTTAAATTTTTCATAATCTGAATTATTTTCAACCAAGAAAATGATACCGGGATTAGAAGAACGAGAAAAAGGAATTCAATATTTATCAATTTAAAAATATATAGACCAACACCATGTCATATTTTGATCGAGTTGATCGTTTAGGGCTCGCAAAATATTGTAAATAGCATATTTTTACAAAATCTCGATAAAAAATATTCATTTTCTTGAACCACCCGAAAATAGGCATAAATATATAGATATGTTGAGAAATAGAATTCATATACCAGGATTGGTCATTCTCTAATTACAATGACGAAACCGGAATTCACATTTGTTCACTTGTCAATATTATAAAATGCGTTTTCATATAAAACGGAACGGAGAGCACGCGATGCCTTTTATGGTTTTCATGTAACGTTCAATACTAACTAATATTATCAATGCGAATATAAGTTCTGTTTGTATATTTACAACGCTTTCACGCCTTAACTTCTTTCATATATCTACTCTTTATCAGAAATACAGAAGAAGGCCAGAGGTACCTTTCATCAAGAAAACAAATGTTCGCGAGCAATTGATCGAATCTTACATAAACGCGATCGAAGCCGTAGGCAAAAGCTAGTTTTATTTATTTATTGACAAATGTTGATAATGCAACAGTCAACTGCACGATGAATATTATAATAACAATAATAAAAAGGATTAAACTACACTCGAAAACCTATAACGCTATATCACCTTGATACAACTTACACTATTAATAATCATTACACTATACTAGTTAATTAAAAGGTATCAAAATGAAGGTTCAAAGACTCCTGGGGCTATAACCATATGAAATTGGTCGTGGAAAAATATCTAAATGATAGAGAGAGTATAGGTACTAATAAAATATTGAGAACAAATTATTATTGTGAACAAAAAAAAATGACAAAAATTTAAAAAAAAATTCCCAACATTTACTAAACCGATTTATTAGTACTTACGAATTTTATAAATAGGTTAGACATAAACGAGTATATAAATGAAAGTATTGTCCACTAGCTTTTGCTCGCGGTGTTGCTCACATTAATGTGGCCTATAAAAGGTAGCCCCTGACAATGTGTATGCAAAATGTCATGATGATCGTTCGAGTACTTAAGGTGTGAAAGCGTAACAAAGAAACAAACTCGCATTCACATCTACCATATTAGTAAGCTTTTGTCAAAAAAACTTTAATGAAATTGAACCTTAGAAACTAAAGAAATATGGTCAAATTTCCCCCACGAGGGGACGATCACTAGACTATTAATTGTCGCGACTCACTTGTTTGTCTTAACGTGAAAAAGCTTTATGACGTGTCAACAGACCGGCCGTGACGACTGCCACCACACTTCCGTTTCCTAATCGCAATCAAAGGTTTGTACACCTGTACATAAGGACATGTGAATAGAATTTACATATAATTGAGTGTAATCATTGTGTACCTACTCGTTGTATGGGAATGTACGTACTATTATTTACCTTCTAGAAATTTTGCAAAATTTCTCATCTTACTGACAACGTCACCATTTTGGATTCATATTTTTATTTTTTTATAACTAATTAAGAAGTAAATTCTCTGAAAAGACAGCAGCCTTATCTAGGTTAACAATATTCATAACTTTGAAATATGCTAAGTTAAGAATACATAATTAAAATTAAGCCTAGAAAGTTCTAGTTGAAGTTTATAAATAACAATTATCAACAAAAAATGAAATACAAGTTATAAGAGACAAGGAACTTAACTACACTTATTACTTGCGTAAAATAATGGAAAACATTGTAAAGGAATTGATTATTATTTATAGATATATGATTTATATTTATTTATTTATTATTTATATGATTATTATTTGTATTCACATTTATGGGTATATTCTTATATATTTTTATTTTTACTTCTTTTCTTATAATTAAACAAAAACTATATATTGATAAAATAAAACTTGGAATAACTATTGTATAAGGGGCATTCCATGCCAAATCACCGAGTTTTTTTTTCGACTCCTTTCGATTTGGCTAAAAATTTGGTATTATTTTCTACCCTACCAATAACATTTTTCTGAATTTTTTCAGATTTTTTTACCCACCCAAAAAAATTACAATTTAAAAAAAAACTCTTTTTTTTCAAATTCATAACTTTACACAAATTACCTTTTGCCTTTTTTTTTTTTTATTCTTTTTTTAAATTAGTTTTTAGAAAAAAATTCAAAAAAATTGTCAGAAGTAAAGAACAATAAAATATTTTAGTTTTTTCAAGAAAACCGTCATTTTTTCGAAGTTCGACACTTTGGATTTTTTTTTTGTCTCAAAAAAAACTTCAATTAAAACCATATTTAACCCCACTATTCCCATATTGTGCCCACTTATTCCTCTAATTTTTTTTTTCATTTAAAAAAAAATTTTCAAATTTTCTTATTTTCTTAAACTTTCACAAAACATTTTGTTCTTTTATAACCCAAAAGTAAAAAAAAATTAAACAAAAAAAACATAAACTATAATAAAAATAAAATTATTTTATTTAAGAAATTTTTATAATTTATACAATCTCAATATTCTAATTATTTCTTATCAGCATTTCCTCGTTTCTTATCACACATTTTTTACTTTTTATAAAAAAGACTTACCTCCAAACAAATTCAAAACAATAACAAACAACAAACGATATTTAATTGTTTATCAAATTCAAATTACAACAACACAGCAAATTTCGCATACTATAAATTCAAAATTAAATCAATTTCAACAAAGCAAAAACACAATTCATTCAAAAACAAACCTTAATAAATTTAAAAAACAAACCACATACATGAAATTTTCTCTACTATTACACACCAGTGAACAAATTCTTAAAAAAAAAATTTTAAAGCAACAATTTCCAAAAAACAAAACAAAAAAAAATAAAAAAAACACTACCAAAAAAACATTTAAAAAAAAAAATTACAAAACACATTTTTATAATTTTTTTTACTTTTAAAACCAACAAAACTAGAATAAAGCAAAATTTCTTTTTTTTCATTTAAAAAAAAATAAAAAAGGCACAAAATGGAGGAAAACGTATTATTTTTAACAAACAAATTTAAAACAAAGGCACTCAAAAAAACGTCTTAAAAAACAAAATATTTTATTTCTTTACTTCTGAAAATTTTTTTTCTAAAAACTACATTTAAAAACAAGAATAAACAAAAAAAAAGTGCCAAAAGGTCAATTTGTGTCAAAGTTATAGCAATTTGAAAAAAAAAGATGGTTTTTTTTTTTTAATTCGTAACTTTTTTTGGGTTGGGTAAAAAAATCTGAAAAAATTCAGAAAAATGTTATTGGTAGGGTAGAAAATAATACCAAATTTTTAGCCAAATCGAAAGGAGTCGAAAAAAAAACTCGGTGATTTGGCATGGAATGCCCCATAAACAAACAAAAAACCTTAACGATGTTATTACAAAAAAGTTAAATACTTGGTTTAAAAGGGTTTCGAATTAAATGCACCGCGCTCGCCCGAGACCAGTTCGCGTTATCCCTTTTCGCAAGTCTAACCTAACGTAACTAAAGCGTGACAAAAGAGCAAGATGGCGAACATTCAGCGACCGCGGTGCATTTAATTCGAAACCTTTTTAAATCAAGTATTCAATACGTATTTAACATTTTTGTAATAACACCGTAGTAGTTTATTTACAGTATTTTATAGTTCATAATAAAAGGGATACAAGAACTGATTGGCCTCAGTTTATTTTTTATCATACTTTTATTGTATTTTTTTAATATTTAACCCTATAACCGATTTATAATTACCTCTGCTCAATTTTATCATTCCTGCTTAGCCTCTATAGGAGGTGTAATGATAAGTAGCTTAAATAATACTCTGGAAATTCCTTCTAAATGCCAGTAAAAGCACTATGTAATTTACGATATAAACCATACATAATTGCAACTATGTGCTACTAGAAGTTTTTTTAGATATACTTGAAAACTACGCTTAGACCATATTTAAAAAAAAATAAAAAATATGGTCTAAGCGTAGTTTTCAAGTATATCTAAAAAACGCTTAGACCATATCCTTCGATCCTATATCACATGATGACTTGGTTTAAGATTGTAACACGCTAAACCTACAGACTTACTCTCAGGTGTAGGTTAAGCACACTTATAGGTACGTCATGACAGATATTCAACTTAAGATTTGAGGTTAGCCAAATGTTGGCTTTTTTTAAAACAAAGTCCTGCCAGTCACGTCGTTACTTATTCCAATAACTATACCAAACCGTTCCTTAACACGTTGGCTGCCACGGGAATTTTCACGAAACTCACGTGGGAAGCCATTTTGTTTTAATGATATTATGTTTCTAAAAATGGTAATTATGGTAAATAGTAATAATCGAGGATTTTAAAAATGTTGCTTTTGGAAGAAAATGTTTGTGCGAATATCTCGAAGTTACATTTGAAACTCAGTAATTATATTTGAAACTGCAACACAGAAATTCATGTAGGTACCTAAACACTATTTTTTTTTTCTTTCCTAAAGCCAACGATCTGCTCCACTTCTACTACTCATTCCACTGATATATTACGGTTTTGCTTGTAACTGTACAAATAAGGCAATTAAAAAAAGAACGAGGTAACTAAGATCAAGTTTACAAACTACGAGATATCTCGTCGTTGGCAATCAACATACAATATATGTATCACTATGAACTATACTAAAAATTGTATAGAGAGATCAAAATATAATAATGACCGTCAAATAAAATATTAGTAACTATTAACTCGGATAAAAACAACATTGTTTGCGGTATGAGACGATAACGAAATATAAAACAATCGAACTGGAAATAGGCGAGAAATTTTCTTTACAAGGTGACAACAATGAATCCTCTTGTGATAATTAGTCAGGCGATGTTACGCGGAAATACTTTAAATAAATACAAATAGTTTTAAATTTAGGTATTTAACTGTATATTTAGTACAATATACGTTTATCATATTCAGTAGGAAATAAATAACCATTAATCATATCAAATAAATTATAATTATTAACACACAACAATAGCTACGAAAATTTAACTGTTTATTTATTTTTATCTCACCTCTCTTTTTCATTCACAGACTTTGTAGCTAAATATTATGTAACCTACTTCACTCTTACAATTATGACGGAGGTAACGATGTCCCATGTGTTAAAAACTTAAAATCGATCAAACAGAGGCTACAGAGAGTAAAATAAATCAGGAAATATACTTCTACAAAATTCGGATAAAAACAATGTAAAATAAAGATGGAAATATTCATAAAAAACGAAGTAATAAACAAAAAACAAAATGTAATTTTAAAATCAACTTTGAGTGAATTTTAACCGACCAAAATCGACAAAATTATCAGAAAAAATATGTATTGCCGTATGTATAGTATATTTTATACTATTTTTTACCACCTCCGCACTTTTCTTCAACATTAACTTTATGCTTCTCACTATTTAATAAAGAATATGACGTGAAATGCAATAAAAGAATATATCAAAAATATTTTAATAAATCTTTTAGTCCTTAATCCTTCCAATTAATTTTATTCAAATATATTCCATGCTTAGAATTAGAATCTCCTATACACGGCATAAACATATCTTGAGCTAAACAATATAATTTGTTTCACTGGCGTTTATAAAAGCAATTTAAACAGTTTCTTCTTGTGACTGTCTCATCCACGGGAGTGTGACATTTAATTCAAAAGTGTCCATGTTTGGTCATTGGTGCTAAGTGACCTTCGGTTACTCAATTTAACATTTATCTATAATTTTTCCAATTAGTTTTATCCCAATAAATTCGTTAACAGACGCGGAGAATTTGAATTAGAAGCTCCCATACGTCACACAAATATATCTTGAACAAAACAATAATAATAATGTGATATTAGTAAACGGGAATGGGGCGCCGCACCACGCCGCGGCAGACGCGTGTCCCGCCAGGTGCTAGCTCGATGGCTCCCCTTATTCTGTCATCTCAAATATAATAATACTTATTATTACAATTCCTTATTATTTCTTGTTTTTTTAATTGTGCCCGCGACTTGCCTTTTACTCCTTTTGTTCGCGTTTAATGGCGTTTATTGTTTCGAGTTCTTTTTTTAAATGCGTCGCGCGTGCCGGCTGCGTCTGCAAGATTCTGTTATATTTTTAACTTTTTTAAATTCGGTAATTAAAATTTTGTTTGCTCGCTACATTATATGAATATAGATAAATATAGTTTACGAAATAAACTGGTTTTTAAAATTCACTAATAAATACTTATAAGACTATCAATTTATGACACATCTTAAAACTTTTTTTTTATGTTTATTTTTGGCAACCAATCTTTTAGATTATTACTGCCATTATCGAGTAGTTAATAGTATCACAAGTTCTTCTTCTATTTTATTTTTGGCAACTAGTCTTCTAGTAGACTATTACTGCCATTGTCAAGTGAGTATCGATATTACAAGTTTCTTGATATAATTACAATGAACTAACAAGATGGTGGCCATCTTGTTACAACTTTCCATTGAGTTTTTGTGGCATCTCAGAATTCATGGCCATTGTATTATTTTCCATTCACTTCACTTATGCACAATACCTGAACTGCATTACATAAAACACCACCAATTTTGCAAAATATAGAGTCAAATAACACAAGATTATGAATAAAATATAAAATCCACTACATGACACAAAACTCCCAATGACTGTCTAATATTAATTTTCAGTACTTTTGTTTTTTGAGCCAAAGTTTAATTATTTTCTATTTTATTTATATATTTTCCATGATAATATTTGAGGAAAGTGTTTTCTATACTTATAGTCAAAGAGTAGCTTATATCACTGTTTAATAATGTATATGTGCATGCAAAACGAAACTATATATTATTTGTCCATAGCATACTAATTTTAGAAATGGCTGAACCAATTTTAACGATACTTTTACTAGCATTTACAGTAATTTCCAGAGGCCACATATTATAATGCTCTCCAAAGAACATAAGCAATAATGCTAAAGTTTAACAGAGTTGGCTTCAAATAAATAAAATGTTTACAGCGGTTAAGGAATAACAACTATAATAATTAAAAATAAAAGACAATCTACAATTACTTCAAATAAAGCACGTAAATTGTATAATAAAATACCACCGCCTGTGGTGGTAGGGCTTTTTTAAAAATCTTGGCCAGTTATTTCCTTCAAGAAGAGAATCTGTCCACTAAATATATGTAGGTGTGTTCTGCTACTTATGAACCAGATACACATTTTCCCTCAACATCACATGATATTGTGATCAAAAGCTAAAACATATTAAAAAGAAGACGATTTAATTGTTAGTGATTATCTCTGTGTTCCTTTATTAGTAGTGCGCTAACTTATATCGATCACATGTCTCAAGACATAAGTTTAATTGGAAGGATTCCTCGCTCGCCCCACGCTTACAACGTCCTGAAGATTGGATACGAAGTGACTGGCATATTTGTGGTACACTTTATAATTGATTCCATTGAGAACTTTGAACTTGTTTCGGTTTTGCATACAATAAGGTTCCGCATTACATCTATTACTTAACTAGTTTTTGTCTGCAGCTTCGCTCATGTTAACGTATACTGAATATATCTCTCGGGAACAATACAATTTTTTGGATAAAGGGCAGAGCCTCGCTCTAGTAAACTGAAATTCAGAGGGTCAGCAGAGATAGAAAGTAGTAGTAGCCATTTTTTATTGTAGCTCTGATTGCAAATGTTTTACTTAGGTACGTAGAATATTATGTAACTTGATTGTATTTTTTTTTATGTCAAAAGGAGGCAAACGATCACCTCATCACCATTGTCCATAGACACTAGCAATACCAGGGGAGTCGCAAGTGCGTTGCCAGCCTGTGTATGGAGGAAGGGTAGGGAAAGGAGAAAGGGGAAGGGAAAGGGGGAAGGGAGGTGGGCCTCCGGCGCTCTCACTGATCGAACGATACGCAAATATGCAAGCACTGTTACTTCACGTCGGTTTTCTGTGAGAGGGTGGTACTATCCCGGGCGAGTCGACCCAATCATGCTGAAACTAGTAATAGCTAGAGCGTGGCTCTACCACCTATATTTATAAGAAAAATAAATAAATCAAACAATCAAAAGAGTAAATGTAAATGATGATTTAAAATAAACAGATAGAGACGTAAACCACGCCAATTAGATTGACAATCGACAGATAAAAAATAAAAAGTTGAACATTAAGCATATAAGAGACCAATTACAGGATCGTCGACCACTCTCCACAGAAAGTTTTGTGCATAATCAGTGCCTTAACGACGTATTTGCGAATTCAAACTCCGAGAAATCTATATATATTTCCACATACGGTGGCTAAAAGGACATGTTCTCGGTGGTACTAAAAGGACATGTTGTCGGTGGTACTAAAAGGACATGTTCTCGGTGGTACTAAAAGGAAAGGTTGTCAGTGGTACTAAAAGGACATCTTGTCAGTGGTACTAAAAAGACATGTTCTCGGTGGTACTAAAAGGACATGTTGTCAGTGGTAGTAAAAAAGACATGTGCTCGGTGGTACTAAAAGGACATGTTGTTGGTGGTACTAAGAGGACATGTTCTCGGCGGTACTAAAAGGACATGTTCTCGGTGGTACTAAAAGAACATGTTCTCAAGTTCAGGTTTCTTCATGATGTTCTCCTTTTACGTCATCCGAGAGTGTTAGCAATTAAAATTAGTAAATGCACGCGAATTCCAAAAAAGTTATTGGTACATGCCGTGAGTCGAGCGACTTATATAAACTTTATAAAATTACTGAGTGATGAAAACAGATCTAGTGGTAAGTGAATAATATAATTTATTATAATGTAATTGAGAACAAAAGGTTGAAATAACGACAATGACCTCACGATTGTCTCAGCGCCAGATGTCCCGGTGTGGGGTTACATTCGAATCTTGTTTGCCCGCGTGATAGGCATACAGTTCTCATTACATCTGTCAATGAACAAAAACAGACGGTGTTTTAGAGATTTTGTCTTGAGGCCCATTTAAAGGGACAACAGTGACTCATCATCTCATATGACATTTCATGGATATGCAGATTTTTAGGGTAGCATGCCGAAGCTATTACTGGTTTCAGCATGATTGGGTCGGCTTTCCCGGGCTAGTACCACCCTCTCAGAGAAAACCGACATGAAGTATTAGTACTTGCATCGTTGCGTTTCGTTCGGTCAGTGAAAGTGCCGGAGGCCCATCTCCCCACCACTCTCCTCTCCTCACACCTCCCTCCAAACACAGGCTGGCAGCCCAACGCACTTGCTACTTCCCTGGTGTTGCTAGTGCCTATGGACGGCAGTGATCACTTAACACTTAACATGTGAAAAAAAAGTCAAAGTAATATCGACAGAAGTGAAATCTCAAAACAATGGAATAACGGTGTTCTTCAATGACTATTGAAATTAGTCTAGTTTTCACATCTATTAGTACTCCGAACAATGATTACATACATTTTTATACAATTTATAAATTCATCAAACATATGACCGGCTGCACAATCTCAATACAAAATATCGATATAACATGTACACAGGCCGCTATACTACGCGTCGCTACTCTGACGCAAACGCAGTACGGTCGGTCACGCCTACTAGCATGTTATGACGTGAAATCATAAATTTATCTCCTATCAAAAAAATACCGCTCAACGAGCATAAAGAGGTTATCACTTAAAAAAATCTACATAAGTCATATAGGTGTGCTCTTTCTTCTTTAATTTATGGCGCCGTGTAATACACAATTCCGCTAATGTCATGTAGATCATAGAGTAACGAACCTGCGAGTAATCAAATAAGTTGTAAATGTAAGCGGTTTCATAATTTTATGCATGTAGATACAGACTGCGCGTCTGTGGCAAATGTTGTCATAATCGAACGAGAACGATTAAAAAATGTAATGTCCTCGCGAATCTTTATGGCCGTTATGAAAATAACCTAAGTTCGAGATTGCGCGTAATATCGTCAATATAAGTTTAATTAATATAAAAGAAAGTTAAATTAATATAAAAGAAAGTTAACATATTATTACAGAAACCTAAAATTGGTATTTATTAATCCTTAAATTGTATCAACGTTATACATAAAGTCGTGGTGGCCTAATGGTTTGACCGGTGGAATATTATTTCGATGTCCGCAGATTCGAACCCCGGCGAACCAACGAATTTTACGGAATTCGCTTACATTTACTAATTTAAATTGGTAACACTATTGGCTGACGGTGAAGGAAAACATCGTGAGGAAACCTGAACCTGAGAAATGTTGTTGTAGTACTACTGTATGCGGGAAAAATATAGAACTGTGGATTTCTCAGAGTTTGAAATCGCCAATACTTTGTGGGATGGCGTGGAGATTATGCACATACCTTCCTTCGAGAAGAGGCCAATGGCCCTGCAGTAGGTCTTTTACAGGCTGATGATGGTTTATACTTACATTTGTGCTCTTGACTATTAAACTTGTGTTAAATTCTATTGTCTTTACTGTATTATACGCAAGCCCGAACTTAAGTCTATATTAAGAGCGGCCAAAATAATAGATGAGGACTTTACAAAGATTTTATTCCTGATCAGTGTATAGGAAATGTAATTATGAGGACATATATCCACCACTCACCCGCACATGGAGATCCTCTTCTTCGGGGTACCCCGGCTGAGTATGTGGCTTAGGTCGCTGATCTCGTTAATAAGGACACTAGTCTACACTGGCACTAGGGTTTCCAGAGATTTTACCTGATTTTATTTTTCAACGCAGTTACGCTCAGAGCGGTTTGCAAGTTGCAAAATTCAGAATTCAGATTAACTTATCGTGAATTATTGCAAATATTACTCTACTAACATTTGCACATAATTTTCTGTTTAAATAGTTTTTAATTATGAAACGTTTTTCCAATAGTTTACTATTATGATTCACTATTATATAAATATTCAAACGCAAATAGTTCTTTTAAATGACGGTAATAAAATCCGTAAGTTGTTTTCATTCAATGTATAGTTTTTTTTTGTTAACGGAATATGATTTCCATTTTGCAAATGTCGGACAAGGTGTTCGATTTAACGCATCGCACGCGATCCAACATATGTTCTGGTTCCGGACTTGCCGTCGATATTTGTCCAAACTCGCAAAAAAGATGAACCCCGATCAAGGTGTTTGTACCTTTTTGCTAGCTTCCGATTTTAATAACTTTTTGATGTTTTCTGCCAGTATCTTTTTTATAGAGTTCCGAACTGCAACATAATTTTTTCTTTGTTAACCCTTCTATCTATAGCCTTTGCTAATAGTTGATTTTTTTGTACATTTCAAGGGTTCTCATCTTTTATTTGTATAGCTCGCATGTTTTAGAAAGAAGTTTTGCTTATGAAAAAATAAAAATAAACCAGTTTATGATGTAACTTTTTTTTTCATCCAGTTATTAATAGCTTTTAAAGTCGCGTCCACATCAGTTTTTAATTCGTGATACAAATTTACAACACATTTTACGGGAACATTAAAATAAATTGTTTTTTAATGAAAATTTCTATCGATGCAAACGCGGCTTCATATAAATGTAACTATGTAAATGTAGATATAGAAATATTATTAAAAATTAAAAAGTTTTTTCTAAAAATACACATGCTGTATATGATAATTAACTGTACCTACTTCATTCGTGCTTAGCGTAGTTTCTCATTCACAGTTTATATGTTCATTGCTCCGTTTCTAAGTGTAGTATGTTAATGTTAGCTATAAAAAAAACTCAATAAACTTATACATATAATAAGAATGTAAATTTAACGTGTCTGTACTTTTTCGATTTTCGTGAAAGAAAATTGTTGCAGGTGTCTAGGAATAAGTAAGAGAAAATACATTTCAATCATTGTTAGAAATGTCTGTCTGTCTATTTGTATGAACACGCATCATTGCTAAAGTATTGGGTGCAAAATAAAACCAAGAAAATCATAAAGTATATCCTCGAGCAACATTTAGTCTTCGTTTCATCAAAATCTGTTTACTCTATAAAAATTTATTGTAATTTTAATGACGACGGGACTTACATACGAGAGAAAAGTAGATAAGTAAATGGACTTAATACATTCAGATGATTTTATTAGTAGTGACTAGTATAATTTACTATATTATTTTTTACTTTAGGTTCCAAGCGGATGGAGTCATGGGCACAGCTAGTACAATATAAAATGCATAAATAATTTTGAAATATGTCTGATAGTTCCTGATATATGCACATATGAACAAACAACCTTGTAAACTTTGCAATATTAGTAAAAAAGAGTTTACTTTTATATATTTTAAACACTACTTGTTTTCCTGCACAAGCTAGAATTTTAAATTAAAATCCTTACTAATATAATTAATTACGAATGTGACTTTGCTTATTTCTTACGTTTTCACGTCTCAACTGAAGATCATGAACTCATCGTGAAATGTTGCAAACACGTTATCAGGGTAACAGAAAAAGACCTAAGGACATAGGGACACCTTTCTTACAAAAAAAAAAATATAATAACTTTCATTTTATAACTATTGTAGCCGAGGGATAGCTAAAATCTGGATCAAGCTAGTAGTCAATAAATGTTATGTGTGTTACCTGCCTTCCTCTAAAATGATTTGAAATATATTATTATACTAGCGGGCCTGGCAGACGATGTCCCGCCCTGATTAAAAATAAATCCTTGACAAATTATATCCCAAAACGTTCCTCAGGAATCACTTTATCCACTGGTGAAAACCGCATGGAAATCCGTTCAGTAGTTTTTGAGTTTATCGCGAACAGACAGACAGACAAACGCGGTAGGGGACTTTGTTTTATACTAGGTAATGATTGCAAAAGGAGGTCGTGGTGGTCCAGTGGTTTGACCGGTGGAATATCATTTCGATGTCCGGAGGTTCGAACCCGTGTACCAACGAATTTTTCGAAAATCGCGTACATTTACTAATTTAATTGGTAACACTATCGGCTGACGGTGAAGGAAAACATCGTGAGGAAACCTGAACCTTAGAAATGTTCTTGAAATGAGATTTCTCAGAGTTTGAAATCGTCTATACGTCGTGGGCTGGCGTGGTGATAATACCATACCTTCCTTCGTGGAGAGGCCTATGGCCTTGCAGTGGGCTCTTACAGGCTGATGATGATGATTGCAAAAGCATTAAGGTATGATGGCTTATAAAGTAATTATGAAGTATAAATCTTAAAATAAAAATAACTAAAATCCACTAAGACAGTGTGAACGATGAGTTTAAAAATCAAATCAAGGGTAATCACGTTGTAAGAATCTTTACCCTCCCGCGTCGAAACACTTAAGTGTCTATAAGAAAGCACATGTCGCGCTCCCCCAAGCAGAAAAGGCCCACTTAAGTATTAGGGTCTGGTTAGACTGACGGCGATGTTAGCAGACGATAGGCAGATACTACCACAAACGTTAATAAATGAAAAACATAAAAAAACCGTTTTATTTTTATGTTAAAAAGTAACTAACAGGCAGACGGCCCATCTGATGGTAAATGGTCTATGATTACCATCGACTATGGGCAACTGCAACACCAGACCTTACTTGTGTTGTACTAAAGCGTGTTTCAATCCATTTTTCAAGAGCCCCATGTCAAAACCCTGAGAGACGGTACCACGTAACCCATCCCACAACACTAACGTTCGCATAATGAGGGTTCTGGAGAACCTCACAATTATATTGAATGAGTATATAATGTTTATATGAAAAATCTGGAAAAAAATCTTGATCTCGACAATAGCGTAGCGTAACAGGTCCAACCACAGCTACTAACCTTCCTAATGACCGAATGAGTTACGAGAAAAATCATCAAAATCAGTCAAGCCGTTTAGCATCAGAAGAATTACGAAGACACACATACTCAAATTATATATATAATGTTACAAAGAAATGACATATTTATGTTACTCATTTTTTCGATAAATTCATACTCCAACAAAGAAATAAGCATGTAACGGCATGAAACATCTGAGAAAGATATAGTACAAACATTTTCTATTCCTCTCTTTTTAAATTGAGCTTGAAATAGTTTCAGGAAATAACAGCTTTATACTTAATGAATATGAAAGTGTTTAGGATATTTACAACAAAATATAATTTTATAAATTTTTGTTTGTCTGTCAGTTGGTTCTGGCTTATCTCTGAAAAGATTGGACTGAGTTTGATGAGACTTTACTGACATATAGTAGATATTGCAAGGAGTGATTTAGGCTACTTTCATTATAGAAAAAATAGGGTTCCGCGCAAACATAATAATATAATAAAGAGGCAATGTCCAGTACAACACATGTTCTACAAGGACATCTGCAATGAACATCATTTTTTTTTCAAAACTCCACACTTTCGAAGTCGTGGGTAATATTTTTCCTCTCCGCGTCTAAAAAATTTTTGCTGCAAAAAGTTGTGTAAAATCGCTATCAGTGGAAATCTAACCTTACAGTCGTCCTATAAAACGATGTTTACACCACGTCTTGAGAACGAGGGTTAAGACGGAGGCGTTAGGGGTGTCACGCAAGCGTTTTACCGCGCCGGTTTGTTTTGTTCACACCGCATAGCGTTTGCACGCAAAATAAACAAAGGGTTCCTTTAATGACCGATTGGCTCTATTTATTATGTTTTTCCTTGAGTAATTACAGGTGTTGTTTTGATATTCTTGAAAATACTTGAGTTGTAATCATTTATTATGAACTCGTTTTTGTCCGCGGTTTCGCTTGTGTTATCTAAATTTTACCTACCCCCAGTATCAGTACTTTTTTGGATGAAAGGTGCCCCATGTCCTTTTGGTATATACGTGATACAGTGTATTGAAAAATTTAATGATAACATGCTGAGTTGTTACGGCGTAAAAGCGTAACAAACAAACTAACATTCACATGTATAAGGTTAACTGACTTGATAATTAATTAATTGACTAATTAATATCGCATTATTTTAACGGTTAATACGTGTTATCCGGTAATCTATAAAATGCCTTTAGGCTTTGTTTTTCGAACTGACTACGCTATTAGTCTGATTGGCCTTCACAGCTTCACCGCACTACTAAGGCGATCCCTGAAGGCACTTCGCGGCTTGACAACAAGCTCAAAGGTGCCAGAGTGGCCAAACCTCGGCTTGAGCTGTTGCCTTGGATGCAACATCGCTAATCAGTCTAAGGTGCCTTTAGATATTATGTGGGGATTATATGGAATATTAAATGTTAAATTCATAATATGTGTAAAAAATTAAAGTCTTCGTCAGTTGTAACACACTTTTAATGGAGAATAATGATTACAAATTCTAATTTAACACACGTGAGTGTATTTCTTTTTGCAATGAAATTAGGTACATATTTTAAGGCAATCTTCTTTGCTAGTATCATGGAAACCCAAACCCCCCAACAGCATATTCGATTAAACCCCGCACCCAATAACAAGCACGCGTGAAACCACCAACCCAGGCCAACATCTCAAACAACACGCAAAACATATTAAACATCTTCAACAACTCACCAAACAAGCCCCCACCTGTCTGTCTTCCCCCCCAACACCAAACAAAGAATAAAATTGGACAAGGTTTTTTATTATCAAGGCGGGATAACGTTCGCCGGCCCCGCTAGTGTATACTAATTTAGTGGTAGTAATTGTAAATAATTCTTATTACAGATTTTATTTTGACAACCCTACTGATTATTCGTTTAATTTTATGGTTTCTCTTATCGTGTAAAGAGTTCGATATCTTTTGATGTTGAACATTTTCTCACCCTCACTTAATAATATGTTACTTAACTTAGGAACTGATTGTAGTACATTTGTTTGAACGTTTATTTTTTTTGACTTGTGTGTCTGTATTCTTCTGTTTTATTAGACTTTAATGGATTTGTTAACTGACTTTTTGACTTCAAATTGTGATTTTTTTATTCTTTGTAAGTTTTAACGTTAAATCGTAATTTCACGTGATTTAAATGACAATGTAATATAAGATAGTAAACCACACTAATATAACGGAGTTACTTTTAAATCGTGCTGATTGAAAATGCCTTATAAGGGCTTGGTGACAGATTTTAACACTTGAGGATGTTAGGTAGCTACGCGGGCTTAAAGAAGGCCCTTCCATCATGCTATAATATCATAACATAATTACTTTGTGCCCGTTGATAGTATGTTTGTAAAATCGTGCAGAAATTGTATCACTGCATATTATAAAACTAAGTCTGTCTGTCTGTTCGCGGTAAACTCAAAAACTACCGAATGGATTTTTATGCGGTTTTCACCAGTACATAAAGTGATTCATGAGGAAGGTTACAATATGTGGCGTGACAGTGTGGCGTTACAATTTCTCAAGGATTTTTTTTTATCGTCAAGACGGGATAATGTCCGGCGGACCCGCTAGTTTAAAAATAAAATATATAATTTTATTTTCCTTCTATCTCAGTTTACGAATAAATTCTTTCCCTGTAAACGGGATTTTATTACCCACGGATGTAACAATTCGTTGACAATTTAGCGTAAATGACAAAGGTATGCGAGAATGTAAAAATACCGTGCACAATCAAACCGACAATTCTACGTTTGTTTTTAATAAAAACGGCGAATCGAATAACAAATTCATAGGGATTGTAGAATATGAAAAAAGAGCAAGGTTCAGTCATTCACTGTAGTAGCGACGGTTGAAATATTTGAAAGTATTTGTGTTAAACAATGATATTATAACTAAAAAGATAAAAGTATTTTTTGGGGGGTCCTTGTGTTTTTTGGTGGGGTTTTTTTTTTTTTTTTTTTATTTTTTTTTTTTTTTCTTTTTTTTTTTTTATATTTGGTGTTTTTTTTTGTGTTTTTTTTTTTTTTTTTTTTTTTTGAGGTGAGGGAAAAAAATTCCCCCGAACAATAAATTTTTAGAGACCCCAAAAATTCCATGGAAGGTTCTAACAAGATGGCCACCATCTTGTTTTTTCATTATAATTATATTAAAAAAATTTTAATATTTTTATTCTCTTGACAATAGCATTAATATTCTATTAGAAGACTATTTGCCAACATGGAATAGAAGAACAACTTGAAATACTATTAACTACTCGACAATGGCAGTAATAATGTAAAAGATTGGTTGCCAAAAATAAAGTTAAAAAAAAAGAAGGTAAAGATACGTCATAAGCGCTTCGACAGCGTTAACACTTGGCTAGTTAGCTCATTTATTATGGTTATCCCGTCAATCCGCCCGTATCTAAGCAACATATAACCATTTCTTTTTCACCACCGATATTGTGAATATGCCATCTTACTTCCACTATTTATCAAAGGCGTTAGGTTAGGTAACATATATACAGCATTTTAGTTATAATATCATTGGAGTTAAAAGTATTGTTTGTTGACAAGGCAAACGAGAGCACATTGCGTCCAGTAGGAACCACTTCATAGGTCGGTGATCTTTCATTTTTTTCCACTATTTGCTTATCTAAGTTGTGTTATCATTACGATTTGCCGCCATAGGGGAGGATATAAAATATAATCTTTATACATAACTTTCTCAGTTTTAACTTTTTTGTGTAATTAATTGTCTTTATTTAATAAGACAATACTGTGGAAAATAATAACGAAGTTAGATAGTAAATAAATGATGACTAAATGTATCATTTTGAAAGTAAATGTTTGCGAATAGGATGGAATCATTAAAAAGTATGGAATGGTCATAGAATTACCAAGTAATTTATAAAATCTCATTTTACATTTGTGTTAACTCTAGCTTTCTATTCTAACTTGCTGTCATCATGACTTTGTAGGCTAACTTAAAAGTATATTTCTGTTTTTAGTCTCCATTCAGCTTATCAGGCATAGTATTTTTACTGTATACTTTACTGTGACTCTATAAGAACAAATACTGCATAGGAAACGAAAAAAGGGCCATCCACCGTTTCTTTTTTTGCAATATTGAGTCTTTGATTTTTTTCTGATTTAATTTTAGTTAGACGCACGTTTTTATTACGGTAGCTTCTTAGTACCCTTATATTCCATTTTATCACTTTCATCATTACTAATAGTAATAGTATGGGAAAATAAGTAATATATTTAAGATGATGCTATAGATCACAATCATTTATTGCACCGTTTCCGGTGAAAGTAGCCGACCTCCTTATCGATATATAAAAAAATAAATTAATATCCTCCTTTCTAATTCCCTCTCACGGTAATATTTCGCCCTCCCGTACTTTCACCGTATTATCCTTAGACAATGATTCATCAAAATATGAAATACATTATGGTTGATGAAATAAAAGAAAAAAAATCATGTGGTTTTATTAAAACCATAATGCAAATGAAACGTTTTTTGGGATCGTAGGCATTTAAATGAAAATTTTCGAAGAATTATTCGATTTAGGGTATTAAAATCGCGTTTTTAAACTTTACTTAATAATTGGATAATGGGAATGACAATGACAATAGTAGATCTGTTACTGTTGCGTAGTTTAGTAGAACTAAGAGAAAACACAGACAGGCGCAAAATGCGACTTTGTTTTATAAGAATTATTGTTATAGATATAGAATTGATAAAATAAATGGGTATAGAAAAGTATTGCAGCTTTCGGACATGTCACACTTCTTCACGCTGTAATTTATACATTTTATCTAATATAGCAACGAGCTACTCAGCTATTTTATACGGCTTCACCGATTTTGATGGTTTTATAATTAATATTATAAATGCGTATGTGAGTTTGATTGTTACGCTTCTGCACTTTAACTACTTAATACGTTGTCAAGACATAGGGTATCCTTATCCTGAAAAAAAGTTCTATTCCCAAAGTACGGATCAAATCATTAACGGGAAAGAAACATCGAGTAACAGCTAGTATCATAATGTAAGGTAAACAAAGTCATGGGTTATTGTTAGTCATTATAAAAACGAAATATACTGAAAAAAAAACCTCAAAGACAAACAAAGCAAACGATAGTAAAGCCTTTTAAAATTAACACACCGAAAATATATATGTAAAAAAAAGATAATAGAACATACGAATAACACATTGTCGCAATCCACGAGCCAAAGTTACCCGGGTGTTCAGTACAAAAGTGCGATGCAGTGGCCGCACACAAAGCGCTAATCACTCCGTGTATGCGTGGCCTCGTTTTATACAATGTCTGCTCGCTGATTAAGAGGATTGTCTCCATCGTTCCTCGGATATTAAAAGCTTGTCTTCAACGCCGGACGGATATTAAAGATGCGCAATTTGCGTTCGTATCGTGCGTGGGAGTTTTGATTTAGCCGCTTTTGTATATACGTTGCCTTTATATACAGGTATAGGTCGTGTATTTTTAATTTTACCATACCCGCGCATCGATCTGATTGACCGATCTTCGTCATGTACAGGTGCATGTAATGTATGCACGAATGTTCAAGCTATACTCATTTGAAATAGGTCATGAACCATGCAGTTATTGAAAAGATCGAATTACCAGCGTTTTGCATTAAAAAAAGAGTCAGAGGTATGTTGGCGCTCTCACATACCTACGTGCAGGTATAGGAAGTTTAAGAGGAAACGCGGGCGATGTTTAGCCTATACAAACATGTTCCTATGTTTTGTCCTTGATAATGGGACTAGAGTGAATATTGTTACCACCGGTAGTCCGGTGAAGCTGTTAAGACCTTGCTAAGTCAATAGCGTAATCAGTTCGAGAAAAAAAAATGTCACACCCTCCAATTTATAGCTATCACTGTGTGTTTCTATCTTTAGACTGTTTCCATAAATTAAATATTATAAGACCTAGGAATCTTCTAGAAGCAATAAAATCGCACAATTATGTCGCCAATTTCAGACATTCAGCAATCACATTTGACGAATATGTATACTAATATACATAAAGCTGGAGGCTTTATTTGTTTGTTTGGCTGAACGCGCTAATCTCTGAAACTATTAGTCTGATTTGAAAAATGTTTTCAGTTTTAGATAGCTCATTTATCGAGGAAGGCTATAGGCTATATATTATCACGCTAAGACCAATAGGAGCGGAGTATCAGTGAAGAATGTTTCAAAATCGTTTTTTTTCCCCTTTTTTGAGCTTCTGCTGCGTATTAGTGTTAGCCCAAAGTAACTATTCCACGCGGACGAAGTCGCGGGCAGAAGCTAGTAAATAAATAAAAGAAAAGCATATAGATATAGCCATATAGTTCTGATATTAATTTAAAAAATAAAATCGATCCTTATGGCACCCAGTCGCTTGGCAACAAACTTAAAAGTGATAAAGTGACCGAACCTCGGCTTGGGCAGATTATATTGGATGCGACAACGCTGATCTTACTAAGCTAATCATTCATATAAGAATTAGTAAAGTACACATGTGTGTGCTTATGGCTATGCCTTTACTAACAAAGTTCGCAAAAATACTTAGTAAAATCCACTTTGTATAGATTAAAAATTTAACTCCACACCCACACATTATAAAGGCTGATTAAAAATAAATCGCTTAAAAGACAAAGGACCGCGCATTCGGTTTTATTGCGACGGCGGAAAAAAATAATCACTACATAGGAAAAGAAAGCCGAGGAAAAAAAACACAATAAAGATACAATGTAAACAAGTTAGGGTGTACTTGAGTAGCTCATTACGTCGCAGATGCGGCCCGTATTAGCCGGTTGAGTCGTTTGAGCCCGCCTGAGCGTGGCTAGAGTCGCGGTAAAGCCAGACTCATGGCTCGCTTGAGCCACGAGCCGAGGTTCCACGGTGGAAAACGCTGCTTTGTTTAACCTATTTCGGTTTAGATTACTGCATACACTTTGATGAGGTTTTTAATTAATTAAATATGATATTATGTGATAATTGTAGACTAAGGGTAAAAACTTAAACTTCGCTAAGCAGAAATATATTCAGCGCAATCTTAGGTTTCGAATTTATAGTCAAATTCCGTCCGCGTGGAACCTAATGTAAAAAACCTATTTACTTATCTACTTTTCTCTCGTACTTAAGTCCCGTCGTTATTAAAATTACAATAACTATTTATAGAGTGGACCGATTTTAATAAAACCAAGACTGAATGTTACTAGAGGATATGCTTTATGATTTTCTTGGTGAGGTTTTATCGTGGACGCAGTACTTTAGCTGTGATGCGTGTTTAAACATACCGACAGACAGACGTTTCTAAAAATTATTGAAATGTATTTTATTACTTATTTTAAGACACCTGCAATCATTTTTTTCACAAAAATCTAAAAAGTACAGACACGTTAGATTTACATTCTTATTATATGTATAGATTATTACGCTAAGCTTGTGATTAGCTATGTTTAAATAGCGTGTCGAGTCTGTAAAATATCTTTAATAGTAAGCGATAAATTAAACTATGCATATTGAAAAATGAAAGAAATAAGTCAACCGAGACTGAAACAAGCAATGGAAGCCTTCTTGACATTTCTGCAATAAAGGACCAAGCCAATGACAATCAAAACTTTTTCCTCTATAGATAATATTGATAAAATAAATAATAAACAACGCTAGCGAAGTTATGGGTATCACATAGTTAAATAATATTTATAAATTTATGAAGTGGGTAAATAATGAATTTGTTTTAAAAGGTTTTCTGATAACTTCAGTTTCCTAATAGAAAGGGACCAACCTCCCTTTATTAGAATATTCCAGAGAATTTTTGTAACATTTAAAAAATTAATATCCCACACTATATCTTTTCAACTTATTTCCCATAAATGACTCCTTTCATTAATTTTGAGGTTAGTTTATTTGTGATAAAGGAATATATTACAGTTCTATTAACTTTTGGTCGCGGCTTCGCGCATTAATACATTGATTAGGAATAGGAATCGCACTTTCTTTCCGCATGGCAGGTAAAGTAAAGTAAGATAAGGTCTATACCCTTTTCTGTACCTGATAACGTATAAACAAAATGTTATGATAATCGATTTAGTAGTAAAAGCACGGAAGTCTAACAAACAAACTCACAATCGCATTTATAATATTAGTTAGAATTACGACTAGTTAGGATACTGCTTGACACTATTATGTATTAAACATAAAATCTTAAAACATTTTAAACTAATACGAATTGGTGTAGATATCTTTATAGTTTCGTTCTAATGTATTTTATTTTTATTTTATTTTTGACAGCCGATCTTCTTGATTATAACTGCCATCATCGAGTAAAGCCCTAGTGGTCTAGTGGTTTGACCGGTGGAATAACATTTCTATTTCCGCAGGTTCGAACCCCGGCATGTACCAACGAATTTTTCGGAATTCGTGAACATTTACTAGTTCAAATTGGTAACACTATCCGCTGACTGTGAAGGAATACATCGTGAGGAAACCTGAACCTGTGTTCTTGTAGTATTACAATATGTGGGAAAACATAGAACCGTAGATTTCTCAGAATTTGAAATCACCAAAACGTCGTGGGCTGGCTGGGTGATTATGCAAATACCTTCCTTCGGGAAGAGGCCTATGGCTCAGCAGTGGAGGTCACTTACAGGCTGATGATGATGATTGTCGAGTTGATATTACAAATGCCTTGCGATAATTTCAATATTCTAACAAGATGGTGGCTCCCTTGTTAGAACTCTCCATGGGATTTCTGTGGCATCTCAGAATTCATGCTCCGTGGTATATTTTCCCATCCACTTCTCTGTGTACAATACGGTTATTGTGATAATATTGATGGCTCGGAAGCCATATTACGCAAAACACCATCAATATGACATAACACAAGATTATGAATAAAATAAAATATAAAACTCCCTAATGTATTTAGCTTGATGTGAAAAATTCACACTAACAAGTGAAAACCTTTTAAGAAGATATAAATACGTGTCAACAAGATTGTAGAAGATAGCTCAAGCGACACGAAATAAGCGGAAACCGAAGCGCATAGCGCACGGAAACGAGCGACGGTACAAAGCTGCCCTCTTCCGGTTACAGTCACGCATCAGGACTTTGTACTGACTGAAAAAAAAAATGATGCGTTTTTATTATTTAAAAAGGGCTCTTCATGAACTTAGGCAAGCTTAAACAGATTCTGCATGAAGCACTTTTATTGCGAAAGTCGATACACGCGACTCAGCCGAACGCTATTAAACCTCGCTGACATAAGCATTCACAGATCGTTTCTTCTCGGTTTTTAATGGTTGGTCCTCCTCAAACCATGGCACGTTGTAGTCCGGTAAACCTGTGAAGACCTTGCCAGGTCAATAGCGTAGTCAGTTCGAGGAAGAAAAAAACAATCCTTTCAACTCACCCTTGACTGCTGATATCCCGTCCCGTCCATACTATTGTTTATTTCTCACATAACGTATTTTTTAACTTACACTTTGTATGGCAATTGCTTCGCCTCTAAGAATTGCAGTGTAATCTATCTATAAGCCTTCTTAATAAATAGACTATGGGATAATAATAAATATATTTGACTGGTATTTCCAAAGATTAGCGTATTCACATAATATCTTAAGCTATATAATTTTCTTATTTCAGAACCTTGACTTTACCGTCATATTTGTCTTTTCAACCTTAAGAATTAAATTTCTTTTCAGACACAACCTCATACCTCAAAAAAACTCAAAACTATAGTAATAAGGATATATAAATACCTACATACTATATATTTATTTGTGAGTTTCGCTTTATTCCTTTGTTGTATTCTAACTACATTACTTACATTAGTGACGTCTAAAGTTTTGCTTAGTTTATTTCTAAGCCTATTTTTCTATCTCTACACAGGTGAAATTATTTGATTACCGTACTATAATAGGGTCCGACAACGGAAATGACAGGAAGTATAAGCGACTTTATTGTAAATGTTAATCGCAATAAAGTATAAATTAATACTTACAAAAAATTATGTCATTGGATCCCTGGACGTATTTAATCAGAAGACCAGTTCGTTATGTGCTGACACAGGGAATGTTCAAATAATTTACAGCTTCTAATTAACAAATGAATGGTTACACTACATAAATATTCATCAATATTGTAGACTATAGTGTTTATTACTGCCCAAATATAACACATAGACAGATTTTAAAGAAGAGTTTTGGTTGTGAAATAGCTAATACGAAATGATAATCGAAGCAACGCGCCACAAATTGTTTATCTTAATAAGCAATTTCTTCAAAATTCACATACAGATCCTGTATTAAATATAATTAGTAACACCGGGAACTGATAAAACGGAAAATTATGAAGAAAACTTAACTTAAACTTGGGACAATATAGAACTATAGATTCCTTTCCAGAATTTAACACGTAAATAACAGATAAAAAAAGAGAGTCACATGAAGGGGTAATAACGTTTTTTTCCTTACGTGACGAAAATATACAGATATAAACAATAAGTGTTCATACTGAGTTACATTCGGAATTGAGGAAAAAGCGCAAGGAACTTCGTACCGGATTAGAGTCCCCCCACCATACTGTTTCTGTTTGAAGGTTCAGCGATAGGCCATAATCTTAACTGGTGCTAAGGAGACACACTTAACGGCGCTTGGTGTCAGAAATCCAAATTAAGGTGATAACCATCCAGAAGGGTATTAGATGCCCTACCATTATTCTATAGTTTTATAAACATGATTTCCTTTTCTAAAATCATTGTTGGATCCAAAGTCAAGTCGACCTCTATAGTGTACAAAAACGCTAACGCTGATGACGTCATCGCTAAGGATGATAGACACAAAAAAATGTAGAGAAACTTATCCCCAAATTAAACACGTCAAGGAATCCTTTTGCAATTCGAGAACCTACAATTTATATAAGACCTGTTTTCCATTACTTCTATTCACAAGTTAAAGGAAGCGACAAGTGAACCACTTGCCTCTACTTCCAGCGCTGTTATATCTCGACGTATCTACCCTGTTCCGTTATGCGATATCGTAATTATATGTTTTCCGCTCATCTCTTTTGTGCTGGGCTTGTATGTTCACCGCTTCCTGTCTTGTGCGTGCATAGTTGTGGTCTAAATTATAATCGTCCAGCGTTTTATTCGTATGAGCGAAGCGAGTCCTATATATCAGGTGACTTCTTTACCTATTTTGATTTAAAAAAACTACCTATGCTCTAGATATTCAGTTTATCTTCTTAATCCTAACTAACATCGTAACTGGCATATTGCGTTTGTTTTTTTGTTAAAAATTCACACCTTTACTACTCAGCAGTCCATCATGAAATATTGCATACACATTGTCAGGATTATAAAAAAGGACATAAGATACTTTTCTTTAAAAAAAAAAATACTGTCCTAATGTGAAATAAACGCGAGCGAAGTCGCAAGAAAAAGCTAGTATGTTTTTAGATATAGATGTTCGTGTGTTATAATTAAGATGACTATAAATAGCATGATTTTATTTTTCAAAATACTGCTAAAATTTAGGATATTATAATAAGTAAATTAAAACTAAAAAAATCTAATAATGAAAGTACTCTGATCTGAAAGTCTTAAAGCCTTATTTATTATTACAGGAGAGTTTGAATGTTTATACTCAAGGTAGTTTTTGTAGATGTAGATTTTTTATACGCGCTTTAAAAATTATACTCAAACGTTAAAGACAAATATGTTACACTAATTTCTTTTTATTTATTTCCTGTTAAATAATTTTTATATATTAAAACGCATTGTGATTATATAGATATTAATGTCAACGATATTATTAAGCGTAACTCATCTCACACGATCGCTTATCACTTATACCACGGTATAATGAATGTATACGATTTAATTTGTAAGGGGAGTGGTGATTTAAATGGTTATTTTATTGTAGAGAAGTATTTAACTCTGTGACATTTAATTTTATTGTTTTAATGTCAAATCTTGTTGATCCTTTGCCTTTATAGCAAAGTTGCTTCTTGAAGCTTAATATTTCTACGTATTTAATTTGGTCACATAATTTATTGTGCTTGCACCAATCGTTATGTGCTTTCTTTTTGAGTAGTGTATACTTGAAAATCCTCCCTGAAACTGGATAAAAAAAATTAAGCCGACTAAGAAAATAGCACCATTTGATAATTGTATATTAGATTCATTAATACCACATTGTTATAACCAGTAGCAAAATTGTATAGGTATGAATTGGCACGCACTGACTACAGCAGATTATACTATTCCGAAAACAAATTCCAGTTTACTGAGATCAGCACAACAGGCTCTCACTCTTCATTACATAGTATAAAACAAAGTCCCCTACTGCGTCTGTCTGTTCGTCTGTTCGCGATAAACTCAAAAACTACTGAACGGATCTTTATGCGGTTTTCACCAGTGGATATAATGATTCATGAGAAACGTTTTTGTATATAATTTGTCCAAGATTTTTTTATAATCAGGGCGGGGCAACGTCTACCGGGTCCTCTAGTAAGGAATAAGTTTTGTTTTCTCGAAAATCAGTGTGTGTTGCTTATTTGGAGTACAACACAGCAGTACCAGCACTGTTCTTCTGTGGCATAAGTAAGCGTGACACTGCAGTTTCATTAACCGAACCTAATATAAGTCTCTCACAGACCGATCGTCAAATATTACTATAAGTAACTGAATATTATGTTTTACTATATATCGGAGATATTAGTTTTATCTAATATAATTGAAAAGAATGAAGAAACTTTATTTTTACTGTTTTTAATTTCAAAGATATGTCTTTTATATTACGCAAAACAAATGATAATCAATGATTCATCGTATAAGTACATCGGCCTCGATAATGCAGCAAACTGAGAACAAATTTAGCAAGTAGGTATATATTATCTAATAAAAAAGTACAAACTTCTTTAGATCCATAGAATAATTAAAATATAATTGTAACGTCTATTCTATCTTAAATAAAATATATCAATAAATAAAAAGTCCAATTAAAATACTCTCAACCAGCGTTTTAGGGTTACACCAAATGTCACGCTTTCCTAACCCTCAAGACTGTGCAAACAGATGGTAGACCATGGGAAGCGGTTAGGGAACTTTGCATCCCGCATTAACTCGGTCAACTACTACCCCTTATACAAAGCTACACAAGGGTTACTTTTGTAAATTTTAAAGATCCGATTCATCTAAATACCTCAACCGTGGAAATTCTAAATAGAACTTTATTGGAATACGACAAAATACATTTTCGAGCATAGAATGTAAACGGTAAGGGTCTTTGAAACGGTATCGATTATTGATTGCAGATCGTGTTTTACTGACACAAATAATTACTTCTACCTTGATGTTTCGGCCTAAATTTGTTTAGTTATAGTGGGCCTTCTAAGGTTGGAATGTGGAGGAGTAATGATGCCTTTTACGATTTCTTATTTATATTACGCTTCAACAACAGATAACAATCATAACAGTACAATGGCGGTTTCACGATACCAAGATTTACTTCTAAAAGAGGCAAAATGACTGAATTGGTAAGGAATGTACCGTTCAGTCTTTGAGAATAATTCTTTATCAGTGATAAACAAGAGCATATATAAAAACATTTGTAAATCTTGTAATAAAGGGTTTCATGAAATAAATTAGGTATGTGATAATTAATGATATTTTTTTTTGTTTCCTGCTTTTTTTTATGTCATAACTGGCAAACGAACTTGTGGGTCACCTAATGTTAAGTTATCACCACCGTCCATAGACACTAACAACGCCAGGAGAGTCCGAAAGTGCGTTGCCAGCCTGTGTTTGGGGGAAAGGGAGTGAGGGGGGAGTGGAGAGGGGAAGGGAGGTGGGCCTGTGGCACTCTCACTGACCGAACGAAACGCAACAATGCAAGCACTGTTACTTCACGTCGGTTTTCTATGAGAGGGTGTTACTACCCCAGACGAGCCGACCCATTCATGCTGAAACAAATAATAGCTTCATCGTAGCTCTACCACTCATAACACACTGCCGAAGATGGTACTACTTCAGGGATCATTACTGGAGTAATGTATTGGACGATTGGATTGTCAGAGATGTGTTCTATGACCAGAGACGTTTTTATTTACGTTCTTTTTGTTTATATTATATAATTATGTTATATTTTCGGATTTCTCGTTTTAGGTAGTATGTCTGTACGAAAAAAAGAACGAATGTTATGGAATTTTTATAGCTGGTATTACTTTTTCGGAGTCTTAACTCCTTTAACATAAATCTGTCACTAAACACCGTTGTATGTGTTCTACGAGCTGCACTTGAGAGACAGTACCTCTAAGTTTAGTTTGCTTACCATTTTAGACCACATCCTCTTTTAACATCAAATGCCATAAAGTATTAAAAAAGTTAAAACCCAATTCAAAAGTCGATGTCGTTCATCCAAAAAGGTTTTCCATATAATCTCGTAAAACAAAAGAACTAAAAGAAACATACTGTTAATAAATAACAAACTTCAAAAGACATTCATAACCGCAACAAAAAATGCCCGACGTCGATATAAAATCGAAAGCCAATTACTGGTACGCAAACAAAGCGAAGCGCATGGCTAGAAGGCAAAGAACTACGCTAAAAAAGGCTGGAGATAGGCTTTGTTGTCCACCTTTGATTATCTGTGGATACGTGCACGGGCAAACGTATGACAAGACAATGCGCAGAGTATAAATGGAAAAGGATTACAGTTCGTCCGGCTTCCTGCTTGCATTAGATTCGAACTGATATATATGTGTATTTAGAATCTACCTCACATATATAAGTATACTTTAAACTCTTTATACGGGGGGCTTAACTAAGCTTTTTCACTTTCTCTTCTATTTTTTTAACTATTTTCTATCATATAAACTTTGTTCTGAAAATTACTAACACAAAAAAGAAAAAAGAATTAGCCAAAATCCTTCTAAAATGACCGGCTAACATATATCTATTTGGTAATTGATTATCACTACATATTATACAACAAAGTCCTCTACCACGTCTGTCTGTCTATCTATCTGTCTGTTCGCGATAAAATTAAAAACTACAGAACTAATTTTCATGTTGTTTTCACCAGTAGATAAAGTGATTCTTGAGGAAGGTTAGGCATGTAGTTTCTCAATTATTTTTTTACTATAAGAATAATTCTATTTACACAAATGATTTACTCACAAAAGTTATTAAATCCTCTCATTTAAATACATCGTATATAAAAATCTATAAAAATACGGAAGCACATATTAAGAAGAACATAAATACATACAGGAAACGATAATTTTAACAGGCAATTATTTTCTTAATTCACGAGATATCGAGAAACCCTGAACTGAACTGAAATTACGTCGTACAATAAAATTAATAAACAAAGCCATATGTTTAAATTAGGTATACTAGCTTATCTTAGCGACTTCATTTATGTGACCTTCAATTATTATTAGGAAACACATTATCAGCTGCAAAATGACATGAAATTTGTTGAAACGATATGCATGCCATCTATCATACATTACTTGTACTAATTCGGAAACTTAGACGCTTGCACAACTCATCAATGTTACATCGCAATCGAATGATTGCTATAGATAGATATATGTGACAAACAAAGACATTGTTGTTTATATGATATATTAGCTTGTGCCCGCGACTTCGTCCACATAGAATTGTTACTAACTAACTGGGCTAACACGCAGCAGAAGCTCTCAAAATCAAATCAAATCAAAAATACTTTATTCAGTTTAGGCCCTAATAAGGCACCTATGAACGTCAAATACTACCACCGGTTCGGAAAACAACCCAGTCATCGAGAAGAACCGGCAAGAAACTCGATCGGGTACATTTTTTTAACATATATTTCCAATACATCATACAATGCTTTTAGTGGATGCACAGAGAGGAGTCAATTCCAGACATCACTATCATTCACATACTGATCCACTCTATAATATCCTTTTGAGACTAAAACCCGTTTGACGTGGCGCTTAAATTTACAGTCCGGCAAATCGGTAACATGCTTTGGGACTTTATTGTAGAACCTAACACTATTACCTAAAAAACTATTACTGGTTTTGCTAAGTCTGAAACATGGGACCACCAGTTCCCACAAAAGGAAAAAAGATCCCGATTTTGAAACATTCTTCATTGTTGTTCCAACATATATTTATACATTATATAATATATAGGCTTTCTTGATAAATGAGCTATCTAACACTATGAATTTTTGAAGTGAAACTTCTTTATCGGCGTTGGAAAAAATTTACCGTCACATTTTTCCGTTACGCGCCATCTTTTTTGTATTCATGTCTATGATAATAAAATCCTTTTGTTTAAACTTTATCTAATTTAACTTTATTTTTTAATATATTAATGAAATTGTTTGCCATAAAGAAAGAAAGGGTTTTTTTTTTTTTGTTTTTTTTTTTTTTTTTTTTTAACCAATTTCTGGAAAGTTGCATATAGATCATTTTGCGAAAAATAAGGCCTTAAACAAGTTTCACTTCTTACGTGTGTACACTAGTACACGCACACATTTTTTTAAATCAGATCAGTAGTTCCTAAAATTAGCGCGTTCAAAAAAAACAAATAAACACTCCAGATTTATAAAATTTGTATAGATTGTACCAATTTCAATATATACTTATTTATTTAACGTTATTATTATTAATCTGATCTAGAATACGCTTCAATTTTTATAAATCAACTAAATATAATAATACCTCGGTGCTTCATACTATCAAACACTAATAGCAGATTTATAAGCAAAAAATACTTTGATCAGAACTGATGCGGGCCCATATGTCGGCAAGGTGGTGTATTTACAATAAGAACTCTTTCAGTGAGTAAAGGTGCAAATTTTGAAGTAGGTCATCTTCATAATTTTTTGCTTATATTTCTTTCTTACGACGATTAGAAATTTTACCTGTATTTTATATCATACGTCGTTTTGTAAAGGTTGTCGCTTACTTGAGCTGATGCTTACGTGTGTGTTTCAAATAAAAATGACAGTAATTCTTGATGACGTAATTTTTATTACTTCAGCAAATTAAATTAAGATAACATATTTTCATTTATTTAGTATATTCTATCCAAGATATACTAAACTTACACTATAACTTATACTAATAATTTCTCGCTGCTTCGCTCGCGTTAAGATTTGATCTATCACTTTTACCTCTGCATGAAAAGTAGCCTATGTCCTTTTTGAGTACCTAACAATTTGTATACAAAATTTCATGAAGAACGCTTGAGTAGTTTAAACTGGAAAGAATAACAAAACGAAGTCATATTCGCATATAAAATATTAGTTGTTTTACATATTACGAAGTTCAAGATATTGTTTATTTTTAAACGCACTTGTTACAGGAGTTACCTGTTAGATAAAGAGGATAGAGGAAGATTATAATAACATCATGCTGGACGAAGCAATTTATATATGTACTAGCGGGTCCGGCAGACGTTGTCCCACCCTGATTATAAAAAATCCTTGACAAATTAAATACCAAAACCTTAGTCATGAATCACTCTATCCACTGGTGAAAGCAGCATGAAAATCCGTTCAGTGGTTTTAGAGTTTATCGCGAACAAGCAGACAGACGCGGTAGGGGACTTTGTTTTGTACTTTGAATTTGTAATGATAAGACACAAAGTACGTAAAGCAAAAACGAAAGTGTGTATCGACGCGGAATATAGAGAGCAGACAGCGGGGAAATTACTCACTATTTTTCTTTACATTAGGTTCCACGCGGAAGGAGTCGCGGGCACATTTAGTATAAAATAATATAATATCAAAATCAGTTTTAAAATACGCTTGTAACTGTATATGACATGCTTAAAACTATACAATGTAAGATAACACAGCAAAAAACAAAAAATAATTGACACAAATATAAATGACGTATCTGAAAAAAAATGTTGGTTTGTGGCTCTCTTGTATTCCATTTTTTTTTGGTAACAAATCTTCTATTAGATTATTACTGCCATTATCGAACGATTAAGAACTAACAGGATGGTGGCCGTCTTGTTAGAAATTTCCAGGGAGTTTTTGTTGCAAGTCAGAATCCATGCTCCGTGGTCTCCCTTCCAATTCACTTGTACACAATAACCAAACTATTATTACGTAAAGCGCCATCAATATTACAAAATATGGAGTCAAATAACAAAAGATTATGAATAAAATATAAAATCCAGTACATTACATTCCAAGATCCCGCCAAAAACTTTCTCTTTAATCAGCGATAGCCTCTGCCCGCGACGTCGTCCGCGTGGAATAAGTTATTTTGGTCTAACGCTAACACGCAGCGGAAGCTCTCAAGAGAAAATAAACCCTGATTTTGAAACATTCTTCATTCGTGCTCCGCTCCTACTGGTATTAGCGTGATGATATATATCCTATAACCTTCCTCGATAAGTGAGCTATATACCACTGAAAGAATTTTTCAAGTCGGACCAGTAGTCCCTGAGATTACCCCCTACAACGTCACAAACTCACAAACTTTACCTCTTTATAATATTAGTATAGATATATAAATTCCTAAGAGGCTATATCCGAATTTTGAATTAAACCGCCGAACGCGCGTCTAGCGTCGTATCACCCCACATCGTACGCAACCCCCGCTAAAGGTGTGCGCGCGCGCATACACGGGGGTCCGACCGCCCCTATTATCTTTAACATTTACAAGTCTGTTTGCAAGATAAAGGCAAGGGGAGCCGGGGGGTGATTTTCTTTATTCTTCACCCGGATTTATTATTATTTTTTTAGTTATTATTACTATGATTGTCGAGCGACGCGTGCGCACATGTCCCTAAGAGGGCCACCCTAAATAGAAATGAGTTGCGCGTAATGTAACGCTCTTACTTGTTTTGTGTTTTCAGTGTATTGTTAAAGGATTATTTATGGTTGCATAAGTAATAGACGGCGTCAGTACTCTTATTAAGAAAGAAAAAAATAATAAAATAGAAATATTCCAAAATTACGAGTTAAGAATCTGTATAAGCGCTCATTATTATTATATCTATACATATAATAATAATGTAAATGTAAAGTGTCTGTACTTTTTCGATTTTTGTGAAAAAAAATGTTGTATGTTCTAAGAATAAGTAATAGAATACATTTCAATTATTTTTAGAAATGTCTGTCTGTCTGTCTGATTGTATGAACACGCGTCACTGCTAAAGTACTGGGTTCACAATAAAACGTCACCAATAAAATCACAAAGCATATCCTCGAGAGTAACTTTGTCTTTGTTTAATTAAAAACGGTCCATTCTTTCGAAAGTTATTGTAATTTGAATGACGGCTCGAGTTTACTAATGGATTAATGGACTTAATATATTCAGATTATTTTATTAATAACTGCTTTTTTTTACATATGGTTCCGCACGGACGAAGTCGCGGGAACAGCTTGTTTATTAATATAATTCAAACTTATAATACGAAAAAACATAAGAAATAAAATAAAAAAATGTATTAAATCTTAGATTGTTTTTTTGAGACATATAAATTTATTTAATGTAGTTATTTGGAGAAATTTTATTTATTACTTTTAAACATTAACATAAAATTGGTTTACCTGACCTTTTCTTGCACTACAAAATGTTTGAATCAGCATTTTTACAATCCATTTCATACTTTAAATATTTCTGAGAAGGTAGAAATTCAAGATACTTCACTTGAGACCTCTCGGCAAATGTTTGTTGTATTATATTCATCTTTATCACAATGTAGTTAAGTACATTATTCTATGAGCTATCTTTGACGCTCCTTAACCAAAATTAAGGTCGAGTTTTCAATAAACTAACCGAGGCACGTGTTAAAAAGATAAAATCGAGGCACATGCTCCTTGATCCGGCGACTTAATGTGTTTTGTGGGCGTATCAAATGTCTTCATGGTGGTGAGCACTGTGGCGCCTCGTACAATCCAGGTGGTATGTGAAAAAACGATTTGTTTCCGTATTGTCTCTTAGTTATATCAAACAAGGGAATATAACTGTATCAATTATATGAATTATAAATGCGAATGTGAGATTGTTTGTTTGTTACGTTGTCACGCCTTACCTACCATGAAATGTTGTATAGATATTCTCAGGGATATAAAAAAAAGGTCAAAGGTCGTATTTCATTCTGAAAAAGTGATGGTCTCGAAGGATAGGTCAAATCGACATTACGCGAACGAATCCGCTGGGAAAAGCTAGTTTTCACTAAATACGCAACGATTTTCATTAAACAAAGTACGCCGTACCTACTATCTTAATTAACGTAGCAAAGTTCTACGTAAAATTGCCAAAATAAAGATGAAACCGAGTTTGAGGTCTTAATGAATATCAAAGAGTAGAAATTTCTAAGCCCATGAAAATGCCCAAAATTATATCATCATCATTGTCGTATAGGTGATTTCAAACATTGAGAAGTCCACAGTTCTATGTTTTCCCACATACAGAACTATTACAAGAGCATTTCTCAGGTTGAGGTTTCCTCACAATGTTTTCCTTCACCGTCACCAATTTAAATTAGTATGGGGTTCGAACTTGCGGACACCGACATGATATTCCACCGCTCAAACTACTAGGCCACCATGACTCGATTTAAAGATATATTATTTATGATCAATTAACATACTAATTCGACCTAAGACCTAACACACTAAACTAGGGATCGGTTTTCAAGTGCAGCTGCCAGAATACGTCCGTAGGCATCATAAAAAGCCCGACCAAGCTATGATATGTTTCGTTTAAAATGTTTTTTCATCATAGGAAGCTCAGACTTCTTTTAGGGTCAAACCTATGTCATTCGACATGGTATCCGAACACAAAATTGTCATCATCGCTTCAAACGATTTTATATAAAGATATAATGAAACTAAAGTGTTATTTTAGGTTGGTCTGCTAGTGTCCTTTTCTTTATCATTTGATAAAAGTCGAATATGCGATTCGATAAAATATATCGAACGTTATACCTTTTTCTATATAAATAAAAATCAATTTCCGAATGTGTGTAGGTGCATCACTTTTGAACAGCTGTATCTATTTGGGTTTTAGATAATTATTTTTAGTTGTGTTTACAATTATCAGGACAGAGTTTGTATGACAGAAAATGTTTGAAGAAATCTAAGAAATTTTGGTAAAAAAATCTCCATATAAAAAGTGAGTAAATCAGTGAGATAGAAGACAGTAGTCAAAAAATAATGTCAGAATCGACAGATCGATGTCCAGTTATCATTTTATTTCATTACATGGTCAAATTTTACGTGTCTTGTCACTATTTATTAAAATTAACAAAATCAAACTTTAATCAGATTATATATTTCTTAATCGATATAAACCTAACTTCGGCTAAATGTATATTTGTGGGAAACATACAATAACTCGGTCTGAACACAAATTAATTATCTCCTTTTCCGAGTTATATTTTTTAATCGCTCTCCTTCGATTATGACAACATCTGCCACAGACAGCACAGCGCACACACACTCTGTATCTACATGACATTGGCGGAATTATGTATTACTTACACACGCGGCATAAATTAAAGAAGAAGAGGAAGTACTTTATATCAAAGATTTGGTCTCATTTCTTCGTATATAATATAAAATAAATATTTATTTATTTTAATCGTTACAAAGTCGGTAAATTGGTCGCTTCGATATCGATCAAACGTGGCGTTATAATCCTGCAGACAGCGTACTCAGCGCCCACTACACTAAGTACAATAGTTACTTACCCCTCACTTGCCTGCCACCTTTGACCCTGCGCCTGAGCAGCTGCGCGGGAAAGTAAGATGGCTACCGAGAGGGGTGCATCGCGATCGATATAGTCTCTACAGTAAATATCGAACGTGTGCAGTATTAGCGAAAATTTTAATGTTATTATTTATTACTTTTTAGCGTCCTGTTTCCAAAAAATGGTATCCCGAAGCCCGTGTTTTTACAGAATTATTTATTCTTATTTTCACCGAATTGCCCGTATCTCTTGTATGTTAAAAAAAAAAGAAATCATTTTTTATGGTTGGATTCTAAATTCATCTAAAGATTGACCATGTTTTGGGAACTCACATCGGCTTTTAAGAAACAAAAAATATATAGGTTAAAAAAAGATTTGATATTTTATTAAAACCTACATACCGATTTACTATGTTTATAAATTTATATTATAATATAAACAAAATAATAAAATATAAATAAAACAATGGCCTTTGTTGGCAATTTTTGTAAATACAGTTACGAAACACAATAAAATGCATTATTACATTTAAAATATCGTTTAAAAACCGAAAGTTAAAACGAATTTAAATGAAAATACTTGTAAATTACAATATAATTCATTTTAGGTCGAGGAACATATTTGAGTGAGATTTGTATATAATAATATCACTGCTGTATAATTATAATTAAATAGCTAATACATTCTATGTCCAGTTACGCTATACATGTTATACTAAAACGTCCAATAGATGAACCTCTATAAAAATACGAAAGTAAGTATGTCTGTCTATCTGCTTCCGTTTAGCAACTGACTCTCAGAACTGAATGAAATTAAATTTGGTATTGAGCTAAATCGAAACCTTTAAAGAGGATGTAGGCTACTGTTAATATTGGATCTACCGAAAGACAGAGAAATTCGCTGTAAAAAGCTAGTAAATTATAAGATAAATGATCATTAATTTTTTTATCGATATCATAATATATCTAGCAAATATGAGAAAGAACAAAATATTGACAGCAATCTATCATAAGCGAAAACATCTTTCGGGCTTGCGCGCGCCTCGCAGATGTGTTTTGCAGCTTATATGCAAAAAGTGGACATGTAGACGCATTTTGAATTCAACAAAATAAATGTATTATTTATACTACATAAGTTTTAGCGATTGACCACAATCTCACCTGATATTAAATGACCAGGTATTCTAATAGATTAAACTTAAAGAATTGACTCTCAAGTGCATCCATTAAAAACGACTGTGACATGTACTTAATGTATTCAAAATATTACATACATTTGTTAAAACGATAAACCAGATCGAGTTTCTTGCCGGTACTTCTCGATGACTGAGTTGTTTTCCGAACCGGTGGTAGTTTTGACGTTCATAAGTGCCTTCTTACGGCCTAAATTGAACGAAGTGGTTTTGATGTGCCGGAATACGTTTATAGGTGGTTGGCGAAAGATTTTTAATTTGAGGTTGATAGCTAACAAGTGGGTTTTAGAAAAGATGTTTACTTTCAACGAATGGTCCAGCACATTCGCAAGGATTCCAGTCTACGTCCATCAGCGATGACCAGATTAGGCCCCCCTCGGCAGCGGCTCGAGTTTAGGTCCGTTCCCTTGGCGTGGAGCCCTTGAGTGCGCTGCTCGCGCGATACGGTGACACAAAATCTTACAACACTGCGACAACATTACACATATCACCTCCACACACGTGCACGCATACACGCTTACACATGAAAGTGGAAGGGTTTTATTTTTTTCCCTTATAAAAGTGAAATAGTTTGGAAAATTATCCGATACGAAATATATATAAGAGTTGTTGTGGTATATATGCTTGGTACACATATATGTTTCAACAACTCATATAATTGTATGAATAGTTAGCTTAGCTTAGGTTAGCTCAGATTGGTCGCGAATTCCCGGGGGGGGAGTGGAGGGAGGTGGAGCGCCAGGCCACGATGGCCACAACCCTCGTGGTCAGGCGCATTAGGAGGTTGGGCCTCAGGGTGGCCCTCGAGAAGACCGAGGCCCTGCTCTTTCATGGGCCTCGGCGGGGGCCACCTCCTGGGGCCCACATTGTGGTGGAGGGCGCCCGGATCAGGGTGGGGACCCAGATGAAATATCTGGGCCTCACACTGGACGGGCGCTGGCGGTTCGAGCCCCACTTTGCGGGGCTCGGACCGCGAATTGCTGGGGCGGCGGCGGCACTCGGCCGGTTACTCCCCAACATAGGGGGGCGGGGCGCGGGGGGCCGCCGACTCTACATGGGAGTCGTGCGGGCGATGGCCGCCTACGGGGCACCGGTCTGGGCCGACGCCCTCGGTACCGCCAACGTGCGCACGCTTCGCAATGCGCAGCGCACGGTGGCACTGAGGGCGATCCGGGCGTACCGGACCGTGTCCTCAGCGGCGGCCTTCACGCTCGCCGGCTCCCTACCCTGGGAGCTGGAGGCAGGAGTTCTCGAGAAAACGAAGGGGGGAGCCTCCGGCTCCCAGGGAGGTAGAGGCGGAGAGACGGCGTCTCAGGGGAGACGCCGTCGAAAGATGGAAGCAGGACCTGGCGGACGAGCGGTTTGGGCGGTTTACCGTAGACGCCGTCCGCCCGGTCCTGCGGGAGTGGATTGGTAGGGAGTGGGGCTCCCTGACGTTCCGACTGGTGCAGGTACTCACCGGACACGGTTGTTTCGGGTGGTACCTGCACCAGATTGCGCGCAGGGAGCCGACCGCCGCCTGCCACGAGTGCGGCGCTGACGAAGATACCGCGCAGCACACTCTGTCTGAGTGTGCTGCGTGGGGAGAGCAGCGCCGCATTCTGGCGGCGGCGGTAGGACCGGACTTATCGCTGCCGAGCGTGGTTTCGGCCATGCTCGGCAGCGAAGAGGCTTGGCGAGCGATGGCCTCCTTCTGCGAGGAGGTCATCTCGCAGAAGGAGGCGGCGGAGAGGGCCCGCGAGGCAGACCCGCTAAGTGGCCGTCTCCGCCAACGGAGGATTGGCAGGAGGAGGCGGCGCTTTGCCCAACTCCTCCTGCCACCGTAGCCGGACCCGAGGGGATGGGCCGGGGGGCCCATCTCCTCATTGCACAAGTCCGGCGGACGAGGGGGGGCAGCCGGCGTGTACCCGGTCTGTCCCTCTATAGGTAGGAGCCCGGCGGTCACCTTCCGCCGGGCGGACCGTGGGGGCAGCTCTACAAGGTTGATTAGCTTGAACGATCCCTTGCCGTCCCCACAAAACGGTCTGTCGGTACACCGTGGGGTTTTAGTCCGTGCGAGTCGGACATAACCCACTCTCTCCCCCGGGAGGGTGGGTATCCATAAGGGATTTGCCCACGTTAAAAAAAAAAAAAAAAGATTGGTCGCGAATTGGGTGTATCAGGCAACAGCCCAAGCAGAGGTGTGTCGTGCGCCCTTGAGCAAGTTGCCCAAATAAAATCGGCTGAGTGCCTTAAGCGCTCAAGCGCTCGCCGTAGTAATCCGGTGAAGCTGTTAAGTGCTTGATAGGTCAATAGCGTAGTCAGTTCGAAAAAAAAAACCATCAGCGATGTATACCTACGTAAAAATTATTTCATGTAAATAATAAACAATCACTATTCGTTATTGAATGAAAATAAATTCCATGTTTTAATACCGTAGTTGTGCTATAAACTTATTTTATGTTTTAATTCTTTTCTTAAAATTTTACATTAGTCCTGTTCCATAATGATCTATATGTATAAGCGGATCTTGGTGTATATAAATAAGAGATTGAGTAGTTTCAACACCGTTCGAGTGAACCTCATGAAAATTGATTCATGTGAGTGTGTATTCATGGAGAAAAGTGTGTAATGGTATTAAAAATATTTTTCTCTTTATAGGACGTTTCGTCTTTTATGCCGTTAAATACAACTCCTGTTAATATTGGTCTATGTCAGTATAATGAACGAAAAAAATTACAGAAAATTTACTTTATTATGAAAAAATATATTTCATATTTTTATACACTTCAATCATTATCATTACGTAGTATAAAACAAAGTCCTCTACCGCGTCTGTCTGTCTGTCTGTACGCGATAAACTCAAAAACTACTGAACGGATTTTCAAGCGGTTTTCACCAGTGCATACAGTGATTCAAGAGAAACGTTTTGGTATATAACTTGTCAAGGATTTTTTATAATCAGGGCGCGACAACGTCTGCCGGGCCCGTTAGTATAGAATATATTGTGTCTTATTTATAACCGTAGTAATACGGATTAATAATATTAGAATTAATATAAATGAAAACATCGATATTTTGAATTGATGATTCGCAATCGAGTTCTTTTATTCTCGTCTACATCATAAGTGAGAAAATCAAAGAAACCAAAACTATAGAAAAATACTAACATATTCTGTACCCACTTGCTTTATTACATTTATTTTATAGTATACTAGCTACTCGTTTCATCGTGCATTTAAAAAAAAATAATTTAGAAAATAAAGTGCAAAGGGTCAACGGATTTTTGAATATAAGTAAGTAGCTTAAAAGCATTTACGAAATATTTAGCATCGAATGACCATTCGTATGTCGATACGTTTTATAGCTTTGACGTGATTAAACTTCTAAAGAGGTACATTTTCGTTATATATATATATAAATACATTAGCATAAAGCTCTAGTCGATACTTTCAAAATTCAACTTTGTTAATCGCAAGATAAGAGGTACCCTAAAGCTGACGTCGTTCAATTGTTTGCGAGTTGGATCGATTGTTGAGACCCTAAAGCATCGTACCTAGGGTCGATCGATCGATTGTCCTACGTAATAATACAGGAGAAAGGGGTCGAGCGCACCTTTCGTTTACTCCGGGACAGAATGTCGTCGCGTGCCTTCTATTGCTCAGATTCATCGTGCTGTAACAAATGTGTTTACACCTTGTCCCATATTTTTTACAATGGTTAAAATAAGTAGTAAATTATATTTAACTAGCGGCCCGCTCCGGCTTCGCACGGGTATAAAATATATAGCCTATGTCTTTCACTGAAAAAATGATTAAAATCGATCTAGTAATTTTGATTTATTCATTACTGCCCGTGTATGTAATTATTTACAACATCACATAAGAAACCTCAAAAATAACAGTATTTCTCCACTATTTAATGGATGTTATTATAGATATAAACCTTCCTCTTCAATCACTCTATCTATTAAAAAAAACCGCATCAAAATCCGTTGCGTAGTTTTAAAGATTTAAGCATACATAGGGATATAGGGACAGAGAAAGCGACTTTGTTTTATACTATGTAGTGATGTCTGCAATTTTGAGCTGCGGCGTGTGTTAAGGAATATTTGAGATCTTATTTCAATTCGAGGGCGATATTTGTCGAAAGCCTATAATAACCTAAATGTTTTCCAAATCATTAGGTATCGTTAATTACTTTTTAATAGTGTGTCTGCCATATAGATATAACATTTAAGTATTACTACTCTCTGTATGAAATAATACTGTTTTGCGGTCAGATTTTGGCGATGGCTCAGTGATTATAAGTTCGGACACCGCGTCGATTGATATAGGAACAATTTCCTTGTGAATGAGCTGGAGCTTTTTAAGGCTTAATCTTTTGAGCCTTTTACAATAATAATAAATAATAAATTTATTTATTTGACCTCACAATTACATTCTTAAAACCATACAATATTGTTTATGAACAAAATAAGAAAAAGTATACATTTTATAGAACAGTAAATTTATAGTGGAAATTAATGTGAGGTCTGGAGTCTGAAAACGGTTCAAAGACCTGAACTACAAATCTCCAGACTCTCCTTTACTTTTTTTATACTCCTTTTATACTCCTTTACCTTTACTTTACGGACTTTAAGCTTCCTCTTTTAACTGTTTCTATGACTGCTTAGTATAGTGGAGCGTAAACTTATATAGCATATACAACAATATATACACTGAAAAGTCTTCTATATGTCAGTAAAGGTCTCGTCCCAATTGGTTCAATCGTTCTCAAGATTAACACGTAAAAACAACAGATACTTCAATTTTATTTATATTTATGTATAATATTTGGTATACTTTGGTTACTATTATAGGAAATGTACCTACTCGTTGAGATTTTTTCTTTAAACAATCATCATCTATGCTTATCAAGTAACTATGATTATCTCAAATAATGCTTACGTTAGGTTTTCGCTCCAGATACCTTTTGGGTATCCTGGTCACTTCCGTCTTAAAATATATCCTACCAATCAAACTCCAATTGATTCAATAATTTAAAAATTAGATTCCTCGTGAAACTCGAATGGTTCAAGATTGTACCACGCTTGTTGTTCTTTATTTTCAAATAATGCATCGAAAATGCCTCTGAGACTTTTAATTTCGTAGATAAACAGGAAATTTTCTAGTTTTTAACTTTGTACGCAGCTCCCTGATTCGTAAGTCAGTTTTTACTAAAGGATTGTAGAATAACAATATAGTGGTATTAAATATATTTATAGTTTCATAACTCTTGAATATAATGTAATATTTTGTCCTCAAGAATATCTTATATACAGTGAATACAGTGAATATTACTTCGATTAAACAATACTGCGACAAAACAATTCTCAAAAGTCCGCATCATTCATCTCCTAACCATTAATTAGTCACCCCAGCATCGGTTCGTAATCAAGCATAAAATTAAAACTTGGCACACGCCAAGCGCCTAACAAAGGTAAGGGAGTGTCCACACCGTACGTACCTTATGGCACGGTAATTTGTTTAAGACATCTGGCATCACACCTGCCCGCGCCGCGTCGGCTTCGATCGCCCCTTCATACCATACCGATAGTTACGACCGCCACTTAAAAATGCCCATTCGAATTTCGAACGTATTCGAAAATAAAGTTCAAAATGGCTTCCACGAACACGTAACTAATTTGGCGCGTGTGTTATGGTTTTCGCACGAGGTCCAATGCCCCCGTCATTCATACTAACGTTCGGTCATTATAATTTAGGAAATGACTAACAGTATTTCGAATTGTTCTAGGCCCGGTGAAGTGAGACTTTATGACAGCGACGTTACGTTCATTATTAGAAGTTGGTTAAAATTGAAACGTTTAATTTGCTTCCTGTCCGGAACAATAACGGACGTCTTTCAATTAGGTGCATGTCGTATCTATCAAGTATGTTTGTCCACTGGCCGTCAATCTCAATAGTGGAGTTGTAGCGAGCGGGACGTAAACACGCGTAAACCCATTCAATACACAAATACAAGCTCAAGACTGTATGCATGTGTGCGTAGCCCATTCAAGACGGGACGGGCCTCCTTACGTCATATCCGGCGACGTCACTCACCTTGCAAGTTCGTGTGAATGTACCTTAATGATATATTCAATGTTTTGACAAGCGTTTACCAACTTCGATGATGAGATAATTGAAGGGTTACATTATAGTATCATGTAACATATAACTTAATTATGACACTAAAAAAGTTTCGTCCTCATTGTGAAATGTTTTAATGTCCATCATGTCTTCGTACTTTTTACAAAGTATTATAAATTTATTAATTTCTATTTCATCTATTGAATAATCTCAATAAATCTATTAATAAAAATCAAATTGTAGCGTAAATACTTTGTCAGAGTTAATATTGGATAACAGTAGATTCTGACGGGTAGAATTCCATACGGTATAAGCAGTTGTGATAAAATTTACAAGAGGTAGCTTAAAATTCGTAAAAGGATAGTTAAGATTAAGGAGTAATCATCAAATTACCATAAAAAGTACTACGAAATATTATTCCAGACAAAGCTCGTAGTTCCCACGTACCAACAATATACCTTCATGTGAGAACAAAATCAACAACTTTTTGTTTGTTGCGCATAATTTGAAATTTATGATATCTTCTAAGATTGTCGTTGAAACAACATACTGTGAAGGGTAATTATGCTCTACATTAAATCTCCAAGTCAATTAACATATTTGGTTATATAAGGATTTAAATTATATTGGTCAATAGATATACGTCAATAACTCATTATTTTTTAATAATATTTGGAAGATAAAACTGACAAGTCTGAATTATATAAATATATACCATCTCACTACCTTTTTAAAATATCCAATTGTGTGTGAACAAATGTAAAGGCATGAAATCTTTTTATAACTTAAATAAAAAACAATAATAAATAGATATACACACATAAGTTCCGGAAATTATTTTCCAAAGGATAGTGAAAACCGCATTAAAATCTGTTATCTTAATATATATATTTCTTGTGTGCGTGTGTATGTGACTGAACTCCTCCTAAACGACTGGACCGATTTTGATGAAATTTTTTGTGCGTGTTCGAGTGGATCCGAGAATGGTTTAGATTCACAATTGGACCCGGTAGGTGGCGCTGCGGTTGACTTTTGGGATTTCTATTTTTTATTATCAAGGCAGGACAACGTCCGCCAGGTCCGCTAGTATAGTATAAAATTTTAAAAAGAGCTTTCTGCTTATACCGAACAAAACATAGCATAATGATTTAGTATAAAGCTCTACAATAATATATCACACAATTATAATTGACATATTTATATCTGACATCCTCTTTTTTCTTTCTTTTGACTTATGCGAAAAAAAAATGTAAAATTATCAATCGCTCTGCGGGACTGCTGCACTACAAGGATGCGGGAGAAGTTATAGCGGTAATTTGGACGAAGTAGGCCAATTTCGTTGGCCCATTGTGATCCAAGGGGTCCAAGAATTGTTCCTTCAATTCTGTAAATGCCCGCATGTTTGGCGAATAAGTGTTAATGGGGTCCTTTGTAGTATTTTTTCTACTTCCGAGACGATTTCAAAATATTGTATCGAGTTATTCGTATTTTCTTTTGTACTTCTATTTTATTAATTCAAAGAGTCATAAAGTGCGCATAGTTTTAGTTGGTCACTGGAGCCCATAACTACATATAACTTAGCTCAGAAAGAATCACAATCCCGAGGATAGTCCAATAATAAGTAACTACTTTTGAGAATACAGCAGCACCGCATCTTTTTAGCAAAAATAAGTGCAGTGTTTCCACGATAAAGCCAAGTAAAACAAAAAAACGTACTTATTTCCGATACTACTAGTGCTAGATCTACTAAACAAAAATTAATAAAGAAAATCTTTTGAGAAACAGACAAGGAAGATGTACTTAATTGTTTTATCTTTACTTTTTATATATACTTAGATGGCAATAGTACATTTGATTTATAGAGGTATTTTTTTACTACAAAACTACAAGCTTTACCCGAGCGAAACCATAGGTGCAAGTTAGCGATATAGTAGATTAAATATATAAACGCTACTTCTATGAATGGTAGCATAAAATAATTAATAATAATAAACCAACAAATGTATATTTTAAATAAACATTATCTTCACATAATTTCAATTAGATCCTTATTAAGCACGAAATAATAAAAAAAACTTAAAATATTTAAGTTTGTAGAAAAAATGTTTTTCCTTATTGCTAAAATTCAAATATTTTGATTCTTTGATACACATGCGGAAAACACCTTGTTCGACATCGTTCGACAGTCGAAAAAAATGATCAATGGGATATCGCGATAAACCTCAGAAGTCAAATCGACAAAACATCTGGGCAAAAAAACTGTTTGCACAAAATCCACAATAAACGTAACGCGGCACGTAGAACCTTTGTGATACTTGAGTGCCGGTGAATCTGTTAGTGTTGATTTTATTAAGAAAACATCTGTAAGAAGATTTACGATTTTTAATTCGATTATCGTTTCAATTCTATCATAAACCGTGAATTAATCGGTGGATTAAATTATACATTTATGTTTATAGAAAACGAAACATATTTTTTGTATGTGGGAAAGCGTTAAATCTCTAGAACTAATAGCCTAATTCAAGAAGAAAGTTATATAAGCTATCTAACGGCAATTAGGGGCAAAATAGTTACCATACAAAATTTTAAACATAAAATGCACTAAATGATATAAATGTGCCAACGAGGTTTGTAATTTTGCGTAGGTTATCTATCAGTAGACGAGAGTAGACATTTTTAACACGAAGAAAATCGCGCGGCACGGTTAGTTAGTACGAATTTGATGTCTTAGTACCAGTTGATTAACTTTATCTCTTAGACATTATGATCAACTTTTTGATGTATTCTAATTTAAAGCAAACCCTTAATTTTTAACATCATCTTTCACAGTATCGTTACCTAAATCAGGTGTGATTATCATCAAAAAGTAATCTAGATTATAATAATTATTCCTACCTTTTGCAATACAATAAGAATATCATTAAAACTTGTTAATAAAATTCAACGCTTTAAAAGGCACCAAAATCTCAAAGCTTCAAACAGTAACAAATAAATCAATTCATCAAAAGATAACAGATAGGTACTACAAATTGCTTCCGGTTCCGAAGTGTCTTCTTTGTTTAATGACAAACAGCCCTTGAGGTCCGTACAAGCACCAAATAGGTCATAAAGCGATCAATGGTGCGCCGGCGCACACCCTCGACACCTGGCTTCGAAAACAGCTTTACTTGTGAATAAATAATACTTTTACATAACCACGGTATTATTGACAGAACAGACAGTAATACGTTCTTTTTTTTCGAACTGACTACGCTATTGATCTGACTTGCCTTTACAGCTTCACCAGACTACTAAGGCAGGCGAGCGCTTAAGGCACTAATGCCCGGTTTCTGAGATACTCGGTTAAACTACCAATAGTTATTGACTCAACAAAGTTATCCATAAGATAAACTGCCAAATGGCCCGTTGAGTTTTACCATAGAGTAACGAACCTGCGAGTTGTAAATGTAAGCGGTTTCATAATTCTATGAGTTTTACTGACATTTATCGTATGATCGTGTATTCGGAAACGCAATTTGACAAGTTTTCGTACCGACAACGCTATTGAACAGATAAACTACAGTTAAAGTACCTCAGAAACCGAACACAAGCCGATTTTATTTAGCAACTACGGTGCACCTCGTCTTGGGCTGTTGCCTAGGTTACTCTACATTGCGAATCTAACTAAGCTAAGCTAAATATTTATACATATAGGAAGTATTGAGATTTACATGTGTACCAAGCATGTGTGAGTAACTCGTATACGTATCTCATATCGGGCAACCAAGTTAACTAAACTAACTCAGTTCGATAAGGGAAAAAAATAAATCCCTTCCAATTTGTGTAAATGTATGTTGACAGAACAGGCAGTAATAGGTATCATAATGCTAATCTTTATAGATATATATTCTTCTGTCCATGTGTATGTGACTGAACTTCTCCTAGATGGCTGGAAGGCTTTTGCTGATATTTTTTGTGAGCGTTCAAGAGGATTCAAGAATAGTTGAGATTCATAATTGGACCCGGTAGGTGGCGCTATGTTTGACATTTTAGGAATATTTTTTTTATTATTAAGGTGGGACAATGTGCGCCGGGCCCGCTAGTAAGAGTATAAACGTGAAAGTTTGTGAAAATTGATAATCGTTATTCCTTGACGTAAAATAATGGATTTTAATGCAACTTTAGTTACCTAAAGTTTATAAATCAGAATAACGTATAGGTAATAATTTATGAAAATATTGTTTAAATTAGCCAAAATATAATCATCATCATTAGTGTGTATCTAAGAGGACTCAAGAGGACCAATGAAGGCCCACAGGTATCTTCACGTAGGAAGGTATGGGCATAATTACCCCGCCAGCTCATGACGGATCGGCGATTTCAAACTTCGAGAAATCTACAGTTTTATTCTATACTTTGAGACGAGTACTTATGTGGAGCTGCTGGAATATACCTAGAGGTGTTTGCCAGGCGGGCTTAGAAAAAACCCTACCACCATGCTTCTGCGGAATAATTCAAATGTAACCAGGGAACCGTCATCGTTTATCAGTCTCCTAAAAACGTTCTAGACATGCCCTGCTTTTTCTAACCTCGCCTGGCTAGCTACCTCAAGTTCAAAATCTGTCGCCAAGTACCAAATATGGGTATCTTCCGCCAGTTGCACTTAAGTACTGTTTACTTAGGCTTAATCCGTGTTATTACAAAACAGTTAAATACGTATTAAAAACTTGGTTTAAAAAAGTTTCCTAATAAATGCACCGCGCTCACCCGAGGCAAGTTCGTGTTATCCTTTTTCTTACAAGTCTAAACTAACGTAACCAAAGCGAGACAAAAGAACAAGATGGCGACCGCGGTGCATTTAATATGAGACCTTTTTAAACCCAGGGTTCAATACGTATTTAACTTTTTTGTAATAACACCGAATATGTTTACCACCTTGAACCACATCTTAATTTAACATCAGACGAGAATGGAAACAAAGGTCCGTTCATAGTGTTACGTTAGCAGAATTTCTATAACTTTTGACCACCTCCTCCCCCTACCATGCTTACGTGAATGTTTATACAGATATTTTTAATCTGTTCTAGTTTCCTTATCGATTCATGGGCAACGGTTAGCTAGTCTAGAAATAAGGAATTTATAGTATATAGTGGAATTAAATCATCTATAGTGGTTCGCTACTAGGGCGATGGTAGCCTAGTAGATAATAATACCGCGCGGCTCACATATCAAACATGCACATCCAGAACTACCATCTCTCATGACATCAAAAATAACACAGGTCTACAAAAAAAAAAATTGTTTGGTGCCGCTAATTTTATGTTATAATTTGGTTAATTAGTCCGCAAGACGTCGTGGGAAGCTGTCAAATTCGCGAAGCTACGTAAATAAAATTACAAAGACTTAGTTCAAAATCTCTTAGTGAGCTTTAAAAATCTTGGATGTAATATGAGCATAAAAGTACACTATCTGGATAATCCTATTGTCCTGAAGACAACCATCGGAGAAAATGTAAAAAGAGGAGCTTCTAACCTGTAAAATATCGAGTAATTAAATGTATTTAAATGTTTTGAATTAAATGTTCTTTTGTTTTTTAATAAATGTATTAAATTATTTTTAATTTATTTACCCTTGCGAAATCTCGAAAACTACACGTAGCATTAAAAAATTAAGTATCATTTTTTTATTAGACTACCGAACGTATTTGAAATCAGTTTTACTTTTAGCGGCACCAAAATCATTGTAGGCCTGTGTAATCAGATGACTCTTTCCTATGTAAAAATTTCGATTAAATAGTTTGAGACAGTGATTTAAGTGTAAACTTTGATTGTGATACGGTGCGTATATTTATATCGATAATATTGATTTTTTTATAAAAAAATGGAATCTTTCACTTAAGATTGATAAGTCGGAAGGAATAAAAAACCGTATAAGTTCCCTAAAGTGCGCACGCGCGCTCTCCGGGTGGTCGAACACGTGCCTACCCGTATAGATTTATCGATAACTAGTGCTGTGATATCGATCTATCGAATTTAAACGTGAAATTTACCACTCTTATACTAATCTCCAGGTGTTTATTTAAAACTTAATTTGAGGTAGCCAACATTTATGATATAAAAATAAAGAACTTTCATTACAAAAATAAAAAGGAAAGATTTATATTTTCAAAGATATACGGAAATGCTGTTCTGTCCGCCCAGATTCTTAAATAGACTTAAAATTTATTTAAGACCGCGTACATATATTCGAAAAATAATACCTTCCTTGAAGTCGGGTAAAAACATAAATTACATAACGTATTACCAAATATCCTAACTAATATAAATGCGAAAATGTACGTTTGTTTCTTTATGTTGTTGCAATTTTACGCCTTAACTAATCAACCGATCATCATCAAATTTTCCAAAACCAAAAGGACAAAACAAAACAATGGTTCCTATCGTTCAGAAAAAAATGTGTTCCCGAGGTATAGATAAAATCTACCTACACTAAGGCAAGTGAAGTCGCAAGCAAAAGCTAGCTTTGATATAAAAATCAAAGACCTTATTACGATGATGAAAATGAAACATTTTTATTTTCAAAGATTTACCATAAATTGTGGCTTCTTTGACTTAAAATTTGTTTAGAACTGCCTATATGCCTATATGCCTTCGAAAACATTACCCTACCTCCATACAATCGGGTAAAAAGTTAAGTTAAAAATCGTGTTATATATATATAGAATTTAAAATATATTTTTCGTTCATTTCAGATCCATCGGAAGCCGCTGGGCGTGTTTCACATCTAATACGTGTCTAAAATCATATTAATGGTGAGTTAAAAGAAAAGATTTCGTCATTTATAGAATAAAATTAATTTATTAAGCTATACCTAGCAACCTTTTTTAAATAACCAGAGCGCCATACCATATTGGTAGTATATTCTTAGTCGTTGCGTACTCCAGTTATCTTTCAATGAACATTATTTTATTTTTTATTACATTTTTTAAAGTCATTTCCTACTCTTAGGTGACTTTGGTAACGAACTGAATTAAGCAATGACTACTTAAAATAATTTTATGAAATTCTTATGGATTCCATTTTGTATATGTTGGTATATACTTTACACAGATTATGTAATACTAGCGGGCCCGGCGGACGTGGTCCCGCACTGATAATAAATAAAACCTTGATCAATTATATCCTAAAACTTCCTCATGAATCACTTTATCTACTGGTGTAAACCGGAGAAACTTTTATTTTTATTTTATTCTCTTTTTTATGGAGGGTTTGTTCAAAGGGAACATGCCACCCTCGTCCATACTACATGCAATAAACACTTACAAAATAACTTATAAATATAATAATCTCTTACAAAATACTATTATAAATCTAAATTGAAAAACAGAATATTACAATCACTTTCTTGCCCTTATACCGACGTCCACCATATTATAGATTAATTTGGCTTCTTCCGATGATGGGCGTGACAATATTTGATTACAAACGCCTATATTATAAGTATGCTTAAATATTTGTCTTCTTTGAAAATCGTTACAGATACATTCCATTAGAATGTGATACACATCCTCTTCTTGATGGCAAACTTCGCAGTTACTGTTTTCACTTCTTTTCATTAAATAATTAAATTTATTCAATGGAATATGCCCAGAACAAATTCTCAAAGCCAAGATGATCATGTTTCTTCTCATCTTGGAGTCTTGGAACCATGGGACCGATCCCAGAGATGGTTGGATCGTCTTATACCAAATACTTTTCGTTAGTGACCTTTCATTAAAATATTCGGACCATATATTGAGTGGATTTCTTTTGAACTCAGCTGTAACCTCATTGTATATTGGTAGATAATCATATGGGATTCCATCTTCTATCGCTTCTTTTGCTAATCTATCCACCATTTCATTTCCTTCTACTCCAATATGAGAAGGCACCCACTGTATTACAATGGACTTATCAAAAGTTACAAGTTTTTGTATCAACTGAATAATTGAATAAGCCAAAGGAATGCCACGAAAGTTAGGTAAACTACATCTACTTATATGTTGAATTGCACATTTTGAATCTGTATATATAAAAAACTTATTATAATTCAAATCTTGTATATATGATAAGGCTTCTAAGATAGCAATCATTTCTGTATGCATAATGGAAATCTTACTTCTTATACTTAATTTGATATGACTGGATGTTTGTGGGTTTAGAAATGCTGCTCCACTGTATCTACCTAA
>AP028448.1:14172963-14297422 GCA_036509395.1 Antheraea yamamai | reverse complement strand
CTTTCAATTCGTTATGTACAGATATCATCAAGGGTATTTTCCGTCGTCCCCAGTTATGCGTGTTGATAATATATGACAACTTCTCGCAATGCTTGATTATAGAATGATCAGCCTTTAGTTCAAGTGTAGTTTAACCCTTTAGTTTTAGTTAGTTATTCAAGATCCAAGTTAAACTTTGATCTTAAATAACTTTTGACTGAGTTGATTTATCAAAAATTGACTTCAAACCTTTTTTGTACAACGTTAAATTTTCTACAAAAATAAGGAATGGGTATTGCAATACGATATATCGTTCATTAGTTATATAAATCAAAAGAAAAAAAACTTTTTTCCTGTGTTATTCTTATGGGAAATCGAAAAGTGCGATGCGGACAACCTAAATATTAATATTAAGGGCTCATAATTTCAGAGGCCTATTTTGGCATTAAAACGAAACTTCTGAGCGTGGTTCCGAGGAAAAATATTTTTTTTTTGTTTTGAAACGCCCTAATCGATATATATCTAGTACTTTTTAGGTGATGCCAGACTAATGGCCTATCTCTATAATTTTATTTATACAGGGTATTTCTATTAATTTATATACCAATGTTTAATTACAGTCTCATTTGATTTAAGAGACGATATGGGAACATACATCTACAGAAGTTTCTTGATACATCTTCAATTTAAGGGTGGTACATAGACTAACGAACATTACAGACATTCCATGATGAGCTTGGGTCCGTTGAACTATAAGCAATGACGCTATAAAAAAGTTATCTTCTATACCTATAATAAGAGCGGAAAGAAGTTTCATCTGTCTATTTGTTTGAACATGCGTCACTGCTAAAGTACCGCGTTTACGATAAAATCTCATAAATAATCATAAAGCATATCTTCGAGTAATATTTAGTCTTTCTTTCATTGAAATCGGTTAACTCTATCAAAAGTTGTAAGTTTAATAACGATGCGTCTTAAGTACCAGAAAAAAGTATATATAAGTAAGTGGACTAAATACCTTCAAATGATTTTATTAATAACTGTTTTTAAATAAGGTTCCACGCGGAATAAGTCGCGGGTACAGTTAGTAAGGAAATATAATCGTCCTAAGCATTTTATAGTAACCAAAAGAGACATTTCGGCTACACTTATAATAGTATGAATAAATTCGATATCGGGCTAAACCCGTTCTGAATACACGCGCAGTTTAAACGTCAAATTAGGTACGTATAGGGGGGCGGCCGGTGGTACAAAAAAACTATTAGCAAATGAGACACACGCAGATGGCCTAGGTAAGTGAATTCGGCGGTCAGTCAGGCTGTGCCCATCCCCCGCGTCGGGTAAAGTTGTGAATATTTCAGGCAATGAACTTGCGCGCCGAATTGTCCACAGCGCCGTCCCGGCCCTGCTATATATGCACTGCGACGTCTATTGTTAGCGGATGGTAATTTTTTTACTATTAATTACTCACCTAGAACATTTATCGCCTAAATTTACGTATCCATTGGTATTTTATTGTTACTTTATTAATATACTAGCGGGCCCGGCAGACGTTGTCCCGCCCTGAATATAAAAAAAATCCTTGACAAATTATATACTAAAACGTTCCTCGTCATTCTCTCTATCCACCAGTGAAAACCGCATGAAAATCCGTTCGGTAGTTTTTGAGTTTATCGCGAACAGAGAGACAGGCAGACGCGGTAGTGGACTTTGTTTTATACTATGTAATGATACGTAAAAAAGTAAAAATGTTCGCAGGTTCGAACACACACCAATGATTTTTTCGGAATTCGCATACATTTACTAATTTTCAATAGGTAATCGAGAGACTGTAAAAGAAAACATCGTAAGGAAACCCGAACCTGCGAAATGTTCCTTAATGTGCGAAAACATAGAACTGTGGATATCTCGCAGTTCGAAATCGCCAATAAGTCGTCACAGTATAAATATAAGAGACAGTACAGAAACTACGAACAAACGCTCGAAAATAACAACAGCTCGAAATTCTATGGACAGCACCGCAAAACCCGCTTAGGGGTCTCGTCGATGCGCATGTTTGTGTGAGTGTGCCGGTGCGAGCGTTTATAGATAGTTTCCATACTGTCTGTTATGAGTACTGTGACGTCGTGGTGCTTATGCCCATACTTTCATTCGGGATGAGACCTATGGCCCTGCAGTGGGTCTTTTACAGGCTGATGATTTTATTAACTTCGAAAGAAATAACCGGACAATATCTAACAATGAGTTATTTGTAACATCCAAATTAGATAATTGAATTTCCAAGATAAGAAAACAAGTTTATAAATATAATAAAGAGTTTATTTAGACTCTTACAAATATTAGATGAAATAACTCAATTGTATCTACCTACTTCACTGAAGATTCAGTAAGACGATATTAGTATACTCAGCTTACTGAGAAAGAGCGGTACGTTTGTCGAATGGTTTTTGGACTCTGTCAATATTTTTTTTATTATATAAAATAATTGATCGAATAGGAAGCATTGCAGTTAATTTAAAGGATATTATTAAAAAAATATACTAAGTAACTGGTTGCAATATACTTAGAAGTCAAATAGGTCCAACAACAACCAATCAGTGCGATGCAATCTTTAGTTACATAACCAACGAACAGAAACCAAAATCGAAGGCTTATTAGCGTACAGTCATCGCAAAAATGTGTCGGGCCATTAAATCAGAGTAATTATATAAAAAAATCGGTATATTATATTTTAATACCGACCTAATTAGAAATAACTTTACAAAAAGTAATGTTGCTTCAAATAATTGCTACTATGAAATAATTAATGATAAAAAAAAATGTTTAAATAAATGTTGGACTACTTAATGTCAGTCAATCAAAATATGTAGACTGCATTATAAAATAATAGTTTTAGTAATTAATTTGTATGTTTTTAATCACATAGCCTTTTTCCCGAATCATTGACATAAAATACGTAAAATAAAATAATTTTAAAATATAAAAATAATAAAATACAAGGAGGTGCTTTATCCTCCAGCCCAAACAAAAATGCCCACAACGATTACAACAGTGACTAGAAATAAGTATGTGTCGACCCTACTTAGGCAGCATATATAAGAAGAAGTAGAAGATAAAGTATTATTATTTAAATTACCTATATGTTACTATGAACAATATTTATATTCATATAAGAGCGAAATTGATATATCAATCGATTATTCTTGGTATACAGATTTAACTTGTTTTTTGTAAATTTTTCTTATTAATATTTTACTTGAATCATGTTTTAAAATTTGATTAGACATTATTTAATTTCTATTATTTTTAGCGTATATTATTGCATTTTTTAAGTTGGGCTGCTGGATATACAGAACTTTTAAACATAACGGCATTACAATATTCTCATAACATTATTTTTATCAAAAGTTAATACAGTACCCGTCATTTGATTTGGCATGTCGGGGAGTGAATGTCAAAGATCAGTTGGCTTCTGTTTTAAAGCGTTCTCTCTATCGCACAATGGAATAACTGTTATCAATAAAGACCAGTCATCTCACACACGCGCGCAACATGCCATATCAAAAACTGGGTACTATAATGTGTCGTTATGTTGGTTTTAGGTAAATAAATAAATATTTAAGGATTTTTAATCAATAAAGCCCCTTTAAGAACTTTGAGGAACCCTTTAAGAGCGGTGTATATATATATATATATATATAATATTACATTATTGGAGGCAAACGAACAGGTGGGTTACCTGATGGTAAGTGATCACCGCCGTCCATAGACACTAGCAACATCAAGGGAGTCGCAAGTGCGTTGCCAGCCTGTGTTTGGGAGGAGGGAGGAGTGGGGAAAGAGGGAGGGGGGAAGAGGAGATGGTCCTCCGGTGCTCTCACTGACCGAGCGAAACGCAACAATGCAAGCACTGTTACTTTCACGTCGGTTTTCTGTGAGAGGGTGGTACAACCCCGGGTGAGCCGACCCATACATGCTGAAACCAGTAATAGCTTCAGCGTGGCTCTACCACCTACAAATATATATACTATATATATGTTCTAAAACATAAGCAGACGGATTTGACTAGTTTTTTGTATAAGATTAAATGTGAATATAACATGGAGAAATAGGAGTATCTCATTAAAAATTAAAAAATAATATTTATATAGAAATATTTATTTACAATAATTCGGTGTTTACTAACGTCGCGTGGGCCACCAGACTATGGTCGATGTAATTCAAAGTATTTCGCGGACTCGCTGGCCCAACATCTCGCAACTGATAAGACTTGACGTGCCTGTTATTAGTTTCTGATCATAACCTTCTACATGGATACGCCCACAAACTGTATCTGGTCGTTTCGTGAATCATTATTTCACCCACCGAAATGACTTCGAAATGTTCTATTCGTTGTTGCGTTATATTGCATGTAAAATTTCTATACAGTCTGATACGATAATTATTCAATGATAGTACATTCGAACTTTGCGTCGATTGGCGTGAGTACGAAACAATTAACCGGTTATTTCATTAATATGGTGATAAAAACATAGCGTAGCGGTAGAGCTACGTCGACACTTTAATATCAAGTGATTTTATTGTTATATAGTAGAATGTATAATGAAGTATAAAAAATACAGTTATATACGGACCGATCACAAATAATTGAAGGTTAAGAGGGAGATGATTCTAAATAGAATATTAAAAATCGAACTTAAAATAAATAAAAAAATATATATCAATTCATCAAACATGTTCTATTCAAAAGAAGGACGCTAAATAATTACCATTACCACTGAGCCGTAACTGGAGTTAGCTGGCGAAAAGTGATTTGTATTTTAAATTTTTATAAATATTGTTATTTACAACAGCAGTTTAAGAGCCACGTTAAGTGGGATTTGGTGTCAATAAGCTCTTATATAGTGAATCAATACGTGAACGATAGTGATGTCTAGAATTGACACCTTTCTCTGTGCGTCCACTAAAAACGATTGTAACGTTCTTTAAATACATATATATATATATATATATATATATATGTTAGAAAGATGAACCCAGTCGATTTTCTTCCCGGTTATTCTCGATGAGTCGGTTGTTTTTCCGAACTGGTAGTAGTTTTGACGTTTATAAGCGCCTTCCTAATGCCTAAATGAATAAAGTATTTTTGATTTGATTCGATTCATTTGACTGAGTGACTACTTCTGAGTATAACATTCTATGGCAAATAAGTTTTATCTTAAATTAAAAGTCGACCATTTTGACATTTGTATGTTGTATTTTTATCATTATTGTGTAAGCCCTATGACAAAGCGGCCAGATTAGACTAGATTACTAATTAAAAAACGCATTAATTCCCAATGACAGTATCTTTAAAATCAGTAGGTATAGTTATTTTGAAAATTATTACATATAAATAATTTCATAATGCACGCCTGCCCTTAACGAGAAATTACAACCATTTCAAATTTTAGTTATTTGTACAGAAATATTAATTGATAGCAGTTCATTTTACTCCAACTCTATTAGGTCATTAACACTCAATATATTAAAGACTTATTCAGTTTAATACAAGCAATAAATTCATTTCCCATTTCCGAGTCTGATATTTGTTTTCAACTTTTTAATCGCAAAGTAGAAATATAGTCGTTTACATATAAGTCATGTGTATTTCCGTACGATAGCAACAACCCTAATCAATATAAGTAGGTAGTACTCATTCAGACGCTATAATTCCGTTAATAAAAATATAGAGGAAGGCCCGTGGGGGAGATAGGGGTCGGAAGCGCAATGGGCTTCGGAAAACTCACCCGGTGAATGGGAAAGCGCGGCGATAGACAAACAGCCCGGCTGACCCCGGCCCCCACACCGCCGATCTCCCCTCCTGACCGTACATTTTGAAATAATACCCCCAACGGTCCTTTTACCTTGCATATTTGAATTTTGAAATATTAAACGATAAATTCAAAATTCGAACGTTACCGGCTTAAGCATGTGAAATGTCAAAAATGTAGCGTCGAGTAATCTTTTTTTTTAATACTGGCCAGTAATAAACTGCTATAATCAGCAATGTCAAATACAAACGTATCCGGCCAAAGTTAGCGCGCGAACGCACGAGAGAGGTTATAAATCTCGTCGACACGAAATGGCTGACCAACGCCATCCCCCTTTCGCAGATCTATGCCGCTATAGTCGCCGTGCCGCTGCAAAAGTGTGCACCATAAATTTTATACGAGCACCAGTGTGCGGTAAAACTAGAGCTTTGAATGTGTATGTGTGAAAATTCGTGTCCGTCCCGCAAGAGGAGTGGACAGTGCCCGGTATAGCTTTGTATTCGTGCCGTGTACCTACGGAAATGCTATCGGGCCTGCCAGATACTCGCCTGTAACGAATTAATCATATTAAATTTTACAGTAGCAACACCGACACTCATTGGCGTGAGGTCGGCTTAACTTGTATTATAATTAAAAGGTTTTATGGTTAACCGCTACAGTTTATTTGTGTTCTAAACTCGCTTTAAACGTATTAATTCAATGAAACTGCTAAAAGTATAAGATAAAGTTATTTATAATTTTATTAAAAAAAAATAATTTCATTTTTTAAATTTTCATACAAATTCATTACAGATTTTAGCGGTTATTCGAAAATTAAGCTTTTAGATTCAAAAAACCAAACACTTTTTATATACATAATTATTTGAACAACATTTAGTAAATTATACTTCAATATTCTTGATTATAGTAGCCATCTTGTTTTCTTTTCCATAGTTTAGGTCTCTTTTATTTACACTTATTCTATTTTTTTCTTTGTCAAATGTTTATTACATATTTGTAATAAATAATGTTTATTCACCATTACATAATTGTAATTTTTCATTATCATTACATAGTATAAATAAAGTCCCGTACCGCGTCTATCTGCCTGTCTGTTCGCTATAAACTCAAACATTACTAAACGGATTTTCATGCGGTTTTCATCAGTGGATAAAGTGATTCATGAGGAACGTTTTAGTATGTAATTTTTTTTATGTTCAAGGCGGGACAACATCTGCCGGGCCCGCTAGTTATTAATAGTGTAAGCTGTATCGATATGAGAAAGCGTTGTAAGTTTTCAGTCTAGTATACTCCTTCTTGTTATTATTATTATATTATTCATCGGACTGTTAACTGTTGCATTATCTATGTGTGTAAATAAATAAAAATTAAATGACGTCATCATAAAATTGTAATACGCTTAACATAGTGAGCATTTGACTCTCAAGTACAACTGTTCGGAAACACCTACAGGTGTTTGCCAGGTAGATAATAAAAATGTTTTACCAGTTAACTGTTGCATTATCTATGTGTGTAAATAAACAAATATTAAATGACGTCATCGTAAGATTGCAATACGCTTAACATAGTGAGCATTTGACTCTCAAGTACAACTGTTCGGAAACACCTACAGGTGTTTGCCAGGTAGATAATAAAAATGTTTTACCAGTTAACTGTTGCATTATCTATGTGCGTAAATAAACAAATATTAAATGACGTCATCGTAAGATTGCAATACGCTTAACATAGTGAGCATTTGACTCTCAAGTACAACTGTTCGGACACACCTACAGGTGTTTGCCAGGTAGATATTAAAAATGTTTTACCAGTTAACTGTTGCATTATCTATGTGTGTCAATAAACAAATATTAAATGACGTCATCGTAAGATTGCAATACGCTTAACATAGTGAGCATTTGACTCTCAAGTACAACTGTTCGGACACACCTACAGGTGTTTGCCAGGTAGATAATAAAAATGTTTTACCAGTTAACTGTTGCATTATCTATGTGTGTAAATAAATAAAAATTAAATGACGTCATCGTAAGATTGCAATACGCTTAACATAGTGAGCATTTGACTCTCAAGTACAACTGTTCGGACACACCTACAGGTGTTTGCCAGGTAGATATTAAAAATGTTTTACCAGTATGAAATAGGTTCATGGGTTCAACGTTGGCTTAGTTGACAGCGTGTTCGGACACCGTATCGATCGACGTAGGTTCGAAACCTAGCAAATTAGTCGGAGCTTTCGGTGAAGGCAAAACTCGTTATGAAACCATAACATATTAGGGTTTTTTAACTTCGGCCGGTAACTACCACCCTAAAGTAAAAAATCTGTCGCGAAGCACCTGTTGGTGTGTTCCGGCAGCCGCACTTGAGTGCCAGTCGCCTCTAGGTTTGACGTGTATACCATCACCACATCGTCATTCAACAACAAGAAAGATTGTGGTCAAACGCTGGAAGCTATGAAGTATTAAAGAAAACACCGAGATCTCGGACTATATACAATTCGAACGACATCGATCTACTATGGTGACAATGGTGACCGTCCACTCTACCACTGAGATTTAAATACTGCTTTGAAGAAAATGCGCTTGTACCGAAAATATATTTTTTTTTTAATTATCTACGTAAGATACCAATATTTTTTTTCTATAAGGGAAATATTATATTTAACACAAAATTTAATAAAGAAGATTTATCTTCACATATAATCAAATTGAGACGTCTAATGTTTGTTCAAGATTATATCCGAAACGACTAACCTTTTTTTTTTCTCGAACTGACTACGCTATTCGCCTAGCAAGGCCTGAAATTAACTTACCACTTCTTCACTTACTTAACAGCTTCACCGGACTAGAACGACTAAACTGATTTTGACGATGCTTATATTGACAGGTAAAGAAATTTTCACAGTATTATTTAGAATACATATCATCACGGTTTTATCACAGGTGTCAAGCAGTAATAATCAAATTTAACAGAGGTTACTTAAAATCAATAAAAGTGTCAAGCGGTGATGAGAAAATCACAAAAAATATAAAATACTGCTTACTTCAAATGTAATAAATCACGCGTCGTTGTTATGTAACAACAAAATCATTTAAACAAGAACTAAATTATGGTTATTGGCGAATCCTAACTGTTTAAAAATGCTAATATGTCACACTTTAACGAATAAACCGATCATCCATTTCACCCAGAATAAAGAAACTGCTCCCTAGGCATAAGTCAAATCAAAATTAACGCAAGTAACGCCGCGAGGAAAAGCTAGTATGCTTATAAAACGATATCGACGATTGTAAACTATCTAACGGAACATAATCTATTTAAATTTAGTTAGGTTAATATATAAAGGGCGTTATTACTGGAACGTGAACAATTTAACTAAAAAATTGTGATAAAAAACAGGCAGATTTTATTCAATTCTAGTAGGAAATAAGAACGTAATTATAGCACGGTTATTTATAGACTTCAGCCTCACGACAGGTCTGAAAAACGTCACAAGCGATGTGAGAAAAATCGATTAAAAAGTCAACTGTATTGCAACGTTGCGATTGCATTAGTTTTCTTTTGCACACAGTAAAGTCTTTTAAAAGCCTGAAAATACAATCAGAGCCTAACTTAGAGTTAATATAAGACAAGTGTATCCTTTAAGTATACGAAGAAATATATATTTGTACCTAATTCAAATTATTACTAATAAAACGAGCACATTTTTATGTTCAGTTTTCTAGTACTTTATTTCGATACTTTTATTATTAATCAATGTCCAAATAGCCAATATAAAAAAACATATTTTCCACTAGCTGTGCCCACGACTCCGTCCGCTTGAAACTAATGTAAAAAAAACAGTAACTAATAAAATCATCTGAATGTATTAAGTCCATTTAGTTATCTACTTTTATTTTGTACTTAAGTCGCGTCGTCATTAAAATTACAATAACTTTTGATAGAGTGAACCGATTTTAATGAAACCAAGGTTAATGGTTACTCGAGGATATGCTTTATGATTTATGACTATTATGACGTAGTACTTTAGTAGTGATGCGTGTTCAAACAGACAACCAGACAGATATTTCTAAAAATGATTGAAATGTATTTTATTATTTATTCCAGTACACCTGCAACACTTTTTTTTAAATCTAAAAAGTACAGACAAGTTCCATTTATTTATTTATTTATTTATATACACATTATGCGTTAAATACGCAATGGCGGACTTAATGCCTAAGGACTTAATGTCATATTAACATTTACATTGTTATTATATGGTATAGGTAACAAACATATCCTCTCATATATATAAAATAACAGAGGTCTGCCGTTGTGCGCGACTTAAAAAATTGCTGGATAAATTTTGATAAATTATGAGCTTTATTTCTTAGATATTTGATCATTATTTAAAATAAAAACGATCACGTTAACTTCATGTAACATAAAGGTTATTAAGGTTTTAGGAAACTATGATTTTTATAGGCGTTACGGTTTCAGCGATGTGTGGTTTTTCCGTGGAGAAATGGGGCAAGCGGTGTAGTGTTTTTTTTTCTGTATATGAGATATATTGTTAAGATGATAAACGACTCAGACGAAGTCGCGGGTATCAGCTAGTACACAATTATATCATGGTCATACACCATCGGACCGAATTCCTGTCGGGCGAGCAATATTTCGCGCTCATTTTTTGGTATACTTTTTTCTTCGGTAATGAAGTAACAGGCCTTTTATGTAGCTTTCCATTCGGCCGCTTCAGCCGCTGAAAGAAGTGTTAATCGAACTGTGAGCGTCGCTAGTCAGGTGTAGTTAAACTCAGGACGACGGACTTGTCCCGGCCAGTCGGTTTGCTCCTGTCACTAAATATAAAAAAAAAGTTTATTTTTATAAAGCCGACGGTACACGATAAACGGACCGCTCGGCCGCCTCCAAATCTGCAAGCCTTCTAAAGTACAGTCGCGAGCAAAAACACTATCGTAAGTAAACGTCAGTGGAAAGGGCGGCCATGGGATTAGAACGTTTTATTGACAAAAATGACTATTACGGTAGTTAGGTATTCATGGTTCCACTATACACATACCGAACGGGCTTGTAGTAACAAGTGTTATTGCCAAGAGTACCCAGTCATTTTTTTATTACATCTATATTACGTTATGTTATTATAGCTTTCTTGTTAAAGCGTTCATCAGTTGGGTTTATATATAAGTATGTTAAAATGATATGGGAATGTAATTTCTGCAGACGATTTGAATGTTATTGCGTTTTATAAATATTTTAGAATGTTCTAAGAATATAACAGAAACGTCACGTTACCTTTGTAGACCCGGATTCAATTATAAAAAATAAATTAATTACAGAAAATTTAATTTTACAGCACTTTAAAAATGTGTTTTATTAAAAATCTATATAAAAAAGTATTAGTATTTTGAAATCGATTTTAAGCAAATTGATGAGATTATTATTTTTACACGCAACAAATTTGTTTAAAATATCCAAAAAAAAATCGTATGGAATAGGCAGACAAGAGAGCGAGTAATAAACACATGTTTATTAAAAATAATATAGAGCCACATTCAAAATCCTCCTGAAACATTTTAAATGACTTGTAATAAAAAAAATAAAAAGCCTTTACTCTACTTTTTTTTCTGTACAAATATTTTTTCACTTCCTTGTCTAAACTGTAGTCGCCTCTTCGGCGTAGGCCTGCCCTAGTTTTTTCCACAGGTCCCTCTCCCTTGCCTTTCTCATCCAATCTGCTCCACATCTTTGATGGAATAAATCTCGGCACCTTTTTTTTTGGTCTTCCTGGTTTTCTCTTGTAACCTAGTGGCACCCGCTCTGTTACCCTTTTTGTCCACCTGACTTGTACACTTATTCTATTATATGTAAGCTGTTTTTTTCAGAACTTGCGATTGAAATCTATTTTCCAGCGCTGTTTTACAACTCAAAATGGAATTTAAAATAGTAGAACTGAACAATTAATTAATTTTAAAGCTACGAGTGGATTACATTTTTTTTCTATTTAAGTCAATCTAACCGTCAAATGGTATATCGTTCACATTCAGGTAGATAATATACTTTTAATAACTGTCGTATATCCATGACAGTTTTGGGTATTACACATTATTCTATTACATCTTTTGTCGCTCATTCTCCACATTGCAGTAACCATATCTACAAAATAAAATACATATAAATATTACGTTGAAGATGTCTGAATTATTTTAATTAGTGTATTATAAGGTATACTAACAAATAAATGTGGAGAGTAATTTATATTACCTTTGTAGCTCGTGATGTTAAAGTGAATATTGTGTACACTAGAATACGAGAATTTGTCATAATTAAAATTTACTCCTACCATTTTAAAGCTATAAACGTATTGCATTATTATACAAGCTTGTCTTAGTAAAATACCAAAAAAGCTGCAAAATTTTCCGATAAACGATATTCATTTAGCCTACAGTTCGATTTTGAAGGAAGTCTGCATGTCGCCGACATTCGTTATTGTATCCAACACCGACAACACACACCGTCGCGTCTCCGCATTAAGGACGTTATCGCTTACGCACTTATATTTACTCATAAACGTAGGCAGTACTGCACAAAAACGCATCTTTCGTACCCCCCTACCCACCCCAAAGGCCGGCGGGCGAACGAATACATTCGACTAGCCCATTTGCAAAATCGCATTGTGTGCGTGAGTGTACACTAGCCTTACAACTGTGTGCGTGCACACAAACGAGTTTGCTTAGCCCGTGCGTAGTTTTAACGTGTACGTATATGTGTACATTGTATTGGTTTTCTGTACTGGGCTTTAACAAATTTCAAATTCAGAAAATCGTGATTGGTTGGTATTTTGTTTGTATAAGCGAACGCAACGCCAGGCCCGGTTTAAAATTTACTAGCGGCTAATTCGTTTAGGTGTATGTAAAATCAATTGTATATTCTTTATATGTAATGCGGACGTTGTAATTTTTGTAAATATATTATGTGACAAAAATAATCAATTACATATCATCTTATAGTCAAATCATACGAAGTATCAACAGGAATAAAAATTGAAAAGAAGCGAGACTAAGTCAAGACAATTCAATTTTCATATATATTAATTACTATTTTCAAAATAGATGAGTAATAGATATCAAACTACATATTTACTCAATCATTACATAGTATAAAACAAAGTCTCCTACCGCGTCTGTCTGTCTGTCTGTTCGCGATAAACTCAAAAACTACTGAACGGATCTTTATGCGGTTTTCATCAGTGGATAAAGTGATTCACGAGGAACGTTTTGGTATATAAGTTGTCCAGGACTTCTTTATAATTAGGGCAGGACAACGTCTGCCGGGCCCGCTAGTAGTAATATATAGAAGATTTGCATTGAAAATGACGTATATATATTACTAGCTTCTGCCTGCGATTTTCTCCGCGAGGTATAGTTGCTTTGGACTAACGCTAAAAAAAACGATTTTGAAACATTCTTCATTGGTGCTCCGCTCCTATTGTTCTTAGGATGACATATAGCCTATAGCCTTTCTCGATAGATGAACTATCTAACAAGAAAGAATCTTTGAAATCGAACAAGTAGTTCCTGAGATTAGCGTGTTCAAGCAAACAAACTTTCTTTTAATAGCTTATTTTTGAATAATTTATTAACTGTTCACAGAATGTTAAAAATTATAGCAAATCTTTGTCTCATCTGCATGATTTCAATTAAAATCTTGCTTAACAATAAATAAGCTCAGTGGTTAGCGTGATGGAACAACATGTCCGTCGACATAAATTCAAATCCTTGCGAATGTGTAGGAGCTTGCTGTGAAGAGAAATACCGTGACGGAACCATAACGTTGTAGTGAGGACTTCTTAAACTAGCTATCACCCTCAAGTTGAAGATCGTGGTTTTTAGATTTAGCGTGTTTACCATCTAAGATAACATCAGATGAGATCACGTGAGATTTCGGTCAAATGCTAAAAGTTATAAAATATTGAAAAAATATATATATCTTGCTAATAGATTTCATTGAATTATAGAATAACAATAAAATTATACTATTACTGGTCAAGCGTAACACATCAAATAACGCTTCGATGACGTATTATAGCTACAAATGAAGCAATTAAGTGCGCACGCGCCCCTAACCATAGACTACCGGAAGACAGACGGTCTAATGACTCTCTAAGATTCCAAATATCAATTTCTAAACGACCGTTCGAGCGCATCGACGTCATTTTGGTAAATTTCAAATTCGGAACAGGACGACCAGGAAGTGCGCTAGAAGAAGCAAACCAATCAACTCAAGACTTCCGATTTCAAACGTGTCTATTCATTGTCTCTATTCGACCAGTACGAAGTTGATAGAAAAAAATCTATATTCGTATAGAAATATTACTAAAAAAACATTATCGTATAACAACGATTGATTTTTATATAACAATTCTAATTAAGAATATCAAACGTAACAAACAATGGGTACATCTTATTTATCTTAATTGAAGTAATTAATTAGGCCTATACGACACTTCATTTTATCCTGCTGTTTAGGTACCCAATAAATATTTTATACAAAAAGATCTTGCAATAGATATACTAACTAATATTATAAATGAGAATGTGAGTTTGTTTATTTGTTTGTTACGCCTTAACTATTCAACCGGTCGTCATGAAAATTTACATACATGTTGTCAGGGATGATGCCACGAGCAAAAGCTAGTTTGAATATAAAATAATCCAACTAATACTTAAAAGGCTTTATTAAAGACTAGCTGTGCCTGCGACTTCATCCGCGTGGAACTTAATGCAAAAAACAGGCTATCGTTTACTGTGTCTTACATCATTACATAGTATAAAACAAAGTCCCCCTACCCCGTCTGTCTGTCTGTCTGTTCGCGATAAACTCAAAAACTACCGAACGGATTTTCATGCGGTTTTCACCGGTGGATAGAGTGATTAATGAGGAACGTTTTAATATATAATTTGTCAAGGATTTTTTCATAATCAGGGCGGGACAGTGTCTGCCGGGCCCGCTAGTATTATATAAAATACATAAAATATCAGTATTTTTGTTAGAGATTGAACTGCATTTACTTACATACTTTTCTCTCGTACTCAAGTCGTCATTCAAATTACAATAACTTTTGATAGAGTGTACCGATTTTAATGAAACAAAGATTTAATGTTATTCGAGGATATGCTTTATGGGTTTCTTGGTGATGTTTAATTGTGAAGGCAGCAGTTTAGCTATGATGCGTGTCCATGCAAACAAACAGGCAGACAGACATTTCTAAAAATGAGTGAAATATATTTTGTTACTTATTCCAAGACACCTGCAACAATTTTTTTCATAAACATCTAAAAAGTACAGACACGTTAGATTTACATTCTTATTATATGTATAGATAAACCTAAACAATTATTTTGTAGTTCACACAAGTGGAGCCACGGACAGATATAGTTTCTAATTTCTGATATAAAAAATCTAACAATACAGGGCTTCTTTCAAGACGCACTGTCTAAAGTAAGAAGGGCATAAAAATGGAATGGATACGGTATTTCAACTGGGCACCTTCGATAAAGGATTTTAAACCTTATGCCTTTAAAATACGGTTAAGGTAAGATACTTGTATTTCTTGGTTCATTGTGTAAGATGAGAATTGCCTACTCACCATACATATGTCAGAAACGTACTGTCCGTATGTCGTTTGTAATAGACACCTTATAAAGAATACTATATTTTAATTAGTAAATTCATTGGTAACCCCAAGTAAGTTAAGTTCTTGTTAAGTCATGATTACATTCTTTCAACATTCATGGACCAACAACTCATTAATTTTGTTTTTTTTTTAAGTTAAAACTTCTTTGAAATTTTGATCGGTAAAGTTTTTGTGTGAAGAAAAATGGTGGGGGTAACCACTGTGTCAGGTAGAGTGTTGAAAACACCGGTTCTCGTCCGATCACCGAAGTTAAGCAACTGCCGGGTGCGTGCGGTCAATACCAAGATGGGTGACCACCAGGGAACACTGTGTGACGTTGACTCTTTATTGTAGTTTTTATTTAAAATGTTTTTATAACGCAAAAACAATCACTTCTATCTAGTGTATTTACGACACACCCTTTTTTTCATTCAATCGGCACCCGTTAACCTCAACGTATGTTATTACAACAGCAACGCACTTAAAATGACTATTCATAGGCGGTTATCTTCGCAACTCTAGTCTACATTGTTTGTTCAAAAGAAACTCATGGTAAAGATTTTCTCAGTAAAAGAATAAACTTAGAAATTACATAAGCTCTAAGCTGTAATCGTCATATTACGCTGACAAAATATTGAAATGTATTGTACTGTAATTATTGTAAGTACTTCAAGTTGTATCTACAATACAGTGAACTGTTTAAAATGTCCAGGAACCATTTAAATACTTTAAAATGTAGATATAATACTTATGTATTATTTACATAATGACAGATGCACCGCGAACGGTAGACCACCGCGCGACAGCTTGGCGATCGGTTGTAAGGTAATTACTGCGCTAAAACTAAAAGCAAGTCGATTACGAAGCGTTATAAATGTATAGAATTGACTTTATTTGACATTTCAACAAAATCTATACACGGGTGAAGCAAAGGAATTCTTGTTTTTTTTTTCTTAAAATTCTAACAACTTTTTATTTGGAAGAAGAATACAATACCGATAGAGTATGAACTATTAATGTTAAGAACTGCCTCGGTGTAACGTTCCATACAACTTGTATGAGTGCTTTCTTATAAAAGTTTGAAATGTAATGTATGAAATGTAGTGTAATGTATAAAACGCGATGTATAAAAAAAGTCTTCTATGATTTTTTGTATGTCTATTAGTTCGTGGGTTGTTGAATTGATGGCCAATTTCACGATCATTTTTCTAACTCTACGAAATACACACACAATTATTATTAAAAAAAAAAGGTTATCGATATTAGATAGTGCTTTTTATTTATTTTCTTTAATAAAAATTAAAAGCACGATGAAAATGTTTGTTCCCACGCCCATCGGAGTTACTGTATTAGTATTGATAGTTTACAGCAAGCATGGCACTCTACTTCTTTCATTTCAAAACATCGGAAAATCATTCACGGACGAGAGTTAGTCTATACAAATAGAATTATACAAACCTACCATTGTGTGCGCATCACTCAAAAACTACTGGATAAATTTCGGTCAACTTTTTACTATCACTCCTTTGAAACTTGATCCGTGTCTTAAATAAAAAAAATTACGAAAAAAAATAAACCGCCTTCGATGTGAAAAACTAATAAGGCACTAAAAAGCGAAAAATAACTGAATTATTAAATTAACCAAATTAAATAAAAAATATTGATATTTGCGCTACCTAATAATATATTTGAAGTCAATGCCAACCTAAATTCATATCATCTATATACAAAGTTTTGGTCCACTCTCGTGTCCTATCTCGTACATATTTTATTACCTGCAACAAATTTGAAATGTAGGTTGACATCGACTTCAAATTTATTATTAGGTAGCGCAAATATCAATATTTTTTATTTAATTTGGTTAATTTAATAATTCAGTTATTTTTCGCTTTTTAGTACCTTATTAGTTTTTCACATCGAAGACGGTTTATTTTTTTTGTAATTTTTTTATTTCTCCATTTTTAGTGTGCATAAATATAAAATTTCTAATGGGATAATAAATCGGTTCCAATTTCAAGAAAATAAATAGAGACGAAGTGGGTGAAAATCAAATAAACGATTTTTCACCCCCTTAGGGGTTGAATATTTTCTTCAAATTTATATGGGACCACCTCTGAATATAACCAATTCAAATAAAAAAAGAATACTTAAAATCGGTTTATAATTGACGGAGATATCTATTAACATACATAAAAAAAAATACATACAACCGAACGTAGTAACCTCCTCCTTTTTCGAAGTCGGTTAATAAGTATCTTGATAACCTAATGTAATGCAAACTTATTACAGGTTTAAGAAAGTACGTTTTTATAAGCGTTCAGTGTCTATATTTACCGTGGATAAGAGGTGCAAGCGATGTGGTGCGCATGTGCAGGACAACGCAGACAAAGTCGCAAATATCAGCTACTAATCAATTCATCTTTAATTAAAGTGAAACGATTATTGATGCAGTTAAAAGATTATAATTGAGTCTTGAAATCAATTTTTTATACCGTAAAATTTTTACCGTGATACTTACAAATAAAGTTTTTGCTTAATTTGGGAATTATTTTAGTAATCCATTCTCAAAGGCACATATAAAAAAAAATCGATATGTTTAGTCATAACGACTGCTGACAGAAGTGAAAACTCAAAAAAATGAAATAAGTATATTCTTTTTTTAATTATTAAATCAATTATAGTACTACTAAATTAATAAGTAAATTGAAATTATTAACATTAGTTCAGTTTTCACATCTATTGGCACTCGGAGCAATTATACATTTTATGAATTAATCAAAGATTTAATGGCCCGCACTTGCTCAATACAAAATATCGATATTAAATGTCCACAGACCTCTATACAACGCGTCACTAGTCTGACTAACGCCGTGCATGCGCAATACGGTCGGTCACGCTTACTAGCATGTCATGACGCGAAATTATAAATTTATCATCTGCCAAAAACCTCCGAACGCGCCTAAAGAAGTTTTACTTCAAAATTTTCAATTTAGAGTATAGACAAGTCGAGTTATCGAATTTACAATTTTCTAGGCACATGTCTAATAATTATTTGTACATGGACCTTTTAGAAATGCTTATATCTATGCAAGTTGATCTCCGACGAAGCGACGGCTGAGGTAACGTCCACGGTCGCGCATTATGACGCCCGGTGTACGATCCCTAATGACACTAGTGCACGCGATCCTAATCTTGTAAGGTGATCCATTTTTTTACATTCTGAAAGAAATTGTGTTTATCATAAATTAAACTTTGAATATATAACGTATTATAGGTTATTGAAACAGATATTTTTACGCAAGTGTCAAATTGATTTTTGAGTTGTAACAACCGCCATTTATCATGCTTAGACGTGTCGCCTTCCGCGGTTAACCGTGATCCAGTAAACGAATGAGGTGGTAAACGTCCGTACCTGTACGTATTACTACTACTATGTACATTGCAATGAATATCAGTTTGTTATATCACAAAAAAATAAACATTACTTTAAAATAATCTAAGGGGTCGTCTATTAATTACGTTTGAGTATAAATACTTTGAATTTATTAAAAAAAAAACACAATTTGCTTTATTATTTTAACTGTTTCACTATTATTACATGTATTTAAAATAATTACTCCATTACATTTTGATAGGTAGGTAGGTATACTAATATTATAAAGAGGTAAAATTTGTGAGCTTGTGACGTTGTGACGTTGTAGGCGGTAATCTCAGGAACTACTGGTCCGATTTGAAAAATTCTTTCAGTGTTATATAGCTCATTTATCGAGGAAGGTTATTGATTATATATCATCACGCTAACACTAATAGGAGCGGAGCACCAATCAAGAACGTTTCAAAATCGGGTTTATTTTTCCTCTTAAGAGTGGTAGCGTTACCCCAAAGTAACTATTACACGCGGACGAAATCGCGGGCAGAAGCTAGTACCAAATCATTTTACATCTATTCATGGATTGCAAACATGTTTTACTATAAATTAATCTAGTTTTCTCATATTTATTGCCGAAACTCCCTCTCTCTCCCATGTGAGATTTAGCTGAATCTTAGGCTCGAACCCCTGCCACCGTCCCGGATTCCTTCACGTCATAATGGACGCCCCCTAAGATATGGCTACAAATAGATATTTTCTCATCGACATTTGACACTCAATTCAACAATTACATCAATTAATTTCCTTAAAACATATTCTTACAAACGATAACGTTACTGTATCCATCCTATATTCTCCCACGGGAATACTAGCCTACTCAAACAATGTAACTGAAACAAAAGAGTGTTTGCTTGAGACGAGAGCTCGTGGGACCGGCCGCGGCCACGGAACCTCGGGAACAATACTCCTTAACCGCATCGACAAAAGAATTAAACCGCCGAGATACAGGGCTAAGTGTTTGCAAGGAAATTATACGGGTTTGTTCTTAAGAAGTCTTACGTAAAGGGCGATATTACAAATGGACAGTTCATAAGTATTGTTTAATTAGAAGCCTTTGTTTAAACCCCTTTTAATGAAAAGAGATTTCTGTAGTAGCATCTTGCACGGACTTATTATATTCATTACTAGCTTCTGCCTGCGGTTTCGCTTGCGTTAATTTAGTAAAATGTATTGTATAACGCCGGAACAGTAGTACCTATTATCTGAATGAACGATTTTATTTTTGTTATTTTTTTTCTATTGAAAAATGTAGTATTAGTTATCTACTATTACTTGAATAGTTAAGGCGTGAAAGCGTAACAAACAGACAAATTCATATACGCATCTATATAAATAAAAATCAATAGCTGAATGTATGTAACCGGCATTACTTTAGAAAAACTATTTGGCTGATTATCTTCTATTGTGTTTGTACTTATCAGGACAAGGTTTGGTTGAAAGAAAATTGATCGCAAAATCCTACAGAAAAGTGAAAGATTTGGGTTAAAATTCTCGATATAAAGAGTATGACAGACATAAGACAGGCAATAAGATCTTTAAAAAATATTAACAACATTGATAGGTTGACGTTCAATTGTTATTATTGTCATTTCATTTCATTACTTGGACGTATATACTCCAAGGAAAAGATTTTATATCATCTTAGTCATTAATATCCGTCTGAAGATTGGCATGTCTTTTGGTAAGTGTAGTATTTTAAGCTAGTGTTATACGATTTTGTTTATACATTATCTGTGTTATTACATACGTATTGAATAGTTGCTTTAAAAAGGCTTTGAATTAAATGCACCGCGGTCGCTCAATGTTCGCCATCTTGATCTTCTGTCTCGCTTTGATTACGTTAGGTTAGACTTGCGAAAAAGGATAACGCGAACGTGCCTCGGGCGAGCGCGGTGCATTTAATTCGAAACCTTTTTAAAGCAAGTATTCAATATGTATTTAACTTTTATGTAATAACGCCGTATAGGTTTTACCACAATGACATCTGATGATAAATGATGACGTCATCTAAGACAGTAAACATGCCAAACCTAAAGAAGACTGGCTCTTAAGTGCAGCTGCCGGAACACACCAATAGGTGTTTGGCGACAGATTTTCAACTCGAGGGTGGTAGCTAGCCAGGCGGACTTAGAAAAACACCTACCGCCATGCTATAGTGACATCACCAGTATTTCCTTTACCACAAGCTTCGACTCAGTTGCAAGAATTCGAATTTATATCCAACGATGCATGTCCGAACACGTTATCAACTAAGACTTCAACGTATTCTCTTATGGAATGTCTTAACTATATACAACTTGATTGCAAAAGTTTGCAAAAGAACACCAAAAATTCGGATAGTAACTAACTAATCTTAGAAGAACTTGGTAGGTGGCAGAGCGACGCTGATGCTATTACTGGTTTCAGCATGAATGGGTCGGCTCGCCCGGGGTAGTACCACCCGACCTCCAAGAAAATCGACGTGAAGTAACAGTGCTTGCATTGTTGCGTTTCGTTCGGTCAGTGAGAACGCCGGAGGCTCACCTCCCTTTCCCTCTCCCCTCCGCCTTTCCTTCCCATTCCCCGAAACACAGGCTGGCAACGCACTTGCGACTCCTTTGATGTTGCAAGTGTCTATGAACGGTGGTGATCACTTAACATCAGGTGACCCATCTGTTCGTTTGCCTTCTATGATATAAAAAAAACTGACATGCTATGCTCGTGACACAATGTTCACTTTATCGTCAAATAACGTCGTTAATAATCAAGGTAGAGGTAAGGGGTCTGTTGTGAGTGAATCGTTATTATTAGGAATACCATACGTCAGATTTTGTATTTCGAGATTAGTCAGTGCATATCCAGCTGGCGAAAGGCTCAAGGTTGGCACGACGACCATAACTGTCGAGAGATTGGAGATCTCTTGTTGTATTTGGTGCATAGCGCTTACTGTCAATTAGAGTGCCTTAACTGTATCGCGCTATTGAATATAAAAACAACGAAAACTGAGACTCGGGTTAGGAAATACACATTCAAAGTTCTTTTTTTTTCGAACTGACTACGCTATTGACCTTGTAAGGCCTTCACAGCTTCACCGAACTACAATTCAAAGTTCTAGTTTATTGTCATAATCAGTTATAGTGCAAACTTATACTACTCGTAATAGCTAAAGTTATTTTTTTATTTCGTTTTGTTCCACACTAACTCGTGCCCGATATTTCGATTACATTCTATTTCTTAATTGAAATTTTGAGATCATTTAATTTTTAAACGTTCTTATCAATTTGAAGTTACCTTTGTTATTTTTTTTTATCGTAGCACAGCAAAGTGACAGTACTGTGCCTGATGGCGAGCACAGTATAATCCAAAAACAACGGCGACTGTCGAGAGACACGCTATCCCTCACCGGTCACCGCTGTCATGCTGGCCTGCATAAATGTCTCTTCACGTTACGCTTGAAGGACCCCATATTATAGGAAGGAGGGAACACACTGGCCGGGAGATTGTTCCACAGCTTCACGGTACGGCAGAGATAAGAAGTTGCGAACTTTTTAGTTCGTGCCCAGATAGGATTTACCGTAAAACTATGGTTCCCAAGCTCAGCGCGCGTGGTTCGGGCATCAAAAGGAGAGGAAGGGATCAAATTAAATAGCTCTTTAGAACACTCGCCATGATACAGACAGTAGAACACGCTCAGTGAGGTAATGTCTCTGCGCAACTGAAGCGGCTCTATAAATTGCGTAATGTCTGAATCATTAACAATGCGGACAACCCGTCTCTGCAACCTTTCCAGGGCATCTAGTAGGTATTTGGTGGAACCATCCCAGAGGTGCGAACAATATTTCACACAAGGCCGAACTTGTGAAAGTTAATTGTATCATTATTGGTGAGAACTTATCAGAAAGCATAATGATATGTGGCCTATATAGTACTCGAAAATGTGGTCAGATAAAGTAGTTTATCGGTAGTTAAAAACCTCGTCAAAATTGGTTCAGCCGTTTCGGGAGTTATCATGTTTATAATATAACAAAAATAAAGACGAGTTTGCTCTATTAGAATATTTTATATTGATCTTTGAAATATGAGCCAATGTAATGCAATAGAACAGGCATTAGAATAGAATATAAATAATCGAAAACAAATTGCATATTTACATAAAATAAAAAGGAGATTACTCTATTAATTTTTTTTATGTAGACCATTAAAATACTAACCAATTTAATGCAATAGGCAATTGGCTAAAATAAAAATAACCGAAAAAAAAATTATAGTCAATATACATTGCCTTTTTCTTTGCGTTTCATGTAACCAGAACCGCAGGCATAGTTTGTTCTGAATAATAAAGTTTATTAAGCTGGTCATAAAACGCCAATGAACAAAGTTCAGACCACCCCACTTCCACCGTTTAAGTCCTCGACCGTACATACTTCCTAAGCCACATTTCTCACAATCAAAAAAAGATTTGTCACATGCGGTGAAGGGGCGAGGTCCCGGAAGACGCGGTTCCCAGGGCGGTCGGGCAGCAAACGATTATCACCCTTGGCCATATCACTTACAAGGATGACCCTTGAGACTGTTAAGTTTGGATACACGACCAAAATGAAAACGAAATTCGAATTTATGTCATAGTTATTTTATAAACTTAGTGTTCCTATAAGCAAAACTAGCTAGTAAAAGTAATTAGACATTAGATATTTAATTATAAACAAATATAAAAACAAAACGAGTGTGCTTTAGACTATACGACTGAAGTAAAACTACATAGCGTATATATATGTATAATATATACATGTATATACATATATTAATTTTATACAAATATTTATTATATCTCCCTCTCAACTTCCGTTCGCCTCGCCCGGTCACACTTTTCGTAACTTCTCGTTACACATTCACCAGCTTACTCCCCGAGCCAAACGTGCTTAAAAAAGCTTTACTTCAATAATATCTTTATTATTAATTAATTTCAAAGATGTTTGTCATTGCTTTAATAGCGAAAATGTGTTTAATTCGAGATAGATCACAAAAACAAAAATAGTTAAATTTAATTATAAAAATAAGTCCATTAATTAAAGCAGCACAATCATATTGTTTTTTTATGATATAAATTAGCGTAACCAAGGAGTTTAATAAAAATTATACTTTCAAAATATTTACGCGGTGTATCCGAACATAATGGATGCGCAGACGCCGCGTCGCTCCAAGCGGAGGTCGGACAGGAAGGAAGTGTAAAGCGAGCGCGTGAGAAGTGACAGACCGCCGTGAGAATTGCTATAACAGGTGCTTACGTTATTTACGTACCTGACGTACCGTACTTGACGATTTTTTATCGCTATCGCTATAAATAATTTATGCTATCTAATTTCTAGCACTATTACGTTTAACTTATATAATCACTATTCGGTAATTTAAACTTTTATAACATAACAAAATTTTATCAGATGAATAATATACTATGACTCTATTTGTATTTATATGAATAATATCTATGACTCACGTTATATTTGAACTCTTGTTTAAATTAATTAAAAATCCTTATTGTAAAATTGTTTTAACATGACATTACGTATCTATAAGAAAATACAAAATAATTATATACTCAGTATGTATATAGACAAATTAAAAGAAATCTATTTAACCTAATCATATATGAGGTAGAACGACGTCTTCAAAATAACTACATTTTTGGAAAATTAATTAAAATGCTGTACTCAACAACAATTTTTATATATAACCTACATTAATTAGATCTAGTTTAATTTCTCTACATATAAAATAAATAATGTAGAAACGATGAAATGTGAGAGAATATATATATATATATATATATATATATATAGAAGGTTTTCATTTGATTAAGTATTTATACTGATAAAACACTACATGTGATTTTAACTTAAATGTAAGTAAAACCTGATTAACATAATTGTATTTGGTTAATATACATTCTATATATAACTTATTTAGATATAGAATTATAAAGTATAGTGTAGTGTCTGACTATATGTAGAGTAGACTATGTAGAGTATAAACAAAACACAAACGGAATACAACTCTTTCAACTAAAGAGGTCACAATCTCACTTTCCCAAAGAAATCATCTCGTTTAGCAGCGATCAATCAATCTCCTGATAAAAGTGAGTCATGTACTTCGACCAAACGACATGACGGGGCCAATAAAAAAAGGATTCACCGCCAATCGTTGCGTGCTAAAGATCAGGGAGCGACGACCTTGCGTTGAGGCCTAATTTGTAAACTTAAGCGATTTTTGAGTATCCATTACATTGTATTGTATTGTATTTTGCTAATCACTACATGTTATAAAACAAAGTAAAAATCTCAAAAGTACTGAGCGGTTTTTATGCGATTTTTACCAGTAAATAAAGTGATTTATGAGGAAGAATCCTAAGATTACATAAAAATAATTACAATAACCTACATAAATTAATAACATAGCACTTACCTATCAAGTTTATCTTCGTTCCATATGATTTTGTAAGGTGAACGTTGAAAGAAGAGTCTTGACAGTTGATATCACTTAATAATTAACTTAGAAGGAAATATTGTTTACTTACAACAAATATAAACTATGCAAGCAATATAAATCATTCTTACTCAGTGTACATATCTCATATTTACAGCCTAATAATAAAAACACTTGAGCACTGTCCTCCCAATTAGAATGTGCTGAATTATAAAACTGAATAGTATTTATTTATTTCAGTAATTTTAAGACACCGGATTCAAATTGGTCCTAAGATTCTGACGTTCAGGGAAACGTTTTTCTTCATTATTTGACGTGCTAACGTCTTATCAATTGATGAACGCCGCCTGCACGCACGAAAAAGCATGACTCATTGTCACGTTCCGCCTGAGCCGAGTGTGTAACCAAGAGCACGGAACAAGCGATAGAAGCGCGATCGGCTTGTGACGCATCTATCTATACATAGAATAATTCAATTCATAGAAATATGCAATTTTTCATCAATATTTTCTTATGACGCTATCACATAAAATTATTGATCGTAAACCGACTTTACAACCTATTTTTTTTATAAGTAAATATTACATACGTACCTGTCGCTTTCATCTCGTCATACAGACCGCGGAGCGTTTGGAAGTACGCGTCCATTGGGATCCACCGGAAGGAATCAGGGGCTGGGGGCCACAATCTCGGCATCCGGTTCTGCCCGGAGGCGGCCGGCTTCCGGGCAAGGCGTGACGCGAGCGCCCCTCCGTGACCTGCGCGCGCGACGGCATTGTTGTTAATTAGCCGCCGTGATTGGTGGGGCAGGAGGGGAATATGAAAACTATGCTTTCCGGTTGTTAAAATTATGCCTTTTTTATCGCTTTATTATTTTGGTCCAGTTTTATACACGCTGTATAAACTCAATAGAACAGAATATATGCTTTAAAAGAAGTATTTTTGGCTGCCATTAAATCTTCTATAGGTACATATAATAGAAAAGTAAATCTAACGTGTCTATACTTTTTAGAATCAATGAAATTGTTAAATTGATTGAAATAATGAAAAAAATTGTTGTAGATGTCTTGGAATAAATAACTTATTGAAATACATTTCAATCATTTTTAGAAATGTCTGTCTGTCTATCTGTTTGTATGAACATGCATAACTGCTAAAGTACTGTGTTCACGATAAAACCTCACCAAGAAAATCATAAGGCATTTAGTCTTGGTTTTATTAAAATCGGTTCACTTTATCAAAAGTTATTATAATTTTAATGACGACGCGACTTAAGCACTAGAGAAAAGTAGATAAGTAAATGGACTATTTATCCCTGATATTCAGATGATTTTATTAGTCACTATTTTTTACATTAAGTTCTACGTGGACGGAGTTGTGAGCACAGAAGTCATACATAATTAATACTACCCTTCGTTCGCGGTTTTGTTCACTTTAATATAACTTTAGCCTATCTCTCAGGAACAGAACCTATTATTTTCCTAAATAGATAGTATGCCCTTTCGTGTACTTACCTTTGATAATTTACAAAATTTCACGATGACCGGTTGAGTTGTTAAGCGTAAAAAACTAACTCATATTGGTAATGTATAAAATTAGTTAGAATAATTTTAAGCTCCTTGTTTGTTTTTAGTGTTGTAAGTAACCGATAAGTAAACTAATAATTGTATTTACTGTACTCAAAAAGTATATAATATTTACAAAATGATAATTATTTCTATTTAAGAAAAACAAATCCTAGAACTTAGGCATACCAATACCCTCATAGTTATAACTAGCTGTTCCCGCGATTTCGTCCCCGTAGAACCTGATGTACAAAACAGTGACTATCAAAGTCATCTGAATGTGTTAAGTCTAATTACTATCTACTTTTCTCTAGTAATTAAGTCGCGTCGACATTAAAATTACAATATCGTTTGATACATCCAACCGATTTTAATTAAATGAAGACTAAATATTACTCGAAGACATGCTTTATGATTGCCTTGAAAAGGTTTTGTCATGAACATAGTAATTTAGCAGTGATGCGTGTCATACACACAGACAGACAGGCAAACATTTCTAAAAATTATTGTAATGTATTCTATTACTTATTGTTATACACCTGCAATATATTTTTTTCATGAAAATCGAAAAAGTACAGATACCTTAGATTTACATTCTTATTATATGTATAGAAAATGTTAAACGCAGTATGGAATTAAATTAATTTATTTAAGTAAAAACAGTTTTGTTTCTCACCTGAATTCATCAGCTAGACTAAGCAAAAATGTATCACTATTGATTACTCAAGAAATGCATGAACACCAACTAAGATCAAATGAAAGGTGCAGCATCGCATCGCCTTTTATAAGCGAGACTTGAAGGTATTTTTACGTTTGGGCATTCGCTCCCGCCTCGTTCTTATTCCAGAGACCGCGGGAGTTGACACTTAAATAGATCGTAAACAAAAGGTGTGAAAATAAAGAAAAAAACATCTCGTTTCAAATACGTCTATCAATATTTCTTTCTATTATTACTTTATCTCATTGGAATCAAATATGCAACTGCTACTGTAAAATATGCATACGAATTGTAATGAGACATTCTTTTTCAATCACGTCTCTGATGTTAAGGTTGGTTATAGAGCATTCTGTAATACCCACCTCGTTTTCTACCACCTACAAATTGAAAATCTGTAGCCAATCACCTGGGAGTGTGCCCCGAAAACTATAGTTATGAGACCGTTGTCTCTAGGCTTATTGTGTTGCGAGTGGGATCCTGTGCCACATTGTCACTTAACATCTTGTGAGACATTGGTCAAACACTAAAACCTATTAACAATAATTCCAAAAGTGGGTGTGTACTTATAACTACACGATAGAAGTGAAAACTTCTGATTTTCCAAACAATAACATACAAGTACCTATTATATTAAACAAATGCCTTTAAATGAAGTACTTACTGCACACGTAGAATATATACCATTCACACACGTGCACGCATACACGCTTACACATACAAGTGGAAGGGTTTTATTTCTTCCCTTATCAAACTGAAATAGTTTAGAAAATTATCCGACACGAAATATATATAAGAGTTGTTGAGGTATGTATGCTTGGTACACATATATGTTTCAACAACTCATATATGTATGAATAGTTAGCTTTTCTTAAGTTACCTCAGTTATGTCGCGAATTGCATTAACTAGACAACAGCCCAAGCCGAGGTGTGCCGTGCACCCTTGAGCTAGTTGTTAAATAAAATCGGCTGAGTGCTTTCAGCGCTCGCCTTAGTAGTCTGGTGAAGCTCTTAGGTTGAAGCCTTGCTAGGTCAATAGCGTAGTCAGTTCGAAAAAAAATTTGAATATATACACTTGAGACACGTGATAATGAAAATGTAAATATTGGAACGATGCATTCCTTATTACAGAGTAAACGTGGCTGATATAGAGTAAAGCCGAGTAAACGCGATTCACCGTCATCGAATCAACGTGATGTCATCCGGCCACTGTTCGTTTAAAAAAAAAATAAGCAAAGGACAACATTTTTCACAAAGAGTTTCTAAAACATATTTTTGGACCCTTAAGATCGCGAAAAGTCCTTTGCCCAGCACTGAGATATTTAACAATCATTATTAACTATAGTAAACAAATTACTAATTTGCAAATTTCCATCGAACCACGTTCAAAACACGTGCATAATTGAATTCCTTACGTAATTATAATTGAGTGTACACAGTGTGCGCATTAATTATTCATTAACACTGCTCACCCCTCATTTGCCGCGTCGACTTGAGAAACGCTAGTTAACTTCTAAAGTGCGCCACTATTATGGGAGCTTATTTTTTAATTGCTTTACAACTTCCTTATCGACAACCATAAACTATTAGCGATAGAACGATGTACGTATTCGTCAAGTATATTATAAATATTATAGTATATACTACGTAAGCGCTTTGACAGCGCCTTGTTAAAACTTGGCTAGTTAGCTTATATTTGACGAGTACCCCGTCAATCTGCCCGTATCTAAACAACATCATATGCGCGCGTTATCCTGCCGTTTGTTTTATAAAAATATCATATAGGTAACGTATCTTCATTATCATTACATTACATAGTATAAAACAAAGTCCCCTACCGCGTCTGTCTGTCTGTCTGTTCGCGATAAACTCAAAAAGTACTGAACGGATCTTCATGCCGTTTTAACCAATGGATAAAGTGATTCATGAAGAAGGTTTAGTATATAATTTGTCAAGGATTTTTTTATATGCAGAGCGGGACAACGTCTGCCGGGCCCGCTAGTTAATTATAACTAGTGGTCGCCTAGTGGTCGAAATTCAACCATAATTCATTTTGACATTCAATAAGACCAAAGAGAATAATAATTATTTCTATGGTTTCATATATTTACTAAAGATAAATTATTTATTAATGTATACTATTCATTTACATATTATATATCATATTATTATAAAATTAACCTACAATTAGACAAGTTAATTTCAAAGGGCATGTAAGGTATGGAACGTAAGTCATGTTAAAAATATTGAATATAGGATGAGAAAAGGTAATTGGAACGTAAGAGTAAAATGACGGATCTGGTGAACCGTCATTTTCATTTATATGTGTGTATATGTTGTGTGTTATTCTAGCAGTAGTGCGTGTAATGAATACTTTAATTAATTTCTTGTATTTTTAATGCATTTTATATTTAAAAAAATAGCTTTGTGCATATCTCCTCCATATAAACTTTAATTATGCCGAATTTCACGTTCATCCGTTCGCGCAATTCGCTTAAAAAGGGGTACATAAATCTTGCTTCACGTATATATAGATAGATAGATAACATTGTCATCAAGTGTTCGTATTATATTTGCTGAGATCATTTTGTATTAAATTAAATGTTGCCTAACTAATACTATAAATTATACAGTGAGTTTGTTTGTTTGTTACTCTCACGATTAAATTATTCAACCGATCAACATGAGATTTTGCATATACGTTGTCAGGAGCATAGAATAGGATATAGGGTAACTGTCATCCAGATAAAACCTACAGTGTTTTAACTCTTCTGTTTCACTGTCTCGCTTACTTGATATGCGGATATGTTTTCACCCATTTTTTTTATTTTTCTTTACAAATTTTATACAAACCTTGTTCTGATAATTACAAACGCAATAAAAAAATCGCCAAATAGATGCAGCCGTTGTGCAGTGATGCGCTTACATGAATTCGTCAAATGATTTTTATTTTTATAAGAAGATTTATTTCAGTTAAAAACACAAATGTTTTTGCTAGTGTAATAAAAACATAAAATTGTCATATCACAGTTTGCAAGAGTAAGAAATATACCTTTTTGAATCCTTACGTAGATTCAATATAATCAAATTGTATAAAGCTAAAAAAAACATCTACTTAATAACCCTTTTCAATAGCAAATATGCAAAGTTTAGTATCAACCATTTAAATTTTGCTGACTAATTAAACGTAGAGTTACAGAAACGAAGTTATAACTTGTTTTAAAAAGAAACTTTCCAGCAACTACGGCGAACTGTGCACTATTTACACGAGTTCGTATTAAAATCCCGATGTTGTTCTTGAGGCGACGAAGGGTTGCTCGGGGAGGTCAAGTGACCCCCTTCCCACCCTGTGCGTAGCTGAGACACCGCAGAAAATGTTAAATTATGAGAAAAGTGAAAGAAAACCGACACTCCGTTCTGCGACACCGTGAAACACAGTGTCGAGTTTCATAGTAAAATCTTTGCGTGGTCTATTTATATTTGTGCAGTTGGAATACAAATTTATTTACATCAAATAACGCCGCTGTGAAGGAAAGGATCGCATAAAACTTTTCGTAGGACTTAAAGACTGTTTGCAGTCTTTAAATTTTAAGGGTCGCTTTTTGATGTGATCGTTTATTTAATTAAGCATTTTAAAGGCCTTTTGGTAAACTTTGCAAGTTAAGTACACTGGTAATAAGATTTTAAAGCATTTTATATTATTATTGTACTTACACCCGGATACAATGATATTGAAGTGATTAATGATACAGTGTTAGCGTGTTCGTTTAAGGAATTGATGCAAATCAATGCATTTCGACTATACTTACCACTTATAATTATCATTAATCTATTAATGACTTGGGACTTAAAAAAAGAATTTACTAAAGCTTTAGACATCCTAGAAAAGTTTTTAAATGTTGTAAAGAACATACTGGCCGTAAGGGAAAAATAGGACGCGTAAAAATAGTTTATGTCATGCGAACCGCAGTCAAGGACTAGACAAAAACAGCTTGTCGTGCAACCCACCGTACCTTAACGTCTAAGTACTTGAAAAAAGAGAAACTAAGGAGGCTGGAAACAGGCGCAGGTGGACAAAAGAGTGCCGGCGAGGTGCGTGAGGAGGGCACACAATGTCATGTATCAAGTTCACAGCTAGGTTAACCAACCGTTCTTTAGTACAGTCAGACAAACTAATTTATAAGACGGTATTTTTTATTTGCATTAATATTTACCATTCAGTTTGTTAGGTAATTAGTGTTTTTTATTTGTTATCAGTTTTCTTATTTGCCAAGTCGTTTATTGTAATAAATTTAATTATATTGTACGACAATGTAAAAGACAAACTAATTTACAAGACAACATTTTTTATTTGCTTGAATGCTTATTGTTCTGTTTAGTTTTTGGCGGGATCTTAGTCTATAATGTAGTGGCTTTTACTATAATATTGTGTTATTTGATTATAATTTGTGATATTGGTGGTATTTTACGTGACATGGTTCAGAAATTGTGCACAGATGATGAGGATGGGAAATAATACCAAAGAGTACGAATTCTGAGATGCCACAAAAACTCTCTGGAAAGTTCTAACACTGGGGCCACCATCTTGTTAGAACGTTGAAAGTATCACATGAAACATGTAATATTATTTATTACCTATTCGGTAACGGCAATAATAATGTAGAAGATAGGTTGCTAAAAATAAAACTAAATAGAAAAATATATCGTGGGTTAAGTAATATCATATTTTAGAATGAACGATTGATTAGTCTTTGATAAAAGTAGTAATGATTCTAAATTATCAAGTGCAGTCCGTACGTTATGTAAAACAAATTCTTTTTCATTTAATATTATGTAAGAAATCTAGACCACTTTACGGTACGTTTGCTATATTCTCTTGAATGCGATTTGTTCTAAAAAAAAATAATATGCAAACATGAATACTGTAAAATGATTAAAGAACTCTTTGCTCAGTGACTATTTTTTTTTTAAACACTGGAATAAATTAGATACAACTAGCGAGTTCGGCGGACGTTGTCCCGTCCTAATAATAAAAAAAAAACTTGACAAATTATATACCTAAATCTTCCTCATAAATCACTTTATATACTGGTGAAAACCGCATGAAAATCCGTTCAGTAGTTTTTGAGTTTATCGCGAACAGACAAACAGATGTGGTAGAGGACTTTGTTTTATAATATGTAATGATAACTAATACTTAGACGGAATCTCTAACATATCTAGTTAATTCGAAAAGATCCTTATTTCATCAGCTTTACACTTCCTTTAAGCTAAATGGATAGTTATATCGAGAATATACGTTACATGTAATACGTATATAAAAACATCACCATAAATAGCCGTTCCTATAGAAGTAACAGCATTTTTTTACTTTTAATTTGAGACTCCCTCTGTAGTCCTTTGTGTCAACATTATGTAAATGAATACATTCTCATAGTTCATTACGTTTAATCGATAGAACATTAACTTAACGCTTGTTGAACAGACTGTCTCGTGTTGTAAAAAAAGAAAAATATGCATATTTTTATAGGTATACGATAAAGTACGTAGACTGACGTATTTGTTACATATTTTAAGCCCTACATATACAGGTACGTAACCTATATACATTGGTTTGTACGTTTGTACGCTTGGTTTTATATATATTGGCATATAATAAAACTAGCGGGCCCGGCAGACGATATCCCGCTCTGATAATAAAAAAAAACCTTGACTAATTATATACCAAAACGTTCCTCATAAATGACTTTATCCACTGGTGAAAACCGCATGATGATCCGTTCACTAGTTTTTGATTTTATCGCGAACAGACAGACAGACAGACGCGGTAGGGGACTTTGTTTTATACTTGATATAAATCTAACGTGTCTGTACTTCTTAGATATTTATGATGAAAATTGTTGCAGGTATCTAGGAATAAGTAATAAAATACATTTCAATCATTTTTAGAAATGTCTGTCTGTCGATTCGTTTGGACACGCATCAATACGAAAGTACTGCATTCACGATAGAATGTCACCAAGAAAATCATAACGAATTCTCGAGTAACATTTGATCTTTTCTTCATTAAAATCGGTTCACTCTATCAAAAGCTATTATAATTTTAATGACGACGCGACTTAAGCACTAGGGAAGGTAGATAAGTAAATGGAGTTCAACCTCATCTAAAAATCAGGGTATTTTGTAACATAAATCCACATTCACATACAAGTTCGACATCTGTCACCCACCGTCTACAGATCTGTTTCAACAGCTACTTTAGACGTGTAATTAAGGCGCGGTAAAAATTGATATCTTCTTATTTCAATTCGCACAAATACATGTGATGAGACAATATTTCTCTCTAATTTTTTTCTCTCTTCCTTACTATTATTGGCATGTTTTATTAATTAGTAGCTATTGCCCACGGGTTTGCTCGAGATAATGTATATCTGATATACCCACGGGAACAAAACTTTTTTTTAAATTAAATGTACCCATGTTTCTGTTACAGCGTAAAAGCGTTACAAAGAAATAAGCTCACATTTATAATGTTACTAGTTAGAATTTTTTAATATTGATTTCTATTAAGCACTACGCCCTACTACTACGTAAATGTTGGAAATAAAATACAGTCCACATTACTTGCTATAGGTAAAAGAATTTTTAAAATCAGTTAAGTCCTTTTTTAAGTCTATCCAATACAAATGAAGAGTAAAATATTTTCTCTTCATAAGAGTAGTATAGACCAGCGGCTCTCAAACTTTTTTACTCAGCAACGCACTTACATAGTCTTTACAAATTCGCGACACCCTTACATACTTATATGTAAAGTATTTGATAGTAATTAGTGAACGAAAGTGAGAATTTGTAAATTTCACGATACACTTAACTGGCGCTTACGATATACCAATGTGTCGCAATACGGCAGTTGAGAACCGCTGGTATAGTGACATGTCTTTTGGTAAATGAGACAACAGGTGTTGTCTCTACGAGTATAGCTAGTTTATTACAGATTGACATGTACAATGTTCATACCGCCTGTAGTACGAGGGTGCGGAGGGGTGTGCACTTTCATAATATATATCATACTATACATATATATACAACTATCTCAAGTAAAATAGAAAAAAAAATATTCTCTCTGTAATAATAATCCCAAATCATATGAGCATGGGTGAAAGGCTTTTTATAATAATTTATTTATCAACGCAATACCAGTTTTAAGTAAAAAAAAAACAATCTTCAAAATTATTTTCAGAATAATGAACCGGACTGTACTTGAAAGTGATTCCTTATACTATAGTAAGATTCAGAAAGAGGACAATGCGCGGAGACAATGCCCACGTAACACAATATTTATCCCAAGTGTGGGAATTATTAGAGCATTCATTACCTACGAGTTTCTCCAACAGTTTAAGGTGTAAGGACAAAGCGCTTTTGTTTTGTCTCTCATTCACAATTTCATTATAAAGTACTTCAAATAATGACACATACAGTTACAGATATAGATAAGATTTAAGTATAAGTATGTCCGAGCTAATTTCCATAACGGCTGGAAGAAGATTTTTCAAATATAGATAATATCATTTTGTTTTTCATTGAAGGCTTAAAATACTAAAGTAACATAAAGTCTAGAGTAGGGTTGAGTAGCAACGTTACAAAATTATAGATATTCTCGAGAGAGAAGCCGCACGCACTAACATGTGGGTAATAAAAAAAAACTTAAAAAAACCAAGTTTAATGATTTTTTTTTTAAATATTTTTTTATATATGTATCCTTTATCTTACGTCTACTAGAAAGAATATATCATATACTAGCTGACCTGTGCACACTTCGTTGGGCTGTAAACGTTTATAAAAAACTACTTTTTGTGACTTAAATATAAAAGTTAGACTGTATGCTGCCGCTGACTTTTTTGTAGGCATTATCTAGCTCTACAACTTTTCTCTGGAACTCAATTATATATCTCTCATCGTTAAGGCAGAATTCGTAAGAAACGTTTTCGTTCGTCCGTTTTTTCTCCGACTTACTTTGCAAATCCGACTATCGCTGAAAAGTCTTTTCATTTTTCGGATTAATATATAGCCTATGCTATACACAAATAACGTGGCTTTCTATTGGTAAAAGAATTTTTTAAATCGGTTTAGTAAATCCAGATATTATCCCTTACAACATCACAAACTTTACCTCTTTATAATATTAGTAGGGAAGTATAGATTTGTGTTAATTTTCGGTCTCTAAAAATCTATAATTAAAAAAATATACTTCCTTAACATAACTGTTCGAGCTGCCACTCCCTTGTAACAATAATCCAGCTCCCCTCAAAAACTTAAATACCTACAGGCGACTGCGGCTAGACCGAAATCTATCGCTGTCCCTCTCACGCATTTTTTTTTCTTCCACTAAAGACTAGACTTGGGGGCCTGTCTTACCCCTTTTAGGGGGTACTTGAGGCCCTTAGCCGCCGTAAGTTTGTACAGCGTAGTGGTTCGTAGGGGACGGTGATATATCTTAAGTCTCGTGTTAGGGTTATATTGACGGACGTGTATTAAAACGTTGATTAATTGTACTTAAGGTTCTCAGATCTAGATGACTCCATATGTGTAAAAAAATTATCAAAACCTGAAGAGTCGTTTGGGAGGAGCAGAATTACGTACAAGCACCCCTTAATTTTGTATAATAAAAATATATGTAGATGCCCATCGATGGCATATATCCTTATATATAAATTTCTTTTGTACGTCTGTATGTCACTGAACTCCTCCTAAACGGCTGGACCGATTTTGATGAAATTTTGTATGTATGTTCCAGCCCTGGATATTAACGAGATTGGTTATAACCTATATAGCCTCACCCGGTATTTTTGGATAATCCCGGTAGGTGGCGCTGCGGTTGAATTTCAGATTTTTTTTATTATCTAGGCAGGACAACATCCGCCCATCCCGCTAGTATGTATATAAGAATAAATGTTTGCGAATGAATATACTTTAAGGTGTTATTCTAAACACAATTCTATTGTATTGTATACAACTTTCAATTTTGTATACTACCGGTTCCTATTTTAGTCCCGCGAAGCTGTGAAGGCTCATCGGGTAAAGCGTTAGACAGTTCGAAAACAAAAAGCCCTTATGCCATCTAACTAGGTCGGCACAACATGTTTTCTTTTTTCACTTCCTTCATTCACAGTATGTTTTACTCTTTCACTGTCTTCTATCAGCTACTTTTATGTACATGCTTTTCTTCCACAATCCACCCATATAGTTTTCGGTCTTCATTTACTCCTATATTCGGCCACCGTCATTTAAATAGGTACGAGTATGTGACTCATGGCTTTCATGACATGCCCATATCTTGCTAATATGTTACTGTTCTGTTCTGTACTTACCAAAACTCTGCCACAGATGCTATATTCATCCTTTGTAGAACAAGCATCTCTTTCACTCTCTAGTTACGGTTCTGCCACAAAATGTTTAGTGCAGACATGAAATAATATGTATTAACCTACCTTGTAAGAGACGAGAAAACATCTCTGAAACGCAAGCCCACAGAAAAGAGGAACACTTTTAGAAACCAACAAGAGTCTATTCCCTCGTAAAAAAGATATATTAAAGAAAGTCTAGCTGTAAAGTGTACTTTCAATCCTAATGATTTCCATAAAAATGTAACTATTAAAGCAAATTTTAAGTTTAAAAAAAAATGGCTCTTTAGAACAAACTTCAATTTTATATTGTTTTTATTTGGCTCTTTTGGATGACAAATTAAATTATTGAAAGCATAATAAAATAAAATTGAATTTATAATTGCTGTCTCTCTTATAGTAATAAATGAGAAACTATTCCGGAGCCGTTCGATATAACAAAACCGGCATTCGAATTCGCAATTCTCTGAATTTCCGATCCGAGTCCTATTAAAAGCTCGGTAGGAAAAAAAATGTAGGCCTAGTACTGAACCCTGTAATGCGGAGGCTTCCCGCCTTATAGTTAAGATTGACAGACGGTAGGGTTGAGAAGGAGGTTGGGGCGATAGGGGGAGGGAATTGAAAGAGAGTGGAAAAATTATACGTGGCAACCGACGCATCTTAACTTCCGAGGTTGCCTTCCGTGCTTCGTTTAAACGTCAACCTAGTGATTCGACTGGCCTAGTATAGTATCCAAACAAACAATTCCTTCAAATAACCGACCAGAAAATGATAAACCTAAAAAATTTTATAATTAAAAAAGTATAAAAACTATGTAGTGTTTTAAACGAAACAGTAGAATAAAGAAGAATCTAATTGGAAAAGATATTAAAACTTTTGTAGTCATTCATAAACACTTTCTTGAGTTATGGTTTTCTATCTATCGTCTATTTAAATGGTGTAGGCTATGTCACTCCTACGAATTTAACAAACTATATGTGAATTATAATAAAACTTTTCCATTTATTATTAACTAGCGGGCCCGGTAGACGCTGTCCCGCCCTGAGTATAAAAAAATCCTTAATAAATTATATACCAAAACCTTCCTCATGAATCACTTTATTCACTGGTGAAAATCGCATGGATATTCGTTCAGTAGTTTTTGAGTTTATCGCGAACAGACAGACAGACGCGGTAGGGAACTTTATTTTATACTATGTAATGATACCCTACTAAGTGGGCGGGAATCAGTTAGTATTTCATATGTAGAAATCAAACCGTTCAGCCTACAGATCGTGTCATATAAATAGACATGATTACACTTGAAAATTATTAACCTCCTCATGTCTGATAATAATACGAAAATCGATCAAAGAAAAATAAATTTTATCGATAATCATTTTCCTATATTTTGTTTAAATGTACAATATAAACATCTACTTAATTGTATGTTAATCTAATTAACATAGTATTAGATATATTAATTCTATTTTACCACAAAAAGTAAAGCGTCTAAAAATATATTGTGCTTAGTAATGTACACAATTCAATTCAATTCAATTATAATAACACTCATTCAGAAACTAGGATATATCTGTTGCATTTAGAATATTGTGTTAACACCATTTAATTACCATGAATTAATAATACGTCAAAGCTAAGGTCTTAACGATCCACTCAGAGAAGTCAGTCATTATCATTATAAAAGGATTTATTTCGATCTTGCTGATAACTCTTTTTTTGTTATTATAATCAACTTACAACTCATACTTGTTCATTCATTTTTTTTAAAGAGAAATATGAAAAGGAAATGTAACCTCATTGGTGATGTAATTAAAGGGAAGTAAATAAAAATAAAAAAGAAACTTAATGTCAACTCCTTGCAGTTTCCTAAGCATGAATTATGCCGCTCGGTGTATTCGTTAAGGGGCGGATCTATTCATTCTTTTTGTCCGCTGGTAGCAGTTAAGGAGGTCCGTAGGTAGGGTGAGCCACCCCCCATCCCCCACTGAACTTGCGACTCGAGAATATTTTTTTTTCTAGACTACTCGAGGACGCTGGAAATCGACACACTTGCCGGTAGTTTGTTTCGCCGCAACGATGATAGTTCGAGTGACTCTGCTTTTGAGATCATTTTTATTTGATTATTTTTCTGTTTTGTCGCTTTTAATTTATTAAGAATTATTTTAACATTAAAATATAATGATTTATAACAATATTAGATACATTTATAAAATATTTAAATAATCATTAAATTTTCATATTGCATTACTTGAATTTTATTTCAAACGGTATTGAAATTAAAGTTGCAACTGTATGAAATATAACATTAATAATATACAGGTTACAATTATTTAACAATGCGCGCAAATTTGAAACCTTATATCTGACTTTTTGTTGACGAAAAAAACTATATTGAATATCTATTTTAAATTATGTAACTCAAAATTACTTCTACAGATAAACCTTTCTTCTTTGTTTTGGAATTAGTTAGGTGGTAGAGGTACGCTGAAGCTATTAATGGTTTCAGCATGAATGGGCCGGCTCGCCCGGAGTACTACCACCCTCTCGTAGAAAACAGACGTGAAGTAACAGTGCTTGCATTGTTGCGTTTCGTTCGGTTAGTGAGAGCGGCGGAGGCCCACCTCTCCTCCCCGTCCCGCTTCCCTTACTTCCCCTCTCCCCCAAGACAGGTTGGCAACGCACTTGCGAATCCCCTGGTGTTGCAAGTGTCTAGGGACGGTGGTGATCACTTAACATCAGGTTCCGTCCGTCCCACCCACCCACCTTATGTTAAGTGATCACCACCGGCCATAGACACTAGCATCATCAGGGGTGTCGCAAGTGCGTTGCCAGCCTGTGTTTGGAGGAAGGGGTGAGGAAGAGGGAGGGGAGGTGGTCCTCCGGCGCTCTCACTGACCGAACGAAACGCAACAATGCAAGCACCGTTACTTCACGTTGGTTTTCTGTGGGTCGGGTGGTAGTACCCCGGTCGAGCCGACCCATTCATGCTGAAACCAGTAATAGCTTCAGACGGCTCTAACACCTAAAAAATCTCACTCCAAAATTAGAATAAATCGATATCTTCATTTAATTTTTGTGTCATCCACATTGAAATTTTGTATGTAGAGGTATACCTATACGAGAAAAAGCCATTAAGAATACTTATGGCAATATAATGTTATTTTACATAACATAACGGGGTATTTGGTTTATTCCTTTCGGCATAACAAAACTCAAGTGAAATTCTTCAAAACTTTCCTAGACGTAATCACTGTAATTGATAGTCGAAAACACTCATAGCTTAAATCACACTCCTTGATAATGAGTGAACGGTAAATACGAAACACTTCCACGGTGCGAAAGCGAAAATGGTTTTCGGCATGCGAATTTAGAAAGAACTAGCTTTCACTCAGGGCTATGCTCACGTTCATATAGATATTTTTTTCTAAATGAAAAGTACCCTATGTCTTTTTGTGTGCACATAAGTGTGTATGCATAATTTTATGATGTTCGGTTGAGTGAATGCGTAATAAATATTAATATGGCTCACTTTCGCATTTATCATATTTGTTAATAGCGGACACGGCGAACGTTATTCCGCCCTGATAATAAAGAAAATATTGACAAATTATACTTATAAACCTTTCTCATGATTCATTTTATCTACTGGTGAAAACCGTATGAAAATCGGTTCACTAGTTTTCGAGTTTATCGCGGACAGACAGAGAGACGCGGCAGAGGACTTTGTTTTATAATATGAAGTGATAATTTATAAAGGTACTATTTAAATTGGCTAATATATAACATTGAGTTACAAGTAGATTAGAAAAAGTCTTGCCACTTGACAATTATTTTTGCATGCATTATATAAACTATTTAAATTACACGAATATAGCAGCGCCGACTTGTAAATACATATATATTTGCTTATTTCTATCATCACCCAGAGAGGGGCAAGCAGAAAGCCTAATTCGACACGCTTTAAGTTATACTACAATAAATATTAAACAAATACACCTTACAAACACAAATTAGAAACCCCAGCTTATCTCAACTTGAAGTCCGGTCAACTTGACGCAGTTAAGTAACCCTTCCGACTAAGTTCGACTTAAGTTAACTACTAAAGATTGAGATCGTTGTCTTGAGTACAAGTTAAAGTTTGCAACGTAATTTTAAATGATGCAGGTTATCTTGGTTAGTATTTCTTAATAGGCAGAACTTAGTAAGTTATGCACAAGTTATGCTCGTGTATGAAGTTATACTTATGTGAGGCTGGTTATGGTGTCTCCAGATATGGTTTGCCTCTTCTTACACTGTACAAAAGCTCTGTAAAAAGCACTCTGAAAAAACATAAACAACCACACCGCTTACCCCATTTCTCCCCGGAAAATATACTTATCGCTAAAGAGCACAATGGTAATAAAAATTATAGTTTTTTGAAGACCTAAATAACTTTATATTATAACTTATATCTTTATATTAAGTAAAGGTATTGTTATAATTGTTTTTTTTTTATAATGACGAGGTATCTAAAAAGTACAACAACTGGAAAAAAAATCGAGGCAGTAATAAGGACTGCCAGCAGAAGTGAAAACATAAAACAATTAAATAAATGTGTTCTCTTTTGAATTTTTACATTAAATATACTTAATGTACAATTAAGAAAGAAAGAAAGAAAAATATTTTATTCAGCAGTACATACAACACATATTTACTTACAAGTAACATGAAATATAAAAAAAAATATGTGAGACAAGTGTTGCATGGAGTGAGAAAGGTCTTAGGTTTGCTAGTGTTAGAAACATTGACAAAATTTCAAACACACGGACGCATTTACACGATGATTTCAAATTAATATTATACATGCCCTAAATAATGTAATCTAGTACTGCCTATATACGATTACTATAATATATGTCTATTAATTAATCAAACGTATGATACGTTGTAAACTATCAATATTACATGTACACAAGCAACTATAATACGCGTCCCTAGCCTGACGCAAGCCACTAGCATGTCATGACGCGAAATTATAAATTTATTTCCTGCCTTAAATACCGCTCAACGCGCCTAAAGAAATTTCACTTCAAAAATCAATTCCAATTTATCCAGCAGCTTTGACATGATGAATGACGTTTTTGCATAGATATTCATTATCCGGAATAGAGTTTCATCACTTACTTACTTATCGAAATTTTGGATAAGACTAAACTCTTCAATATATCTCAATTATGATATGAGACATCTAACATTCCTTGTACATACCCAAGAACAGAATGGTACGACCAAAGATTTGAAGCAATTGCATCTGCGAAGCAAAATGAATGCACATCGCGAGCGTAGTCTTCGCTTAATCACTCATTAAGGATATATCCTTTTTAGCAATTAGCGCGCTCAATTCGAGCGCGTGTTAGTTTCGCGTCCGTATAGACAGACATAAACACGACATGTGATAGCCCCGGCGATGCCACAGTGTAAATTATAACAGTGTTACTATTTCTTGAGAAGTATTTCGAGTATTGGTTCAATTATTTGTATTGAAATTCTATTATGCATACTTATAAATAAAATAAGAATGTATTTTTTGTTGATAATTTTTGGAACGGCTAAAATAAATTTAACGAGATTTTTACTAACAAATAGTGGATTTATCTCAGTACCATTTACGCTACTTAACATTACGCATTCACAAAGACATTAAACAACAGCAGCTACAATATTAAACTTAGTTTACAATCCGTAGAAGCATTGTAAGGATTAAGTAGTAATGTTAGAAATACGATAAAAAAGACAGTCCGAACATCTAGATGAAAATATAGTTCATATAAACAACACAATCATTTTTAATATTTTTTAGATAGAGGAAGCATATCTATACATATAATAAGAATGTAAATCTAACGTGTCTGTACTCTATAGATTTTTGTAAGCAATTTTAATTAATCTCACAATTTGTTATTACAATATCTATAAATATACTTAAAATTAAACACTTCTGGACGTAAACACAACTTACACTATGGAAACGGTGCGTATTAAAGAAATATAAAAGAAAAATAACTAAAAATTAAAAGGTAAGAAAATAACTAAAAATTAAAATGTAAGTACCTTACAAAATAAAATACCCAACTAAAAAAATAAACAACACCAATACTATCTACACATAAAACAAAAGCAAAAATAACAGTTAAAAGAACGAAATAATTTCAAGAGTAATTACGATAATGTTGCTTTAATTTGGTTTTAAATGAGGCCAAATGACAACAGAGAAATAAATCTATATCTTTTTGAATGTTGTTATACGACGAACACATACGATAAATAGGAGAATGCTGACCTAAATTGGTTCTCGATAGTGGTAAGGCAAATGTTTTTCGGTTAAGCAAACGACTAGTTGGACCAGGAATACAGAAGGACCATCTTTTCAATATCTCTGGGGCATCTACCGTATGCATATAAAACCGTTTCAAGAAAATCATAAAGTAACATTTAATCTTTGTTTCATTAAATTCGCTTCGGTCTATCAAAAGTTATTTTAATTTTAATTAGATTTAATACATTCAGGTGACTTTATTAGTCACTGTATTGTACATCAGGTTCCACGCGGACGAAGTTGTGAGCACAGCTATTCCTAATAAAAATGAATTGTAATAAACAATACTAGACTTCGGCTGCACTATACCATGCAAATTAAAAACATCACACATACAAACGTGTTGACAATTAGCGCGCCGAGTTTAAGCAGGAAGCTGGGCGAGGATGTGACGATATGGATTTAACCTTTGCCACATCCTATGCCGTCTTGGTTTCGACGCAACAACATTATTTGGGGCAAGGATTAAGTGTTGAGTCACGCGGCGCTTGCCCATCGGCCTCTTTCTGTTAGACGATATGCGTATGAACAATTATATTTAGACTCATTGTTTTGTCCAACTGTCTATGGTTTCAATCAAGCCGTCTGCGACGGAGTATTTTATGTGTTTAACACAATATAAGGCATTCAAATGTGTTTAAGCAGTTTAGGTATTGATATCAGTTATTTTTACATATCATTGCGGTGTTCTGCCGGTCAGGATGTCTGATAAAAACTACGTACGCCACATGTTCTAATCTCCCTAAGACCAAACAAATTTGTAATAAAAAATTATGTCGTATTCCCAATACTATTCGTATTAAAAAGACATGAATATATTAAAACAGTACTGCTGGATGGTTATAGACTTTTTATTATTGAAGTATACCGTACTAAGCTACTAGAATAATTACAATCAAATAAATAACCTAATACATATAACATGTGTGGGTCCGTTTTTATAGATTCATAAGTCTGTTGTGATTGTCTTTTGTTTTTCGAGATAAAACTAAGAATTAACAGAATGTTACGTCACTAATTCCACCACGTGGTAGTTTTGACGTTCATAAGTGCCTTCTTAGGGCCTAAATTGAATAAAGTGTTTTTGATTTGATTTGACTCATCAGTAAAATTAACCTGCCATTTAATTACATATACCAGAAAAGCAAAGCAACATGAGAAATTGGCAAATATAGACGTAACAGAGCTAAATTCAAATTGTATATCAGTGATAATGCAAAGTAAAATGTGCATTCTACTGATTTCGAAGTGATAATAGCTCAGTGGTTAGTAGTATGTTTCGGCACTGCATCGAACGACGTGGAATCGCATTCTTGCAAATATTTTAAAGCTTTCGGTGAAGGAAAGCATCGTGACGAAGCATAGCGTGGTGGTAAGTGTTTTTCTAAGCTCGCCTGTTTAGCTAACACTCTCAAGTTGAAAATCTATCGCTAAGCACCTATAGGTATGTTCTGGCAACTATTCTTCAGAGCCAATCCCTCTAGATTTAGCCTGTTAACCATTTTGGACCACATCGTGTTTCAACATCAGATGACATTGTGATCAAACGCTAAAACATATAAGGTATAAAAAAACGATATTATTTATGTAAAAATATTACTAACTAGCTGTTTCCGCGACTCCGTCGGTCGTCGGTAAGTAATCCAAGATTAAATGTTACTCGAGGATATGCTTTATAATTTTCTTGGTAAGGTTTTATCGTGAACGCAGTACTTCTGGAATGATGCGTGTTCACAGAAGGACAGACAGACATTTCTAAAAATGTTTGGAACGTATTTTATTACTTAATCACGCAAAAATCTAAAAAGTATAGACACGTTAGATTTACATTCTTATAATATAAAAGATTAAATAACGAAATTAATTCTGTGAAAATATTATTAATTAGAAGATTTAGGTCAATATGATAGATGACCTTCCGGTCTGGATCTGTGAATAAATTCGCTTGAATAACTGCCGGTCGCAACATCGTTAAACATATGTTCGTCGCAATTTAAGCAAGATGCGCTCAATTCCGCGAATTACGTGTAATTGTTTTTATTTTAGCATCGTTAAAGCAATTAATATCTTTACGTATGTGTGCACCTAACTTGTTAACATTCGCGATACTGTATGATGTGGGATTAATTTAAAGGTGAGGTTAAGGATTAATTCGAATTAAATTATTGGTCATAGTACCCGAAGTGTTCTTAATTTGAAATTTATTATACTGCAGAACTAGTCAATTTTTTCGGGCTCTCTGAATATAGCAGTAAGATCGGATTTAGGCATAATATAATCAAAAATTTAATAGAAAACACAGTTACAATACTATTGTAGGAGTCTAAAATTGGCATTTGTTTGCTCTTTATATATCTTGATCTTATATATATATATTCATATTCCTATATAATTCAATAAAATGTAATACGTATATATACCTAAATTTGCAATCTGTGCATCTGAATTCAGATAAGTTAAAAAGTTTGGTTCGGACTGTAATGTTATTTTGGATTTATTGTCCTTTGGTAAGATATTTCTTTTTTGTTTGTTTCTCGTTTTCTCCTTGCTAAGAAAAAGCAAAGGTATCTTGTCCATGCAGCCAAGTTAGAACGTCATTTAATAATTTGTTTTCAATGTGAAACTTTAAAGCCATGTCTTTTATACTATCAATAGATACAGATGATCGAACCAGTGCTGTAAAAACAGAAATAAGGTAAAAGTAGTATTGCCGAACGATAAATTAAATCTACAATAATACAAGCGAAGCCGTACGCAGAAACTAAGAAGTTTTATGATCTTTCGCTAACTTTTCGTACTATTTTCCCAATGCTAATCATAGTTTTAGACATGACGCTAATAATTTTCAAAGTAATAAGCTTTTCAAGCACCAGTACAAAATAGTTATTACTAGATATTACACTTATGAACAATCGCCATTAAAACTGCAAGGAAACTTACCCCGTTACATATGCATGCAGTTGGAAGTTCCTAGCGGGGTCATTTATAACCCCGAAAGACTAAAGTTTGTGATACACGGCTCGTAAGGATTCTTAACTATATTGTCTGGTAAATAAAATTAAACCAACGTTAAAAGTAAAATTCAATTGCAGATTATACGTAAATTTCAGCTTATATATGTTTCTATTGTAAGTTTTTATTAAGGAATTTTAAGGTGGTAGGATATGACAATCGTGTCCGCCTATACCAGAAGTTACATTCGTCATACGGGTATGCTTAGGTATGCCGCGGTCTGGTATTAGCCGATATACTCGTATGTCCAGTTTGTACCCGGATTGTGATCAGCTTGCATCTTAATTTCAACTACGTATATTATAAATGCGAATGAGTTTGTTTATTACACTTTCAGGCCTTAACTACTCAACCAATCAGCGTAAAATTTTGCATACACGTTGTCAAGAATACTAAAGGGGATTTAGGGTACCTTTCAACCAGAATGCAATACTGAGGGATCGACTAAATGCTTATTAACGGGATTGAAGTCGCAGAGAAAAGCGTGTACAGTGGTAAACCTGTCACAAGCTTTCTATTTCAGCTTTTTTGATTTTTAATTTCCTTATTCGGATCATACTTTCTTAAGGAAAATGAAAATTTTCTTATAGATGCGGAAACTTGTAAATGGCCATCGTTTATGTTTAAATATGTAATGTTTTTTTTTGTCTAGCTGTACGTTTCCCTAAGAATTTAAAATAAAATAAAAAAATTAAACAATGATTTCGTTTTTTTTTGTTATAGAGTTTCACAGTTAATAAATATACATCCGTTTTTCCAAATATACGAGTAAGACTAGGACGCGTTGTATAGGGATTAGATATATGTATATATATATATATTTTTGGTGGTCACCACTTTTTTATATATCACTAAGCTTATCATTAGATACAGACCCATCACTTTGACATGCTACAGTAAAATAGATATTTTTATTTTGGGCCGTATTCATTTTACAGCCTATTAAGCCTAAATTTATATATTCAGTTTAAGGATTTAATTTAAGAGACAGATATTTTTAAATTAGTTTTCAAACTAGCGGGCCCGGCAGACGTTGTCCCGCCTTGACTATAAAAAAATCCTTGACAAATTATATACTAAAACCTTCCTCATGAATTACTTTATGTACTGGTGAAAATCGTAAGGGAATCCGTTCAGTAGTTTTTGAGTTTATCTCGAACAGACAGACAGACGTGGTAGGGAACTTTGTTTTATGATATACACAAATAATATTAAAGTATTGACTCATAAATTTGCTAACCAATAGTAATGACAATGTGTATCTTAAATTTCCACGTTCATAGAGAGACTTCGGTATACTTTGGACGATGGCCAGGAGTCTTTTTGGCCCCAAGATACCGTTTCCACCAACTTCGGTAATACAGAAGCGAATATCTGTTTAGTGAGGCGTGGTAATATCGTCCGTAAGCCAACGGAAACTGCTTTATAATTTTCAGTCATTGTAGTTTTGAATATTATTGTATCCTTGTATCTTACATTATAGTAACAATGATAAACATTGACTCCCACTTATTCCGCAAATAATTGAAAAATTTATCAATAGATTTACTTACCTTCGTAAATTGTGTTGGCTCAATCCATACTAATCTTATAAATGCAAAAGTAACTCTGTCTATCTGATATTTTTCTTCACTAACCCACTAAAACAATCGCAATAACAATTGACAAGAAAGTAGTCTGCAACCTGGAGAAGGACACAGATAAGTTTTCAATCTGAACACACTGAAAGATATGCAGAAAAAGCAGCAGGAAAATCTAGTTGTTAAAAACAATCGCAATGAAATTTGACATGAAGATATTCTGCAACCTGGAGAAGGACACAGATAAGTTTTCAATCTGAACACACTGAAAGATATGCAGAAAAAGCAGCAAGAAAATCTAGTTGTTAAAAACAATTGCAATGAAATTTGGCATGAAGATATTCTGCAACCTGGAGAAGGACACAAATAAGTTTTCATTCTGAACACACTGAAAGATATGCAGAAAAAGCAGCAAGAAAATCTAGTTGTTAAAAACAATTGCAATGAAATTTGGCATGAAGATATTCTGCAACCTGGAGAAGGACACAGATAAGTTTTCAATCTGAACACACTGAAAGATATGCAGAAAAAGCAGCAAGAAAATCTAGTTGTTAAAAACAATCGCAATGAAATTTGACATGAAGATATTCTGCAACCTGGAGAAGGACACAGATAAGTTTTCAATCTGAACACACTGAAAGATATGCAGAAAAAGCAGCAAGAAAATCTAGTTGTTAAAAACAATTGCAATGAAATTTGGCATGAAGATATTCTGCAACCTGGAGAAGGACACAAATAAGTTTTCATTCTGAACACACTTCAAGATATGTAGATAAAGCCGCAGGAAAAGTTAGTTGTTAATAAAGACTGTATATACATTTAACCAATTATCGAAATTTGTCTATAATTCATTAATATTTTTGGTGTCAATATTATTAAAGGTTTTTTTTTTGTGTAAGGGTGTATGTAAATTAATAAACCTAAGTATCGTGAAGAATGAATAAAGTTAATGAAGAATGATGAATGAAAAGAGACTTATAAGTAAAGGCTTCGATTCTTTAATTATATGGAAAGAGAATGTATCCAATATTTTTTATTGGTAACACTGAAGCTCGTTAATAATTGCTAAACAAAAAAAAATGTAGGCGTTCCTAACATTTTACGTTATTTTTCAAGATCTTCCAATTTTGTGCATGTGTGTATAAAAACTGGAAATATTATAAAGATTGCACATGTTATACGAACGGTTAAAATTGGATTTAGTTCATTTTGGAATGTAACGACACAATTAAAGGAGAAAAACGTACGTAAACGTTTTGACTTCGCCTATCTATATACACAGATTATCAAATCGTAACTATTTACATACAGCATTCTTAAAAAAATGTTCTAAAAAAACGACTAATATTCTCAATGTAAATACTATGATTTTGAATATATAATGTTGAGTTAATAATACGAATACGTTGCTAAATTAAATATAAAATAATATTAAATGTTGGTGCAGCGTGGACAAGCCCGTAGGCACTTGAACGATCAATTTAACTATTACGGTCGTGGTTCCGCGGGCAAGGAACGGAACCGCCTGCTCAATTGGCCCGAGCTAACGAGGAAACAATCTTGTACGCGTACCGCTTGCGTTGGAACACTAGTCAATCTCAGCACGTATACAGCTTGGAACACAAGTTAGATTTATTAAATTTACATATTAGTTTACGAAATTTCAGGCGTTTTTTTCTTAAATATAGTGACGGCACTGTACCTTATGGTACAGTACAGCGCAATCCAAAAATAACAATAACACTTCAATGATATGATAAGTAAAAAGGTGTAGATACGTTACCTACATTATATTTTGACAAAACAAATAGCACGATAACATACACATACGTAAAGTAATATTGTAACGCCACACTGTCAACGTCACATAAAATGATAAAGTAAGATGACATATTCTCAATATGGATGGTGAAAAAGAATATAACTATATGTTGCTTACATTTTTTTTCTCTCTTCTGCATATGTCACTTCACATATATATATAAATATATACATATACTATAATTTATTTGAGGAACGAAATATGTTACTATATAGGTGGGCAATATTGGCTGCGACACAGGACAACTAATGCAGCTGATATCGGTCCTTTTTCATATTGTACAAATTTTTTGGTTCCAATAGATAAATGTAAACGTATGTATGTATATAAGTATATGGATAGATTGACAGGGCAGCCGAAATAAACTGGTTAGCCAAGTTTTAACAAGGCACTGTCGAAGCGCTTATGACGTATCTATAGCTTTTTAGTTATAATATCATAGATATCTACAACCCATCGCGATTCGCCTATCACTCCGTCGTACATACACTGACTGATGCCGAAATACACCCTATATAATAGAGAATATTCATTATTTTAATAAATATATAGATAGACTAGGACAAAACATTTCATTACATTAAAAAAATAATTACTGCTTAATTATAATACATCAAATTTTCTCTACTTTCTGTAAATATAACATGCATACTTATATATTATATTTGGTAAAAAATATATAAACGATAGTGTAAACCGTATCGAAATTGGTAACGTATTTTAGAGCACAGAGACAGCCGAAGATAACGAGTTTTTGACGTGATAATGTCTTTATAAATCGATGAACGCCGGCTGCACGTATAAAAAGCATGACTCATTGTCACGTTCCGCCTAAGCCGAGCGTGCAAGTGAGAGCGCGGAAAAAGCGATAGAGAGCCGCGATCGGCATAAGCGTTCAGCTTGTGACGCATCTATCTATATATAGAATAATTCAATTCATAAAAGTACGCAATTTTTCATAAATTTTTTCTTGTGACGTTATCACGTTAAATTATCGTCCGTAAGCCGACTTTAGAGACAACCAATTTTTATTTTTGTATTCAGATATTGATAACAAATTCTATAATTGAATTATTATATTTATCAGTGTATATACACAGCCTTACATCATTGTACGAGAGGAAGAGATAATTCCGAGCGCATTTAAATGTGGAAGTAGTCCTCTAAGCACAAGTTAGACGAGGTAATGGGTTGGGGATGTTTTGACGGCCGGTCCGCGGTTGGGATGTCTCTATTAAAGCAATTGATAAATCTCAGTAGATCATCGTTGTTTATAAAATATTTAATGTTTTATCAATCTATTATTTTTTTTTTACTTTATTTTTGGCAACCAAACTTTTAGATTATTACTGCCATTGTCGAGTAGTTAATAGTATTACAATTTATTCTTCCATTCCATTTTCGGCAACCAGTCTTCTAGTAGACTATTACTGCCATTATCAAGTGAGTATCGATATTACAAGTTTCTTGATATAATTTCAATGAATGCCATTGTCGAGTAGTTAATAGTATTTCAAGTTCTTCTTCCATTCCATTTTGGCAACCAGTCTTCTAATAGATTATTACTGCCATTGTCAAGTGAGTATCGATATTACAAGTTTCTTGATATAATTTCAATGAACTAACAAGATGGTGGATATCTTGTTAGAACTTTCCATGGAATTTTTGTGGCATCTCAGAATTCATGGTCCGTGGTATTATTTTCCATTCACTTCACTTATGCACAATAAACAAACTATATTACATAAAACACCACCAATTTTACACAATATAGAGTCAAGTAACACAAGATTATGAATAAAAAATAAAATCCACTACATGACAGTCCAAGATCCCGCCAAAAACTCTCAATCTATTATTTACTGCTGAGTTAAATTGATGAACTATTTGGAAACATTACCAAAACACGTTTTGGTAAAACAATATTTTTTTTAAAGAGTAATTCAACTTCAGTCATACACCTTATAGGGAGACTCGACACTATTGCGACCAAATTAAGAGAATACATATCGACATTAAATTTCAAATCTATAAACCCGTTTAAAAAAAGTTTATAACATAAAAAACCACTTTTATCCCCAATACACATACTAAGTTATAATTCATATCTTACCACCCTCTCACAGAAAACCGACGTGAAGTAACAGTGCTTGCATTGATGCGTTTTGTTCGGTCAGTGAGCGCGCCGGAGGCCCACCTCTCCCCCCTTCCCCTTCCCTTACTCCCCTCTCCCCAAAGACAGGTTGGCAACCACTTGCGACTCCCCTGGTGTTGCAAGTGTCTATGGACGGTGGTGATCACTTAACATCAGGTGACCCACCTGTCCGGAGTATGACATAGAAAAAAAAACATTATAAAATAAAGTTATCTGCCACGTCTGTCTGTCTATTGGCGTTAAACTCACAAACTATTGAACGGATTTTCGTGGTTACCAGTACATAAAGTGATTCATGAGGAAGGTTAAGGTATAAAACTTGTCAAGGTTTTTTTATGATCAGGGCGGGATAACGTCCGCCGGGCCCGCTATTCTTATATTAAAATGAAAGAGGATTGTCACTCAAATACTGGATAGAATTAGATCATTTGTTTTACTTATTAGAACCTTGGTTATTTAAAAATTATCACGATTAGAAGTATCACTGGTTAAGCGATGTGAGCTTTCTTGCCGTGGAGAAGTGGGGCAAGCGATGTTGTACTATGTTTTTCCCTCTATATATAAAATATATTATTAAGGTAACAACGCAGAAGAAGTCGCAGCTATCAGCTAGTATTGAAATAATTGCAATTATAGTATAATGTTGTATGACAATGAAAAATGTAATTAATAGTAGACAAAAATAATATCGCCGTTTATTGCATAGAGTAAAAAATTAAATAAAGTCCTATGTGCCATAAGCTTAACATTTTATACTATTCTCGAATTCATCCTCGTTAAAATGGTATAGTTATTTGAAAGAAAGGAAATATCTTTATTAAAGCAAGCACATAGACAATACAGTACAGTTCCCTAAATCTGGAGTCACAAAAATATATATACAAAAATCATAAGAACTACGTGTTTATCAGCATTTATCGTGGGCTTCCTTTTATTTTTAATTCTAATTTTATCATTACTGCTTAACTCCTAGAGAAAAGTATATCGTTGTGTAATCTAGATACTCTGAAAAGAACTTTATCTAACTAATTTCGTTCAAATTTCTTCGTCTATTTTAGAAATTAACACAGACAAACAACGCGTTAATTTTATTTATATGTATAGATTCACCCAGTTACTATGCTATAGATGAGTCACGAATGAAAACAGATTAAAGTTTTTATAAGTTTATTATAATCCTAAAGTCATAATTAAGCGGGTTTATTGCAAGATCAATATATTTCAATATAAACAAAGTCTATTGTTTATTTGATTTAAAACTATAAGTAAATAATATCCTGCAAACCGTGTAATTTACATTGACCTATCTCGACCCTTGGGACAAACAATATTATTAAACAAAAAATAAAAATAAAAGAAATTATCGGACTCTCGTGGCTTATCTGCCGGAAACCGTTTGTTTTTCTTACAAGTCGAAGCGTATAATTAACAATTTTAATACCCTAATGACACTGTAAAAACTTAAGGACGGAAGTATGAATAATATTTTGTAGCGATAATGTACCAATGTTTTCCTTCAAATACAATAACTGGTGTTTCTGCTATTGATAAGAAACCGACCAGATGTGGTGCTGAGTTATTGTCAACCGATGGACAAGTACGGTCCATGTTATAAGCGACGACGGAACGTTAAATATGAACTTTTTTATTACTTTATTATATTTCTTTAATTATATTAAATTTCAAGACTGAAGAAGGGTCTAGGCTACTTTAAATCATCACGCTTCTCAACAGAAGCTAGCCAGTATTGATAAATTACGTTAAAAATGAAGAGCCTACTTTTCATACAAATAAGGCATGTAGTTTCTGTGGAACAGCCAAAGTATTTTCATGTGACAAAAATCGCAGGCTTCGTTTGGTTATTAAACACAAAAACTATTTCCGAACATCACCACAATAGTTTTTATATGGAAATGTGTACTAATATTATATAGCGGAAAAGATTGTATAGATAGAACTATCGGTCAGATTTTTTATTTATTTAATAACCTTCTATTGACGACGACATGTCTTATCTAACATCACGCAACGATACTTAAAGAGAAAGGAATTGCCATACAAATTACATGTCAAAAAGTATGCTAGGCGAGAAAGAAGCCATAGTGGAAACCGGTCGAGTGTTTTGACGCGGAGTATCGAAGTCTGAGATTAGACTAGCCTTTCAAGAAGAAACCAACAAGTATAACAAATAACCGAACTGTGAATGCTTACGTCAGCGAGGTGTCTGCCGTGCGGCTGTCGTGTGTTCGCCTTCCTGCGCAACAATTGTGTTCTATACGGAATTTGTTGAAAGCGCTCCTCAATGCGTGGACAATAATGGAAAATTTTGAAAATTAATTGCGTGTATATTCCGCTCTCTCTTATGACATAGGCGGACAATATTAAATTGTAACCAGATATCTTTTATCATTTTTCTGTTCAGGGCAGACGGGCCGGTACGATAAGAACGAGTGCCAGTGTGAGGCACGTCATGTTTCGCAACCATGTATGTTCTGATCGTTTGTAATTTGGCCGTTTGGTTGCCTCATGAGCACCGATAAGAATGTAGTGCGGTATAATGGAATTAGTTGTAGCGCGTATGTGTTATATATTTTCAATATTATTACAGCCAAGCTGAAATCGTTACATATTATAAAACAAAGTCCTCTGCCACGACTGTCTGTCTGTTCGCGATAAACTCAAAAACTACTGAACGGCTTTTCATGCGGATTTCACCAGTTGATAAAGTGATTTATGAGGAAGTTTTAGGTATATAATTTGTCAAGATTTCTTTATTATCAGAGCAGGACAATATCCGCTTGCCCGCTAGTTGATTATATTTGATTAATCGAATATTGTTAGGTATAGTAACATTTCTATATTTTTAGGTATGCCTAGCTGTACTTACGACTCCGTTCGCGTGGAACCTAATGTAAAAATACAGTGACTAATAAAGTCATCCGAATGTATTAAGTCCATTTACTTATATACTTATGTCGCGTCGTCATTAAAATTACAATAACTTTTAATAGAATGAACCGATTTTAATGAAACCAGGACCATATATCGAGGATATGCTTTATGATTTTCTTTGTGAAGTTTTGTCGTGAACGACAGTACTTTAGCAGTGATGCGTGTTCAAACAAACAGACAGACAGACAGAGATTTCTAAAAATGATTGAAATGTACTTATTTCGAGAAACTCGCAACAAGTTTTTTCACTAAAATCTAAAACGTACAGACGCGTTAGATTTACATTTTTATTATATGTATAGATGACAAATTGATTCTAGTCTAACAGACGATAACATATCTATATGAATCTTTTGTTAATGAAAGTTGTATACTTACTATTATGAAGCGACGATAGCTTAGTAGTTAGCGTTAACACGCCACGTGATTCGACGTAGGTTCGTATCCTTGCTAATGAGCCGGAATTTTCGGTGAAGGAAACCATAGCATGATAGTAGGGCTTTTCCTAAGCCATCTTTGCTAACTTTCACTCTTGAATAGTTGCCGCCAGGGCGTATTCCGGCAGTTTTATTTGAGAGCCAGTACCTCTGTACTGTCTCGGTTCATAAGTCTAAGACTAATACTAAAACTAAGAAATAACAGAATGTTACGTCACCCATCAGTAAAATTAGCCTTCCATTTAATTACATATATCAGAGAAGCAAAGCGACATGAGAAGTAGGCAAATATAGACCTAACAGAGCTAAATTCAAATTGTATATCAGCGATAATGCAAAGTAAAATGTGCATTCTTCTGATTTCGAAGTGGTAATAGCTCAGTAGTTAGTAGTATGTTTCGGCACTACATCGAACGACGTGGAATCGCATTCTTGCAAATATGTCAAAGCTTTCGGTGAAGGAAAGCATCGTGACGAAGCATAGCGTGGTGGTATGTATTTTTCTAAGCCCGCCTGGCTAGCTACCACCCTCAAATTGAAAATCTATCGCTAAGTACCTATAGATGTGTTCTGGCAACTATTCTTCAGAACCGATCTCTCTAGATTTAGCATTATTACCATCTTGGACCACTTTGTCATATAACATCAGATGGTATTGTGTTCAAATGCTAAAACATATAGAGTATTAACAAAAAGCGTAAATACAGTACCATTATGAAGGGCTATGTCTGTTTGAAAGAGATAATTACTGGAACTATTCATTCGATCCTGAAAATCCTTTTATTGATAAGACTATATAATTCCCGACTGCTATATTTTATTCTATATTTATAGTGAATTAATTAAATTACTGTTGTCATTATACGGGATGTTATTACGTTGGTTTTTTTTTAAAGGAAGTCCAAAAGATTAAATATAATCATCAGATGATGTCACTAACTGGGAAATATACAATTAAATGCTTTACAATCTCTTATAAATAAGAGAAATAAAGAACGATACTGATATAATTCATATTTCTAGGCATACCGTGGTAATTGTGTTTGATTATCTTTATATATAAATTTCTTCTGTACGTGTGTATGTCACTAAACTCTTCCTAAACAGCTGGACCGATTTTAATGAAATTTTGTGTGCGTGTTCCAGTAGATCCGAGAATGGTTTAGATTCTAGGTCAATTGGACCTGGTAGGTTGCGCTGAGGTTGGCTTTTAGGATTTGTTTTTATTATCCAGGCGGGTCAACGTCAGCCGGGCCCGCTAGTTTACTATATGTCGTTTTGACATTTATTTTATGTGTATATATATATGTATTACTATACTTTGTTTTAATTTATATTATACAATAATTTATATATTATACATTATTATTTTGAAGATAAAACTTCTATGGGCACGTTGAGAGATATTTTTACTAGGACATAAACATATGATTTCGCGTCATGACCTGCCAGTAAGCGTGACCGACCGTATTGCACTTGTGCGGCTCGCGTCAGACTAGCGACGCGTTGTATAGGGGCCTGTGTACACGTAATATTGATATTTTGCAGCTCATCATACTTCTCATTGTTTAATAAACTTTATAAAAATGTATATAATGTATGTATATAATATGTATATTGCTCCGAGTACCAATAAACGTGAAAACCAAAGTAATGTTAATCATTTCGATAGACAAACTATGAAATTCAAGTATTTGAGTTTTCACTTCTTCCTCATGACTGCCTGGACTTTTTTTATTTTATACCATGTTTTATATGTATGTATATCATAGTTTACATATTTTTGACTCAAAAACCTCTGATTCTTTTGTCTTGATCATATCAATTCAAAGGAAGAGATTGTTATCAGCAGTAAGGCCGTAGTGTACTAACCACATAATTTGAAATGTCTAATAGTATGTACGTATAACAATGTAAGATAAAGTGAAGGAAATAAAAATTTACTAATGTTCATAGTGGTGCGGCTTGGTACCTTTTAGGATTATATTAGTCTAAGTACAGTATATATCAGTCTATATAATTTTGTCACATTAAACGACAAAGGCGTTTCGATTGAAATCCGTAATTGGAACCCGTTTTGACCTCAATTCCTCGTAATAAAATTCAAATTCTAAATGTAAATTAACAATCTGTAATACGGAATTGTTTTGAATGATACCTAGTCCTAGAGTTGTTACTATTTGCAAAGTGATAAATCCGCCCCCCCCCCGATCACGTATTTGACAAGAGCGAAGCGATAACAGAAATGTCTAATTATCGGTTTCAACATTTTCATCGTGATAAATTCATATTACCTTTCCAACTATGTATATAATCATTACATAGTATAAAACAAAGTCCCCTACCGCGTCTGTCTGTCTGTCTGTTCGCGATAAACTCAAAAACTATTGAACGGATTTTCAAGCGGTTTTCACCACTGGATAAAGAGATTCATAAGGAACGTTTTGGTATATAATTTGTCAAGGATTTTTTTTATAATCAGGGCGCGACAACGTCTGCCGGGCCCGCTAGTGTTAGATATAATGTACACACTTTTCTATATGTTCACTCGTAAGAAGATTTTGATACTATATGTGTAGAGGCAGCACTGTTATTACTTTAGAAAAGGTTGTTTTAGTTTAGTTTAGACATTTAGAGCCGACATTTATCAACTTCACCCATCGTATTGCCCTCGCAAAACATGTAATTTGGGACCCGTAATTGTTAGCAACAACTAATAATAAATAGTGTATACACTAATATATGACTATAAACTAAACACGGACGTGTATCTTTGAGTCTACCATTACTTTGGACAGCGTTGCTGTACTTCCAACAATTACAAACTCGTCCGAACTTGTTAACATTAAAATTACAATACAATACCCATCATACTAGTAAATAGTTCAGAATAGACATTAGGTGTGATTATTTGCCTAAACAAAGAGTTATTAAAGGTAACCAACATAAAAGGAATGACATGGCGTGTACTCTCGCATGTCCACATCGCAGATATGGCCGCTCGTGTCCAATATTGGCCATATGTCACCCCGATACCACCGTGTAGATAATGACGGCTAATAAGTGCCTGTCTTCCAACATAAAGTCGTAGTGATGGGAACGATTGTCGATAAAACGACGTGCAATTCTTCTACGCAATTTCTTTATTTAGACTGCAACGTTACAAGAAATACATGAGAGCCGTAAAAGCTGTAAAGATTGTTCCTATGTGTATTTATTTCGGCAAAGCTGCAATACTCATGCTATAATGTCCGATTCGAAATTTGTCGTTACTAACAAGCGAGGCGTCTTAACTTTTACTAACACTATTGGTGTATTAATTAATAGTCTAATGCCCGATTTCTGAGGTAGGTACTTTAATTGTAGTTTATCTGTTCAATAGCCTTATCGGTTCGATAACTTGTCAATTTGCTTTTCTGAACACATAATCATACGATAAATGCCAGTAAAACTCAACGAGCCATTTGACAGTTTATCATATGGATAATTTGGTTGAGTCAATAACTATTGGCATTTTATTTAAGCACAAAGCTTTGACAGGTACATCCACCATATAAACAGCCATTGTAATGTATTATTGAAGTTATACTTCTTTTAGCGCGTTAGGGAAAAGTGATGAGAGTAAATTTTTTGGATGCGCGCGCACACCGTCACGAAAAACCGACACCCTGAAGTTAGCTATAGTCAACATTTTGTTTCTTTGTATTTCTTTGTATTAAAACTTTCAATGTATTAAATACCTTTTTTCTATTGTTAGTGTCGTTTTTTCTACAAACGTAGAATAAGGCGAAAGAAAAATTTTTTGAAAAGATTTTTATCTTGTTACGCCAAAGAAGTATAATTTCTAACGCGTAGACATAAGTACACACACAAGCGTTTTTTTTAATGAATGCTTTCACTAAAATATGGTAACTATATATATTAAAGTTCTAAGAAGATGTAATATATTTTTGGAAACAATAAAAATTGAAACGTAAATATAATTCAAATAGAGTCACTTATGTAGTTAATACAATTATAAGCGTAATATATTCGAATTTTTTACCCGTAAAACTTCTCGATATCGATTTAAATAAAGGCAAGCCTTATCGTCGCGATCTTATCGCCGGTTTTTATTCTCGTGATATCCATCGATAAGGCTGAAATGTCCTTTTCCATAGAAGCATAGTAATGGCGCAGGAGACACGCCAACCGAAACTCATAACTTATGCATGATGATTGCCCTGCTTCACTCTTTACTCAATATAGTATAGAAATTTAGCTTTTAAATTGTTTATAATACTACAGTGAATTTACAGTTCGATTGTAAATCTCGACTGACATTACGAGCTCAAAATATTAGTTGGACGCGCAAATTCCTGGAATTACTAGTGAGATTATAAAGATTCTTGTTGTATTTTAAATAATAATGTATCTAGCATTATAGTACTAACTTTAGGAGTGAAGCAATTACCATTCAAAGTATAAGTTAGAAAGTATGCTAAGCAAGAATGTTTTAATAGCTCGATGAAAAGCATGACGCGTTTCGGAGTATCGGAGACACAACGGAGCACAACTGATTAGTATAAAGTTATATAAAATACATATATTTCAACAAACTATATCCCTTATCGGATATGCAGGGAGAGTAACACAAAGTAATTCCTCATTATTTTTGAAGAACTGTCTCGCTTACGTCACATTTATTAGTTCTTTCATGGATTAACTCATATTTAGCTACTAATTCTTGACTGGCCTCAGTTAAGACTTTATACTTTATGTAGCAGTGAACGTTTAATATCAGGTAAATTTCATCCCCATATGTTACTTTATAACATAAAAAACTTAACGCATGACAACTTATTCATTATTTGGAATAAAATTGAGAATTTTGTAGGTGGTAGAGCCACGCTGAAGCTACTACTGAATGGGTTGGCTCGCCCGGGTTAGTACCACCCTCTCACAGAAAACCGACGTGAAGTAACAGTACTTGCATTGTTGCATTTCGTTCGGTCAGTGAGAGCGCAGGATACCCAACTCCCCTCCCCCCTCCCCCCTTCCCCACTCCTCCTTCTCCTGAACACAGACTGGCAACGCACTTGCGACTCTTCTGGTGCTGCAAGTATCTATGGACGGTGGTGATCACTTAACATCAGGTGACCCATCTGTTCGTTTGCCACCTATGATATAAAAAAAGAGATATTCGAAATAAAATAATTATTACAATTCTTATATATTTTATCGTACATTTCGGCACATTGCGAACTACAAGATATTAATAAAACATACGACACAAAACCAAATAAATTCCGGAAAATTCTTCTGAGCTATAAAAAAGAACCGCACTATGTTAAAAATGATATTGTTTATAAGTTATACCCAGTTAAATACATAATTGAATAAGTGGTTACTTGAAAAATACGATGGAGTCATTATAATAAAAATCTCATATATAGATACGTAAAAAAAGAATTTATGATAGTGATTATATAGCAATTAAACCTTTACATATAAATAAAATTGTAGTGTCCTTACTATATCCTAATCTTAAAAATTACTTAACCAATCTTAATTATTAATTATATTGTATATAACTATATAAAACACTATTTATTTAAACTGTCGGCATTGTAACTGACTGTGCAGTAAAATTATCGTGAAGTTTTTAGCGGGATTTTAGGTTATCATGTAGTAGATTTTATATTTTATTCATAATCTTTTGTTATTCGACTTTATATTTTGTACTATTGGTGGTGTTTTACGACTTTATATTTTGTAATATTTTTTACGTAATAGTTCGTTTATTGTTCACAAATGAAGTGGATAGGAAATATTACAACGGAGCATGAATACTGAGATACCACAGAAAGTCCCTGGAAAGTTCTAACAAGGGGGCCACCATCTTTTTAGAACATTGAACTTATCACATTACACTTGTAATTTTATTACCTACTCGACAATGACAGCAATAATCTAGAAAGTTAGTTGCCAAAAAAAAATTATTATCGGCTGAGTGCCTTACGCGCTCGCCTTAGTAGTCCGGTGAAGCTGTTAAGACCTTGCTAGGTCAATAGCATAGTCAGATCGAAAAAAAAAATTACAAAGGTGTCTTACAGCCATTAATAGCGTTATAGGGGCTACATTATATTCAAGCGAAGGAAATCACAGGCATTAACTAGTAGCAATAATATTCGCAACAACTTCTATTTAGTTTAATCTATGTCGGGTAATTAAAAATACATTTTTTCCAGGTCGTATCAGTATTTATTTTGTGTAGATTTATACCACGAAAATTATACGTTACACGCGATATTAATGTTCGTTTTTTACGACTTGCATGTCATCTGCAACCTTCGACGCCATTTTGTTCACGTGTCACTAAATATCGCGTTGCGTTCTTGGCGGTAAAATGACATTCTCCTGTACTTCATTACATAATTACTGATGTAAGTAAAAGAGACGTATATCACTAAAAACAAATTGGAGAAAAGTCTATTATAACCTGTGCCTTAGACGATGTACGTCGAATTAGTTTTTTTGATTTAATATCTATAATTTAAAAGGACAAGCTCATAAGTAAATAGAAAGTGCATCTAAGTTGAGTTGCATCTAAATGCATTTATTTATCCTGGTTCCGTATACATATAAAATGAAATATTGCAAAAATTGCCAAATGTAGCCTTCTTTCTTTGAAAGCAGAATACATTAGGCCAAGCTTAGAGTTATGGAAAATTCGACATTAATATATACAGTCCTTGCTAAACTTTTTGACCGCTCTCACTATAGTTACGGAGAACATAAATTTAGGCATAAATACGTATTACGTTATGTGTATAATATCGAGACAACAATTCTAGATTCACCCTTGACTGTATTACACGCGAGCCTCAACTTTACGGTTATATTCAGAGCGGCCAAAAAGATTGACGTGGACTGGAGATAATTTAAACACTGTCATATACTCAATATTCAGTATACACTTATGCTGTTGTGGATAAAGTATCCTCTTGGCAACTACAATACTTTCTTGGACCTTATCATAGAAATTTCTATCTGCCAATAACTTATATTAACCACGCCTACAGGAATGTATTGGTGACTCTTGTTTTTTTTGGCAATCTTCTAGATTATTCCTAGATTAGCGATACGCTATAGATATGCATTGGCGAGTAGATAATAATATAAGAATTGTCATGTGATAATTTCAATATTCTAACAAGATGGTGGCCCCGTTGTTAGAACTTTCCAGGGAGTTTCTGTGACATCTAAGAATTCTTGCTCCTTGGTATTATTTTCCACCCACTTCACTTCTGCACAATAACAGAACTATATTACGTAAAATGTTATCATATGCCACTACATTCTGACTACATACTAAGATCCCGCCAAAAAAACCCGGTGATTCTTGTAAATAAGTGTACCTATTTTCGGCAACCGTTATTATTCACTAACTCGCAACTACTTAACGCTAGGCGCTGGTAAGTGACTTCGACGAGCATTAAGCTATGAGCTATATTTCGACTGCACTAGCAATCCTAAATACTATTTTTAACTACTCAAGTTTACTCCAGGATATATTTCTTTAAAATGCCCCCAAAACAAAATAACTTTCTTATTATTTCATACTCTATTTAGTATATCCTCATTTTATTTGCCACACAGACCTTGCGTGACAGAAAGGACCATATGGCCGAAATGACCATAAGTCACCGTTGAAATAAGGTGAACAAAGAACAGATAAAATTGTTATATATAATTGCAAAGGGTGAATTTCTTTCCCACGCATTCCCATACATTTTTCCCGTAGAGGGTGGACTGTAATATTGTAGGGTGACCACAAGGATAACAAAGTATTTTAATTTTTTTAGGAGTAACATAAAATTTGTTATTTTACTAATTTACTTTATACCATATGTTATTGTTATTATTGTCAGCAATGCCTGAATTAGGTTTCTGTGAAGGTTAGTCGTTACACCGGTCCACTTTTCGCATCACTTTGTATTAATTATATCTACATATTGGTCTCACACTATATTACATTCTACGCAGTTCCATGGAATATATCTAAGTTTTTATCTGCTATATGGTAACTATGAATAACCTACAGACCAGTTCTGCAGTTAAAACCGATTTTTTTCATTTTTTTTCTGTTCTCCTTTTTTGAAATTAATTTTTGTTCACTTCATCGGCGAGTCAAACCCTTCATTTATCTCCAATATTTGTATAATATTTAATACAGATTTATATATATATAGTAACACATAGAGAAAAAGTGTGTCCCCTTATTATGGTCGAATTTCGACCACTACTTAATATTGGAGCATAAACGATATAATTGGCAGGAATATTAATGTCTTGTCACCCTACAAACATACGTAAGTATTGAATGATTGTACACTATACGAGCAACGCCATATGGCCCACGATGTTATCAAGCATGTCTTATTATTTTAATAGTTTATTTTAATACGCTCATAGGTTATTGACTTTATTACGATATTAATAACACTTCATAAAAATCAATTTATTAATCTTACTAAAGGCTAAAATGTATTTATATTAACAAGCATTAATCCTTGGTTTCTTCTATCCCACGGCCACAATAATTATATTTATAGCTAACTGTGCCCGCGACTTCGTCCGTGTGGAACCTGACGTACAAAAAAGTATATGATTTTCTTGAAAAGGTTTTATCATGAACGCAGTGTTTTAGCTATGATGCATGTCTTAACAAACAGACAGATAGATAGGCAGACATTTTTAAAAATGATTGCAATGTATTTTATTGCTTACTGCTAGACAACTACAATATTTTTTTTACAAAAATCTAAAAAGTACAGACATGATAGATTTACATTCTTACTTTATGTATAGATTTCAAATAATTGGTCGAAGCTGATATTCGTTTCAGTGTGTCTTTAATTTGCTTGTTCGTCTACGAATTTTTCGATCTCATAGTCACTTACTATTAAAATTATTGTTGGCTGCCAGTGTTCAAAATATTATTTTTTTTTATTCTGATCGGTAATTAATAACGTTGTGTATTTTTATAGATAGCTCGATCGCAAAGATGCAATTGTCAAATGGTTATTCTCTGTGGAAGTGTAGTCTGTGGAAGTAGTGAGTGGTGAGACGATCTCTGAACGAATACGCTCTCTGGGATGTCAAATTACATAATTATTAGCTTTTACCCGCTGCTTCGCTCGCGATCACATAAACTTACTCCTGGAGAATAGTACTGTTTTTCAACAGCGTATGCAAAATTCTATGACGATTGACGAAGCAGTAACGATGTGAAAGCGTAACAATCAAGCAAACAAACAAGCTCACATTCCTATTTGTAATATTAGTTACGATTTATTTTGACTTATATAAGTCGCTTTTATTTATTGGATATAATTGTATAGCAATTTAGTCATATAACATAAACAATATTAAATGCACTGTACTTTAGTCGTTTATAAAGTAAGATTTGGTTCTGATTTAATAGTTATCTCCTCTACAAAAGACGGCAACTTAATCATTAACCAATATACCATAGATTCGCGAGCTTCATAATACCTGAAAGTCTTTCCATTCTTCAGGGTAGTTCATTGCAGGTGGTAGGGCTTTACAGCCTGACTGGGTCGCAACCACTCTGTATATGACGAAAGTAAGTCCGTCATAGTAATTCACTTCTGCAGGTCGCGTTTCGGGATCAGCCTGGCCATATCGAGCTTTTCGCAGGCCGGCATGACAGCGGCGACCGGCGATGGATAGCGTGTCAGACGGTGGTCACCATTGTTTTTGGATTGTACTGTGCGTACCATCAGGCATAGTGCAGCCATTTTACCGTTCTACAATTTAAAAAAATCATGACATTTAAGAAATAATGGAGGATAAGCGATGAAAGGGATAAAAATATATTCAACAGTACAAGCATAGTCAATTATTTGTTTTGAAGTGTCAACTTTATAATAGCTTATTACATTATGAAATTATACGTTCATTCCGTGAGTAGTTTGTACTAGAAGGGGCGGTTACTGTAGAAAAAAATGCTTCCTTAAAAATAGACGTCGCCGGGTCACGCCAAATTAAGCACGGGCGGGTTGCAACACTAGTGCTGTGAAGAAATAAACAATATCGATATAATGCTGTATATATTATATGTAGTTACACAAGTAATATGTAAATTGAAGTCAAGTTAGCGAATCGAAAAATACAACTTATTGAAATATAACTTAAGTTAGCAAAATTTTTGTGATTTATATTATTTTAGTAAAGAAACTGGGATGGTTATTGGCCTTTGATTCAGATGTACGAACAGTTAACAATCAACAACTTGCTTTGTATCTCCTATCTCCAATTAATAGTTTAAAACATTGACTGCCAACAACGAGATGTCTCGTAGTTTGTGGACTTTCCCGGGAGGTCCACTACGAGCTATATCGTTTTTCCTTTAGTTGCCATATTTGCACAACTACGAGCAAAATCGTAATATATCAGTGTAAACGGAGATGGGTGGCTTTAGGAAGCCAAATAAAAATCAAGTTTGCCTTACATGAACTTGCAGTAAGGCAGCGTGTTGTAGTTTCAAATATAACTACGAGATAATTCCTACTATGGTTTTCTTCCAAAACAAGATTTTTATAACTTCTTATAATTATTAGTAAAATAATATCATTAAAACAAAATAACTTCCCAAATCAGTTTTGTGAAAAGTCACTTTAATATTTTTTGTATAATATGTATTCTGCATATACATATAGAGATAGTTTGCAAGTACAAAATACATTCAGTATTTTAGAAATTAAAAAAAGTGTTTCAAGCAGTATGGAAGCAAACGGACAGGTGGGTCACCTGATGTTAAGTAATCACCGCCGTCCATAGACACTTGCAACACCAGGGGAGTCGCAAGTGCGCTGCCAGCCTGTGTTGGAGGGGGAGAGGAAGGGAAGGGGAAGGGGAGAGGAGGAAAGGCAAGGGAGGTGGTCTTCCGGCGCTCTCACTTACCGAACGAAAGGAAGCAATGCAAGCATTGTTATTTCACGTCGGTTTTCTGTGAGAGGTACGAGTAATAACTTCAGCGTGGCTCTACCACCTACTAAATGCTATTATAATCAAACTAGTACTTTGCAGTAAGGTTCTTGATGACAAATGTTCAACTTAGAAGGGCTAGGTGTCCAGACAATCACTATAAAATGCCTTATTACCAATCAACAATGTAATGCTATATAAAAAGTGTGGCGTCCTCTTGTATTATCGATGACAGATATTATCGATAAATTTCAAAGGTATGTTATACACCTCTATGGGTGCGATATGGATGGAAATCAACAGGTAGCGACGGGACCACATACCTTCATACCGCACTTGCTTTATACCAGACGATTTTGTACAGTATTTAGACACATAAACAGTACTTAGATATTGTCTCTTAGAGGAAGCACATAACTGCTCTGATAGTGTAATAACTATGCCTTAATAGTTATTGTATATATATTTTATAGTATTAAAGAGGCAAGAGAACGTCCATATACAGTCTAAGGCAGTAAAATATACAAGAAACGACCAAGAAATGTCTCTATTCAGTATCTCATTGTAGTTCATGGAATAAATAATAATCGTGGTCATTTCGTGGTCGAATTTCAAACTTAATTCATTATTTTTTATTAGCATTTCTAGCCAAAGAGTGTATAATTAGATATTAGAGGACTTAAGAAGCGTGAAATACGTCGAAAAGAAACTTGTAAATAAAAGCTTCGACTCGTCTACGCTAAAAAAATGCGAATAAATCTTTTTTTAATTAATGATATTAAAACTTGTCGCTCGCTACTAAACAAAGGAAATAAAGACAACCGGTTCAGAAACAGAGGAGAAAAATCTACGCAGTTGTTTCATCTCCACCTATCATTACATAGTATAAAACAAAGTCCCCTACCGCGTCTGTCTGTCTGTCTGTTCGCGATAAACTCAAAAACTACCGAACGGATTTTCATGCGGTTTTCACCGGTGGATAGAGTGATTGATGAGGAACGTTTTAGTATATAATTTGTCAAGGATTGTTTCCTAATCAGGGCGGGACAACGTCTGCCGGGCCTGCTAGTTTATAATATAGAAGAATATATATAACAGAAATGTTTTACGAAAGTTGTCGTGTCGTATAAAGATATTTTGTCGTGTAGTGCCCCACTGATCACAATTTGACGGCACATTGCTTATTCATGACCCGGTAATTATGGGAATTGTTTCATGAACTACCGGTAATAACTACCCTTACCTCAGGTGGGTACGTTTTAGTCGTTCCATAATAAAAACGCTCCCTGACTCCTACGTTACTTAAACTAATAACTTTTATATGTTTAATAGAGACTTGTAGCTTTCCCATGTGGATGTAATAATTGATATTTATAGTAGAAACAGTCTATTATTGAAAATACACACGATTTGATAATAATTTATATACCTGTAGTAACGCGTTCAGACACTATTTCAACTGAAAGCCTGAACTTTCTCTGTAAAACAAACGTAAAATATGATAATAACATAGCTTATTGTTGAGTCTCTCTGAGGTTGAAAAAATGTTAGAAGGCACAAATATCGTATCGCGGAGAGAAATATAGAAAAGACTCTATTTATTCTACCCGGACAATATGAAAAAGGACAAGTCCATGGTATGGTGAACAGATGAATTTTCTACAGCTAATTTGTTTCTAGCGGGTGTCTGATTATCTATTATAATGAGTTTTTTTTTTCTGTAGACTCTTGGTCCGCACCATTTTTTTTGCTATCGCTTTTTAAGTGTAAGTTAAAAATCATATCTGTGAGCATCTATTGGGTGTTTTTTTTTTATATATTTATTTTTATTATTATTGTTATTTTTTTTAACTATTTTATGACGGATTTTTTTTAAAGACGTTATTGCCTTTATGGTGGTTTCATTATAATGAGTTCTAACCTAACCTAATAAATACAGCACACGATTCAAATCACAGACTAACGAGAGAATACTAAATGAGATAAATAATAAGTTTAAATAAGTATTAATTATCGTCAATTATTTTGCTCAGGAAATATAAATAGTGCCCTGATTAATCAGTTGGTCTATAACTTATGTATGTCACAAACAAATTTTGCTGCATGTATCTGAGTAAATTTGGCAGAGATACGAGTGTTAAGATGTAGATGAGATAATGACGATGTAATTAGAATGGGTAAGATTAATAATGAGTATATCAGAGGAAGTTTGAAAATAGCACCAGTGACAGAGAAGTTGAGAAGTGATAGGTTAGCATGTTACGGGAATGTCTTGAGGAGAGAATAATGTCATGTAATTAGAAAAAAATAGGAGTAGAGAGGGTACAGGAGTAGAGGAGTGCGAGAAAATGTATTGTTGTGTGAAAAATGGTTTATATAAAAGGTGTGAACACTGAGATGATATATTACAGGGGAGAATGAAAGAGAGAATGGAAGAGAAAAACATGTTGTGCCGACCCTACTTAGGTGGGATAAAGGTGAGAAGGTGTTGAAGCAAATTTTGCACAGAATAAACAAAGAAAACCATTTATATAAAACCAAAGGAAATCAGGAAGCAAGTTTACAATCGTGTTGACAGAATATGTTGTTTGGCTTATTAAAACGATCACTTAACACTGGTTCGAAAATAAATTAAATCTAATGTGTTTTTATTCTTATTGTCATAATGATAGCTACAGTTTTAATTTTTTTTCTCGGTATGACCTCTGCCTATTTTGGCAATATAGTTTTCATTAAAAGCTCCGTATTTGATCTTATTGATCAAATCATCATCTTATTATCTGCAGCGCAGCTATTGAATTTATTTATAAAGGCAAACGACTGTTTTTTTTATTAATTCTCCAAAATCATAAAACTGCCTCAGATATTATTATTAAGCGTTGTGTTGATCAATAATTTAAATACCGTTAGCTTTTATTATTTCAAATATATTCTGCGTCATCAGTTGGTATTTATATAAACATATATATTCAAAAAAAAAATCATTAGGTATTATAATATAGTTTCCTGTAAGCTGAACGGTATCTATATTATACAATTATTATTAAAAAAACGGAAACGCCAAAATAATTTCCGAGACGGTCGACCGAATCGCATTACGACATACGCAAATCAGCGCGAAAATACAATTAAATATAATCCTTAATACTAACCATATAGATAACATTTTCCTCTAAACAGTATATTCGTGGTGGTAGACTGTCCACCCACATATCGCAATCTCCAGTACAACATATAGGTATAGAACGAATATGACCACAAATTGCCCTCTGCACAATGACCAAGTGAACAGTACACGTGAAAGCAACTTTTCCGTACATTGTACTTTACTATGTGTGTTTAATTGGAGCCAAATGAGGACGTATATTTTTATATTCACGGTTTTTCTTTGTGGGTAGGCAGAAACTTCAAATATATCTTTAATTTTAAAAAATGTAGCAAGAATTTTTTTTTAACTTTTAAATGGTTATGTCTAAACATTTCACTACAATCCTTATCATACAGAGTGTAGATTACAACACTACGTTAAGCCAGAGTAAGGTAGGAGTGCGGGAGTGCCGAGAAACGGAGCGCCGGGTATCAAGGCCCGTGGAAAGGAAAAATTAAATACGGGTGAACCACAACTAATTTTACAATAACTACATATTATAAAACAAAGTCCTGTGCCACGTCTGTCTATTTGCGATAAACTAAAAACTACTGAACAGATTTTCATGAGGTTTTCACCAGTAGATAAAGTACTTCACGAGGAAGGTTTAGGTATATAATTTGTCAAGGTTTTTTGAAGTTATACTTCTTTTGGCACGTTAGGGAAAAATGACGAGAGTAAAGTTTTACGATGCGCACGCACACCGTCACGAAAAACCGACACACTGAAGTTAGCTGTAGTTAACATTTTGTTTCTTTGTATTTGTTGTTTGTATTTCTTTGTATTAAAACTTTCAATGTATCAAATACCTCTTTTCTATTGTTAGTGTCGTTTTTTCTACAAACGTAGAATAAGGCGAAAGATAAAATTTTTGAAAAGATTTTTATCTTGTTACGCCAAAGAAGTATAACTTCTAACGCGTGTACATAAGTACACACACACTTTTTTTATTATCAGGGCCGGGTAACGTCCACCGGGTCCGGTAGTATATAATAATTGAGTCGTCACATTTCAAAGTAAGCTAAATCCAATATTAGCCGTTCCTAATATTTTACGTTACTTTTCAAGAAATGTTGTACGTGTAAAATATAAATATCACAAAAAAAAACTAAACACCTTATGAACGTCAAAATTTGAACTTCATTCTCGTTGTATAAAAACTGGAAATCTTAAAAAAATAAACATGTGATATGAACGATTAAAATTGGATTTCGCTCATTTTGCAATGTAACGACTCAATTGTGAATTCTGCGCATATTAAATTGTGTTGCAATTTAATTATCAATCAAGAATAAATAACTAAAAAATAAACATGAAACTAAAACATGATAATCTTTGAATATCATTCAAGTGTTACTAAAGGGTTGGTGGTTACCATAGGTGATTACGAAAGAGTACCCTAACATCATGGTTGCAAGATGGCATTTCTAATAACAACTGAAATCGCCTTAAAGTTCGAACATTCTCAACAATCCAAAACATCAAATAAAATTTCAAACATAAATAAGGAATACGCTTGACTAACAAGTAACAAGAATGATATAAACCGTGCAAGGTTACATTATGTAGCCACCACAGACACTACAATCTCGTTCGACTTACTTACTTAATGACGACTTAGTTGATAGCATGTTCGGACACGGCATCGAAGGACGTTGGTTCGATCCCTTGCAACAGAGCCGGAACTAACGGTGAAAGAGAACATAACATGAGGGTAGAGCTTTTTCTAAATCCGCCTGGTTAGCTACCACCTTGCAAATCTGTCGCCAAACACCTACAAGTGTGTTCCAGGAACTACAATTCAGAGTTTAGCTCTATTTAGCATGTTTACCATCTCAGAGCAAAAATTTCAAAAATTTAACTAAAATTTCACAAATTTAGCAAAATTTTCACAAATTTAGCAAAAATGTCAAAAATTTAGCGTGTTTACCATCTTAGACCACATCGTTATTTAACATCAGATGAGATTGTGGTCAAACGCTAAAAGCTATAAGGTATAAAAAAGCTAAATATTGTCTTGAATTAAAATACCTAGAAGAGTCATAGTTACAAAACGTACACTAATCTCTGTACACTTGAAGAAAGATTTTGGTACAATATATACAAAGGCAACATAAGGCTATAAGGACATAAAACGTACTGCGTACCTGTTAGGAAGTTTACATACCGGTATATGGAATATAAACAGGCAAGCAAACCGCGAGCCGTGACGCCGGTCGCAAGTGGTTGGTCACGCCAACATCGGAAGTAATCCGCTATTGATATCATCTCATTGTGTGCCCGGCAAATTGTGCCGGATGTTGCTAGAGACGGCAGATCAACGAGTGTCCAATACATACTACAGCGATTATTTATAAAGCGTACAAAAAAAAATTTTATACAAAAAAAAATCTAAATCTTATTTGAACTGTCAGAAAAAATTGACGGTTTCAAAATTCTGATAAGAATTAAAAATAATGCGAGATCAGTGGATAATATTTAATGTAATTAAAACAAAAGCATTTATTAAAGTAAATAATTCTTTAGATCAATATATTAAAATATTTATGAAAATCATGTAAGAAATAAATATAATTTGTTCATAAAATGAAACAATAACTCATAAGAATAAAATTAATTCGAGATGTTACATGCTAGAGACAATGATATTTTTTATTAATTTAAATTTAAAGAAGTCCATCTATTTGTTTAATAAGATTTTTTAACAATATCTCGTAATGATAATCATTCTGTAAGAAATCAATTTCATCTGTTTAGAGGTTGAAAAAATAATTCAGATAAGAAGAAAAAATAACTCGAGATCTTACACGCTGAAAAAATATTAAAGCTTAAAGTAATGTTAAAGTATTAACATATGCTATCTAAATAATTAATTGCTCGGATTAATGATTTATTTAATAAAATTAGTGATTGAAATTCATCTTCTCTGATGTAACAATTCAGCCTTTGGTTAGTTCCGACGAGCTAAACGAGCAAGTACTAAATAATGGTAGCATAAGGTGGATAAAATTACATCAATATGTAATTAATATTGTGTAAGTATGTATATAATATACTACGGAAATGGCTTTCTTTAGAAGAAATTGCAAACGTCACCGTGCTGTATCACAACTCATAAGCATTTCAAGTGATGGGAAATTTGATCTTCTCGGCTTATATTGTTAACGTTCATTGGTGTTTTCGATACGAATTTTCCTTCTAATTATCGTTCTCGTATCAATAATGGAATCCAGTCGACACGCCGCGTGTCTCACAGAATTATTTCTGTCATTTTTTAGTCTCATTGTCCACCCGAATACATAGTCACGCTCCAAAAGGAATTAATACCTGTTGATACATAGCCTTTTGTGATTCCACAACATTGTATTGTATTTACATGTGTCATTCACTCTAGTTCCTGCTCGTCTTGAAACCGTTATGTTTTCGTTAAATCACAGCACTCCGTGTCCGAACACGTTATCAATTAAGTCATCATCGCTTTAACTCTCTGATATTAATAATTATTATGAATAACTGGTCACGTGGATTCGAACAACCCGAGTCTTTTTCGACAAAGAAACGTAGATAGAGTCAGTACAGTCTTCCGTGTAACAAATTACTACCTAAAGCAACATTCTCTCGTCATGCTACCTACCTTTAGGAATTTTGATTGTGTGTTCATAATTTAGTGATTTTAAAGATTATCTTATCTAGTCTTTTAATTAGTATAAAAAGGTAAAACTTACAAGATAAAAAGTACCCTAAACTACATAATTCATTACCTAAAATAATATTGTCGGAAATATTTTACCCGATAAAACTAAATTATTATATGATAAGCAAGGACTTTCTTACTATATTATTAACAGTTACTAACTACTATTTTTGAATTATTCAAATAAAAGACGTTTCTCTATATGCATTTATTGTCTACAATATATTTCCCATTGGAATAAATAGACGGTTTATTTTTCTAATAAGAATATAAAATAAATAGGTACCTATATTGTTCATAACCAATGTAATTGTTTTTTATACTTTTTGTTTAGAGAATATTTTATGACTAAGGTCAGTGGCCTCTGATGGCCATAGCGTATTTACATTTTAGAGGTTAATCATCAATTAATGTTTTTATTACTTAATTTGACTTATACCCCTGGTTAGTGTTTGAATGGGGATTTCTTGTGAGCTGTCTTTTGAATTTTTAATTATTATTTAGTCATTATTACTTAATCATATATAACCTTCCTCACGACCTTAAAGTGCTTCTATTAAATTTTGTAATTACTACTTAGTCCCTATAAGAAACTTTTATAGTATGTACTAAGTCTTATCAAAATCAGTTTCGCCGTTTAGGAAGTAAAACCCGACAAAAAGAGATTTCATATTTGATTCATATGTCCAAACATCATCATTATTATATATCTACAATTATATAAACTATGAAATCGAGCTATAATTATCTTTTTAGTAACCATAATCTCATTCTACTTACAAATGTACATGATATCATGTAAAATACAGTTTCGTTTTATGACCAATCATTATGAAAAATTATTCAGATATTTGATAGATAGTGAACTTTTTGTTCACGCATCGATACCAAGGATAGTTATTGGTGATCGATCTTTTTTTGATAACATCTCCATATCGAAAAAAAAAGAAAAATCTATTACACGTTAAATTGCCTTAGTGAAGGCACTTAATAGTGAATTTGACTTAATATGTTTTTTTGTATAGTATTTTATAGGTTGCTATAAATTCATTGGTACAAATTATAAGTAAGATAGTGAAACGCCATAAGAGTCGTGCATCGCACGTCGCGCGGCGCACGAGCAGGTGTGCCGGTAGTGAACGCGCTCCCCTCTATGTTTCAGATCGGGCGATGCAGTGCGAGTAGTGCGGTGGGGCCCTGCCCGCCGCCCGCCCGACCAATAACGGCTCGGCTTGCTTATGATGTCATCGGAGGAGGAGGCATACTTACACGCGCCCTTCTCGGATAAACTGCTAAGGAAACAGAAGCGCGCCAGACAGCGCGTGGACGCCGGCGAGCCGCGTAATTCTTATTCGACTCTCGCGACGAACGGACTCGCGCCCGCGCGCGCCGCACACATGAGTGGAGGACTTTACGGCGCCATCTTTGAGGGCCGCCAACACTTCGGCCTCTTCGGACCGGGCTACGCACCGGCCGAGATGCTCAACGAACTACTCGGACGGACAAACAAACAAGAAGAGAGCAGCGAGGAAGCTACCAGTGGAGATATCGCACATCGCGTCTTGAGAGACATTTTACAAAGTCGTAAAAAAGATATATTGAGACTCTCCCCGGATAATAACAATGTGCTCGCAAATAATAATAATGATGAACCTAAACGAGAGAAACGGTCTCCCGAACGACCAGCATCGTGTGACTCGAGGCAGGACCTTGAGGATGCTCTACTTGCAATGGACAACGTCGGTGACTCAAGAACTTCACCGCAGCCAACACCTTTGCCTACGGAGCCTCTAATTGCACCCAAATCAGAACCTGACGATCGTGATAGTGATGTTTTACGTTCATCCCCACGGCCTTCAGATATGAAACGTGCTCGTGTTGAAAATATTGTGTCGACAATGCGTGCTAGTCCCGCACCACAACAGCCGCAAGTGAATGGTTGTAAGAAGCGGAAACTTTACCACCCCCAGCAACATGACGTAGCAGCGGAACGGTACGGAGCCAGCCACGGCAGCAGTGCACAGACGGTTTCCGATGATTCAGAGGACGACTCCGACCGGCCACCTATACAACAAAAGTTAGTAGAAAAAAATGCCCTTAAATCTCAACTTAGAACAATGCAAGAGCAACTAGCAGAAATGCAAGAAAAATACTTGAAACTGTGTACACGAATGGGACAAGAGTCGGAGACGAACGATAATGATGGTGCTTCTAGTGATGTAGAACAAAATGATGAATCGGTGCCCAAGTCGGAGCCTCCTTCACCGGCAAAGGAGGTTCCACCTCCGATACCTAACAGTGCTGCGCCAAATATGTTGTCACAAGTAATGAGTAAAATGATGTCGGCTAAGATGCACGCGCATGCAGTCGCACATCAGCATCTTCCTCCAGGGTTTAATGGCACACTTCCAATGATGCCGCACCTACCGACACCTGAGCATATGCACCCACCTCATCCACATCAGCATCTAAATAATGCTGCAGCTATGTACCTCAATGTCGGTCAAAAATTATTTCTGGAACAAGAGGCAAGAATGAAAGAAGCAGCTGAACAGCATCAGAATAGTCAGCAACAGAGGCCTCAGTCCAATCAGCATTCACCGCAGCACCGGCAACACGGTCCGACTCCGAAACCACCTCTCTCTTCTGAACTAGCTGAGCGGTTAGACGCTTTGCGTAGTAATGCAGGCTCTGTAGGTCCCGTATCAGGTGCAGACCTCGAAGGGCTTGCAGAAGTACTCAAGAACGAAATATCTGCGTCACTAGCTACTCTTATAGATTCTATCGTCACTCGATTCGTACATCAAAGGCGAATCATAGGAAAGCAGTCGGAAGCAGCGGCGGCGGCTGCGGATCAACTGAACAAGGACCTCATGCGAGCAGTGCGGCTCATGGATAGAAAGTCACCGGCGCCTAAGCAACCGGAAAGGCCTCCAGGCCAGATGCCAGGTAACATACCCGTTCATCACCCGGGTGCGCCTAATGGCGTCCCATTTATAACGCACAATCCAATGTTAATAAGCCAAATGAACGGGCCCCGCCCGCCAGCCGGAGCGGCATTTTCGCTGCACGGCGAGGCGAGCGGTCCGGGACAAGGAGCTCACATCCGTCCTCCGACAGGCATGTTCCAGGCGCCGCCGAAATCCCTCGCATCGTTCTACGGGTCGATGAACGGGCACTTCGAGAGAGAACCGAACCCTGAGCAGAACGAAGCGCTGAGTCTCGTCGTCACACCAAAGAAAAAGCGGCACAAGGTGACCGACACCCGAATCACGCCCCGCACCGTAAGCAAAATACTAGGAGAAGGTGTGGGACACTCACCGGAGGGTAAATTTCCGGAGTCTCCGTCGCCGCGTCCTTACCCTAGTGGAATGTCGCTGCCGCCGCCAGTGGCGATACCAAATCCGGCGCTACACGAAAGCCAGGTGTTCTCGCCGTACTCACCATTCTTCGTAGCGGGTGGTGGGTTAGCGAGATCGCCACCAGTTGCTCCAGAACGAGAGTCGCCACCGTTGCCACATGCGCCCGCACTCTTGCACCCGGCGTTAATGCACCATGCCTCGCCCGACTACTTACGGCATCACCCTCACGTAGCTCACTTGGGTGCAGCGCAGCACCATCCTCATCACATGGACACACAAGATCCAAACTCAGACGGCAACTCAACCGACCTGCCTTACGACGGTGTTCCACCTACTATATCCTTTTCAATATAAACTTAAACAAATCTTATAAAAAGTATTTAGTTCACTTGAGGTCAATGTAATCCGAGCCGTGGTAAGTCACGAATCGGCCGCAGAACCTCGATTGATATCTCGTTTCTGTAGTTTAACCTTATGACTGCCGCCTACTTCCTCGGTTAGCTATTACGATTGTGGAAACCTCACAAATGTTGCGGTTTAGACGTATTCCACGATTCCACTCTATCATATACACTACATACAAACGTAAGATATAATATATAGCTTTGTTTATCGGTCAATATTACGCATTCTTAGAGTTTTGTTTACTTTTTGATTACATTAACCAAAAATGAACTGTATTTTATAGTAACACAATTTTTTACAACATTCATTTTACTAATTTTCTGTATTTTGGTACGAACATTGAATTATAAGACAGTCGAAGTGCAAACTCCATCTGCGAATATATATACGTTAATATAATAACTGTCTCATACCAAACCTTAGTTGATTCACATTAATCGCTTAATTTTAAATTTTATTCGATTATTTAGCCTACTTTCAAACGCTTTTAATTTTGCACTATACTGAGATTTAAAAAAATATTATAAACAAATAATAATTACTAGATAGTATATTAACGGAGGCTTGTAAGTGCACACTGTAATCGGCTAAGGTACGTTATAAGATTAGACGATGCAAACGGATTTATATATTTGTGGTGCTTCATCAATGAGCCTACGATATACATCCTAATCAGATTTACGTTTTCTTACTTGAGGACATGATAAATAAAATCGAAATAATACACACAAGACTTTTAAATTTACTCTTTTATCGACAGATCATACAAACTAGTTAAAGGCATGGAAACAAACATTTGAAGCTGTGATATCATTATCATTATGCATTATAATTTACTATTTTTTGACTACAGCTTGGCTAGCATTAATCTAATTTTGATCGACCTCTCAGAAACAGTACTTTTTTAGACGAAAAGTTATAGGGAGTCCCTTACGGAACCTTTGACACCGTGTAAGATGTCTGATGGCGAAGCAATTTTTCGGCGAGTGATGGCTGAATATGTAGATACTCTCCTGCCTAAATAGTCATCATTCGTCGGATACGCGTCAATCAGCTAAATGACTTGTGGCTACTTTTCCTTTTATAATGTTGTCCAACACCCCGCACTACTTCTTACCATTATTTTACAATGTAAAGAAAAGTTGTTATCGGTGGAGATTTGTAATTGGCAGTGTTTAGACCTAGTGTTCTTCAACTAATGGACAAGTGTAGCTGTAAATCTTCCAAAAATGAATAAAATAAAATAAAAATAAAATAAAGTATGCAAAACCTCAAGATAATCGGCTTAGTTGTTAAGACGTGATAGCGTAACGAACAGATAAACAAACACACATTCGTATTTATAATATTATAGTTATGTTTACTATGTTACATATTATTGTGATTAATTTACTATTTAAAAACTTTACTATGATACCTTAACTCCATTGCACTCCTCTACGCTAACGCCGATGCACCTCCGCAAAGCCAAGCTGATGTTCTTCTGGGTGCGGTACCCGAGCTCAGCGGTTCTCAAGATGTACTTCCCTGACATCAAATTCAACAAGAACAACACGGCACAGCTGGTCAAATGGTTCTCCAATTTCCGGTGAGTACTTAAAAATGAGTTTTATGTTATAAAATATATTAACGGTCCTCTAATGGTCGACGCTCGACCATAACAAAGAGTACAAAGTTTATTCGACGTGTGTAACATAGATATTATTATCTGAATTGTGCTTTGATTTTATTGAGAATTATACAAATACATTGTACATTTGGATTGATTGTTGACATGAGTAGCATGCAGTATAACGAATAAATATGTAAATAAGGATTTCGACTAGTCAATGGTATGGCAAAAATAACTAGACAAACAAAACAAATAAAGATTATCGGTCGAAAAACAAAGTCTTTGCTTAAATGTATAAAGAAGATTATTACTCATTTCGTAAAGTACAATAGTTTTCAACAAATTAAAATTAATTTATTGTCAATAGTATTTTAATAAAGACTAAAAACCACCATATTATAGTAAAATTGACAATCAAATTATCCAAAAACTATATATAACATTTCCAAGTCCTCCAAAATTTTTAAGCATTGAAATAAATAAAAAAACAATTAAAACATATTTTAGATGAATAAGTTTATTAAATTAACGAAATTAAATAAATGTTCCAAGGAACCACAGACTTACTTAACGATTATTATTATTACAGCTATAAAAATAATAATAGGATAGTGATCCTGTGATAGTGCAATCATAACATTCGAATTCATAATCCCTTCAAAATACAGTTAAACGGGTTAAAATAGGGTAAAACGATTGATTAAATATCAATTCCGTTTTCTCTGAAAACACTTTCGATTCACTATTTCCTAATTAACAAATTCGTGAAGGGTTGTGAGTTACGTCCCCAGTACAGTACGAGGGAAGATTTATTTACCGGTATGTCCAAACAGAACGGTCTATTCAATACAAATGTTCACTACCGTTTCCAATTTTCCGGTAACTATTTTCAAATTTAAAGAATAAGAAGTGAAGACATGAGTGAAAGAAGGTGATATTATTATGTAACATGTTTGTAATTTTACAATATATGCGCTCGAAAGTTTGGTTATATTTTTGATTATACGATATACTAACTGACCCGTGCCCACTTGACCTAAATATAAAAGTCAGACATATGCTGTCGCTCTTTTATAGGCATTATCAAGCTTTATAACTTTTCTGTAGAACTCAATCATAATATATCTCTCATCGTTAAGGCAGCGTTCGTAAGAAACATTTTCGTTCGACCGTTTTTTCTGACTTACTTTGCAAATCCGACTATCACAAAAAAGTCTTTTCATTTTTCACGTTAATATATAGCTATATACTCACAAATAACGTGGCTTATTATTGGTAAAAGAATTTTCAAAATCGGTTTAGTAGTTCCTGAGATTACCCCCTACAACATCACAAACTAACAAACTTTACTTCTTTATAATATTAAGCAGTAGCCTTTGCCCGCAGCTTTGTTCCCGTGGAATAGTTACTTAGGGTTAACGCTAACCGCAGCGAAAGCTTTTTAAATAAGAACGAAGTGTCTAAAATATATAACTGATAAAATTGATCGATTATTGATGTTTCAAAGCAAACCTCTATCATTTTATATCTAAAGAAAATATATTGATATATAATAAAATATTTTAGTTTTTGGAAGTCACTAAGATGCTAAATGCATTACCTATTATCTGTCCCTCTCGCGGAGAGTACAGGTTTGTCTAATGCATTATTAAATTCATTGATTCATAAACCAGATTTGCTTTTCTCTTACTTTATTACAATGTATTTTCACCTTTAAGTTCCCCCTTTTCTACTATAATATTAGGGTTGATTAATAAATGTCATAAGTAACGGAAAAATCCGCCACAGTATTGATTTCAACTCGACTAATTTTCGGCTTATCTAAGTCCAGTGATAAGGGGCACCTGCCACGCGCCGCGTGCTCCTATGATAAACGCCTTCCCCCTTCTTTTCTGAAATGGATTATTATGACAAATACGATATTATGTCGAAATGATATCACTAGGTATATTGCTCAACAACTCTATTGAATGTAATAAACGAAAAATTCCTTTTTCTGATTATTTTCATCTGCCCACCTTTCTTATTTCCTTTCTTTGTTTTCTTCGTGTACTATTAGCCTTAACTCGCTATGCGTTTATTCGATTTCAGGTCGATTTAATTTAAATTATGGGAATAATATATGACTCATGTTACTTGCCGACAAAGTAGCTTTCTACCGGTGAAATAAATTTTAATATCGGTTGTGTTTCTTTTCAGTTTAACCAAAAATCAGATCTTCTCCCTTTATACAGTATTAGTTTATTATCAAAAATATAAAGATAGAAATATAAAAATTCAAGCGTAACGTAAAGAGACATTTACGCAGGCCGGCATGACAGCGCCGACCGGCGAAGGATAGCGCATCTCTCGGTAGTCGCCATTGTTTTTTGATTGTACTATGCTCACCATCAGGCACAGTGCAGTCTCTTTGCTGTGCTACAATAAATTATATATATATATATATTTGAAAATATTTTAGGTAATTTGTATTCTATCTTAAATTAATTAGGTAATAAAATTTTCACGTTCTGAAATCATGGACAATAAAATATGTTTATTTCTTACACAAAACATTATTGAAAACCCTCTCTCTTACTTTAAACGTTCTTTACTTGAGATTATGTGTAAATTAAAAATGAAATGATTCTATAACTTAACATGACTTACACTCAAAATGTAAAAACTAACAAAGAAGATTTCAAAATAATGTCACGAATTAAAAAAAAGTACTTTAATGGCTATATAATATTCAAGATGTGAATAGATGAATGGAGTCGTTTATAAAGTACAGGACGGAATTTATAATTGTATAACTAAGTTGTAATAAACTAAGATGTCGGATACCACAAGATTTTGCAACTATCTGACCAAAAAAATAAAATAACTTTCTAAACTATTTGCACTAATGCTAACTAACAAGTCCTTTACAATTTTTAATAATAATTTTTTTTAATAAACATTTAAAATGTATTGTTCCAACACGGTAGACAAAATCGCAGGGGTTAACTAGTATCCGAGTATCGAGATAGTTCGTTTCCGGAATAGTCACCCACCGTGAAATGTGAATGTGTGCAAAACACTTGAAATCGTCCCGATATACCTTCCATATTAAACCTCTCTGTTGCTATCTCAATCTTGTTTTATCATTATCTAAGTTAGATAAACAGAAAAAGTGAGTAAAAGCTTTGATAAGTTATGTTTGTACATCGTACGCATTTATCGAATATATTGGCTTTTGTCTCACCTATTTACTAAAAGAATAATCATTTAGATCATACATAACTAACAACCCGCCGCGACTTCTTTTGCCTTAATTACAATATAAAACCTTTTTTTTTATATTAGGTCTTTACCTATGAAATTGCCGTTTTGTATGAAAAACTAGGTCTTTACCCATGAAATTGCCGTTTTGTATGAAAAACTTTAAACGATTTTTTTTCATGTATTTTTTATTTGTATTAATCGAAGTAATCACCCATGCAATCAATGCATCTTTGCCAACGCAGTGGCAGTTTATTGATGCCCTTCTTAAAGAAATCAGCTGGACGAGAGGCAACAAATTCTTCAAAGGCACTTTGTACTGCCTCTCGGGTATTGAATTTTTTTCCCGCCAAGGAGTTATCCAAATTCTGGAAAAAGTAGTAGTCTGTAGGCGCAAGGTCTGGTGAGTAGGGCGGATGACGGAGAACTTCCAACCAAAGTTCTTGCAACTTGGAGACCGTCTGCTGTTCAGTATGAGGTCGCGCGTTGTCGTGCAGGAGCAGCGGAGGTGAGCGATTGACCAATGTTGGTTGGAGATGTGCTAGCTTCTCCATCATTGTGTTCAGTTCTTCACAATACACATCTGCAGTAATGCTCACCCCGTTTGGTAAGAAGCTGTGATGAATCACACCGGCGCTAGACCACCAAACAGCGACTATCACTTTTGTAGGGGTAAGTTTTCGTTTAGGGCATTGTTTAGGTGCTGAACCAGAATCCAACCAACTTGCTGTGCGCTTGCAGTTATCAAACAGAATCCATTTTTCATCGCAGATAACAATGCGGTTCAAAATTCCTTCATTTGTGTGTCTGTTGAGCAGTGCAAGGCACGTCTCGACGCGTACTTCGCGCTGGCGATCATTGAGTTCGTGGGGCACCCATTTGTTAAGCTTTTTTAACTTGCCAATTTGACACAAATGGACCAATATTGTTTAGACGCTAACGTCGAAAGCTGCTGCTAATTCAGCCGTAGATTGTGTATCATCAGCTTCCACAATCGCCTTTAATTCGTCATTGTCGACCAAAGTCTTCGGACGTCCGCGTGGTTCATTTTTCAGGTCGAAATTCCCAGAACGGAAGCGAGCAAACCAATAACAGGTGGTGCGTTGGTTTGTAGTGTTAGCTCCGTAAACGTCGTTGATGTTGCGTGCCGCTTGTGCCCCGTTGCTACCACGACGGTACTCATATTCCATAATTACTCGAATTTTTAACGTATCCATGATGACAAAAAATATTGAAATGCGATGAAAATGTAACACTAATCAATAAACAAATGACTACTTTTGGAAAAAGAATTCCATGTTTTTAAAATAAAATTAATTTGAAAGTAGAATTCTTAGCCAAACAAAAATTATTTTGATTTGAAATGGCCAGTACTGCAGAACGGCAATTTCATAGGTAAAGACCTATTATATTGCATTGGATCCAAACGAACAGGCGGGTCACCTGATGTTAAGTGATCACCACTGTCCATAGACACTTGCAACATCAGAAGAGTCGCAAGGGCTGTGTTTGGGAGAGGGAACGGGGAAGGAGGAAAGGGAAGTGGACCTCCAGCGCTCTCACTGACCGATCGAAACGCAACAATTCAAGCACTGTTACTTCACGTCGGTTTTCTATGAGAGGATGGTAGTACCCCGGGCGAGCCGACCCATTCATGCTGAAACCATTAATAGCTTCAGCGTGGCTCTACCACCTACAAACTTAATAACAATATGATATACCATATCTCAATCGGGGTTTACGTAGCTTTGTCTACACATATTCATACATTTTTCTTTGCTAATACACTAGACCACGCCCGCGAGTTTGATCGCGTAAATTATAATATAAATTTTCATAAAAATAAAATACAGCTTATATCACTAACGAAGATACTGCCTTCTGCAAGTGAAAGAATTTAATCAGAAGTTCCGTAAATTTTCTCTTACATACAAATTTTACGGATTTATAAAAAAACTAGCTGACTTCAAAGAACACGTAAGGCATGCAACGTCAGTCATGTTAAAAATATTGAAAAGGTAACTGGAACGTAAGAGTAGAATGAAGGATGTAAAACGTCTTTTTCATTTACATGTGTGTATATGTTGTGTAAAATTCAAGCAATAGTGTGAGTAATGTATATTTTAATTAATTTAAAATATTATACATATATATATATTACATTTTATATTTTAAAAATAGGTTTCTGCTCTTCTCCTCCATATAAACTTTAACTATGCAAATTTCAAGTTCATCCGTTCGCGCAATTCGCTTAAAAAGGGGTACAAAGTCGTGGCTTCACGTATTAATATATAATGATATTCTAAAACTATAGAGTAATCCAATATTAGATATAGTAGATTGTTATAAATTGCAAAAAGTGTTACAAGGATTAATTAAACTTAGACATAATTAAAGAAAAATATCAACAACAAAGGGGAAATTAAATTTGTTTGCGTTATAATACAGTTAAGAATCTTATACTTCTGTTTCATAAAGGCCTAAATCGTTACATAAAAAAGAAATCACTGTTAATATATTTACTAAAATGGATTTTGTAATAAGACAACGAATATTAATTGTCTATATACATATACCATAATATGATGAAAAAAAAATTGGAAGATTAAAAAAGACCACGTTTTTCCTCAAAATGCGACTTAGTAACAACTTAGTCCATTAGTATTGTCCCCTTAATGGGCGTATTGTGGACAACGGAAAACGGTCATTTCCTTAGCGATAAACATCTCTGAAAGGAAACTGAAAGGGTGAGTTTATAGGGTTGATGTGGTTTCGAAACCTCATTTCATAAAAATATTTTAAAAAATTATCGACTAACAGAAGTCATATTCACGTACCGAAGGTTTTATGTCACCACAAAATACATTAATGTTATTTGTTTACATACAGAGTTCAGTAGAATGATTATTTTTGCTAACTTACAGCTAGGTTCACAGCTCTCGTCAAATGTTTTATTCTCTCTGAATATATCGGTAACTGTTTGAGCGTAATATAGTCAAGAATTTACTGCAGAATACAAATAAAACGTTAATATTGGAATCTACAATAGGCATATAATTCGTGTTGTGTTTTGCGGACCTATATCCATAGCGGTTAAAAAGCTTGGACTATACTTGCTACGTATTTGATGTATTCTATAATAGCTCTTTAAAGGTCAGCCAGTCCAATGTATTGAGTTTTTCTATTATTTTTATCTTTGTAAATAATTAATATTGATTCAATATATCTAAAAAAAAAATAGTGCGTGGAGTCCCTCCGCGCGGAAGAAATGAAACTTCGTAACGTGGAAATGAAAATAGGAAGGGGTAGAAATAGATTTTTAGTGAATCATATTGTTTCTTTAATACAAACTTTATTAACATTGCTTACAATTCACAATTGATCGCATCTTTTAATTATCATTTGCGAGTGGAGAAATATCCAAATCTATAACATTTACAATGGGATTATGATAACTAAAGTAAGATTCGAAATGTTTGATTATTTTTCTCGCTTTGTCTCTTTCTATTCCCCCTCCCCAGGAGCGTTGAACGTTTAACGCGACAGTGCTTTCTTACCCCCTCCATGGTAGCGTTAAACGTTTAACGCAACCTTGTGGGAACTCGCATTAGAAGTTTCACTTCAAAAAGATTTTTATTTTTATTCACGCTCGATATTATATAATGCGATAGTTACTCTGTCTCACTTAGCTTATTATCTTTCACATATTGAACCGATCGAAATGAAATTTTGGTATTAAAATAGCCTGGAACCTTAAAATACGTCTTACCCGCTCATAACTAAAATACCCGTTTAAAAAAAATGGTGTTTCATGGTAACCCTATGCATTACGTAGTCTGTAATCGCACGGAAGGCAATTAGAAGAGGCAGAGGTGTCCGTACGATGGACGTTAATAATAAATAGCATTTTAAATTTACGGGAAGGCATCGATTAATGTGTTAGGCACCTCGTCCCCACCGATTACTAAGTGAGCTTTAAAATATTTTTTATATTCCATCAATTGAAGTCGCTGAAGCATTCGCCAGTGTCATTTTTTAAAGCCACATTTAGGTGGCCACCATTGACTAGTTAAAATTCTGACAAACTATTTGTTCTTATTACAATATTTTCTACCACTAAAGGCCAAATTTCACAAATAAAGTTATCGCAAACCACTGATATACAAAAACCCAAGATGCACACTTAACGTCTCCCAGCCGGCACACAAAAATGAGAGCATTATGCAGTCATTTGAAATGGTCTCGCGTCGCTTGAGATCTTGTAAAAACAACTTTAAATCATTCAGGTAAGAATTGCAAAATCATAAGTTTATCGCATAGATATAACCACGTATGTATATTGGGGAGTTTTGGCGGTCGGTTTTGAGCGTTACTTTTATTCGAGACTGTGTGTCTTGGGTTTTTTTTATGTCAATGTTGCAAACCCTAAAAATGGCAATGTTTAGGTTTAGGTAGCGTTTGACTACAATGTAACCTGATGTTAAACTACGATTTGGTCCATACTTGTAAACACGCTAAACTTAGAGAGACTAGCTCTCTTGTGTAGCTATTGGAACAAATCTATAGGTGCTTAGCGACACATTTTTAACTCGAGGGTGGGCTAACCAAGCGGGTTTAAAGAAAGAAATATTATGAGTTCATAACATAGTTCTGTCTGCCACCCTTATGCTGAATATCTATCGCCAAATCTATGTTTTGGCAATTGCAGTTGAGTACTTATCTGCCACTTAGGGTGTTATCATGTCAAAATATATCGTCATATAATCTATACTAATATTATAAAGCCGAAGAGTTTGTTTGCTTGAACGCGCTAATCTCAGGACCTACGGGTCCGATTTGAAAAATTATTTCAGTGTTAGATAGCTCATTTACGCTAAGACCAATAGGAGCTGAGCACCAGTGAAGTTTGTTTCAAAATCGGGGTTAACGTACGTATTATTTAAAAATATTTTCACCTTCTACGTACTACACGAAGTCGCGAGTTAAAGTTAGCGTTATCCCAAGTAATTATTCCACACGGACGCGGACGAAGTGGCGGGCAGCAACTAGTGTTATATAAAATTGCAGTGTGTGTTTGTACGTAATTCTCCTCCTCCCAAATGACTCTTCCCGTTTTGATGATTTTTACACATATGGAGTCATCTAGATCTGAGAACCTTAATGATCAATTAATCAAAATTTTAATACACGTTCTTCGATATAACCCTTACATGAGACTTAAGATGAGATGAGACACCGTCCCCGCGGACGAAGTCGCGGGCAGAAGTTAGTAGAGTAGTATATATGACTGTGGTCTAACGCTAAAACCTTTATAACACAATAATATAAATATTTTGTTCGTAAATATGTAAATAATTATTAATAATCATTTAAAAAATCATCAAATATTTTTTTTTCTCGAGCTGACTATGCTATTGACCTGGCGATGTCTTTACAACTTCACCGGACTACGTCATCAAATATGTCTACAAACACTTCAGACTACTTTTAACCACAAAGAGAAATTTAAAATCTTAATAAAAATTTAATTGAAAAATAAAATGTGCCGGAAAAACCTCATGAACAGAGTTTTAATGAATCCGTTAACATTAACGTATTTAATTATACATTCACTGTAACAATCAATTAATTAAAATAAACAAACGAATTAAAAACAATAGTCATTAACCCGATACTTACAAAAGTCAAACTTTCCGATAGCCTTTGAATGTTGATAAATTATAATGATTAAATTAATATTTTTTATTCTCATTAAGAGAAAGTCGATAAAGTTATACGATAAACTTTGTAAACGATAAAATTTATGAAAAGAAAATCAAATTTGTTTTTCTAAATTATATTATATATTAAAATTGATTATATCTTAAATTATAAGTTTTTTGATGTAACGTGTAACGGAAATCCGGCAATATGGCGTCACGTTTCTGTACCATCCGGTTTTTTAATATTTTTGATTTTGTCAATAAATAGTTTATATACAAATCAATCAATTTTTTTTTAAATAAAGTAATAAAAAATATTATATTGAATAATAATAAAAATCATATAATAGAATCAATTATGTCTATACGAGCGCGCGACCGGTCTGCCATCTGATTTCAATGTAAGTAAGTAACCAATTAAATCAAAGCTTCATTATCTGTAGTGACATTCATTAGCTAATTGGGAACTTAAATAATACATGAAATATTATTAGCAACTCTTTGTTATAAAGTAAAGAAAATATAGAAAAGTACGAACATATCACTATCTTATAACGCCGAAGAAATTATATTTCAATCGCGTGTGACGGTTATACGCACTCATTTATTAATTATAAATTTCAACACTGTTTAACCGAACACAATTTTAATGCTATCCATTTCACTATAACTTGCCACTAGGTGGCGATAGTAATTTAACGCAAAGGTAGTCGCGAGCAAAAAAATGCATTTCATTGCACATCCATGGAAAACGATATCAGCAAGCTATAATATTTAAGAGCGGAACGATAACCACGCAAAATGTAAATCAGAAAATACGTTAAGAGATAATGATGTATTTAATAGTGCTAGCAGACCATGAGGCGCGCGCTGCGTTTCGGGGCTTGAGGAGAGGTTGAACGCCCTATAAAACCCGAGAGTTACCGAGATAGCACGAACTGTGAATGCCTATGTCAACGACGTATCATGTCGTGTAACATAGACGAAGAGTCGGCTCCCTACGCAAAAGTCAAGCTTTATAGATACAGAATTTGTAAGCTTACCTAACTGCGTTAACTCAAATACAAGATTTTATAAATGACACACTAATAAAACTGGGTTACAGGATTGCATAAAATAGAGAGCATTTTTCAGCAATTATCAACTGCCCACACATTTCCCTAATTAAATCATTAAGTTGTGAAAAAACAATAAATGTTTAAATTTGTACGAATGTTTAAAGTTCAGACGTCTCAGAATACGCCTATTCAGTCTGTAAAGACATGAACTACATACACTAGAAGCCACTTGTTGATTTTGCCAGGACACCTCAAGGACTCTAGGTGCTGAGAGCTCCTTGTGTCATTTCTAGCAGCCGCACACTCAGGTGTAGCGAGCACCTTACGATTTAAAAAGCGAAGTTAATTTTTTTTATAGCAAAACTTTTACAGTAGCTATTAAACAGAAAAGAATTAAGATAATCAGTTGACGGTTGACAACACAGGAGAAAAAGTACTGAACTGTTTTACCTTCGCTTGCTTATACGAGTATATAGAATATGTTGTTTTTAACAAACTTGTCTATAAATATTAACGATAGAACAATGAAAATGTATTAAATAATATATAATACCTAAATTTTTCTTTGATATTTCCCTCGCGAATGTTTACATCTTCATTCATAAACGACACCGCAAAAGTTCAACAGAACACAAAAGTCTCCACAGAAATTCTCCCGGGGCAAAACAAACATCCTTTACTCAAAGTCGATGCAAAGACAAATTCTTTTGGCGCGCAAACTCAAAGAACACACTTCTTTGCGGGTCCTACAAACAAAGAGTCACTCGCAGAATTAGCAGGAGCGACGATAGCGCTAATTAGCAACGGTGACTCGGTTTAAGTTATTTCGCTTAATTAAGTTACGCTGAAGTGGTCTGTGGCCGGCCCGCCGGAGAAGGCGTCGTAAATTGTTAGAAACACGGTAAACACTCCAATTAATCTTTTTACACATCCAACTAGTCGCATGAGGGTGTGCACTTAGACCAGCCGAGGTAAAAACCTTTTAAGCTTTTAACACACCAACTAACCGGGTCGCAGTTATCATTTTAATATACAAAAAAGCATATTTTTTAAATATATTCAACGCTAGCTGTGCCCGCGACTCCGTTCGCGTAGAACGTAAGGTAAAAAAACAGTGACAAAGGAAAACATCCGAATGTATTAAGTCCATTTACTTAATCACTTTTCTCTCGTACTAAGTCGCGGCGTCATTAAATTGTCAATAACTTTAGATAGACTGAACCGATTTTAATGAAACCAAGACTAAATATTACTCGAGAATATGCTTTACGCTTTATTGTGAATTTGTAATTGACACCGTATTGCCACCGACTTGGGTAAAGATCCTTGCAAACCGGCTTTGTTACCGAACATGGCACGCCTAAGGGTACCACAGCGGCGAGTGTTACACCTAGAGTGTGGCAGTCGTTAGTCGAACAAAATCAGATAGAACGAAAAAATACTCCTACGAAGTAATATATCATTACTTAAACTAGAAATTATAACTGTAATGAGTTTACCAGCGTTTCGTATCGTGGCCAGAGGTATTTTTCGACTGAGATTGGAACCTCTCGTCTGTAACCCTTATACATCGCACACGGAAATGTTGCCAGCCTTACGTCGCAATTACCACATGCCTTTTTAACTTGCCGTGCTAACCGGCTGCATCTGCTGTACCTACATAATTAAGTTCAATATTAAAATTCGCGTAATTAAAAAACGTAAGTGCGCAGTTTTTTTCCGATAAAAAAATTTAGTTTGCACGCTCATTGAGACGTCAAAGTAGAAGGAAATAAATATTTAATTTAAAATACTCGCGACTACACGAAGGGAACAGTTGATCTGAGCTCTGTTAACGTCTGCAATTCATTCCCCCGGACTATTCGCAAAGTAACCACGCACATTCATTGTACACGGAAACTGTTAAATTTAATTGGTTGGCTAATACACAGCGCCCGTGGAGTCTAATTTACGTGTTAACATTTTTAATAAGGCCAGGCGAGGCTAGGGCGCCAAGTGGCTGGCCATTTACATCGCGTTACACTCATACGAGCAACTCCGGTAATTAACGCCACCCTTATGAGAAAGCTAATGAGTAGTTTTCTTAATTCAACGTTGTGGAAAATCTAGCTTCAATCTAATCTCATTTATTTGTATACTAGCTACACCCGCGACTCCGAATGTAATGTAATGTAAAAAACAGCGACTAATAAAATCTGAATGTATTAAGTCCATCGATCTACTTTTCTCTCGTACTTAAGTCGCGTCATCATTAAAATTACAATAACTTTTGATAGAATGAACCGATTTTAATGAAACCATGACTTAATGTAACTCGAGGATATACTTCATGATTTTTTAATGTGTTATTGTGAACGCAGTACTTTAGCAGTGATGCGTGTTTAAGCAAACATATAGACGGACATTTCTAAAAATGATTGAAATGTATTTTATTCTCTTTTCCAAGATACCTGCGATATTTTTTTTTCACAAAAATGTTAAAAGTACCGACACGTTAGACTTACATTCTTATTATATGTATAATTGAATTTTTTCTAAAGTCGCACAGTAATAGTGACGTCAGAACTCAGTAGTAAATTCTCGCTAACGTGTCTTTACTTCCGAATTAAAGTTAACACGCACGCGACGATGTATGTAATAGGTGTAAGGGAGCGGCAGAATATTTACATATCATTGCGATACGCTGGCCATTATAAAATATTAGTCTTTCGTCGTTCATCGTCGTTAATAATATAATTAAAACACGCGAAGGTGCGGTCCTACTTATCGCAAGGATCAAGAAGGCGCGTGTGTGAGGGTTCTACGGTACCACGCTTAATCTTTGCCCCACTTTATCTAATTTTTTAATAAGTTACGTTCGTTGAATAAAAATATATTTACAGCAGGAAATTTTAAGTGAGGAAAGACTATTATATAATACTGAATATCCTGCGGTTTCGAACGCTTTTGATATTTTAATTACTTATAATTGTAATAAACGATTGACTTATAAAAAGAGAATCTCGTATAGATATTCTCTGTGTCTAAATTTCTACAGTTAACAATACTGAATTTCTTTAGAATCGATTTAACGGTAGAGAAGTTGATATATTGAAACGCCACCGCGCGGCGATACATAGCATGGAAGATATAAAAATCATTTTCATGAGAAAGTATTCGATCAAACGGTAATCGCAATTTATTAGATACATAGATCAATTTACGCTTCGTATTTTATCCTGTGAACTGTAACTTTACTGTAATAACATTTCCGTGCCCACACTGAAGAATATCTTTATTAACATGGATATATTATTTATTTTTTACGAAAAACATAACATCGGTTAAAAAGTTGACTATTTAATTAAATTGCAAAAATATATTGTTAGTTAGTTACGCATAAATTTGATAAATAATCCTGTTTATTAAAAACAAAAAACATATTCAAATTTAAATGATATTATGTCGAATACGGATAATGCATGTTATTGGAAAATCCACTTTTGATTGTTTACAAAGCTACCGATGTAACCACAATATAACAAAACAGGTAGAACTGTAAGTATTCTCCGCGTATAAACACAAACAAACCATCCATCAGCTAATGAACGTGATATTAGAAACATGGCGTGGTTTCTTCCGATGGCCGACCTTATCTTGTCTTCGATGGGGCATTTTTAATTAGTATCCATATCGTGTAATTTTTTAACCATTATTAATCATACAATAACCATCGTCGAAGCAAAAGGTATACGTAGTAACATTTTGAAATATTAAAACAGATGATTCTCGCTTTTGTTTCTAGTTCACTGCTATTCGCTTCCGTTTTATATTATTTTCGTCTTGTTATTTATACATATGTCAATAAATCTTTAATATGATTAGTATATAAATAGGATAGAATATATAAAAATACAGGTAATTCATAAATTTCGCTTTTATCTCTATGTAATTAAATATAATTACTACGAATTTAAAAACAAGTAAATAGGGACGTATCTTAAGCTGGGGCGTGATATTATCACTAACATTATAAAAAAGTGTATGAGAAATGTACAAAATAATCTGTCACATTCTATCCCAATCTGTTCATTTGTTTTTCTCAAACAAGAACTATAAAATAAGCCTAGTACTAATCACTAATTAACTATTTCTTTATATATTATTTTTTATATATATTTAATCGCAGAAAAGGAACATTATTAATTTTATTTGTAAAAACTAAATATGCATCTAAACGATAAGTATGAAAAATGGATTGAGATAAAGTGTACAAAATATTCACTGATTTTTTTTTATCTCTCAAATTATCCTAGGTAAGTAACAGTGGATAATGAATAAAGAAAACTATGACATAAACAATAATTAAGTTAAAACTAGGCGAATTTAAACATACCTATATGTAGCAGTCGAAATGTTTGTCATGCGAGGTCGCGACACGCCTTACGCCGGTCTCGAAGGAGCGGGCGAGGCGTTCTTTCATTAGTGTATGTACCACCTTAAAAAACCTTATGTCAGCTTTAATGACAGCATTTTAGGCGGAAACGTCACGCGATTTTGTTTTTTGTTTCCGTGTCGCCTAATAAGCTAATAAATATCGTAATACCTAACTGTAGGCAATAGATATGGAGCCACGTATGGAATGGTGTTTACAGGAAACAAACTAATTATTTATTATTATGGGTGTTTTCTTTCAACTTTCCTATTATTTTGTTTTAGTTCATTTAAAACCATAATCGACCATTTAAGTGTGATATCCAATATTCAAACAGTAAATTACAATGAATCATACTACTAAATTGTAGTTGAAATCAAATATGGAGTTAATATATATGAAAAAAATAATATTGAAATCCATCCAGTAGTTACAGCGTGATCTGCACACAACAGAACACAACACATCTGAACAAGGGTTCTGTCGTTGTTTTTAGCGACGAGTTCTTTAGCCGCGTTGAGCGGTATTTTAGGCAGGAGATAAATTTATAATTTCGCGTCATGACATGCTAGTAAGCATGACCGATCGTATTACTATAATATATAATTTTGAACACTTAAGGAATCTTACAGCTAAACAAAAATTTACATTACACATTTAGACATGAATGAGGGCCATTTATAAGTTTCCACGTGTAGCTATAACAAAATATAGAGTATAAAGAAGGAAATTGAAAAGAAACTGGAATTTAGACGCTATGAAGGGTTAGTTAATGACGTGTTCGAACACCGCTTCGATGGACGTAGGTTCGAATCCTAGCGCTACAACCGTCATGTTGAAAATCTACCGCGAAACACTTGTCGGTGTGTTCCCTCTCTAGGCTCTTTAGGCTTAGCGTATTTACTATCTTAGTCATTTAATCTGATGAGTTTGTGGGCAAACGCTAAAACCAATAGTAAACTTAAAGTATATATAAAAAGGCTTTTGAGCCTCTATAAGTATGTTGTTGATTCACATTCCGATCGCTAACCAATTTATTTGTACTGTTAGCCATCAAGTAAGAATTTTGCCCGTAGGTCAACTTAGCAACCGGGCTGTACGTTAAAGTTTCTAATAGGTACGACTGGTGCGTCCCAGTTAATTTTACTCAATAATTCCGAACAGTCAATTATACCAGTGAGTATGCAAAAAAGATATACTTATATCAGCTATTTTCCTACGTTCATACGATTGGAGCATATGAAATCATTACATATTATAAAACAAAGTCCCCTACCGCGTCTGTCTGTCTGTTCGCGATATTGGTCACCTCTGGACACGGACGAAGGTTGTTCGCTCTTCTCGTTTCTTGGATTATACTGCGCTCACCATCAGGCACAGCACAAAAAAAAACTCTAAAACTGCTGAACGGGTTTCCATCCGATTTTCATCAGTAGACAAAGTGATTCATGAGAAAGGTTTCGGCATATAGTTTGTCAAGGTTTTTTTAATTATCAGGGCGGGACAACGTCCGCCGGGCCCGCTATTATTATATAATATACTATAATAAGATATAAGAGTATGAATAATTGAGAAATTTCAAAACATCTCTGTATGGAAATATTTCTTAGTAGATATTTATAATATTTAATACACTTTGTCCTTGTTTTATACTTACAACGAGTCATATCTCAACGGAAGTCGACGCTAGCGCCGAGCGTTATCTCGTCCCACTGAAGTCGACCACCATATCCTGAAGGAACGTGGTCATTTGTTAATTTCAAACACTTTATTTGTTTCATGAAGTTCTTGTTATAATGGTTTCGACATCGAAGACGGCCAATTATATTTAGTTCATTACGATTGTTCTACGTAAACAAGTTTTGTTTGAACTAATAAGTATTTAAGTGAAAACTTACTACCCAGCTTTAAATCGATTAAATTGGTAATTATTTTGTTTAATCTTTATTGCACATAATTATACATATACACTATAAAACATTTCCAATTATGTGATTAGTACAAAGGGCGGCCATATTGTTAGTAGCAATCTCTTCCAGGCAACCTTTGGATGGATATATTAATACTAGCCTCTGCCCGCGACTTCGCTTGCGTGGAATAGTTACTTTGAGATAACGCTAACACGCAGCGGAAACATTCAAAAGGAAAAAATCCTGATTTTGAAATATTATTCATTAGTGCTCCGCTCCTATTGGTCTTAGCGTGATGATATATAGCTATATGACCTTCCTCGATAAATGAGCTATATAGCACTGAAAGAATTTTTCAAATCGGACCACTAGTTCCTGAGATTACCCCCTACAACGTCACAAACGCACAAACTTTACCTCTTTATAATATTAGTATAGATTTACCACCACCATCAATTTAATTTATTATAACTAAAAAAATGTAGATACCTTATAAGCGCTTCGATAGCGCCTTGTTAAAACTTGGCTAGTTACCTTATTTTTGACGGCTGCCCTAATCCGCCCGTATCTAAGGAACATATAACTATTTCTTTTTCACCACCGATATTGAGAATATGCCATCTTACTTCCACATTTTATGTAAGACAGTGTGGCGTTACAATATTACTTTACGTATGTGTGCGTTACCGTGCCAGTTATTTTGTTAAAATATCATGTAGGTAACATATATACAGATTTTTAGTTATAATGTCATTGATCTCCATAGTCCAAAAATTTATCAGAATACTAATATCATTTCTACCGCGTGTCAACTCAAAATCGATTATTTTTTTCATATAAAAAAACTGCTAACTAAAGTATTCGATTTCAAAGAAAAGGACACATACACTCGTTGGAAGGAATTGCTCATGTCTGTCGAGGTTGAAAGGTGCGGTGTAGGCTGTATACACATGGGAAATTAGAAAAATGCTACACCGTTACAAGTCACCGACCCACCCTAAGACGTAATTAATTAACGTATTTATGTTTACATACTATATGTGTTGACTATTTGTTTTATCGCATTGCAAATATATCTTCTGACGTAATTTCTATTTACAGAATTATAGCTCAGTTTTATAATAATTCTCATGTAGCAGAGAAATTTTAAAGATATCATCATCATTACATAGTATAAAACAAAGTCCCCTACGGCGTCTGTATGTCTGTCTGTTCGCGATAAACTCAAAAACTACTGAATGGATCTTTATGCGGTTTTCACCAGTGGATAATGTGATTCATGAGGAGCGTTTTGGTGTATAATTTGTCCAGGATTTCTTTATAATCAGGGCGGGACAGCGTCTGCCGGGTCCGCTAGGTATTAGTATAAAACAAAGTCCTCTGCAATGTCTGTCTGTCTGTTCGCGGTAAACTCAAAAACTACTGATCGGATTTTCATGCGGTTTTCACCAGTAGATAAAGTGAGTCATGAGGAAGGTTTAGTTATATAGTTTGGCAAGGTTTTTTTATTAGCAGGACGGGATAAATTTCGCCGCGCCCGCTAGTAAGAGATAAGAAAATTGGTACTCCGGATAATTATTATATACTTTTTTATACAGTTTTTTAATTCATCAAACATATGATAGACTGCACAACCCTAATACAAAATCTCAATATTACATCTACACAGGTTCTTATACTACGCGTCGCTAGTCTCACGCAAGCCGCGCCTCGCCTTAGTAGTCCGGTGAAGCTGTTAAGACCTTGCTTGGTAATAGGAGTAGTTGAAGAAAAAAAAAACGCAAGCCGCGCAAGCGAGATACAAACGGTCACGCTTACTAGCATGTCATGACGCGAAATTATAAATTGAGCTCTTGGCAAAAAAATACCGCTCAACGCGCCTAAAAAACGTGACTTGTTCAATATACAATTGAAAACGTTGATAGAAGCGACTATATAAATATTTTAAAATCATATCATCGTCGGCTTCTCGATTCTTATGCACAGTAATAATCGAACCTCCAGGGAAATAAACTTAAGTATGCTGGCAACACATCAGAAAGCATGTTTGTTATTAATAACATCTATCAGTATTAAGTAATTATCGTTAGATGTATGAACACGCGGTGGATGACGGAAACTCTTTAAAAATAAGTACCTATATGTGACTAATTTACTGAATTTATTTACTTTACTGATTATAGTGTACTTATTATGATACCAGTATAGGTATTTGTGTAAGTAGAATTTTCTGTCTATAGATTTTTTGAAGTTATACTTCTTTTGGCGCGTTAGGAAAAAATGATGAGAGTAAATTTTTACGATGCGCGCGCACACCGTCACGAAAATCCGACACCCTGAAGTTAGCTATATTCAACATTTTGTTTCTTTGTGTTTCTTTGTATTAAAACTTTCAATGTATTAAATAGCTTTTGTCTATTGTTAGTGTCGTTTCTTCTACAAACGTAGAATAAGGGGAAAGATAAAATTTTTGAAAAGATTTTTATCTTGTTACGCCAAAGAAATATAACTTCTAACGCGTGTACATACACACACTTTTTTTAAATCGTATTGTACTATGTAAAATAAATAAAATAGAAAAAACTTTAACATGTTAAAAGACAAAGATTTAGATAAATATATATGTATATTCAATCCACTTATAAATATACTGTTAAATGACAGAAACTTAAACCATTAACATTTACAAACAGGAGACCAACATATTTATTTAATATGCTTATCAGAAAACATATATTGTATCTGTAGGTTAAAAAATATATCAGTAGTAAATAGTTAATTAAAACAAATCTATACATATAAAAAAATATAAATGTAACGTGTCTGTACTTTTTCGATTTTCGTGAAAAATATTGTTGCAGGCGTCTCGGAATAAGTAATAAAATACATTTCGATCATTTTTAGAAATATCTGTCTGTTTTTTGAACACGCATCACTGCTACTACTGCGTTCATGATAAAATCATAAACCATATTTTTGAGTAACGTTTAGTCTTCGTTTATTTAAAATCGGTTCGATCTATCAAAAGTTATTGTAATTTTAATGACGACACGACTTCAGTACGAGAGAAAAGTAGATAATAATTAAACAATACATTCATCTGAATATATTGTCTAATTGTAAATTGTATTATCTAACTTTGTTAGTCACTGTTTGGTAAATCAGGTTCCACGTGAATGAAGTCTCGGGCACAGCTAGTATCAATATAAAAACCTTCACAGTTATTTAAGGACGTTCGTTTACTATTTTCCGTATAAAATTGACAACATAATAAATAGCATAAAGAAGTACTTAGAGGTAATTAAACTGTTCATTCTGCGATCGAGAAGCGTGAATGGTCAGCTTTATTCGAATGCCCTTTAAAGGCGCATTACCCTTTTTCTCCAAAAAAAAAAAAATGAATACCGAAGCGAGTCGTTCGGGGTAATAAAATCTCGGCAAGCACTCAAATGAGCTCAACTTTTGAAGCCTAGGGTAGAAGACACAGGCGGGTCAGTGAGGAGGGAGTCATATCACAGGGCCGAATTTAGTTCAAACGTCGATCAATGTTGTTTTATTGCTTATATTTACTTCGAAAATTTGTATGTAGGTTTGTACTATTAAATAATTGTTTTTAACGTACAAAATAATTGCTAATCTTTACGTGTAAATAAAATTGAAATGTTTATTTATTTTTTCTCAAGACTAATCTCCGAAATAACGGAACCCGGTTTGACAGGACCTTTACTGTCATGTAAAAGACTTCTCAGAGTATTATTTTCACGAATATTATCACGATTCCCTATAAGGGCCAAACAGTAGCTATAAAATTTAACAGAGAATAAAATTGATAAAATGGTAAAAAGAAGAAAATCACCTTCCTAAAAATGAAGTCGCATGCAACAATTATTAATATAATGTATGTCATTCGGGTGCTGAACAAACTAAAAACTGAACTAATGATAACTATATAGAACAGATAGATACATAGTTTCATTTTCAACATAGTAGTTGTTCCGACATTTTTAAATTTAAAGAGAACTATAAATTTTTTTATAACAAGATAATGTTAATATAAGCGAGAAAGTTGGCAGTTATGGGAACAGAAATTGCGCGCTGCCCGCATACCGCTAGTGCAACTTACAAAATACTGAAGTGTGCTAAAATATCTATACCTGCGTCACACTCGTCTAAATGCATTAATTAATCATATCAACTAAATTAGTTATTTACGTCATATTTTTACGTGATAACACCATCATAAAATTTAATTACAATCTATAAATACATCAGTTTTACTGACGAAAATATAAAATAACAGTCACATTCGTTTGATATTGGAGACGCATCAATAGATAATGCCAAGAATTAAAATTCCATGTATGATGTTAAAACATATTTTATTGTCTGTTGTATTTCTAGGCTAAGCGTGGCAAGGGCTGAATCGATTTTGACAGAATTTTTACTAGCAAATAGGTAACTATTTATATTATTATCTATTACTCCTTGCTATTTTTCACAGGCGCTAAGGACTAACAGATATAAATTTAAATCGATAAAGTCGATAAGTAATATTACAGTAAATAAAATAGAAGAAATCTTCCAACGAATCCAAATAAAGCATGTAATTCCCATAAAGCAACAAAGCCATTTTCTTAAAGAACGAAGTTGCAAGCACCACTTAGAATGCAATAAAGTGTAAAACTCTACTATCAACATAATTTGGCTGAAATAGGAAAATTCGTCAATCACCTTAGCTCTAATTCTCTTAGCGACAGTAGTTAAATGTATCATTGTGAGCTGTGATGATGTAATAATAAAATATAATTAATATATATCACGTCAGATCGTATTTTGCGGTTAGGAAAAGAACATTGTAAAGTTTATAGTTCATGTCAAGGTATGGAAAAGATAATTTTGCAGGATACTTATTATTAATTGAGGTTTTAGTTTTATCAGACTTATATGTTTCAATTAAAGTTAATATGATATGTTAGTATAAGTTAACTATTACTTATTTGCCTGTGATAACATAATTTGTTTTCAAATATGTTAAATGTATAAAATTAAAAATGTATGAGATTTTATAATTTATTTCGATATTTAGTAATTTTCTAAGAAACACAGTCCTTATTATTTAGCAACATGTATACCGTAAATATATTTTTAAAATACATATTACTTTGAAACGAAATGTAAAAACATTACAAGTAATACGCAAAGACAAACCAAGCTTTGCCTTGGGGGTCCGTCCGCCTCTGAATACAGCCCTGCTTCGGTCGGCGCAGAAAAAAGTTTTTTCACTAACTGAAGCATTAATCCGGCCTGGTATTAGTTTACTCGCTTTCCCTTGCGCCTGTGTGAATGAGTGCATGTGTGCGACACGCCAAGCCGCTCGCCGTCCAACTTTTTACATAGACCAAACAAGTATTATAGATCCAGCGATCCCCGAAATATAATTTAAAATCATTATTTTTTATTAATACACGACAAAGTGACTACGCGGTGCCTGATAGTTTTACGGTACAAAAAAACAACTACGACCAACTCATCACGTTACGCTCGAAGGAACCTATGTCATTAGAAGGAGAGAAACAGTCCCTACGCTTAACGCTACAACAAAGATTGCGAAGATATTGCGACCTTTTGTTATATATATAATATACCCTTGGTATACCTTGGGTTACCACAATATGGAGGTTACCGTAAAACTGCGCTGCTGAAGCGCGCCGCTTGTGATTCTGTTCTGGAGGATGGAGGAGTGAACCGATAAATAAAACACAGGTTCTGAATCTGATTTATAATACTGGATTTGATAATTTTTAAATTATTACTATTGTCAAAGCCCTGACGCTTGTTCGGCATATTTGAAAATATACCTATCTATAATATTTTTTAAACAAACATATTAAATCTTCTAAAGATAGTAAAAGTGAACATTCTAACTTTCCGACATATATATTTATTAAAATAATGTATTTATTATATCACTCATATATTTCTTAATCTTGTTACTACTTTATTAATAATTTTATCTCAAACATGACCATAAAGTACTTAATGATATTGCCCCTTATAAAACTCGTCCAAAAATAAAGATAATAATGTGTAGCTACTACACACTACTGCCAAAGTTTAAACAATCTGAATTACTATGTTCTCACTATAGTTAAAACGATTCAATACAGGTACCAATAATATTTTTTGTTTGTTAAAATATCTATAATAATCTATAATCTACTTAATTGTAAATGCACTGATTTGTTTCTTCAACATCGTTTGTTGAGTTAAAAATGAGGTAAATATATTAAATTGTTCTAAGCCAGTTGTTAAATAAACTATTTTCCGTCTCATTTTGTCAACCAATGTTAGTAAGGATGTTAAATTTATAATCCGTAATAATTTCCCTAAATGATTGTTATTAATTATAATATTACATAACACATGCCGTATCTATAGTTGAAAAGATCTACGATATGTAAGGCCGGTTCATTCTCGCGTACTTCTCGAAAGCCGGACACCGTCCGTTCGAACTGCACAGTCACACACACACGTAATGCACAGGTATATGCAACGTCTATACACACAAATTTATACGCGGCAAAAACTCGTAGGTATCATTTGACTGGCTGCAAACACACGGCCGTTTTAATAACCATTGTATTTGGCGATCGCAATGAGCATTCGCAAAAGCTTCGAAATATGTCTGGGAACTATTTTCACCGATTATGTTTAACGGAACTTTTGTTTTGGCGGGTTTAATGGTATTTCGTTTTTCAAGTTGGAAGGGTTGTGGCGATAAAGACAGCATAGACTCTAACGTAAATGACCATGAGATTTAACAGTCAATACTATATATGTAAAACGTGTGTGTTCACATGTAAATGTGTGAAAACGTTGTAATTGTGACTGTTGTATTTCTCTTTCATTTATAGGTATAATTAGAAGGCAGTGTCCTGACTCACTCGTCATCGCCCAGCCAATAGCAATAAGCAGAAATTTTCGAAATTTGAAAAATATTTATTTTATACTGTATCATTTTAGACGAGAATTTATTAAATTTAACCCCTAAAGTAGTGGCAAAGTTAGCATTAGAATTTTTTTTTTGGTAACATTTATATGGAACTTACTTTTAACACTCACTTTCATACAAACCTTGTCGTGACAATTACAAATAACAAAAAAAGAATTATCCAAATAGCTGCCGCAGTCCTAATGTAATGCACTCATATACATTCTAATAGATTTTTATTTGTATAGACTTGACTTCAGAATCATAGCAACTCCTTTGTCGTGACCGATATAAAAATCATTTATAATAGCTAGTTGTCGAGTTATGTACATCAGCAGTTGTCTTGACGTACGTACTCCTCTTTTGCTAATGCGGAAGAATTAAATGAACTAAAATTCAGTGCACTTAAGAAAACCAGAATCTTCTTCTTAGCCTTATAACATCTAAGTAGAGTCAGTACCGCACCACAGAAGTTCATGTAAGTCGTACCTAATTTTTATCCTCTTTCCTGAAGCCACCAATCAATATTTAAACCGATATATTACGACTTCGTTCGTAGCTGTACAACTAAAGAATGGACAAGATAACTCGTAGTGGGCCTCCTGGACAGGTTCACAAACTACGAGATATCTCGTTGTTGGCAGTCAACGTGTTATCACAACGAATTGAGCAAAAGTATACGTATCTAGTCATTTAGAATATCCAGAATGTCGTCGCCGCAAGCCCGGGTTTCCCAAGTAATGAGACATTCAAAAGCTGACAATATAATCATAAAACCTCTTACCTACTATAGTTTTAGTTAATTCCCCTAACAATGTATTTTATTATATTTCTATTAATACGTGACAATGATGGTTTATACACATTCCCTATTAGCATTTACAGTGTTTTCCAATACCGAAGAACGTTATTAGTTAATTCTTAATAATCTTCGTGGGTTTTATCATTTAGAGGAAAATATTTTGTTATAATAATTAATAATATAATACAGTTATCGTTCCAGAATTCCTTATAATTACTTATTTAAGTAAATTTATGTATTACGTATTAATATATTAATGATATATATATATATATATATACGTATACTTTTTCATTTTGTTTTTATAAATGTCATAATATAGTCAAATAATAATAAAAACACACACATTTCTTGTCATACAGAAACAAAAGGGGGTTAATGTCACACCCTTCTGTCCGTTGTCTGTATATTAAGATATTACATATAACAAGAAAAATTGTATAAATTACTTCTAAGAATTTTACACTGAATTAAATTTTATCGTCATCAGCCTGTAAGCGACTCACTGCAATGCCATAGGCTTCTTCCCGAAAGAAGTTATGGATATAATAATCATGCCAGGCCACGACGTATTGGCGATTTCAAATTCAGATAAATCCACAGTTCTATGTTTTCTCACCTACAATACTCTACAAGAAAATTTCTCGGGTTCAGATTTCCTCACGATGTTTTTCTTCATCATTAGCCGATAGTGTCAGCAATTTAAGTAGTTACTCTTACTTTTGTCTGCCATAAATCGAATCACATTTATCCATAATGGAATATTCATCAGCATTTATCTCGGCAGTGGCTTATGGCTCTTTTACTGGTTTATATCTATTGAACTGGTATCGTTACTGCTTAACATCTATGAAGAAGCGTCATGTCAAAAATCCTTATCTGATCGTAAAAGATGCTTTGACATACAGAAAAGAAAAAGGTACTGAACTGTGAGTGGTATCTTCACCTATTTATAGACAGTGCTATGTAAACAGACTTGCGGTTATAATTTATTTGAATAATATATGCTATATATTTTCTAACATTATAACAATAACATCGCGCAAGGATAGTGTATAAGTATTGAATGATAACGGTGCCCTCAAAATCGTCCGCGAGGAACTTAATGCAAAAAACAGTCTTTCGTTTACTATATTTTAGATATTATTTATACATTATGTATATTATATTATATATAATATCCTGTTTTTGTAAGAGATTGAATTGCTTCTCCTTACCTCATCTTTTCTCGGACTTAACTCCAGCCGTCATAAAAATTACAGTAACTTTTGATAGAGTGGACCGATTTCAATAAAATAAAGACTAAATGGTAAGGATATGCTTTACGATTTTATCGTGAACGCAGTACCTTAGCAGTGATGCGTGCCCAAATAAACAGACAGACAGATAGACAGGCAGACATTTCCAAAAATATTTGAAATGTATTCTATTACTTACTCTTAGACACCTGCAACAATTGTTTTCACAAAAATCTAAAAAGTACGGACACGTTAGATAAACTCAAAACTACTGAACGGATTTTTATGCGGTTTTCGCTAGTAAATAGTTTGATTCATGAGGAAGGTTTAGCTATATCATTTGTCAACGTTGTTTTCATTAGGTCGGGACTTTTTTTATATATATTATAGGGGGCAAACGAACAGGCGGGTCACCTGATGGAAAGTGATCACCGCCGTCCAATTCAAACAACATATTCAAATAGACACTAGCAATACCAGGGGAGTTGCAAGTGCGTTGCCGGCCTGTGTTTGGGGCAGGGAAGAGGGGGCAGGGAGTTGGGTATCCGGCGCTCTCACTGACTGAACGAAACGCAACAGTGCAAGCAATGTTACTTCACGTGGGTGTTTCTGTGGGTCGGGTGGTAGTACCCCGGGCAAGCCGACCCATTCATGCTGAAACCAATAATAGCTTCAGAGTGGCTCTACCACCTACAAATACAACGTCGCTAGTTATATTAATATTGTAGATAAGAATACTTATTATTAACACAAGAACACATATTTTTAAAAAGGAAACGAATTATTTATAAGCAAATGTATTGGGTTCCTTACCCTTGTTATCAGTTTTAACAGTACATGCCGCCCGCATGCAACGTAAACACCGTAAGCTATTAAAATTAAGATTTGCAACTGTGTCCCACTTATTGTCTTTTTTTTGTGATCGTCACATGTTGGTTCTGTAAAGATTGTAAGAGAATTTTTTTAATATGGAAAAATAATGAAACATTTATCTTACTAATTAATATGAGCTAGTTTGTTTTTTTTTTTTTTTATTTAGAAGGGGAAGAAAGGGTGCGGGGGGGGGGGGAGAGAAGAAAAAAAAAAAAAAAAAAAGAAGCGAGGAAAGAAAAAAAAACACCCCCCGGGGGGGGGCCGGGGCCGGCCGGGGGGCCCCCCCCCCCCCCCCCGGGGGAGGAAAACACCCGGCCGGGGCGGAGACGCGCCCCCCGAACGGAGGGGGGGGGGGGGGTCCGGCGGGGGGGGGGGGGGGCGGGGCCGGGCGGGGGCCCCCCCCCCCCCCCTTGTTTTATTTTCATACCTTAAATACTTAACCGCAATTGTATTATAACTAAAGATACGTTACCTACATGATATTTCGACAAAACAAATGGCACGATAACTTTTTTTTTTCTCGAACTGACTATCTATTGACCTAGCAAGATCTTAACAGCTTCACCGGGCTACGCCACGATAACGTAAGTGAGACGCCACACTGTCTTAGAGAAAATGTGTGAGTAAGATGGCATACTCTCAGTATCGGTGGTGAAAAAGAAATAGTTATATGTTGCTTAGATACGGGCGGATTGACGGGACAGCCGTCAAAAATAAGCTAACTAGCCAAGTTTTAACAAGGCGCTGTCGAAGCGATTATGACGTATCTATATAGTTATAATATCATCGCTTAACCGATCATAAAATTTTGCATACACGTTTTCATGGATACAAGCAAGGATGTAGAGTACCTTTTGTGCAGAAAAAAGGGATCATCCCGATATATCGGTCAAATTTACATTGCCACGAACGAATCCGCGAGCATAACTTGGTACTGAAGAGTAATAATTTTGAAATGTTACAACGCCAAAATCAAGTTTGAATCAAACAATAACGACTGTGGGTCTCTTTCGCAGTGCATGCCAACAATAAGAAAAAGAAACGTGAAAAAAAAACAATAGCCTGACCCTTCGGATGAGCGTCTTAGCTCAGTATACATAGACTTATGAAGATCTCGTCTTGGCTTAAGAAAATATTATGTACTGTTTTAATATACTCTTTTAATCTAATTTCTTTATCTCTATATGTATAGTTGTATGTATACTGCAATACGCTATTGAAAAAATCTTCAAATAAAACACATAACCTTAGGAAAAATAATATACAGATATATAAAGAAATACAATTGAAGAGTCCAGTTTTTAGCCTGGCTAATCTTTAAAACAGTTAAACCGATTTTTACGAGACATTTACTAACAGATAGACGGTTTTTCAAAATATTATTTAGACTTCACGATTTTTCTATAGGGTCTAAGCAGTAATAACAAAAAAGATTATAAACAAACAAACTATTCAGATAAATCCGTAAAGCCAGTTTTTGACTGTTATTTGAAAGTACTATGATAATAATAAACAAGAAAATTATAGTATGTATCAAATAACAAAATCCATAACTGTACTATACAAATGTGACCGTGTCTAAAACGTTCCTATACCTACATGGGATTTGTTTAAACAGAGTTCACACGGGAATCGAACAGCTTCTTGAGGGGGAACTAACTGCAAACCGCATTTTAGGATATTCGACTTTTAAGCCTTACTCGAATATTTTTATCACATAAGTAATTCAGTAATAATTAAAACCCGTTGAAGTTTTTAAAATGATTATTTATTTTCATATGACATTTTCGCTTTACGCTTGATTTTCAATCGTTTTCTACTTTCAAACATCTAAAAAGCTAATGATAATATCATCAGCCTGTATAAATACCCTCTGCAGGTCCGTAGGCCTCTTCCCAAAGGAAGGTATGGTTATAATCACCAACGCTAGTCCACAACGCATTAGCGATTCATAACTCCGAGAAATTCACAGTTCTATTCTTTATAGACACGTTTCCTCGCTGTGTTTTCCTTCACCGTCATATGATAGTATTACCAATTTAAATTGCTGCGGACACGACTGCTCACAACTTTTTTTTTATACCACGATGGTAGCAGTCACCAGAGGTGCCATATGCGCGTTACTGACCCTTCAATGTCCTATTTACTTTCCTCTTGAAGAACTCCATACAGTAGTCTCCAGGAAAAGCCTCAGCTGGAAGCTCATTCCACAATCGGGGTGTTCGTGGGAGGAAACTCTTCTGGAACCGGACCGTCCGAGCCTATTTCGGTTCCAAGGTGTGAGGGTGAATTCCCTGCCGATGACGAGCAGTACGATGATGGAAAGTGAAAAGTGCTTTAATGCTGCAAACAACTGCTATAATGATCATCAAAGCATCATAAATGCAGCAAAATTCCTTACACGTATTGACTTTTGTATTGACTCCTTTTAAATGCCTTCGTTATGATAAGAATCAGACACGAATAGATGTACATATTTGTAAGCGACGTACGTTACTTTCTGCCCATATAGCATCGCATGCGGGTGTTTAAAGTGAAGGGAAATAGCCTACTTTTTACGTTTCTAAAGTTAAAAAAAATCACCCGTCGATTGGATGGAAGTAAAGTTATTGATTCCGTTCACCTACTTACCTACACAGCGTAACATTTGTCAACATTACTTATTGAAAAGTGAGTAAAGGATAATGGAGAAATAAAATTAAAATGGGTTATCCAATGCGGTTTTTCCTCAGGTCTATGATATGGGGTTCTTCAAAAAGTGACTGAAACGCAAGGTTAAAGGTCGGTAACACAACAGTGATGCCCTTGATATTGCAGTTGTCCATATGCGACGGTAACCATTTACCATCAGATAGACCGTCTGCCTGTTTGCTGTTTTTTGGCATAACAAAAAAACGATTGCGTAGTTTTTGGCGGGATCTTGGAATTTCATGTACTTGACTTTATATTTTATTCATATTCTTGTGTTATTTGACTTTATACTTTATAACATCGATGGTGTTATACGTAATATAATTTGGTTGTTGTACACAAGTGAAGTGGATCGGGAATTATACCACGGAGCATGGATCCTGACTTGCCACAAAAATACCCTGGAAAGTTCTAACGGCCACCATCTTGTTAGTTCATTAAACTGATCGCAAGATACTTGTTACATTACCTACTCGACAATGGCAATAATAATCTACTGGGAGATTGGTCGCTAAAAATAAATAAAACTATAGCAATCACTGGTTATACCCGTGACCACAACTTCTAAAACGTATCGGACAAGGAAATGACATGAATACGGATAAATAAAAATAGCTCGTAATACCTATACGTAAAGTCTTTCGTCCAACAACAATTAACAACGGTGATACTGTGGCAGTATATCAAATTATCCAGACAATAGAAATGGTCGAAGCTTCATACGTTTTGGTATAACATCTGGTTTCTTATGCTTTATAGGATTTAGCGTTTGACTATCTCATCTGATGTTAAATGAGGTATGATTGAAGATGGTAGATACGCCAAACCTAGAGGGCGCTGGCTCTCAAGTGCAGCTGCCGGCATACACCAACAGGGGCTTGGCGACAGTTTTTCAACTTAAGAGTGGTCGCTAGCCAATCGGACTTAGAAAAAACCCTACGGTTGCATCACGACGTTTTTTTTTCACTTAAAGCAGTTGAGAGGTTTCGAACTTATATCCATTGCCGCGGTGTCAGAACACGCTATCAACTAAGCATCATCATCATGGTAATCTTAAGTTTTACTAATGAGTAGTTTTGTAACCCACCCGATACTTCCATTGTTCATTGCCAAAACGTTTTATTAAAGAAGTTTTAGCCACATCATATACTTTCTACTCTCTCTCTTCCTGACTGTTTGTCCCACATGGTGGTGGGGTCAGCCTTCCGTACTTTACTTCTCCACTTCGCTCTGTCCTTGACATCGTCTTCGGTAACTTTGCACTCGTTCATGTCCTTCAAAACTACACCCGTCCAATTTGTTTTAGGCCTGCCACATCACATACTTTCTACATCGAATACAAATGAAATCCAAAAGTTTATATCATCAAAATTATTATTATTCTATCTATAAAGTCTCAAACGAGACCGTTACTGTGAGAATCAGCTGTTTCTGACTTCATTCTTTGACTTATTCAACCTTAACGTGTTTTTGCTAAATCTATTAGAATGAATTTTCAACCTCACGTCATCGGGTATAAAGTTCAATATCTTTCAAAAATATGATCAAACGTAACCTGACAATTGGATAATATATGTTAACTGCGTAAGCTATATTCAACTCTAATGGCATAAGTTTAGGATACTAATTAAAATATACAAGAAAGTTCGCTACCCCTATGCATTTTTCTTAAGATTTCGCATCTTGCGTCTACCTGGGCTCAACGTCTTAAATTCCATTGTTTGTCCAATGTTAAAGGATTCGTGTACGGAGATTTTTTTCTCTAAACTCCATTTTAACAGCAGAGAGTCGACGAAATAGAAAATATTATATGCTACTATTATACTATTACTATAAAAAATAAGTTATTACAAAAATCAAGTGTTTTAATTCTGGTAACACTTTCGACCACGAACAACGTATCTTCGCAGATCTCTCTTAAGTATACTACTCAAAAACTACTAAAATGATCCGCAAAATAAAATATTATCGGTGTTATTACAAAAAAGTTAAATACGTATCGAACCCTGGCTTTAAAAAGGTCTCATATTAAATGCACCGCGGTCGCTGAATGTTCGCCATCTTGCTCTTTTATCTCGCCTTGGTTACGTTAGGTTAGACTTGCGAAAAAGGATAACGCGAACTTGCCTCGGGCGAGCGCGGTGCGTTTAATTCGAAACCTTTTTAAACCAAGTATTTAACTTTTTTTGTAATAACACCGAATTTGTTTTGTGTGCTTTATACATTGTTATTAATCTTTGTTTGCAATGCACTTAGCGTAACAAGAAAATTAATCTTCTAATGGTGCCCAAGTTACGCTCATTAATAGGTTTTCGACAAAACAGTCTTTGAAGCTGTATCGGCTGAGTGCCTTAAGCGCTCGCCGTAGTAGTCCGGTGAAGCTGTTAAGAGCTTGCTAGGTCAATAGCGTAGTCAGTTCGAAAAAAATAAGCTTGGAAGATGGAATTGATTAGGCCAGTAAAAGTAATAAGTTTCATTGGTATTTTACTTAGGCGTAAATCACAATAATTTAAAGATTCACTTATTTTGGGTCGCCTTGACGGCAAGGCATTCAACCAGAATGTCAACTAACGGAAGGTTGCCAAAATTGCTAAAGTAACCGAACGGATGCTAGCGGATGCTATTTTGCAATTTATCTTATAGGTAATTTATAGACTAACCATAATCTCATCTGGTTTTAGATAAATCTAGAAAATAGTGGCTCTTGAGTACAACCGTCGGGACATATCTATATATGTGTAGCGAAAGAGTTCCAACTTGAGGTAACTTGACGAGCATTAGAAAAACCCTTGTAACGCTTTTGCTTCTATTGATCTTCTATGAATCTTTTCTAAATATACGCATACTAGTATACGCCCGCGACTTCATCTGCATTTTGTATACACGTAAAGGATTATATTTGCACGAAAAATATATTTTTCTCTTAAATAAAATTATCCTAAATTACTCTTTATAACATCGACTATCCGCCAGTGAAATTCGCGTCAAAATCTGTCTAAAAGTTTCGGAGATTAGCCGAAGCAACTAACAAAAATACCGTATATAGTTTTATATCCGTGTAGTAAGAAGCTATTACTTTGATATTACAAACATGCATTTCAATTTTATTTCATACTAGCAGGCCCGGCAGACGTTGTCCCGCCCTGATTATAAAAAAATCCTTGACAAATTATATACCAAAACGTTCCTCGTGAATCACTTTATCCATTGGTGAAAACTGCTTGAAAATCCATTGAGTAGTTTTTGAGTTTATCGCGAACAAACAGACAGACAGACGCGGTAGGGGACTTTGTTTTATACTATGTAATGATGTATAGATAGATATATTTAGTTCATTAGATCAATTTCGCAAAAGGTAACAAGTAAAAAAATTATACTGTCACTGTATGATCCAGTCTGCTGGCTAGAAGACCGCTGTCCAAAAGATCATACCTATTCAATCATTATAATTCTAATAGGTACTTAAGTCTGACAAATTCCTTAGCCACATAAATTGGATAAAGTCTTAATTATCCCGAAACAACTAACGGTAACGTATTTTCCATGTGGTATATCGCTCCTTTTTTGGATTTACGTATATTACTCAACCTAATTAATTTAGTATTTGTAAAGTTTATGTATGGGAATAAAACGTCTCATGCAATAATACATAATATAAAATTATTTTACATTAGCCTTATAACTTAACTTGGAATATTATATACTTATACATAGGTATACGGTATCATGAATATTGATTTATATTATTCTGTAATAAACATATTTCGTTACTGTTAATAATAACATCAGCGTCATAGTTTTTGACAGCTATGAATATAAATTAAATATAGATTATATAACACACACAAATTAAGGTATTACAAATACTTACTATATTATATTATACTAGCAGTCGTGGCGGACGTTGTCCTGCCTTAATAATAAAAAAAAATCTAAAATTCAACCGCAGCGCCCCCTACCGTGTCCAGTTATGAATCTAAACCATTCTCGGATCCACTCGAACACGCACACAAAATTTCATCAAAATCGGTCCAGCCGTTTAGGAGGAGTTCAGTGACATACACACGTACAGAAGAAATTTATATATAAAGACTAGCGGGCTCGGCAGACGCTATCCCGTCATGATAATAAAAAAAAACCTTGACAAATTATATACCTAAAAACCTTCCTTATGAATCACTCTGATGACTGCATGAGAATCCGTCCGCTAGTTTTTGAGTTTATCGCGAACAGACAGACAGACGTGGCAGAGGACTTTGTTTTACAATATGTAGTGACGTAAAACCTCGAGAGAAGTTAAGAACATATAAAAGCTAATTTTAGATTCTCATAACAGTATTTTAAGTTAGTTTTGTATTAAATTCTCAACTAAATGCGCGATCTCGAACTTACGTCTATATTTTGGCTAAACATAAAGTTTACCGCGGTCTGTAGGTATGCAAAAATGACAATGTTATGACAATCAAGATAAAAAAGGCAAAGATAACAATTCCCATCCCTCTTCGTTGTTCTTGACCGTATTATTTCGATATTAAAAATAATTATTAGGTAATACTTATGTACACAACAAAGAGGTTACCCATTTCACGGCAACATACGCAGATTCGAGTAGGAAACAATGAGGAAATTGCTTTCTCGGATATTCTAACAAATATTGGAGTGAAGTGAGGTTCTTTATTTGTTACGCTTTCGAGCCTTGATTACTCAACCGATCAATATTACATTTTTCATACCTATTATTCGGGGTACAAGAAAGGACATAGGGTACCTTTTGTCCATAAAAAATGTACTCTTCCCGAAGGATAGATCCAATCTTTATTAACATGAGCGAAGCCGCGGGTATACGCTAATTTGAGTAATTTAAAAAATAGAATCGATATTTCCATTCGTTCCATGATATACAGAACAAACTAGAAAAACTTTTAAGCGCAAATTTTGTAGAAGATATAGGTAAATGAAATACGTTTTGTTCAAATGATTCACTCATTATACTCCATGTAACTAATTTATTTAATATTTCTTTACATTATAATATTAATTTTTCTGAACATAAGTGTGGAGTTACCCAGTGGCTGACTAAACCGTAAGGATAGCGGTAAGACCGAGGTGGCGTAATTATTTCTTTTTAATAAGGATAAATGTGGGACTTCCAAACGAACGATAGTTTAGGCATATAGGAATAAAATTATAAAGTTTTACATATATATATATATACTAGCTAACCCGATCACGCATTGCTGTAGCCCAGTTATTACATATTGAATCAAATAAAACACGTGCACCATAAAATAAAACTGGAGTTGAAAAAGAAATTCGAAATTAAAAAGTTACGCCATCTTTGAGATATCTATAATAGTCGGTCCTACAGTTTTCTGTCAAACTAATATAAAACACAATCTGTTCGAGGCTGTTGAAACTTACAATTAATAATAATAATCAACATTGACAATCATTCAATTTGTAATTAATGAAGATTGGGGCCATTAATCGAAATATAAATTATATTATATCTCAAGTTGGACCAGATTATACATATTCAACTTTCATGAAGAACGGTTGAGTAGTTTCAGAGTTCATCGTGGACAAACATTATGACACCGGATTTTTTATGACCACGGAAATGGGTCGAGAGAGTCTTCGAGTATCTGAAAAACATTTCTGGATATTTAATATTATCTAAAATGTATTTCTAAGATGAATGTGGATAATAAGATAAATAAAAATAGTAGTTAGCTGGGCCCGCGACTTCGTCCACTTGAAAACTTATTTTAAAAAAACAGTGACTAATAAAACCATCTGAATATTAATATATTCAGTGTGAATAGTGACTTAATAGTCCATTTACTTATCTACTTTTCTCTCGTACTTAAGTCGCGTCGTCATTACAATTACAATAACTTTTGATAGAGTGAACTGATTTTAATGAAACTAAGATTAAATGTTACTCGAGGATATGCCTTATGATTTTCTTGGTGACGTTGTATCGTGAACGCAGTACTTTAGCAGTAATGTGTGTACAAACAGACAGATAGAGATTATAGAAAGAGATTTCTAAAAATGATTGAAATGTATTTTATTATTTATTCCAAGACACCTGCAACAATTTTTATCACAAGAATAAAAAAGTATAGACACGTTAGATTTACATTCTTATTATGTGTATAGGATTTATAAAGGATTGACTCATAGAACAAGTTCATATATATGACAACTCTATTTAAAATAAACTGACATATCACACGAATAATGAGCAATCTCCAAACACTATCATGACTTTCGTTCAAACATTTTAGATACATTAACAAACCGATTAAATACATCGGAAACGTCGAAACATAAGCGTATAAATTCCGACCATGTGGTTGATATATCAGCCATATTGAAGGCATAAAAATGTCTAATTATATATTTATCACCGATTGATCACGAACACTATATGACTAATAAAATATGTTTATCATATTGTATTAATTATTATTATTATCAGTTTTGTATATCGATTTCCTAAAACATTTATTCTTAAAAGTTATAAAAATAATAATTCATACTTCAATCCAATTGTACGTATGACTCATTCGTACAATGAACTCGCATCTAAGCACATCTCTTTTGACATATTTGACCATCGCGCTTTTAAATTCAAAAGGGTTTTTAAACATATTTTATACCCATGCCTATTTAAATAACTTTAATCTTCTATACTAATATTATAAAGAGGTAAAGTTTTTGAATTTGTGAGTTTGTGACGTTGTAGGGCGTAATCTCAGGAACTACTGGTCCGATTTGAAAAATTCTTTCGGTGTTAGATAGCTCATTTATCGAGGAAGCCTATAGGCTATATATTATCACGCTTAAGCCATTAGGAGCGGAGCACCAATGCAGAATGTTTCAGAATCGGGGTTATTTTTCCACTTGAGAGGCGCCGCTGCGTATTAGCGTTAGTCCAAAGTAACTATTTCTCGCGGACGAAATTATATTTCAATATTCTTGATTATATTTGCCATTTATTTCCATGGTTTAATTTTATTATATTCTGGATGAATTCATTTTCACTTTTTCATTTATTTTTGTTCTTTTTCTAATGTTTATCAATATTTAATGTTACATATTTATATTTTTCACAATTTTCAATATTACTATTAGTGTAAGTTGTATCAATGCGATAAAGCATTGTAGGTTTTCAGTCTAGTATTCTCCCTATTATTATTATTATTATTATATTATTCATCGGACTGTTGGGTGTTGCATTATCCACAACTGTAAATAAGTAAATTAATTAATATCAGCTTGTTACTAATACCATGATTTAACAGTTAAGATACTTGATAAATCAAAATAAAAACTCTGTGGCAATTGGGATCGTGTCAAAAATTTGGTCGTAGAATTGTAAGAAACAGATAAATGAAAAAATAGTGCGTGGAGTCCCTCCGCGAGGAAGGAGTGAAACTTCGTAATGCGGTAATGAAAATAGGAAGGGGTAGAAATTAAAAATTAAAATCCTGTGATTAAAGACGATAGTTGATCAAAACATACAAATTAAGAGCTACATCCCGGACGCACCAACTCGCGCAGCGCGTTCAAAAAGACATCTAATTATTTAGACACTTCATTTTACTTATTCAATTAGTAAGGTTGTGCAATCTCGCACCGAGTGCCAATTAATACATAATAGACGCCCTCGATGTGTGAGCGAGAAGCTCGAGTGACTCTTCCGCGAGAGGCTTAGAGATGAACCTCGACAATCGGTTAACGGTTGCAGGTAACTCTTTCACGAGTTTTAATATGCGTTGCTTTTTTAAATTATAATCTATATTAGAAAACGAAATTTTACCGTACTAATCTCAGACACTACTAACGAAATTTGTAAAATAACTACTTATTAAGAAAGGCTATAAGTAATAACATTACTTAGGAAGGGAGCAATTACAATAAACAATATTGGTTAGAAAGTACGTTAATGACTTTATTAGCGAGTCAACATACCACACAGGTCAACCACGTGGGCAATATTCATAACTGCAATATATTTACGTGTATTGACAGTAACTCAAAACGTTAATAATTAAACCTGCTGCATAATGTAAAGATAACCTCAAAAATGTTAATGAATTTAGTAAAAAAACAACTACAAAATTGACTAACTAAAAACAATATCTATTAGTTACTCTTAAAATTAGTAATGAATCATATGACAGTCATTCAGAATTAAAAAATAATAAAAATATAACGCGGTGCTACTTTTATGTAAGTGTAAATATAACCTAAAACTTTCAGTATAACCTCAAAAAATAGATTGCAATTATTCCAAAGTCACTACATAATAATAATATAGATTATCCAAATAATATAGATTATCCAAATTATATATATTAGTCAATATTAAAATAAATCATTTGTGTATAAAAAAATAATTTATTTTATCTAAAAATATGTTAACGGTACCCAATTCTTTCTACCTAACGCGATAAATAGAAACAATACAAATGATAAACAAGCGAGATATGCGAAAAAATATACAAGTGTCATGTCACCGCCAGTAAAAACCGAATTAGTCGGTCTGAATGCGAACTCGTAAGTAATTAGCCCCGCGAGACTCTCGATTCGCTCAGTTCGCCCTTACAAGCGAACCGGAGCGAAGATGCGACGTAGTCGGAGAGCTAAAATGACTAATCAAATCCTTTTCAACACTCGACAGTTTTTAAGTGGCTTTTTATTCTCATTGTGCTGTGACGCGATATGAATCTAGGTACTGAAACCAATGCCTACACCTGTAAACTAGGCATTATTTCGCTCGCGGCTTCGCTCGTGTTAATATAGATTAAACTTATCCTGAAGGAACAGTACTGTTTTTCTAGATGAAAAGTATGGTACCTCTTATTCTCCTTGTCTCCCCAGATAATGTGTAAAGAAAAATCTTATACCGAGGCGTGAAAGTGTAACAAACAAACAAACTGTATTCGCATTTATAATAAGATGGATAGAAAAGATATATTGGTGTGCTAATTTTCAGGATGGTCTCTCAAACGATTTTGAAGTTACCGGTCTCAAATATATCGACATTTTTTTATACATTGAGATTAATAATTTGAAGATGACTGTATACGCTAATTTAAAAACGTTTACCAAAGAGCTTATATGTTTTTTTTTCGAACTGACTACGCTATTGGCCTAGGACGGCCTTAACAGCTTCACCGGACTACTAAGGCGAGCGCATAAGGCACTCAGCCGATTTTTGTTTGTATGCATTTGACATGTACAGGAAGAATAATGTAGGACCAAATTACATTTGAAACCGTTTCCAATCAATGGGTTTTAAATTATTTATTTCAAATCTTCTAAATGAAATAATTAATATCACGTGTTAATAAAAATTCTATTAACAATAGTTATAATCTGATGTATAATAATCTAATAATTAAATTAAAACCTTAATTCAAACAATTGTTCTATTAAATATATCTTTACATATATGATTTATTATTTTAATTTAAGACAAAACATAACACTATTATTTTATAAAATAACAACAAATTACAAAAGAAAAATAATCGATGAGCCGACTAGATACGCTACAAATACGCTTTAGGTTATGATGAATAAGAAAATATAATTGTACCAAGTAATATATGATATCGTGTATCGAACCGTAAAAAAGAGCACACTAATTATAAACACAATTTAATTTAACTATTTAATAGCGACAAATACTTAGTAAATAGGGCATTATATAACAATAATATACCTTACCTATTCGAATTAAAAAGGAAAACAATGAATAATTTAACAAAACGCAATAGAGAACGAGGAAATATTTACTCTTTGCTAAATATTAAATGTGTATTAAAATATTTAAATAAATACATAATTTAGAAGGAGAACTTGTAATTTTTAGTTATTTAATATTGGTAGTAAGAACTTTACAATATTTTTAAAATACTTTAAGACAAAACTTCTACTACATTCGCAATTGTCTAAATAAATACCTTGAATATTTATACCAGAAATAATATTCTAGATATAACAGTAAAATACTTGATATAGCATATTAATAGAAAGTTATCAGAAAATTTAGCTGCATCATTTGAACATTGACGGTACGTTGTATATAGTGTTAAGAAGATATCGAATTCGAATTTCATACTAATTATTAGTCTTTGGTACGAGAGATAACAAATAATATCGTGTGGTATTTACAATTGATCGCTTAGTAAGCAGTTACCAGGTGAAAATTGATATAGGAATTCGATGACAGCGATAGAGATTCTGTCATTGCTTAACAGCACAACAAGTTTATTATTGTCAAAGTCAAGTCCAAATATTATAAAATTACCATTTTACTTCTCACCTCATGATAACATAAACACAAATCTAATAAGAGTGTTTCTTTCCTTCCAGAGAATTCTATTATATACAAATGGAGAAGTACGCTCGACAAGCGATCAGTGAAGGTCTGAAAGCACCAGATGATCTACACGTCGCCGGTGATTCGGAGTTGTACAGAGTTTTGAATTTACACTACAACAGAAATAACCATATTGAGGTAAGACACTGAAAACTTTTTATTATAGTGCAGCGGTTCTCAACCACCGTTTCGCAACATACACATTGGTGTGTCGTTTGCCTATCAATACGATATCTTTATTTAAGTCCACCCTTCAATGGCCCTGCATTCTGCATGTATGTAAAGTTGTCGAAATTTTGCAAAGAGTACGTTAGTGCATCGCTGAGTAAATAAAGTTGTGAACCGCTGAGTCGAAACCCGGCTATAATTTATTGATTTTTCAACTTTCAATGCTAAGGAAAAGAAAAATAGAATGCTAAAAAATATATAATTTTTATTTATTGGTAACACTAAAGCTCGACTATAGTTACTAAATAAAAATAAAAAAATCCGTTGAGAAATAAAAGAGGAACATATTCTTGATTGGTTTGTCTCTGCCTATTCGTATACGGATAAAGAAATCGTTTTGATTTGTCTATAAAAGCGGATTGGTCTCAGAAATAAAATTAATTGATCAGTTTTCTATCTTGCAAAGTTATTATTCTTTTTTTGTAGAATCTTTGAATCATGTGCTATATAAATTAGAAGAATGGTGAATTTATGAAAAGAGACACATTAAAAACAACATTTTATTATATTATAGTGGGACTATATACATAGAACTACCGTTAAATAGTTTAATACGAAAAAGTATGTGCATATTGTTGCCAAATAAGACAAAATTCTAGTTCAGTCGTGTAGTCAGCTAATATTTGAAACTGCATGGTGGGCTATTTGTTGACAATTGGTGTTTCTTCTTGGACTATGAAATATTATATTTGATTAAGAATCATCGATTTTGTATCACAGTATAATAATAATAAAGAATAAAATCAAGGTCTACTCTAAAAAATCCACCAGAACGTTCTTAATCATAATTAGGTACTTTGGATTATCATAAACCAATATTCCAATTACTAGACATTCGCTATTCGATTTTAAAGAGTTCACTATTGTATCTTTGAAATCCAAAGTTCAATATTAATGAAAGTAAACTAGAAATCTCTTGAGAATATTCTCTTTCCAAGGAAAAAAGATTCATTTAATCGGTCTATGAATTAAAAGTCTCGGAGGTAACAAACAATAGAAAAAATGCAATGAACTAAAACCTCATTTTTGAAGTCTCAAAAATATTCAAAAATCTATAGTAGAATATGTTATTGTTATTTCAGGTGCCACCAAACTTCAGATATGTGGTTGAGCAGACCCTAAGAGAGTTCTTCCGCGCGATCCAAGGCGGGAAGGACGCCGAACAAAGCTGGAAGAAGTCCATCTACAAGGTGATCTCCCGACTGGACGACCCCGTGCCGGAGTATTTTAAATCGCCGAACTTCCTTGAGCAGTTGGAATGAAAGCCACATCGACTCGACGCGCACATGTTTCGGCATAATTTAAATTAAATTTAAATAAAAAAAAATATGAACATTGGACGATCGTTTCGCACACCAAAATTTTACGACACTCGCATTTAGGCCTTCAGATTCAAAATTTTTAATAAAAGAAAAGTTTAATAAATTATTTAAATAATGATAATAATAATGAAGAATTGTTTTTGAAAGAGAAGTTTGACGTCGAGTAGCATGGCTCGGTTGCGGCCAACGCGCTCTTTTAGGAAATTGATTAGTTTATAACGACTAAGAGAAAATTTAAGTCACTTAGAATTTTATTTCTGCACATAATATATTTCGCTATATTATATAATTATTATTATTATATTATTATTAAGTATTATCTTAAAATGGTTTTTATAGTTGTGTATATCTTAAATCATTTATTGATTTATTCTTTAAGGGAAAAAACTATTAATATATTAACTGCTTAAGTTTTGAATGTTTTGTTGTTTTTTTTTATGATTTAATTCCCCGTTCGAACCATGTTTCCTGTCCGTTTGTTTCCATCGTGTAGCACTTTTATGTTGGTACGCGAAGAGCGACCGAAATTTGTCAACTTTTTTACCTTACTTCACCTTTATTTAGACATATAATTAATTAAATTAACCATAGAGATTAGTACAATAGAGCAGGGTTATTTTTCGATCCACAATACAAAGAACTTAATAACATTATTTTTATACAGATAACCGGTTTTGTGTTCGTGCAGATGTTATTACGATAGAATGAAATGAAAGCAGCAACAAAATTCGAAAAAAAATCTTTATACATCTTAAGTTTTGATTCATGTAAACATCCTCGTTTCGATTTACAAATATCTTTCGGTAACGTTCAGATCGCATGTTCAGTTAGTCCGGATCATCAGCGAATCCATCGCAACGGACATAGGGTTAAGTTTATTTGTTAGAGAAAATACTGTACCAGAAAACAAAGTGGCTTTTAGCGGTACGTCGCATTAAATACATGTTTATTAAGTATTTTTTCAATAATTTATAATCACTATAAGAACATTTTACTATTTAATCTTTATATATTTTAGCACACACACATAGCCACATTTTATTAATAATATAACCTTTTTTGTCCATGTTTATTTGTCAATTTCCCACCATGCAGACGTACCCTATTCGCAAACGGGCTTACCCGCGGCGTCTATCAAAAACACATAGCCATATAACCCACATCCAAACAGAAACTATAGTTGAAGGCAACCACGTCAATAGACCAATACCGATTTAATAATTCATAGATTTCCTAAAGCAAAATTTTAAAATCTCATTTTGGCGACCGTAACCACAATAATGCACACTGGGCCACATCGTCCGAACAGAAGTGCCTTCAAAAAATTTGTTTTTTTTTTTACGTGAAAATAAGAAATTATTACAACAGGGCCCTCAATAGAAACTGTTGCCCACCCAGAGACGCCGCGCGTGGCCCGTTCTAAAAATCCCACCACACGCATGCGCATAGCATTCACAGATACCAAACTTAGGTACAGTATACACATACACACTTACTATTATACTATAGAAGAATAATTAGTTTGATTCGTAGATATATGTAGCACGGTGAGCTCGAACATTGTTCCCCATATATTATGACGCTGAGTTGATGCAAGTGCACTGTGTGTCTTTAGATTCGCGGGGGAGCAAGATCGAACATATCCGTATATCTCAATGTATTTGTTATAACATGTAGAAGCCGACTGATCACTCCGCGACGCGGTGACACAATTTAATTTCCCATCCTACGTTTCACAGGGTACAAATCAAATAATTTCGCTTCCCGAAGTAGATATAAAAACGGTAAGATAGTTAGTTGTACAGAGAAATATAGTCATATGTACATAATAACCATAGTTTTAATACATATGTGAGAATAAATCGATTACTATCTTAGCGTTAAACATATTTAATTAAGAAACAATAGAAAGAAAACCGGTGATTTTAAATTATTTCTTTGCTGAATTGTAAAAGATTACACATCTTAAGTTCCGTGTATGAACACCGCGCGGAGCGAACAGCCGGCCCTAGCTAAGCAAGTGTAAGCATATTTTAATTTATAATTAAACATTTGTTATCGTTTTTATTTGTAACCATTTTAAACTATTGCAATACATATTATAAGGTTACCTCAGTTTAGGATGGACCAGGCGTCGACTGGTATGCAGAGTAGGAGGTTAGGTCGAAGTAAGAGAGATACGGAAGTTTTTCAGACATAGACACATAGAATACATATACAGTTTACCCCTTCCCACTTTCGATTACCAATTTTATGTTTCTTAATCACCACGGACGTTTCTGATTGTCCAACAATAGACCATATAAATCCTTAATACAATAGCCTGGTTTGATTTTTTAATATTAGGTCTGTCTTAGGGCAAGTATGCAGTCGCCGCAGGGCTTATTCAAGATCGAGAATCGTTCTGTGTTATGTAACGGTTGTTTTTTGTTATAATGTTGTTTGTTTCTTCCTTGCAATAGGTAGTGGCACTTTAGAGCTAAAGAATTTACTCTAAATACAAGTAATTGTAATACTATTCATGATATATCACAACTCTGAACTGAAAGGGAATTGATAATAGTCTCAAAACAGCTATTAGAATGTAAAGACTCATTGCAGTTTTTTTAAGTATATACCTAGTTGGTCTAGTTTCATCCACACAAAGTTGTTATAAAGATGTCATTTTGTAGGAGACTTTTTAGCTCTAAACTGGCAGTCATCCTTAAATATTTAAGTAATAAATTCGTTAATACCGATCTCTCCACGGATCTGTTCATATATGATAAACGTGTTAATGCAGGCTACAAAACACATATTACAATAGAAATGTATTGATTTTCCATCAACCGACATACCGTAATTTACTCGGAGCCATTAAATCTTTTGAATATAATTTCAGGCGTAAATACAAAAAAAATGATTTTATTTAATACACACAAGTACAGTTAATGTTTTTGTCCGGATTTTATATATGACTGACTCACTGTGCAACAGCCACTACAAGACCACAATGGATAAAATATGCGATCGAGCCGATAAAGAAAAGATTATTCGATGTTTATAATATTTATTTATTAGTTATCGGTTGATATTAAATCTTTTTTCTAAATTAATGATAAAGACTCAAGTTGAAAACATCGAAATATTTAGTCCACGGTGATGTTGAGGGCTATCCCTTTGAAAAAGTACAAAATTCGGTGTTGACTTTAAAAACTCATGTTTGTATCTATTATTAAATGTGTAGATTTATTAAAAATTACCGTTTCGGTGAAATTTTTCTTATACTTTCATATTGTGTAGATGCTAGTATATTAATTACGTTTCATTAAAAGTAATAGTATCTTTTTTTTACTATTATTTACTGTTTTCGAATCCGTCTACGAGATGTTGGAAATATATCAATGTAGAATGAAGTAAATATTGTAATTTATTTTCAAAATTTATTATATATAACAAAAAAAAACAATATATATAGAATGTATTCGGTTCCACGTTTGGGTATTATGGTTCCTAAATTTTCGAAATTGTAATAGACTCTATTATATGTAGCATTTCATTTTTGGAAATTAGCAAAAAAAAACATTTAGAATAACAAATAGCTGTATCAACTTTTCTATACGGAGGAAAATTCATAAGTAACATATTAAAGACTAGGTAGTTATGAAAATAAGTATCTATCTTTATAATATAATAGTCGGAAAATTGAAAATTTAAGCGCGATTATAATATTTAAGAATACCTAATACTGCCGGCGCTTATTTATATTTTTAAGTAAACTCAAAAGAAAATCTGTTTTGCAATGATAAGCAATCAGCAGAGTTCAAGACGATAAAAAACAAAAGTTCGTAATTTTATATTTAATTATAATTAATTTGACAAGTATTTTACAATAATATCCTTGTGGTCTTAATTCGTATCAGCGAGCGATACACGTTATGTTTACTACGTTGCGTGCTTGAACGATGTGTTTTGATTTGTGAGCTGCAGTCCAAATTGTGGCATAATTTTGTAAAAAAAAATATTTGTAAACTAAAGCGAACGGACGCGAGCCTCGATGATAAATTTAGTAACAAAATTTTAATAAGAATACAAAATTATTTTAGTGTACGACCCTCGAACTTTTGCCCACTGTGCAATGTTCTACGATATACAGTGGACAAATGTTAGGGGTCCTTTGAAGATAAAAAATTAGTGTTTAGGCATCGTTTCGGTATCCTCGCATTTCGGCTAAGTGTATGGGGTCCGCGTCCGCTCGTCATGATATATTTAGTACAAATTTCACAATGTTAAGGTTACGAGGCTCAAAGCTTTTCTTTTGAGGCGACCTCATCGCCGCCCCTCTCACCAGCAGACGATATAAATGAATCGTGTAAAAACTTATCCAAAAAGAGTATTTTTGTATTGAATATTTCTAAAGTTGGTGTAAAATGTCAAAATTTCATTGAATAAAAATATATAGCGATGAAAATTATTATGGGAAATTAGATAAATTTAGAATGTCACGCATTTTTTGTATTTAATTTTAAGTATAGCGTCGGATATTAAAAGTTTAGGGACATAAACCATTTGTAAATAAAGTTGGACAGCTAAGGAGAGGGGCGGTTGAGAGATCGACCTGTTATATAGGTAAATAATAATTATATATATAACTCAAAGATGTTTATATGATTCTGGATAAATTTAAAGATAAATTAAAAATCAAACATTTTTAAACTAAAAAGAAATGACGATACGATTCTTCGTGATTTGTCACAATGGCTGTTAGTGGCTCACTATTGTAATCTGTGGGCCCCAAAACAAGATATACTAACACAAAAAAACGAACTAACCTAACCTAACTACGCATTAATTATTACGGTTTTTAATACTACAACATTATTTATACAATATTAATATAATGTCACATTGTCATAATGCTTATAATTTACGAGAGTGTGTCTTTGTCCGTGAATGTTTAGGAACTAACCACTGTTCGGTGTTTTAGACGTTAAATGAGAGTTATTGTGAATTTAAAACGAAATAAAAAACGAATGAATTGG